>OY728165.1:1796023358-1797273358 GCA_963277665.1 Viscum album
TCCTCCAGAAATGGATACCCTCCTCCTAAAAAGGTATGAGGTTATTTATTTTATAACAAGAACTCTTGGTGAGATATTGTAGAGGTTTATTAAATAAGAATAAATGAATAAGTAATAAATTAATTAACAAACAATTTTATAAATGGATTTTATAAAAAATAAGTTCCACACTAGAAAGGCTTCCTCCTGCCATCTAATGAAAAACTTATCCCAGGTATTTAAATCCACGAAAATACATTTTTGGTATGGATTTTAAATATTTTTTATTTCTAAAAAATATCTACTAATGTCAAAATTGTCTTAAAATCCCTCTATCTAATTTCCACAAAATTAAAACAACATATTCTTAATCACATTCATATTAGTAAATTCAAATGTCATTTTTAATTGAATAAATTAAATTTTAGTTATATCAAATAGGTAGTATTTGATCCATTTGAAAAAAAATAAATCATTTTAGATATTTTATAAGTAGGAACTCCAATAACTGATATTTATTTTTATATTCAATCCATTGATAATAAATATATAATATACTAATCTTATAATGTTTCATCATGGCCATGAAAAAACTAAATTTATTTTCATTTAGGGAAATAGGGTTAAAATTATCATTAAATTCAATTATCATCCTTTTATCACAATGAGTATGTAAAAATATTTGAAATTTTTTAATCCCACATTTATCAACTTTATGTACTGTTTTCTTTGGAAAATTATAATAACTATAAATAATTTGTACAATTATATGTTTAATCTAATTAAATAATTAAATAATTAAATCTATATTTATATGAAGAACTGTATACATATCGTGGAAAATGTTCCTCTACCTCCATGTTTGTCATTTAAATATATACATACTACATTAATGAAATTTTTATACCTTTATTTTATTAAAATTAAATTATTTTTAGAAGTAATAATTTTATTGTTCAAAATAAAAATAAAAATAATTATGTCAGGATTCTTTAGTAAAAAAACATGTAACATAAAATAATGAATACAAGAATTAATATAAAATTATTTTAAATTATCAATATCTAAGAATGTGTAACTATATGTACCAATATTTGAGTAATATTAAATTAGTTAATAAAATATTTTTTTTTGTTATTCATAATAGAAAGAAAATTATATCTATGATGTTAACTTATAAAACTGAAAAATTACATACCTAAAATAATTGATAAAAATAAATAGTTGTCATAAATTAATGATATCCAGATTCTTCAACTAAAATATGTCTAATTGAAATATATGAATATAAAAATTAATACTACAATGGTATAAATAATCTACATATAGAAATGTATAATTATTTTACCCGTATTTATTTAGAAATAATCTATTGTTATAATTTTGAATTTGAGTTCTCATAATTTATGGAAATTTGAAAATATTTTGTTAATTAATATAATTGTATGAAGGGTCATATCTAAAAATGATGAAAAAATATATTACCTATAAAATTATTATTTTATGATTCATCAAATAAAATATTTTTAAATGAAACCGATGTATAGAAAAATAATTGAAGAAATAGGAGAAATGATTAACATATATAGATTTACATATCCATGTTCAATAAATAGAGTTTGTATATGTTCTAGTTTCAAAAAATAAAAAATACAAAAATATATACTTGAATAATTAAAATATTAAAAGAGTGTTTTACTATATCCCTAATATGAGATCCTTTTATATAGATCATATTATTTATAATCACATTCATTGTTTTCCTTTCGTAATGGTGTAATAGATAAAGAAATATCACATAATTACATAATATCATTAACATCTTTATCAGTCTAATGAATTTTTTTACATTAAAAAATGATAGACAACTGAAAATTTTATGTTTCAATAACATAAAATATTTTCATTGCATTCATCTACATGATGCTTCCACTTTGAAACTAAGACTTTTCAATATAACAAGTGACACTCCATAATTCTCATGTTTCACATGACTATTAATATCAAAAATATTATAATAAAAAATCAGTACCTAAAATTTATTTTAATAAATTTCAAATATATCCTCAATAACTACAAAATATTCTATTGATATAGAAATTGGCTTTTTAACTTTTACACATTAAAGACACATTTCGTCAATGATGAACATTACTATATTATTTTGAATGGCACTAGTTTAGTCCTGTTTTTTTGTATAAAATATATAACCTCTAATTTCATAACTAGACCTTGTGGTCAAATTAACACATGTTTTTCCAACTAAAAATTTCAAGGATTATGATATTTAAGAAATAGTGTTGACTTTATTCATAAAACATGAAATCAATTTGTTTTTATACACATTAATCAACAAAATTTCAGTTATTTATGGATATCATACCATCAATATAGGAACATGTTATGATATATATGGTTGAATATCACTTCTATTATTCAAAATATATTAATTTTACAACATCACAACATCATATGAAATTTACATTACTTTTAATACACACATCCCCTTACCAATATTATTTACTTATAAATGTCGAGATATCTGGATACCATCTTACTATACTTCATACAAGTTGTCAATATAGAACTAATTCAACTACTATAAAATATATTTTTTAACCAATAGAGGCCTCTAGTTGATGAGAATTTTTTACACACCCCTTTTTAATTTTCATATAGCATTTAAAGGGATACATCCAAAAAAAATATATTCCCATATATTCTTATCTCTTATACCAAATGAATCACCCGGTGAACCATTATATCAAAATGGTTGGTGGAAAAAACATCTCTAGTTAAAAAACTATGTAGACCAATTAATTATCCAGAACATTTAAAAAATATTGATATATGAATTTTCTATAAATGAAATTGAAAATGTATTATAAACTGAATATTTAATTTTTAGAAGGAATCAACAATATTTAGTATTGGGAAACTGATTGCAATTGTTGTATCTATACTTGAATGTAATAGTATTTCATTCTCATTAACTTAAAATAATTTAATGACCCTAAAATATTCACATTTTAAAAATACCCACTAGGTAACATTAATACAGATAAAAAATTAATTGAAATTCATATTTATACTCTTTCTTAAAATGTGACAAGATGTAGGTAAATATGTTCAATTTTTCCAATAATTGTGGGAGATAACACTAAATATATTCCCATAGATATTATGTTATATATTAAACATAAAACATCTTCTTTTCCTTTTATGTCTAACAAAATTTTGATCACATTTTCAAATATGCATTTCTTAATATCCATAACATAAATGTTATTTTTACCTCCAAAAATCTCTAATAAGGTAGATTAAAAAATATATTCAATTTCATCAATATATTTGTTTGATTACCCAATTATATCTTTAATGACACAACATTAATGTTTTCACCTTGATTTAATATTCTTCAGTTGAAAACGTTTTAAAGGGGAATCATACTCTTAGAAACCATTAAATTTATTTTTTAATCTTTGATTATAATGATCTATTATCTTTGATATCCCGTATATAGTATCTTTCTCCCATTCTATAATTGATGATATGTAGTCCATTTTTTCAAATTGAATAATCATTATGTCCCTTAATACAATATCTCGATAAAATTTTATATATAAGAAAGTAATTTAGAGTCAACATTACCATAACATGAAAAAGAAAATAAACTCCCTTATATGAATTAAAAACTCTAACACCTACCTCGCATAGAACTTTTAAATCATCAATACATGGTCATAAATAACTATAAATATCAGTTATATGATTATTTTCTCCATAAATCTTCAATATTTTCAAAAAATGTTTTTTATCCTTATATATTTGTAGTAATAATTTCCATAATCCATAAATGAAAATATTTTTTCTTGTATATAAAAAAATAAAATCATATTCCCATAAAAATTTCAAATCATAAATCAATGGTGAATGATAAAAAATAATATCATTTATAGGATTTCTTGATTTAGATATAATTAATATCATCTTAAAATATATTTTATTCGTACACATATATAGGGAAAGGTTATAAACTAATAACATAACTAGCCATGACCTATGATGGTTATCGATGCTCTGAAATTGATTCATTCAATCAATATATAGTCCCATTCTAATATTTCTAACTTAATTTCAAAAATTTGGAAATTATTGATGAAATATATTCCATTTGGAGAATTAGTAGGGTTACATAAGAGAATCACTCATTTTCTTTCCATATCAACGTATTTGTCCCTATAAATCCCAAATCAGTTAGGGAACCACTTGGGGTGAATTATTGGTACCTATTTCTATAAATTCATCCTCTTAAATCAAACCCTTCTGACCTAGTAAATTCTCAATCCAATCATTATAATCTATTTCTCACTCTTCTGTAAAAATATCAATGAAAATTTGAACACATAAAATTTTTACAATATTCATTTTTAATGTGAGAGCCTACTCCTTGTTGTGTTAATCTTTTTTAGAGACAAATATTTTATTATGAATATTTTTTTAGTGATTAAAAATGTAATAAAATTTTAATATAATGTTTGAGTATATAACATCTTCTTCTTGAGAGGGTAGGTTACACCCCATTCCTATAAATGATGATGTCATAATTAGACAATAACCTCCAGTTCTTCAAGACTCTTCCTTTTCTATCGAGTATGGAATATATAATCAATCCATCACTATATGCCTTAAACTCAAGGAATATATATAAATAAAAGAACCAATAAAATGCCATAAATTTATTGGTATAGTAGCATCTATGTGAAATTATTTTATCAGTTATTCAAGAAGACATTATCATTTATGAGAGTATGAATAAATGAAACAAATCTCTTTCCTTATATTATTGGATAAAAAAACAAGCTCATATTTCTTATACATGTTTAGAATTTATAAAATACTATAGGTTTTTGTTCGTAAATTTTTTATCTCTTCAATACAACAATTTTTTCAATTGAACAATGTATTATATTCTTCTCGTATTCTCATATTTTTTTTCACTTCTCATAATTTCTTCTATTATATTAATAAAATAGATTTAAATGATATTTTCATTACAGAATATATAAATTATTATTATTAGTTTCATCTAATTCCCTTATTAACAGATCTAATTAAAACTCATTCTTAATATAGAGTAAATGATTTCAAACATTGAAATTTGAAATATCCATTATTATAGGTTCATTATCCCCTAAAATACTATCCATTTAAATCCTAATTGAAACTTCCAAGAATCCCACCTCTGAACACTTATTTTATTATCGAGAATAATATTTACTATTTTAAGATTCATGAAACATTGTATTATTTTTATTCCAAGGTTTAATGATCTTCCCCAAGTAAATATACCTTTCGAAGTCACAATTAACCTTATAGGATATAATATAAATTTTCCAAACTCCTATAGTGTCCCTATTCCTTTATATGATTATAGAATATTCCTAATTTTTTATGTTTGAAGGTAACCCTATAAAATTAAAGTAACCTTATGAGATTGATGTTTTATCATTATATAAATATGATAACCTTTTGGGATGATTTTTTATCTTTTTTTTTCATATTTTAGTCATGCATAAGTTATCCGTTTAAGATTTGTGTTTAAAAATCTGATATGTGGCTAGGTTTCATGAATTTTCCATATTCCTATGAATACATGTACCTTAAAAAAATCATTTAGGCCTAGACATTTTACCATCCCTCAGTGAAAAGTAATTTGTTTCCACGTAATTTGAATGCCTCGACCTCTTCATCCATGTACTTCTTTACTAATGAATTAAAATTTCTCCATATTTTCATAATAAATATTAAAACTACATTTTCAATAAATATAAAAAAAATTCAATCATTTAAAAAGAGTTTAACAACACCTTTTCACCCATTGAAAAAAAGATATAAGGCTATGTTTTGGTTCTTCTCAAAGTCACTCAAAATAGAGGGAAGTATGAATATTTATTTTTAGCCTTATATCCTTAAATCTATCTCCAGGTGTTGCCTTACTGATGTTGTAGTCCAACTGTTTTTGGGTAGGAATAAATTATATCTTGATATCATCATTGAAAACCCTTTATTTGATGAAGTGAAACTAGATTTCAATGTGATTATAGAAAAAGTGGTTTACATGTTTTTTACAAAAGTCTATAATACTCTGATTATTAAAATGAATTTTTAGACGTTTTTAGATATTCACCTTGAAATAATCAGGATACTCTCCCATATACTTCATTTTAGTGGATTCACTTGTAGTATCCACAAATTCCTCCATTAAGGTACTCAGTGTGTCCAAGTTCTATTTCTTACAATTCCCACTCACTCGAAATATTTTATAATAAATATTCCACATGACATGGACCTCCAATCATCAGAATCAAATGAAAATTTAGTTTCTATTTTATGGAAAAAATATAGAGTCTTTCCTCTCCTATAAAATAGTAAAAAATCTAAGGACCCTTTTACTGATTTTAGTTCCCATTTAGCTTACATTAGATGGGATTTATTAGGATCACACTGATATCTAGCACAGAAACTGAAAACATATAAAATCTCCAAACTTGAATTAGTGAGATAAACCGGGATAACAAAATTTTTCCTTAACTCACTTTGATCTATATTTTCTCCTTAATTATCCTTGAAAAATTTGATCCCCACTTGTATATGTGTATAAACTGGTTTAGAGTCCACTATCTCAAAATTATTCAATAATTAACTTAAACTCTTCTCATGGGATAATAAGATAAAATTTTCATTTCATATCACTTTTAATCCCAGAATGTATTATAGATATATTATAATGGACATCTCAAATTGGTTCTTAATCTATTTGGAAACCTTATTGACAGAAGGAATATTTGGAATCTGTTTACTAAATTTTTAACTATCATGGAGGTACCGCTGTAAGGAATATTCTTGTAGTAGCCAATATTGAAATAAGTGAAATATTTTTCAAAATAAACCCCCACCACTTAGTATTAACCCTTAAAAACAAATTTTTACTTGTCTTTTTCACTACCCCCATATTATTTAATTTATTTATGAACACCTACTCAGTCCCTATAATATTCTTTTCAATTAGTCCCGGCACATGATCCCTATTGGAATTCTTATCAATTTAGTTTAACTCCTCAATCAAAACTACAACCAACTCTTCATGTCTAATTACATATATAACTAATTTATGTTTAATCCAATATATGAGTGACATTTTATCCTAAAAAATGTCTTTATTTTTGTTGGTTTTGGTATATGTTCATTTTATCTCCACTTTATTGTTATTTAAAATTGAGCGCTATGATTTCAAATTATATTTTCTATATAAAAATACTTCTTCTGACTCTAATATTTATATTTATCATTCCCAGTAGTCTATTATTCATCACTTCCCAACATAAATTCCCCATTTCGTACATATAAATTAGTTTTAAGCTATTTTTTACAATTATTCCTAAATTTATGCTCACTATCTTCACCTTAAATCTCAAAATCATTTATACTGGGAAATAATATTGAGTATATATTTAATGATTATTAAATCATGAAAATTAATTACATTCTGAATACTTTTTTTCAATACCTACAAACCTTTTTATTATATTGGTTGCTAAGAAATATAACCTCTTTCTTTTTCTCATTGAATTTTAGAAATTTAGTGATTTAAAAATCCATGATACATTGGCTACCAAAATATACCAATATAACTCATAATAGGATTTTTTTTATACCACATCTCGTATGAGGATAGGTTTTAATTTTTCCTTAGTAAAAAATAGTTTTGAATTCGAATAGCTATGAACACAACATCTTAGTAGAAAAATCTTGACCTTTTAGACTCATCAAGGATTGTTCTCCCCATTTCCAAAAATTCTTATATTCATTATTTTAGAAACCACACATTACCTTGGAATATAGGGATTTCTCTATTGATTCTTAATTAACTAATTATAAAGGTAGTATTCAAATTATCTTTAGTGAACTCATTCCAATTATGAGTCCTATTCTTCTTGATTTGAGCACCAAGTTGTCTTTCACCTTCTCTTTTTAAAATTTTAAACATTTCCACTACTTGTGACTTGTGTTTCATGAATAAATCCCTTTTCATACTTGTAAAATAATTAATTAATTTGATGAAATATAAGTCACCTTTTGTGTATTGATATATTATAGGTCTAGATACATTATAGTGAATCCACTCAATTGGTCAAATTGATTTCATCTCAACAATTTTATGATTTACTTATACTGTCACCCCATTTTAAAAAGATGAAAAAATTTGTTTTCTTTCTCTAAAAAACGAGGGTAGAACCTGAATCCCATTTTATTTGGATATTTTACTCAAATTAATTTTTAAAATGTATCCAAGTATTCTATGTTAGAGTTTTTTCCTAATTTAAAATGACATAACATCAATTACATGGATATCCTATTTATAAAAAGATTACCACTAGTTCTCTCACCATTTGTAATAAATCGAAAATATTTTTTTATTTTACTGATATAATTATTTTATAAATATCACCTCATTAAATATCACCACATTTACACAGTTGTATTACACTTAGGAAATTATGCCTGATTTTATGAACAAATAACAATTTATCTAAGTTTAACATATGAGACTGGATTTCTGCAGAACATATTCCCTTAATATATAAATAAATTTCATTTTCAAAGGTTATAGATCCACCAACAAATTAATTAACATTTTTTAGTATTTTAGAATATCCAATAATATGTTCTGATAAACCACTATCAAGGATCTATGGATTGAACATTTTATAATATTTGAGAGATACCTATTTAATCAATGACTTGTCTGCCTTATTTTGTTTTTTGTATTACTTGAAAATGGATAACATAATATTTATCCTATTTTTAAGGTAATAATATATTATTTCCAATGAAATATATAATAATATCCCACACAGATCTCATCAAGGTAATTAGAGTTGTTATGAATATGAAACATAATAAAATGTCCATTTTCATTATTCTTCTTCACAGATCCATTATCCATGTTCTTTAGAAATATACCCTATTACATTTTATAGTCTAATAGAAGACACATATTATACAAATAAATATATTATTTATTCCCAAATAAACTATAAAACTAGTTGTAATCCATATCTTCTATAAATTATTTAAATTTGTTTCGGAAAATATACATGTCATCTTTGAACAATCTTGTCATCCTTTATCATATATTTTGAGTAGTATTCAATTTTGAGGATTCTATAAAAATATTAGATATATAAATCACCATTTAGGGGTTCTTATCAAACCATGTTTACCAAGGTTGAATTTTATAAAATTTATTGTTAACTAAAATAGATTGAATATTTTCCAATACTACAGGTATATATTTTACCTCAAATTTTCTGAAAATATTCTCATAATTTTTTGATGGATCTCCATTCAATTTAATATAAGTTTCATCATAATATTTAATTTTTAGAATTTTTTTTGAAACATTAATGTAACTTGACTCTACCATATAATATCTTCTATATGAGAAACCTTATTCTTTTGGAATTATTTTTTAATATTTTCTTGATTAGAAATGTCAACTTTGAGGAGATTAATACTCTTAATGTGATAATTATAAAAATAATATAATTCATCTTAATATTTATTTATACTCTTGTTCTTATTATTGAAATATTTAATTAAATTTTTATGTTTGGTGTTGCTCTTAGAAACACCTCAAGAGCAGTTCTCAAAATGTGCATTATATAATTTTCTTATCCTTCCTCTTATCCACTACGTGAACTGTTATATTTTCATTCAAAATTTTCTTTGAGGTTGGTAAATTTTATAGTAAAATATTCTTCAATATCACAACTTGAATAATAATATTCTTCTTCCTCATTACTCAATATCATTATTATCTTTCTTTATTTAATTCTAATTAATCCTTCGTCAAATTCTTTATACTCTTTAGAAGATCTTCCTGTAGAATTTCATTATGGACTCTATTTACACTCATCATCTTATTACTCCATACTCATTTTATTACTAGGAATGTCAATCATAAATTGTCATATATATGGAAACCCAAGTATTTTACACATATTTTTATTGTATTCGTAAACATAAATATCCATTAATACAAAACGTGGATCGTAAAGGCCTAGGGCCTTCATAAAACAAGGTTTATATTGCATTAAATGATACCAAAAACATGGAATCCTAGTTATATTCTTCTTATTAAGCTCCTAGAATAATTTGAGCTCCTAAATCTAAATGGTATAACCAGGGAAATACATAATAAATTGGGTGATAGAATATAGATACCCTATCCTTTGACACCTATTATTACGTGATATTAAGCATTATTAAAAATCAAATTACATGCCATGGATCATAAATTATAGTTTCTTTGAATGATTAGATATATAAAACTAAAAATGGAAATATAATAAAACATATTTATTTAATTATCCATATAGAGGTCATAACTCTCATTAATTTCCAACATCTACATAGGATAACATGGCGAATACATGAACAAAAGAGTTGATCTAAAAATATGAGTAAGGGTACAAACATTAGAATAAAGAAAAGAATATGGGTTAGAAGACAAAACATGATGTCAAAAAAAGTCATAGAAAATGAATAAAAATAATTAATTATAATTTTTAGAACATTGGGAAATGTAATCATGGAATCATAGGAATGTGGAAACTTTACACAACATGACATAAGTATGAGTTAAAACCAACTTCCAAAACCATTGAAAATGGAGTACAATATCCCATAAAGGAATCATGATCACTACCTATCAAATCATGACGTATCACGAGACTAAAAATTACCCAATTAATTGGACCACTATCTAAGAACACCCAACATAACATATTCATCCATATGTGAGCCACATGAAGAATCAAGCATTAGGGTTACCCGTAGAAATAATTGGGTATCCAAATCATGTCATAAGTCATAAAAAAGGGAATATCATAATGGTTTACATGAATTAATTAATTTAAGTCACACATGGACATTAATAATAATGTAAAATAGTCATAAATCATATTAATTTATGTCAAAATAAAGTGAAAAAACATAAAAATAGTGTTTAAGATACATTATAAATAAAACATTATATTGATGTTTAATGAAAATATTAAAGATTATTTAAAACATAAAAGGAATAATTGTTTGTATAAAACAAAAAATGAACCAAGATAGTTTTTAATGATAAAATTAGTGTTTTGAAAATACTAATGGTGTCTTAAAAAATATTAGTGAGAGAACATGAAAATGGGTAAGAAATCGGGAAGTTCTATTTAATCAGGCTCTCTTATTGGGAATAATTGAAAAGGAAACATTTTTAAAAACATATATATCATTAAAAAAATTGAGTGAAATGATCTAGATACACAAGTTTAGTAGAAATAAATAGAAAATATAAGGATTACAAAAAAAATAAGAGTCACATTGGGGTAAATAGAGAGAAATCATAACCAGATTGAAAAATACAGGTTCTAAAAGAATCCTTTCCTTATCTCCAGAAGTGTTCCAAACATGTATTTAATGTCCTGAATAATAAAATTAAATCCATTAATTAATCAATTAATAAAATTTTATACATTTATTTTATTTATTTTAATTTTATTAAGATCATTTATGGGGTTTTAGATGAGTTATAATGATTAATTCAATCATTTGGGAGTGTTCATTTCATTGGTTTTGATGATTGGTTCACTTGTATAAGATTTTTGATGCTCATATAAAATGATAATAACTATCCATAATTAAAATTATATGTTATTAATAATGATACATAAGTTAAAATGGTTATATTATTCATTTGGTTAAATGGGGTGAAGATGAATCATTATATAAGATGTTAGTGATACTCGTTTAGATTATTTTGTCGGTTTTTTAATGCACACAAATTAGTTTTGTTTAATTATTCACTATTGCATATAAAATTTAGTTTAAGAACATAAGAAGGATTTTGAAAATAAATTTTAAAGTCTATAACAACAATTATAATGGTTTTATGTAATTCCTTGATGGGGGTAATTGAAAATGAAAAATTATCATCCTCAAAGGTGATAAATCAAAACCTCACGGATGATATTTTCATTTTTAGAATAAAATAAAATGGATAAGAGCCTTGATGGTGGATTTTACAATAACATAACAATTTTACAGGATATATAATATAGTATTGTTATCTTGAATGTTTGAATATAGGAGGGTAATAGATAATGAGAAAATAAAATAATGTGAAAAGAAAATAAAGAAAGGGAAATAGGATTTTACCTCTTGAATTATTTTCCTTGGGGGCCTCCTTAGGGAAATTAGTTTTGGTATTTTGTTGATACCGAAGCCTCCTATAAATAGGGAAGAAACCATGGAAGAGTATAGGGTATAACTTTCACAAACATAATGGCTTAATATGAGTGAGTTGATGAGGTGGTGATGGGTGGTATTTATAGTAGAGGAGAATGGTGTTTTGTCATTATTTTACTCATTAGTTTATTATTTTGGCCCAATATTATCAATAGTTTGAAACATATCAATAAATATATTAAAATAATTAAGGGTAGTTCATGATTATGGTTCTTACAACAATTATTACTCAATTCATAGTGTATTTAACATATAATGTGTATATTTACCGTAAATTACCCTATATTAGTTTTCACAAAAAACTAAAATATTTTAGAAAAATACAAAAAATTTACCCTAACCATTTTCTTATGTTAATAATTAAATTATTAACTCCATTTTATGAAAATAAATTATTAAATATGATAAATTTAATTTTTATTTAAAATCATCATTTATTCGAAAAATTTAAAATTTAAATTTATAAATAATTTTATAACACATTGAAAAATTAATTAAGGTATCATAAAATTACCTTATAATCATAAGAAAAAAATATTAATTTATTAATTTATTTTATGAATATAAATTTTATTTCAAGTCATTATGTTAATTATAAAATTTTAAATATACATTTGTTTTCCCAAAAATATCAATACTTAATTTATCATTTTCAGAACATTAATTTACATATACTATGATATAACTATATAATATTTTCGTTCATAAGATGTATAATTTTTTTTACACTTTCATTGGTGATTTTACTATTCTATTGGCTGGCTTACTCTTTATAAGGGTCATATTACAATTTCAAAGGTCATGTTACTATTCCATTGGTGTAGGTTCCTTAATTTATGAAAAAAACTGTTATTTCATCCATTATTCATTTATAAAGTTTGTTTTTTGTACTTTATGTGATTATATGTGATTTATACTATATGATATAATTATAAGGAGTATAATTTTAATGATTGAATTCTAGGTCGTTTTATTTATCCCCCTTATGAAATTTGTCCCTCCGAATTTCATTTTACATACTAAGGATAAAATACGTGTGTGTATTTGTCCTTAATAGCTTCCACTTGTTCCCATGTTGCCTCTTCATAATTATGGTTCTACCATAATACTTTTACCAGGTGAGTGGCCTTGTTGCATTAAACTATATCTCTACGATCTGACATCTTCACTAGATGCCTCTTATAAGATAGATCATTTTCCAAATGTACCACCTCTAAATTCAGTACATGTGAGGGATCTGGTATTAATCTCTCAAGAGGGATATGGGGAATACATAATGTACTTGATAAGTGGTTGGTGAATGTTTTAGTCGATAGGCCACAACTCCAATATGACCCCGAATCTTGAAGGGGATAATATAACAAGGACTTAGCTTCCCTTTCTTCCCAAATATCATGAACCTCTTCCATGGAGATATTTGGGGTAATAAATTGTCTCCAAATATAAACTATAGTTACCATTGATGATTGTTAGCATAGGTATTCTATTGACTTTGGGCTTTTTCGATGTACTGCTGAATGGTTATCACATTTTCCACAATTTCTTTGACCATTTCACTTCCTAGAAGCTTAAACTCACCGAATTCATCCCAGAATACTAGTATTCAGCAACTTTTTCCATAAAAGGATTCAAATGGATCCATTTAGATGCTCGAGTGGAAACTTTTGTCGTAAGAGAAATTGGACAGAGGTAGATATTGGTCGCATCCTCCTTTGAAGTCAATGGAACAAGCTCTGAACATTTCTTCTAAATTATGATTAGTACTCTCTCATTGGCCATCAGTTTGAAGATGATAGTTTGTATTAAAGTTCAACTCAGTGTTCATATCATGTAGAAGAATTTTCCATAACTTCATGGTGAATATTGGATCTCAATCAGATACAATCATTAGTGGTACTCCACAATCCTTTACAATTGGTTGACATATATTTGTGCAAGTTTATCCAGTGAGAATTTATCTCAAATTGCGATAATGTGAGATGTCTTTATAAGACAGTCCAGAATAACCCATATATCATTGTTTCCTATGTATGTCTTCAGATGTTGAGTGAAAAAGGTCATGGTGATGTTCTCCCACTTCCATGTTGGTACGGATGATGTTGGCATCATCATTTTATACTTTTTCCTTTCAAGATTCTCTTGATGGAATACTAGGAACATTGATCTATATTCATCAATCTCATTATTTATATTGTCTAAAAAATAGTTTTCTTAGAGATCTTGATACATCATTATATTCCTTGGTTTTATAGAGAAGGTATAGGTATGTTCGTTACTAAGAGTATACTTATTTATCTTTTGATTTGATGGCACACATAGTCATGACCCAAATCATAATACTCCCTCCTTATCAATATTGAACTCCAAGGATTTCCCCTTTCTCATGGATTCCACGTTCTTTTGAATTTTTACTTCATTTCATTGAGAATCCCTTATTTTATATATGGGCCATGGTTGAGAAATTATATGAGAAATTATTAATGATGTTCCTTCCTTAATGATTCCCATTCCCATACTCTGTAGGCCGAAGAAGATTGAATCATTCTCAATTATCATCAATGATAATGATGAAGTATCCTTTCAACTTAGAGAATCCATCACATTAATTTTTTTACTAGGATAGTAGTGGATTGAGCAGTCATAATCCTTGATGAGATCTAACCATATTCACAGGTGCATATTATTCACCTTATTTTAGAATATATATATATATATAAGGATCTTATGATCAGTATATATATTCACACATCTCCCCATAGAGATTTTCACGAACTGTCCTACAGGGCTCAGATGTGCCTACCCAATTCCCGCCCTCCATAGTCTAGGGGTTGGTGACTAGAATATGAAGAATTTTACCGAATAGGGATGGAATTTCTTTAGAGATATGTACACACTCAAAAAGGGAATCTGAAGTAGAAAATACAAAAAATGTAGTGTTCAACAATGAGAGTAATGTAAAATCATAGGTACAAATGTAAACTAAAAACGTGGGCTAGAATACAAGCCCCATAAACTAAAAAGAAATTAAACAGCTATCACATCTTCCCTAGAGCTCTACCTGGAGGGTAGTATCTGTAAGAATGATGTCGAAGAAGATAATCTGAACTGCTCCTGTCACACAAATATCCACCATGTCCCAAACCACCAAAGTCTACCTCAGAGCGTCAGTAGTCTACACCAGACACATAGGTGCGGGCGGAGCCCGTGCAAGGGTGAGTATGATGTCGAAGAAGATAATCTGAACTGCTCCTGTCACACAAAGATCCACCATGTCCCAAACCACCAAAGTCTACCTCAGAGAATCAGTATTCTACACCAGACACATAGGTGCGGGCGTAGCCCGTGCATGGGTGACTATAACAACTCATTTGGGGACCCCGAGACCCCCGAAGGTCTCTCAATAATCCACAAAGGAAACAGTCACAATAAATACCCCAAAGGTAATATCACAAGCAGGATCCAAATCCTGAAGCATAAAGAAAAAGAGACACCCACTCTAACAATATAACTTCAAGGTTACTGGGATAGGGATGACTAGACATAAAGCCAGATCATCCTATCCAAAGCAACTATAATTATGACCCATATAGTTCACTATATGCAGACCCATATTGGTCGCTAGATGTTGAATTGCATTGGTCACTAGTGTTGATCTATATTGGTCTCTAGATGATGACCTGTATTGGTCGCTGGTGCTGACCCGTATTGGTGTCTGGTGCTGACTCGTATTGGTCGCTCGTGCTGACCCATATTGCTCACTGGAACAGATATAGGGATGATTAGTTGTACAACTATATCATTCCACTCTAGAGTTTTTTATGCTGACCCGTATTTTCGCTTTTATTAATCATGCCACAACCAACCACTAGATTCCTGCATGAATCACACCTAATCTCCAAAGGACTATACTCCTCAATCCATCGATCATATTTCAACTGGTACAAAGTCCCGTAAAAAGAATACCCAAGGTACCACCCCATTTTAGGGGTCCAAGCGTGACCGAAGGTGCGTCGATCGGACGCCCGATCTATGAGATATAGGCAATTTTGTAAAAAGGTCCTGGTTGGATTCAAGTATGATCCAACCCTGGTTGCATGTCAAACTCCATAAAAACTCACTTAGCGTATCTCCAAAATACTTCCATGTCACAACGGTCCTTATTCCATAAACGACATGTTGATCAGACGCCTGGTCTATTAGTTACACCCCATTATGTGAAACGGGGGTCATCACACCTCGTTCCGGCCCGCCAGAATATACCAAAGGGATCGCTTCCCAAAAAGGGTCCCAATGCCACTGGAGACGTGTTAAATGAAAACCTGATTCATAAGTTACTGGTTTTTCTTTATTCGGAGGCTGGTTGGGTCTGGGCCCGGTCCGACTCGGTCAGGAAGGCCTGACGCAACAGGTCTCGGGGTATACATGACCCCGCCCGGGTCCAGCCTGTTAAGGGTCGGATTGGTTCACTGGGTCTTCCCATCAGGTTCAGCCTGACTGGTTCATGGACCCAAGATGTATTTGGCCCTGTAGATGTGAGGAATTTTTTTTCTAGCTGATGGGGAGGTGCCCCACCGCATGCAACGGTCGGCCATATGGTCGACCGGTCTTCAACCGACATGGTGCAGAGCAGGGCCGCAGCACCCCCTCATGCTGCGACCCGCTGGTAGTGACTGATGCCTCCTATGGGGTCTGCAGTCTCCACCATTCTCTCATGCGGCCAGCTCGGTCGGCAGCCTCTAGCCACCGTGGCGCGCGATAGCATGCCTCCTCCCCACCTCACCTGGCCGGTTACCACAGGCGTCCTCCAGCCGCCGCTGGTATGTCACGCCAGCGGTTCTTTCCACAAACCACAAGACTGCTCCGATGGTCTGTTCTTGGTGTCGTCTCTACCTACGAACCTCTTCGACTGTCGCCATCATAGTGCAACCCTCTGTCTCACGTTTCCATCAAAATTTAGGAAAGATGTTCTCAAAGAATGAAATGTGAACAAAGTGGTGGAGGGTTTGGGTCTTGTTCGTTCAGCCCGCGCCCTCCGTAGTAACATGATAACAACCAGGATAATATTTATCTAGAATTAAAGATTAAATAAAATCATTTCAATAATTTTAAACCAAAACCAAACATAAACCCTCTACCTTGAGATCCATTGGAGGTGTCGTGGTTGTGGTGGGAGGAGTTTCTATGTTAGATCGAGTCGTTGACGTTCGTCGATCCTAGATTATTGCCACCCAAGCTTTCATCCTTTTTTGGTGGATGTTGCTGTAGAACTCTACCAGAGTTTCCTCACATGATGAACCCATCCAAAACCCCACCCCAAGCTCTATTTAAATTGGATGGGGAATAGTGAATAACGCGTTGAAGAATTAATGAGGTTCATTAAATGAATTAATGAACCTCTTTTAATTCACAATGGTAGTGTTATGTAGTAGATGGGTCAAGCCATTAAATACATTGAAAATCCATCTGTCCCGCTAACTCCACTCATCCGTTGGAGAAAAAGAAAATAAAATAACAATTACATGTTATTTTATTATTCTTTAAAAGTCCCAAAACTATCTTTTTCTCCTAACCAACTGCCATCGAAGTGAATTTTCCCTTAGGATAATCCTAGAATTGTGGATTCAATAGTTCTCTTAAACTATTAATACGAGCACTGATTGAAAATATAGAAAATGCCTCTTGCACTTTTACTGAACATACCTAAAAAAGTTCATAAATTCATTCCAGGAACATCAGGGCTCGAAATCACGTGCCGTCAATTTTAATAGAGTCTTAAAAATCCCAAATAATTTAAATAAAATTACATGGAATTTTTGGGTCCTTATGGATATAATGTTGCCAAATTATCAACACAAATATCACAACATCCAACTCCAGATCATGTATGGGAATGTTTTTCTCATGAATTTCAAACTCCTTTGAGGTGTATGCTATCAATTTATCATTTTTCATCAGTATAAAACCCAAGACCTTCTTTCGAGCATCATTGTACACCAAAAAGGATTCCCCACTTTTCAAAAGTGTGAGTACTAGTGCCGTGATAAGCCACCTTTTCCACCCTTTAAAGCAGTATTCACATTCACTTGTCCACACAAACTTTTCTTCAATCCATGTCCGCTCAGTTAATGGGTTTGAAAATCATGGGATGTTCTTAAAAAACCATCAGTAATAACCATATATACCAATGAATCTATGGACAATCCTTACAGATGTTGGCTTGGGAAAATCTTTCATTTTATATATCCTGGAAGGGTATAAAGCTACTCCTTAGCTGGTGATAACATTCCCCAAGAATGATACTTTTTCCATCCATAACTGACATTTATTATACTTTTCATATATTTTACCCCTTCACAAAGTCTTAAGCACAATATTAAAATTCTCCTCATGTTCCTCATTGCTCTTGGATTATATCAGAATATAGTCAATAAATAACACCAAAAGTTTTTCTAGGTAATCTCTAAAGACTCTATTCATTAAGTCCATGGAAATTTCAGGAGCATTAGTAAGTGCGAAGGGAATCACTATGAAGTCATATTTTCCATACCTTGTTCAAATGTTATTCATGGAAATAACGTGATTCCCCACCATTAATTGGTGATATCCTGACTGGAGGTCCACCTTAGAGAAATACTTGGCCCCATGTAGTTGATTGAATGAGTCTCTATCCATGGAAGGAGATACTTTTTCTTTATCATGATTTTATTGAGGTCATAATATTCAGAACATAGGTGCCTTGATCCATTCTTCTTCTTGATGAAGCCGACCGAAACACACCATGTTTAAGCACTCAGGGGTATAAAACCCATTTCTATATTCTCCTATAACATCATATTCAATTATTCCAAATCAACGATGGCTATTCAATAATGTGACTTTGATATAGGCATAGATCCTGGAATATTATCAAATGAGAATTGAACCCCTCGATAAGGGGTATGATTATATCCTCTATATCAATCATTTCATATAGATACACATGACCATAAGGAAATAATTCCCATAATTGAGATGATGATTCTAAAAGAGATTCATCATCCTCCTTACACTTATACAGAACTGTAGGATGACTTGGGATGGGAAGAGTGATATGTCTTTATCGACAGTTGATTTTTTCTTTGTATAAAGATAAGAAATCAATTACCAAAATATCATCAAACTCCATTTAAGGAAGTAAATGAGATTTTCGTGGAGGTTTTCTCCACAAACATTCACTGGAGAGGAGTTATATACTTGGGATGCAATAATTTTTCCTTTTTTGTTCTCAATGATAACTCAACCTCTATATTTTGTGGTGGTGTTTGAATAGTTCTACTAATCTTCTGAGATATTAAATAATTTATAGAACCATAATCAAATAGTGAATTCACTATTCCTAAATTAATAACCAATATACCTTTCATCACATCATTTTCGATTTCCCCCTCAATAGTAGTGATAGAATACACCCTTACTTGTTTACTTGGAGGTTTTTGTTATTGATTTTCTATAATAAATGTTGGCTTCAGGAAATGTATTGCAAAATTACCATTTACCTTACAGTTGAAACACTGCACTAGAGGTCGAGTGTTGATCTGAGCCTTCCTTTTTTACTTCTCATTAGTGGTATACTTCATATCCATTCCGTAGTAATTAACCATATGCCCCTATCTTACACATTTAAATAATATTTTGGTTCTTTTTAAGCAGTATTTGAGATGATTCTTACCACACTTTTGACATGTGGGATGTTGGGTATTCTTTCCATCATGGGATTTATCTCTTAATCCTCAAATGCTAAACTTCATTTTCTTATTTTCTTCATTGGGTCCATGAGGCCACTAAGAGTCTCTGATCTCTATTTCACCCTTATGGGAACAAAGAATATTATCATTATAACTATCAAATTCTTAAACCAACAATGATTTTCATAGACATAGCTTTGTCCCACTAAAGAAGAGATCCACCAAATTTTTAGTGTTCCTGAAATTGCCAAAGGTGTATCATGCAATCCCCGTGAAGTTTTTCTCATACACTCCAATAGACTCATGTTTGTTTTTCTTTAGTTTTAGGAACTCCCTTTCTATCTTAGGATGGAGAGTTCGAAGAGAATATTTATTGAAAAATATTTTCTTGAAATATTACAATTTCTTGGAATAAATTTCTTCCTTGGATATTGTGTTCTGGATCAATTTACAACAATAATCAGATTCCCCATCAAAATGAAATACATTTAGCACAACATTCTCTTCTTCTGGGAACTAGAGTATAGGTAGTATATTCTCAATATAGGTAATCCATTATTCTTTAAGGAGGGGATCATAAGATCCACTAATTATAGGAGGCATTTGATGCATCAAGGATTCAACTAAAAAATTATCTCTGTTTGGAGAAGGGAATTATACATGATTCAAGATATTATTCAAAACATGGCCTAGCTGAGCAATTAATGTCATGAAATTTTGAGCACCCATTCCCATCATATTTGGCATATCATAAGGATGTCCTCACATTTCCCATCCCATTGATTATTGGCATGATTTATTTTATTTATATCCATTAACTAATGAAATCAAAGTACAATTAGGGGGTATTTATTACTTACCTGATAATTATCAAAAATAAACTTTAAACATAAAACGATAAACTTGAGAATAAAAAGTGTATTCTGACATGTGATTCCCTATATTTTAATTTAGGTTATCAATAATGATAGAATTATCTATAATGTTCATACTAAAGTTCTCTAGTCATAATATCCAAAAATAAATATACCTTACTCTAATAATAAATATATCAACCCTATCCTTTTACACATATTATTATATTATTTTAAGCACAATTAAACACCAAATTACTATCCAAGGATCGTAAAGTCTAGTGTCATGGGTGGATAGGTACATAAAATTGAAAAAATAGAAACATAATAAAAAATATTTATATAGTAATCCATGAATATATCCTAAATCCCACTACTACAAAAACGGGCATTAACAGCGCTAAAAACGGGCTTTAACAGCGCTAAAAAGCGTTGTAAAGCTCAACGCTGATAAAGGGGGTACCCATTTATCAGCGCTAAACAAGCGCTTCTTTAGCACTGAAAAATAATTGTTTTATCAGCACTCCTTTAGTGCTGACAAACTTATCTTTTATCAGCGCTTCTTTAGCGCTGATAAAGGTGTAGTTTATCAGCGCTTTTCTAGCACTGATAAAAGCATGATTTATCAGCGCTAAAAGAGAGATGATAAACTTAACTTTTATTAGTCCTTATTTAGCGCTGATAAAGGTGTAGTTTATCAGCACTTTTTTAGAACTGATAAAAGAATGATTTATCCGCGCTAAAAGAGTGCTGATAAATGCCCTCTCTACTGCTCCGATAAATCTGCAGCAGCACACCCAAACACCTGCAAAAAAAAAACAGAATCTCAATAACCCAATTAAAGAAAGTATAACCAAACAAAATTAACTCATAAATCATAATAAAATTAGAAAAAGTATACCCATACAACAATTATACTCGTACACCATTAAAACATAATTTATAAGTTCATCAAGTACTTAAAAAATCAATTCAGAATGCAGGGGGTTTGGGGGCTGTTCAAGGGTTTGGGGTGGCTGTTCAAGGGTTTGGGGTGGCTGTTAAAGGGGGGGTAGGGGGTGTCTGGGGGGCTTTCCAGTTCAATCTTAAGGATCCACATGGGTGTGTTTTATCAATACACAAATCTTTGGACTTTTCTCTATCCACTATGCATCATGTTCCCAACTTCAGAGAAGTTATAAGGTTTGTACACACACTGAGGTGCACATACTTGGGGGGGGATGAATCTCATTAATAAACCCCCAATATTAAACCTGCAATAAGCTATGGCAAGTGCATGATCAGGCAATATGAACAACCTATTTCAGAAAGAACTAGAATAAAACTAATAAAAAATCATCATTGATCCTCAATTCCATGACCATGATTAAACCCAAATTAAATTTCCAAGTGCTGAAATTTTACCAAGCATTTCACAAGGATCGTGTCGACATTATAAAACTATAGTTTGACCAAGTCCTACCCAATATACATCAAGACACATTTATTCTCAATTATTAAAGTTTGATCAACCATACCTACTTCATCCAATGTTAGGGTTTCTCTGAGTACATCATAGGAACCGCACAAAACATATAATATACCATGGTCTCCCCACAATATAAATAATTATCATTGACCTCCAATATATGAGTTTTATTTATACTCCATCATGTATATCCACTTATGGGAGTTTTCTCATCCAGGGAATACCCTCAACAGTATCTCAGACCACCCATATGTGTTCTTCCAATTCCGAGGCATAAGACCTACAAGGATCTCATCCCTATACTATGGGAGTACCCTTATTTTGGGAATAATACCAAAAAGAATATATTATTTACCATATGGGAGTATTATCATCCAAATAATAATCCCTAGAAGCATATCAACCCTCCAATATGGGTGTATTCTCATTTGAGGCATAATCTATATAATCATCTTAGCCCTCCCCTATGGGATTATTTTCATTTAGTAAATATTCCTGATAAGAATCTCATCCCACTCCTATGGTTGTATTCTCATTTGGGGAATAATACCTATATACATCTCATCCCTCCCCTATGAGAGTATTCTCATTTAATGAATAATACCCATAAGCATATCCACCCTCCCAAATGGGAGTATTTTCATCCAAATATAAGCCCATAAGTATCATAGACCCAAACACATGATCACACTAGTATACCATGCCAACCATGACTTGATATATATGTGGCTCCTGATAGATCACATGCCATGACCCCCCATTTAAAAGATCAATGCAATCTGAATGCGTTTGGTCGGATTTCTGTTGGTCGGTTGTTGTTTTCACTTAAAACATTATCCATTTTAAACAAAATAGAGACCCTTTGAGTGCTAGATGCCACACCGTGCCTTGGATTGAGGCGGGTTTGACTCGTACATGTCACAAAGGACCCTTGGATCGTTCTTACGAATGATAAATGCAATCCGAATGCATTTGGTCAGATTTCCGTAGGTCAGTTGTTGTTTTCACTTAAAATGATGTCCATTTTAAATAAAATAGAGACCCTTTGAGTGCTAGCGGCCACACCGTGTCTCATATTGAGGTGGGGTTGACACTTACACGTCACCAAGGACCCTTGTATTGTTCTTATAAAAGATCAATGCAATCTGAATGCCTTTTGTCATATTTCTATAGGTTAGTGGTTGTTTTCACTTAAAATCTTGTCCACATTAAAAAAATAGATACCCTTTGAGTGCTAGCGGCCACACCGTGTCTTGGATTGAGGCGGGGTTGACTCGTACATGTCACAAAGGACCCTTGGATCGTTCTTATAAAAGATCAATGAAATCCGAATGCATTTGGTCAGATATACGTAGGTCAGTTGTAGTTTTCACTTAAAATCTTGTCCATTTTAATCAAAATAGAGACCGTTTGAGTGGTAGCAGCCAGACTGTGCCTCGGATTGAGGCGGGGTTGACTCATACACATCACCAAGGACCCTTGGATCGTTATTATAAAATATCAATGAAATACAAATGATTTTGGTTGTATTTCCATTGGTCAGTTATTGTTTTCACTAAAATCTTGTCCATTTTAAACAAAATAAAGACCGTTTGACTGCTAGCAGCCACACCGGGCCTCGGATTGAGGCGGGGTTGACTCGTACACATCACCAAGGACACTTGGATCGTTTTTATAAAAGATCAATCCAATCTGAATGTGTTTGGTTGGATTTCGATAGGTCAATTGTTGTTTTCACTTAAAATCTTGTCCATTTTAAACAAAATAGAGACCCTTTGGGTGGTAGCGGCCACACCGTTCCTCGGATTGAGGCGGGGTTGACTCGTACACATCAAAAGGACCATTGGATCATTCTTATAAGAGATCAATGAAACCCGAATGCATTTGGTAGGATTTCCGTAGGTCAGTTGTTGTTTTCACTTAAAATCTTGTCCATTTTAAACAAAGTAGAGACCCTTTGAGTGGTTCAGCATTCTTGTGTGTTGCTGGTGCATATCATCTTCTAAAATGGGAAAATTAATCATTGGAGAAAGGCTTTTTTATTTAATAAAAATTAAAATATTCCTACGAACATTTACATACAACAATGTTTCATCTTTTGATCCCCTTAACCCCTCTCAAAAATGACCACAAATTGTACATGTCCCCAAGTCAGATCTTCATTGTAGTTGTGTACAATCTTCCATCAAGTATGTGGCCCACTCGTTTCTAAACACATATATATCGTCTTGTGAGTATGAGGATTTTTGGAAGTCATAGTAGTACTGCAAAATAAAAAAATAAAGAATAAAAAAATAACATAAATGAACTAGTAGTTGTTTTTAAAAATACCTCTTTAGGGATTCTAGTTTGCTGATGAAAAAAGATATCTTTCATAAATTTACAAATAGAATAACTGCAATCATTATCGTTTTTTTTGTTTTGGACACTGCAAAAAAATTGATCATTAGGCTAATAAGTAACTTGTGTTGAGATGTGTTTGGATAGTGAAATTTTAGTATATATACCCTGATATTTTTCCAGAAGTAGTAGTTTCTCACCTCCTTATGCTTAGCCCCTGGCCTCATTCCTTTTTTAGACAATAATGATACACCGCCCTATCAGTAAAAGATAATATAAATTTTATTACAAGATGTTTAAAGCTAAAACGTAAGATGTAGTTTCTTACAAATTCAAAAACTCCATTATGTGTGGTTGGTTTGATGGATATCATTGCTTTGAATCCAGAAAATGAATCTTCGGAGTATCCAATTTCACCGCAATTATCAACCAATGATTCCTAAAAAACAAAATAAGGAATAAGTAATAAATGAAGTAAAAATATAATTGATATGCTTTAATCATAGAGTATTACCCCTGCACGGTTGGTATTAGGAAAAGTCTGTCATCTGTAATCTTGCGTTCAAATGTTTCAGCAAGCCGTTCACTATTTCATCCCTTTTTGAGGAATCTATTTTTGTTAGGTGTATTGATGTGATATGAGGACTAACCAGTCCAAATCTTGGATCATGGGAAAATTCATTCAATTTTTTTTCATAAATGCATCTTTCAACAATATAAAATGCATTTAGTCATAATTTTCACGAAATATCAGCTTTTGGAAAATCAATTCATGGAAACATACCTCATATATTCATTTACAACTATGATGCCTAGCCAACTGTTTTCAAGGATTTCATTTACATTTTCAGCAGCAACAAAATCTTGACATTACTCTCCGTATATATTCTCTTTAAAAACCATTATATGACTATTACCATCTTTTAGCTTCGTATCCACATGAGTCTTCAATGCTAGTAAATGTGGAAAGAGAACAGATGGTCTTATTGTGCTTTCAGTAGATCCTTGGGATCGATTGGTCGATCCTTTAGATGGTTTTGAGCTGACGTTTGTCACCCCCTTCCCTTTCTCCGTCTATAACAACAATCATTGGTTCAGACCCTTTTTCATTAATTGTTAAGGTTTTAGATTGAAAAGAAAAGGAAATAAATAACTCTTTTTCCACATGTACTCTTACAAGTTGTGATGGCCATGCAATGAATGTCCCCATATCCTTTCCGGCTGTATGAATATCATCGTCATGAAGTGGAATATGTACCTCTGCCTCTGGCTCATGAGCTACAGTAATCATCACTTTCAGATGATCTTTCAGAAGTGGTCTATTATGCTGTGTGACATCTAGGATATTCAACACTATAGCCCTCGCTACAAGGTGATAGGTGGGTGTTGACAGATATAAATCACAATCATTATCACCATATAGAAGATGAGTATAGAAAAATTATCAGTGTTTGTTTGATTCATATTTCATGGGAACAATTATTAGAATATTGATTACCACGGCTAAGACAGTTCTTTGAGGTGAATGGCATGCCTCAAAGCTGGTGGGGGGTGGGGCGGGATGTTCAGGCGGAGGTTGTTCTTGAGTTGTGGCTTCCCTTTGCTTCCCACCCATAAAAGCTGCTAACAACTCTCCCTGCCATTGCAATTGTTCTTCAAGGGTTGCTATTTTTTCGATCATTTGTTCCAATTTTTCTTCTATATCATCCATTTTTTCTCCTCTCAAAATATACCCGGGGTGTCACCCCAAACCCTGCACCTCTAACACGACCGTATTTTTCTGGCTGCTTCAAATCCATCGATAATAGGTCTGTATCAGTTACAGGAGTAACTGATTCCTGTGACTGTCAGATATAGGAAAATAACTAATTATTTTTATTTAATGGAAATTTTAAACAAATTATTTTATCGTCGTTCCATACTTATACATATTTCCCACACTTTCTGTGAGTTCTCATCTACTAACTTCCCATCTTTGTTCACACGTGCCTCCTTCCATAGCACATGACGTGGGATGGAAGTGAATTTGGTTTTAGACTCATCAATCTACATATAAACATAGAAAAAAATTATGATGTTGTTTATTAGAAGCTAAAAATATTATTGTAAATTTAAAATACGTACCATTTTCTTTTCTAATGAAGCGTAGACCATCCTTGCTTTACGATAAGGGTATGTTGGTTTTGAAGCACGTTCCTTATTTTTAATATAGAGTTTCTGTTTCATAAATGAAATATTGACAATCAATGTGATGAATAAAAGTATCATCAAACAACATATTATCACTCACAATGTACCTGAAACTTCTCATCCCCAAGACAGAAAATAAATGCTTCCCATGCTTCTTGGGATATCAGGTGAGCGTAGACAATGGGTGGGTGCGGGTTTATTTTACCTTTAGAATCATTGAGGTGACATCTTGTTAAAATAGAGCAAAAACCTCGGTGAATATTTCCTACAAGCCTTAGTAAATAATCCTTGTGTGAATCATCTACTATAAATGTACTCTCCAAGAGATTGAGAAGAGTAAGACATTTTTTAATTATTTTATTTTCTAGTTAATTAAAGAAATAAATTCATAATGTTAACGTAATTATTCCCAGATCACAGCCTTCATTCCGGACACAACATGGTTCCATGAATCAATGTCAATCAGCACGCGTTTCCAAGTGAAAACTCCAATGTAGCTACTAAACATAGCCTTATTGGGATTCACTTGTTGGCCTCGTGCATTCCACCTGACTTCAAATTTGATGCCTTTTCTTTTTGCCAAAACAATTTTGGCTAACATCGTCAAACTACGATGCACCTGTGATTTCTGCGACGCTGGTCCTTCATTCCCAACAATTTCATCGATATCATCATCATATATATGTTCATGTAGAATGATATAAATGACATGTGTTGATGGTTGTTGGACCTCAACACTAAGAGAAGCAGGAGCCGCAGCAGGAGGAGCAGCAGGAGGAGCAGTAGGAGGAGCAGCAGCAGTAGGAGCCACAGTAGGAGGAGAATTAGGAGGAACCGGAGCCACAACAGGATCAATAGCAGTAGCAACATGAGCTGCAAGAGCAGCAGGAGCAGCAGTAGGAGCAACAGCAGTAGCAGCATGAGACGTAGGAGCAGCAGCAGCCATAGTAGCAGCTGCTTGAGAGACTTGTTCAGCCTCAAGGTTAGGAGCATCATAATGTGCAGAAGTCATTATCTGCAAAAGTTGTTGAATAGTTAATTCGGATTACATAAATTTAGTAATGATAAGATAATAACATGAGATAACAAGATCTATATTACAAACAAAATATAACCTGTTTCCTAAACTCTCTTTCTTTTTTTCAAAGGTTGAAGGGATTTGGCACCTATTTAGACTATCCAAATCCTTTCATTGTGGTCTCCTCTAACATAAAAAACATCATCTGCATTGAGACCTCTCTGAAATTATTGAGACGTACCACTAAAAGGATCATCCTCAACTGAATTTTCATCGTAACCTTCAGTAGTTTGGGACGATAACAGAACAATCGACCACTTTCGGTTTGCGATATCTGGATCATAAAAAACTTGTACCGCTTGTGATGCCATTATAAACTGTTCATATTTGTACCATTCTTTACTAAAATCATCTTTCACAAATCCCCATTCATCTATTTTAACACCACTATAGTTATCAATCCATTTGAATTGAAAAATCAGCAATTTTAATGTTGTATAATCCAACACCCATTTTAGTTTGATAATGCCAAAGTATGACATATTTGCATAAATTGGATTTCTGTCCTTACTACCAGAAACATGCATCGCTTTAGCCACTAGTGTAACTCCACTATTTTTCATGGTACAATCTTCATCATTTTCATCTGTATAGAATGTATAACCATTAATTACATAACCAGTGTAAGATAATACATACACACTTGGTCCAGCGGCTAGCCATCGAAGACGTTCTGAAATTGAATTCGGATTTTCATCAAACTGCCTGAAAATATGGTCCTGAAACCATCCTATAAATGGGTGATTATGTGTATCTGATAGCCATTTTTCAGCCCTTGATGGATTCAAATGCCTAAGAATTTCTTTTTGATTTTTAATATATGGTACAACCTCCCAACTGTTATGAAAAACATAAAGATGAGACTGCTACCGATCTGTAATACTGATTGTCAAACCTTCTCTTCCAGAAATTCCCTCACCCTCAATGCGTCCAGTGTGACGAGATTTTGGGAGACCAATGCTTTCCACATCTGATAGGTATTCAGTAAATAATTCAATGGATTCTTCAACAATATATCACTCCACTATACAACCCTCTGGCCGACATCGATTTTTGACATACCCTTTCAAAATCTTCATATACCGTTCAACCGGATACATCCATCTATAGTGCACAGGGCCACAAAGTCTAATCCCTCTCACCAATTTAATCATCAAATGAACCATCATATAAAAGAATGTTAGTGAGAAGAACATTTATAATTCACATAATATGATGACAATTTCTTTTTCCATAGCTGGAAATTTCCCCGGGTCTAAAACTTTGCTACATATATCTTTGAAAAGGAAAACAAGTTTGGTTAATGTATGATGAACATTATTGGGAAAAATGCAACGTAAATCTATAGGAATTATATCTTGCATCAAAACATGGAAATCATGTGATTTAAAACCTTTTAACTTCAAATCATTCATTGACACAATGTTCTTGATATTTTATGAGTTCCCCTCTAGAATCTTTACATCATTGAAGAAGTTGCAAAACTGAAATCTCTTCTGCCTAGAAAGAGTATAAGTAGCTGGAGGAAGAAACATTCGATTTTCACCCTTCACGGGAGCCAACTCTTCTCGTATTCCCATGTCAACCATGTCCAACCTTTCCTTAATTCCATCTTTTGTTTTGCCAGGGGCATTTTGCAACGTTATGATAACACTGTCTGATACATTTTTTTCCACAGGCATCACATCAAGAAAATGTATGACGTACAAACAAATCAATTATGGTAATTAAAAAAACTGATCTCTTTTTCCAACCGATTTTCGTATGGTTTTTCGAAAATGGTTTACCAAAAATAGTGTTCAGATCTTTTACTTTCTCAAACAGCTGATCACCTGTTAGTGGAGACGGTGTTGCACGTTTTTCTGAACATCCATTGAATGATGTCGTCCATGATCGGTACTTATGCCGACGAGGTAGAAATCTAGGATGTCCTAGAAACACATATTTTGATGAATGTTTCAACCTAATTGATTTTGTATCTTCTTCGCACATGGGACACCCTTGAGTTCTTTTAATGCTATATCCTGACAAATTTCCGTAAGCAGGGAAATCATTTATTGTCCCATACAACATCGCTCTCAACATGAAGTATTATCTTTTATGAGCATCATACGACATTACACCTGAGTCCCACAATAACTTCAAATCCTTGATCAAAGGAGACAGATGAACATCAATATCGTTACCTGGTTGTTTTGCTCCTGATATAAGCATAGATAACATGATGAGATTCCGCTTAATGCATAGCCTGGGTGGCAAGTTATAATTTACCAACATAACAGGCCATGTACTATGAGTTATGGTTTGAAAACCAAAAGGATTCACTCCATCTGTAGATAATGCAAGATGAAGGTTTCTCGGCTCTTTTCCAATTTCAGGATATTCATGATCAATTTTCTTCTATTGAGGAGAGTTGGTTGGATGATGTAATAACCCATCTTTATTGCTTTTATCTGCATGCCATGAAAATTGTCTTGCAGTTTCTTCACTTCCATATAGACGCCTCAACCTTGGAATGATTGGAAAGTTCCATAAAAATTTCGTAGGATTGGATTTATCTTTCTTGTACAGAGAATCACCACACATTGGGCATTCTGTAAGTGATTTGTTCTCTTTGTGAAACAATATACAGTCTTTCAGGCAGGCATGTATTCTTTCATAAATCATTCCCATCGAGCGTAGCATTCGTTTACCTTCATATGTCCGGCTTAGGAGATCATTATCTTCCATGAGCATGTCATTCAAGAGAGAAAGTAGTTCCGTAAAATAGACATCACTCCATCCGTTGCCTACTTTCAATTTATACAACTTCAGTACAGTTGACAATGTTGTATACCTAGTGCAAGAAACATACAATGGCGTCTTTGCACAACTCTTTAACATCTCATACAATTTTGGGCAATCACGGAGTTCATCTTGAATTGTATTTGTCATTTCCTCAATACGATCTTCATCATCATTGACATCTACAATCACATCCTCCATACTGTCTTCTTCTTTATCCATATTTGTATTCATACTTGATGATCCATAAAACGCAGTTTTATCCCAACCAGTAGCTACATTCGGTTTTTCTCCGTGTTTATTCCAACATTTATAACTATGATCTATTCCATGACATATCAAATGTTCATCCAACTCCTCTGGAGTAAGTAGTCTAGAATAAACACAACATAAACATGGACAAAGGGTTTGAGAAGGATCCTTTGTGTGATCCTTTGCAAACTTGAGGAACTCTTTCACTCCGTTCTCATACTCTATTGTTAAATTATTAGCATCCATCCAATATTTATTCATCTCCATACTATTTTAATCACAAATATTAGTATTTATAGTTCAAGTACACAAAACAATAATTCCAAATACAGTATAAGAGAACCACTTCCTTATAAAAATGGCGATTAATAGAGCCTAACCATTAGTTTTTATTCATCATGCCTAAATACTCACTACCGGTGGAAGTGAAACCGTTCCTGATGATCATGCCAAGATAAAATAGAAACCAAAAGGGGGGAGTGAATCAAAATACCCCAAACAAGATGGAAAAACATGGTATTTGAGAATAGGTTAGTGGCTTTCATGGTGGATAGAAGGAAACCTAATTTATTTCAAAGAAAAATGTTAATTCACAACAAGATACCATCCATTCAATATATTATTTTCATTAATAGGGTTATTTTGTGCTTCAAAATGGTCAAAACATGTCTAACCAACTTCAAATGGATAAAATATGAATTAATGAAACACATTAATCCCAAAATGAAGTTATAGTATGGAAACACCCACTTGGAATCTGAATGAGTCTGATCAAATGAAGAACATCATACATCTCCAACTACATCGATGCTTTCTCATATACAACGACACCACTAGCTAGATAGTGGCCCTCACCAAGAACATCATACATCTCCAAATAAGAGACTACAACCACTAACCATGAAGAACATCATATGATGGAAATATACTAAGAACAAATCCCTTCACCCAAATAAGTGACTATAACCACTAACCATGAAGAAACACTAAGAGCATAATCTGAAACCTAAGGAAAGGTACACCCAAAACATACCAATTAATTCAAATGAAATACTTTCTAAACCAAACTATTAAAATCCTCAAATGTTCCTAACATCAAACGCCATCATATCTCCTAATAAAATTCTTTGATAAAACTATTTCATGGCCTATACCCATTTAGACCCCTCTATTGGTTAGTAGATTATAGTCTAGTGACCCCCTAAAACCATCCTCCAACATGTCATGGGTTAGTGAATGAACCGAGGGTATTTATCACAACCATGTGCAATGTACTTCTAATAATAAATAATTGATATAGTTTAACATCAAGTTGTATAGATGAATTTTTGAATGATACCAAGTGAAAGTTAGTATGGTAAATATGTGTGATAAGACATTTTTGGTCTAACTAAAAGTGGATATAGCCTAATGAGTGTATTTTGGATTCACAAAAAATATGACTCTATGTGGTATAGGGTTTTTTCAACTAGTAGGAGTATGGACCACTAAGTGAATATATTCCTTTATGTGTGGGAATGTTTTCATTTAGAGTATGGCCTATTATGTATGGTTCCCATAGAATAAGGCCCATTTTAATTGGATATTTGGGCTCATTAAAGAAGGTGGATCACATTTTTCATGTGAGGAATCAACAACAATTTGGTTCATAAAATATATTCATAGCACATAAGGATTTCTATATTCATCAACTAATGAACCGTGTTCTTATCACACCAGGTAAGAACATAAGATCATACACTAAGGGAAGTGTTTAGAGATCACATGCTCATCACGTAGGGGATTCTTTGACATGTCGCCTAAGGAATCTCATGCTCCTCATGTGAGGTATAATCCTAGGATCATTACCTAGGATATGAATAAGTGATCTTATGATCATCACTTAGGGGATTCTTAGGAATATTCCCTAATGAATCTATTTATAATCTCATTAGGTATAATCAAGGGAACATTATTTGGGAGATAAAGAAGATCTCATATTCCCATAACATATGGACTTCATATTCTCGTCACCTAAGGAAACCTTGGATTGTCACCTAGAGTTGGATGTTTCCTGAATTAAGAGTGGTCATAGGTTTATATCTCAGTAAAGGAACTCACATATTTGAATTTTAGAAGAGGGAACCACCCGATACACTCATCGCATAGGGTGTGAGCATAGTTTTATAGCCACCATTTCATTTTTATCCATGATGTTATTCAATTCCCACAAAACCCTTTTCAATTTCATCATTAACAACTATATTCTATGTCACTGGGAATCTAAAAGGAAAACCCATATCAACTAACGATGTCATCTCCAACAATAACCCCCTCATTATAGCTTTTTAACAATGGAAAGGTTTATGCTTCCCCACTGCACAATTTACCACCTCAACCATCTCACATTTTCCCCCAATGGAATCTATCACAACCAAACTAATAAAAAACTTCTCAAACAACCAAACCAAAAAACAATGATGATTTTCAACAATAAAAGTAAACAAGCACCATGTTCTTGAGAAATGTAATGAAAATTAGTAAACACATGTGAATCATCCCCTTTATATCATTTTCCATCAAGTATGGTCCATTTTCTTCAATTGGAAAACCCGTAATACTCACCCATAGAATAAAAAATCATATTAAAAAAATGATATACAAATGGGAGAGGAGAACAATATTGAAAAAATATTTGGAAAACATTCCTGAAAGGAGGTCCTACAAACCGAAGCTTGAAAGCATTATGGGCGGAAGAGGTCCATCAAACAGAAGCTTGAGGGCGGTGGAGGTCCGACAATGCAAACTCAGCGGGCGGAAGATGTCCGGAAACGAGTAGCGAGGGTGGCGGAGGTCTAACAACGTGATCTCAGCAGGCCGTAGAGGGGAGTCATAGAGTTCCAGTGCCACGAGAGCTTTAGGTTGTGATAAAACAAGGGCACTGTGCGACCGAATTTATAAAAAAATGCACTAAGGTTTTATGAGCGCTAAAAAAGTGCTGATAAATCCTTACTGTATCAGTGCAAAAAATTACCGCTGATACATGGAGTCTTTATCTGCACCATTCTAGCACTGATAAAGGTTCTTTTTATCAGCGGTTTTTCTTAGCGCTGATATAAGGGGGTTCTTCCCTTGCCCATTTTTGTAGTAGTGTCCCCTTGAGGTCCTACATCAACATTGAATAACCTAGGGAATACATGGAAAAAAGGGATGATCTAAAAAGCTCACTATGTGTATAAACATTGGAATAATGAAAATCACATGGTTTAAAAGTCATAACATTATGATGTAAAAATCCATGGAACATGAATAAAAATAAATAAGAATAATATTTAGAGCATTGGTATATGTAATCATATCATCATTGGATTGTGGAAACCACACACAACATGACATAAGCATGAGTCAAGGCTAACTGTCATGAACATTGCACATGGAAGACAAAGTCCTATAAAGGAATTAGGATCACTACCTATCCTAAAATGACAACTCATGATACTAAAAATTACCCAATTATTTAGAGAACTATATAGTATAACCCATTATAACATGTTCATGCATATGTGTTCCACATGAATAATTAAGCATAAGGGTTCCCCATGAAAAGTATTTGGTATCATGATCAGAGCATAAGGAATAAAAAAAGGGAATATCATAATGGTGTCAAATAAAGAATTGATTTAAACCATAAATAGAAATTAATAATATAAAATATACATATATCATGATATGTGATTCCAAATTGAAGTGAAAACATGTAAAAAGAGTATTTAAGAGACATTAGAAATAATACAATTTTGTTCGGTTTAAGGAAAATATTAATGATTATTTTAAACAGAAAATGCATAATTGCTCATATAAAACCAAAAAAAGAAACAAGATTGGTTTTTCATGATAAAATTAATATTTTTAGAAAAATAATTTTGGATTAAAATATATCAAATAGAGAACTTAAAAATGGGTAAGGTATTTGGAAGTTCCCTTTAACTGGGCTTTCTTATCGAGTATAATTGAGAAGGGATCCTATTTAAAACATGTATATCCCTGAAAAAGATAAATGAACTAATATGGATACATGATTTTGGAAAATATATATAAAAAATAGAAGGATTAAATAAAAAGAAATAAGTTTTACATTTGGATAATGAGAGAGAAAGCGTTAACGAAGTAAAATGGATGTTTGAAAAGAATCCCTTATATTATGCCCAAAAGTGTTCGGCCCTTGTATATAATGTGCTGATTAATAAAATTAAATACAATAATTAGTAAAATACATAAATTAATTTATACATTTATATTATTTATTATAATTTTATTAACTCCATTTATTTATTTTTAGAAAAGTTATAGAGTTCAATTCCATCATTCATGAGTGTTTATTTCCTTGGTTTTCATGATTCGTTCACCAATATAAAAGTATAGAAGTTCATATAAAATGAGAATAACTATCTTGAATTGAAATTATATGTTATTAATGATAATCCATATGTTAAAATTATTATATAAGTCATTTTGTTATATGGGGTGACGATGAATCATTAGATATTATGTTTTTGATAATCATTTAGATTATTTCGGCGGTGTTTTGATAATCACAAACTAGTTATGTTTCATTATTAATTATTATGTATAATAGTTATATTCAGTAAATAAAAAGATAAATTTTATAAATATTACAATCTGTACCAACCATAATATTGGTTTTATGTCAATACTTGAAGGTGGTATAGTAAAATGAAAACTTGTCATCCTTGAATGTGATAAATCAACACCTCACAGATGATATTATTCATTTTTAGAATAAATGGAAGAAGACATGAGACTATATAAGGGGTTTTACAGTAACATAATAAAATTATAATATATAATATAATATAGTTATCAGTCATGTTTGGACAGAATATGTGAGGAGAGTATACGAAAAGAAAAGAAAGTGAAAAGAAAATAAAGAAAGTGAGAAAAGATTTTCACCCTAGAATTATTCTCTTTGAGGGTATCCATAGGGAAATTGGTTTTGGTCCTTTATAGAAACTAGACCCTCATGGAACTGGGGATGAAAATCGTGAACATTATTGGGTATAAATTGGACAATCCTCAAGGAATAATAGGTGTGAGGTGAATAGGTGGTCATATGGGGTATTTATAGTGGAGGAGAGTGGCGTTTTCTCATTATTTTATTCATTAATTTATTATTTTGGCTCAAGAAATCGAATAGTTTGAACCTTATCAATAAATATTTTAAAATAATGAAGAGGAGTTCGAGATTATGGTTCTCACATTAGATATTACTGAAGTAATAGTTTAATTAACATATAATATAAACATACTTTAAATTAACATACTTTACTATTCACAAAATTCGAGTATTTTAGAAGTATCCCATAAATTAACCCTAAATTTTTTTTTCTTGGAGAATTAAAAAATGATCTACATTTTCAGAAAACAATTTTCTTATTTTGAGACATTTAATTTTTTGTTAAAAGCATCATTTTTTCAAAAAATTCCAATTTTAAAATTATAACTGATTTTATAACACTTTGAAAAATTAATTAATGTCGCATAAAATTAACTTATAATCGTAAGAAAAAAATATTAGTTAATGAATTTATTATATGAACATTAAATTGATTTTAATTCATTATATTGACAATAAAATTTTAAATAAACATATTTATTTCACAAAAATAACACTACATAATTTTTTATTTCAAAAAAAAGTTATTTACTTATACTATGATGTAATTATATTATATTTTCAAACAAAAGATGCATATATTTTATTTATAATTTCATCAATTAGTTCACTCTTATATTATTCGAATTGATATTCATAAGTTTCATATTACTATTCTAATGGTCAAGTTACTATTCTCTTGGTATATGTTCCTTAATTTCTGAAAAAACCTCTAATTTCATTCGTTATTCATTTAAAAAATTTGTTTTGTGTTAATTATGTTGTTTTATATGATTTATATTATATGAAATAATTATAAGAAGTGAAATTTTATTGATATAATTCTGATTAGTTATAGAGAAAAATAACGGTAAGTAAATAAACATCATAAGGAAACATAACATGAGTGTCAAAGGTATAACAAGATATCATAAAATAGATGGATCATGGGAAATTTAATGGAATAATTTCATAAATAACATGTTATCATAAGATCAGGTAATCATAGGAAGTGTTTCAAAAATTTATAACATGACATAAACATGATTCAAGGATAAATTTCTTGATTATATCACATGGTGGACAAAGTCCCATAATAGATTATATTTACTATCTGATAACATACATGATGCCTCATGAGATTAAATCTTGTACAATGAATTAGATCACTATATTGGCACAACCATCATAATATGATAATTATCTATGTGTGGAACATAAATTAAATAAATCATATGGTGTAACAAATGAATTATCAATTTAGAGAAAAAGTGTTGCATAATCTCGCAGCATATCATAATCAATGGAAATTTCATAATTAATGAATTTGAGAAATTTTCATAAGGCATATACTTAACCATAAAATAAAGGTTAAATAACCTAGGTATATATTTGAGAGATCTATATATAGAGTATAGAATCATTCCATGACATTAAAAAGATAGATAAAGCACTTGAGCCTTAGCCTAGTTGGTGAGGACTCAGAAAGTGCATTCAAGAGACCCGAGATCAAATTCAGGTGGAGAAATATTTCTAAGTTACCATAGCAGTGGTGTAGTAGGTACCATTCGGTACTATAGTAGCTGAAAATATTCATCCATTTTGGCCTTTGGGCCACCTGTTTGGTCCTCAGGTCCTACAAGTATTTTGGTCCACCCAAGACCTTCAGGCCGGTTGTTACTCAAGGCCTTCAGGCCACCTTAAGGCCATCGAGCCAACCCGAGGCCTTGAAGACACATGAATTATTAGATGCACCAGTTATAATACAAGGGATAAGACTTCAGATAAGGATCCAGAGTAGAAAAATACTCCAGTTAAGAGCTAACTAGAATTGGAATCATTAGAGGGCATGGCATTGCCATCGGTTCCGGTCCTGTGCATCTCTGCACAGGAAAACTAGCCGACCAACCTTGTGAAGGTAGAGGGTTGATATCAGGACATATGTTGGGGAGGAGTAGTTTCATGTTGTCTTGTCTGGTTGATTTTCTCTAAGACCTGTGTTTCATTTAATCATCTCTAAACCTTCAATCCTTATAATGGTTCCCCCTCACCCCATAAAAGGTAGATTATAAAATAAAGAGATTGATAAAGTGAGTTAGAGAGATAAAGTTTATAACATGAAGGAAAGGGTGGTAAAAAGAGACCCATTAACTCGAGTCTAATTTGTCACATGTTTTCTTTATCTTACAGAAAAATACAATTATAATAATTATTTAATTTCATTACAAACTTTTTGATGTTTATCATTCCTTTTATTTTAATTATCACTATGTCCTATTCAATTATATAACTAATTTATTACACATTTTACATTTTAATGATGAATGGATCATATTTACAAAATCACTTTGGTAAGTTGAATAAGGTTAATGAGATTGTTAATTCATCCTATCCATAAGTTTAAAAATTATATAATTATAATTTTTATATATAAATTTATCTTTATAAACCAACAATGAAATATGGTTATGAAAGATGAACTATGTTACCATCATAGAGATGATAGGCTGAGCGTAAAAATAGGTAACATTTCTATTTTCTATGGTCATGATTGAAGGAAAGTAAGTGTTATTTTAAATTTATAGGATTATTATTATATCATAAATATAATATTATTTATTTAAATACTCTTACACATACCATCCATTTCATTTAGTAATAAAAATTATCCAGATCGCTTAGTGTGGTGGTATTCCTTTGTACACACGAACGACATTACAATTTATTCAATGGATAATAAAGTAAGAAATTATATGATATAAAAATTTTAATTAAAGGGTATAATTTCATTAATATCATATATTAACATAAATTGTTTCCTTATAAGTTTCTAAGTAATGGGTACATGAAAAATAAATCACATTGCTTCGCGAGGTGGTGGTTCGTTGTACACACGAGCGACATTATCATATTTCTTACAGAATGGAAATTAAGAAGGTGTATATGATATTATAAAAACATAAGTCTATTTATTTCATAAATAAAATAAATTAAAATTATATACATCATTATATATTTCCATGCGATTCAATGGTGGAAAACAAATAACGTTGGTACACGAGGCGGTAGTCCGCCTTACACATGATATACAAATTCATTTCCCACTAGAAGGAGGAGGACATGGTTTTATGTAATTTCTATAACATAAAAAAATATAAATATATTAAATATATTTATTTAATTATATAATCATGTATTAAAAATATTTTGATGAATTTGAAGAAGAAATAATATAAAACACTTAGTTAAGGACATTAAATCTTATTTAGACAACTTCTTTTGGTTTAAAAAGAATCTTTCATTGGATGGATTTATGAAATAAAGTATTTTAGGATAATTTTAGTGGAATAAGAAAGTGATTTGGGTAGGTATTGTAAAATAAAATGAATTTGGAATGTGTGTAACAGAGAGTAAAGTGGGTTTCCTTTTATAATTGGGGGAGAGGACGCACATGGAACTTTTTAAAAGAAAGAATGAAAGCCATGTTTTTATATTTAAAAGAGGAAAAAAATTGAAATTTTTAACCTAATAAGATATAAGGTCGTTATATGACCAAAAAATTGGAATTAAATAAGTTTTGGTTCATTTTCAACCCTTATCGTTTTAGTTTAACCCTTGGTAATCTTGTTTTTATGTTAACCGCGGTAAATAATATTTACGATTTTCAATATTCATTATTCTAGAAAAATAATTTCAAAATATTAGATAATATTAATAATTAAAATTATAAATATAAAATCGTTTTTATAAAATTCAAATAAAAAAAATTTGCAAACATTTATTTAAAATTATATCATTATATGTGCCAAAAAAACATTTTTTCAAAATAAATACTTTCAAAAGTTGAAAAAAAATTATATCAAAAGCAAACATGAAATTGATTAAAATAAATTAATTTAGATTAATTAATATATAATTTAAGTAATTTTACTTTTGAAACAATATTAAAATGAAAATTCTCCTATAAATAATTAAAAAAATGACAGTTCTGAATAAAAAGCAGAATTTTTCACTATTCATCAAAAAATGAAACTCTTTAGGAAAATCCAAAAAAGTTTCCCAAAGATAAATTAGATATTTTTAATTAAAAAATAAAGTTAAAATTTTAAATTAATTTTATAATGTGGTGAAAATTAATTTTAATATATGTTTGCAAATCACAACTAATCCTCCTATTAGAAAAAAACACTATTTTTAGAAAAATTTATTTTTCTTCCAGATGGTTCTTATTTTATTTAAAATCATTAAATATCCATTGAATTTATATTATAAATATGTAAAATAGACGTTATATAATTTATTTATTTCTATTCATATATTCAAATTTAACAACTAGTTAATAATTTTCATATTTAAATAATATTATTATAATAGAGTATCATGTTTCGTTTAAACAAGATGTTTCATGTATCAAAATCTGTCAATGAGATTGAATTTATTTAAAAAATATATATCATTAATTCTTGATTATTTACAATATCCTCCCTTAAATATTCCTCCCTCAAAATTTTTTATTTTATATAAATTTGAAAATAGGTGAGGGTGCTTCTACTTCATCACCACTTGTGGTTCCCAAATTGATTCCTCAAACTTATGGTTTCAAAAAAACACTTTAACCAAGTCATTTGTATTATTTCATATAAATTTGTCTCTATTATCTTATAAATTCACTATATGATCCTATTATTAATTTTCTTTCTCCAGTGGTACCATCTTTGGGTTCAGTACATGCGAGGGGTCTTGTATATACTTCCTCAAGAGGGATACATGGAACAAATCATGTACTAGAGATATGTTAGTTGGGAGTGTTTTTTGGTAGGCCCCTACCATGATAAAATCAAGTATATTAAAGGGGAAAATTTATATAGGAGAAATCAATCCCATTAACACAAAACTCATGACTTCACTTTATAATGAAATACAGAGGAACACCTTATCACTAGCCTCAAACTACTGGTATCATCAACGATTTTCTGCATAATTCATATGATGAATTTTTGTAGATTTCAGTTGATATTGAATGGTTTATACCTTCTCTATCATCTCTTGGGAAATATTAGGTCCCATTAATTTCTTCTCTCTAACTTCATCAAAGAAAGGCGAAGTATTACATCGCATCACATAGAAATCCTTATAACGTACCATTTGAATGCTATTATGGAAACTATTATTTTATGAGAACTCTACTTGAAGAATCAGTTGATTCCAACATCCTTGAGAATCCATTGAAAAACATCTAGAAATATTATATAGAGTTTGGATGGTTCTCTTAAACTTACCATCTATTTGAGGTTAAAAATTAGTGCTAAAACTGAGTTTTGAATCCACCGCTTACTGAATGCATATCCAAAACCTTGAGGTAAACCATGGATATAATTTAGATACAATAGATAGTGGAACTCCATAAAACATTACCACTTATCTTGTGAATATTTTAGAGATTTCATCAAGAGAGAAACATTCAAAGATAGAAATGAAATGTGCCAACATTTTATAGAGATTAACTACCACCTAGATGGAGTTGTTTCCTTTATAAGTCATAGGTAGTCCTGTGATGAAACCCATGGTTATGTTTTCCCATTTCAATACTGGTATGGGAGATAGTTTCATCATACCCTAAGGCTTATACCATTAATCATTGAATTTTTTGTACAACTAGTGTTGAGATACAATTTCCACAATCTCCCTCTTTATGTTATCCCATAATAAGTCTTGCTACAAATTTATATACAATATTAGTGCTTACTAGGTGAATATAGAAGAGAAACCAATGAATATCATCTAGAAAATCTCACATCAGATCTAGTTTTTATGGGAAACATATCTTGGGTTCCAAACTTTATAATTCAGTCTTCATTAAATATGAACTCTAGAATATTCACTATATTTTTCTTTAAGAACCTTATAGTCTTCTAGGAATCCTTTATCCTCTCAATAATGGATGATTGAGCCATTATTTGATAAATGTGGTATGAATAACCTTTTACTCTTCCTATATTCATACATTTCAAATCAAATAATATTGGATCCTTCCCAATTCTCACGATTGATAAAACATCCAGATCCTTTCTACACAGAGGATTTCCCACCTATTTTTCATTCCTAGGATGGTAATGGATTGGGAAGTTATAGTCCTTGATCAGTTATAACCATCATTATTGAAACATGGTAAGATTCTTCTTTGTGAATATATATTTTAGGATCTTGTGATCTATATATACTTTACACCTCTCCCAATAGAGATACTTTCACTAGATATTAAACATGTAGATCACTGTAACCAACTCCATGTTAGGAATGTGATAGCTATTTTCATGAACTTTCAACTACCTTTAGGAATAGGCTATTAATTTACCATTACACATTAGTAAATAGAAAAAAACATATTTGAATCATAGCTATAAAAAAAAATTCCTCACGTGAGGGAAGTGTAAGTACTGATTTAGTGACAAACAAATTTTTTAGCTCCTTAAATCTCTCTTAAGATTCAATAGTCTAAAAAAATATGACTCAACTCCATGTCATCTTATTTAGTGACCTTTAAAATCACAAAAGTATTATCATAAATTCGCGGTAGTACCTATCTAATCCATGGAATCCACATATCTTTATTATTGATATTGGTCTAGGCTAGTGCTTGATTGTCTTTGTCTTAGATGGGTCCAAATATATCCATTTTTTGTTATTAATATTCCCCACTAATGATAATTCCTTCATCCAAAACTCACATTTAATATATATTTAATAAAGATTATCCTTTCTCAATGAACCTATTATAGTATTCAAGTTACTCTTATGCTCCTCCATTCTATTGAAGATAATAAAAATATCATCTATAAAGACTACCCATTTTTTTCAAGGTAGTCTCAAATGAAACTATTCATTATGTTTGGTGCATTAGTGAGTCCAAAAGGCATCAAAATTATCACATAATGTCCATAAATTATTAAACATAATGTTTTCAAAATATCTTCCTTCTTCACTCTTAATTGGTGATATCCTAAATGAAGGTCCACCTTAGAGAAATACTAAGCTCCATGTTTCTTATCGAACTAGTTTTAAATCTATGAAAGAGGTAATTTTTCTTTATTATGATTTTTTATGTTCATGATAATAAATATAGAGGTTTATTAAACCATCAATATTCTTGATGAAGATGAATGGTTCACCCCATGGTGAAGAACTAGAGCCTATAAAATGATTTTTCAGATTCTCTTGTAACTACTTATTTAGTTCCTACAACAAAACAGTGTATATAACTTAAGGATTATTATATACCTGTAGAGATATAGGTATAAGTTTGATTGTTAATCCAACCACATGGTTAGTAGGAAGAACAGAAAACTCTTTAGGGAATACAAAATTATAATCCTCTCCAATGTGAATGTATTCAAGCATGATTGTATCCTTTGTCTCAATAATTTGGGATATATATTCATGCTGATAAGAGAATAATATCCATGATTCAATAGAATATTATAGTAGATATTCATACCATCCTAACACTTTTTAAAATAGGAATATGACTTGGGACGTGGATATTTGTCTCCCTATCTTGACAATTGTTGTTGGGTTTATATTATGATATCCAATCCATGCCAAAAATAGAATAAAACTCCACTAATGTAAGTGAGATGATATTTTATATAAGATTAAGTCCACAATCATTGACTGGGGAGGATTTATATACTTGGGATTCAACCATCGTCCCATTTTATGTTCTAAAAAATAGAATAACCTCCATGTTTTGAGGTGGTGTTTAAATAATTCTACTAAAAATTCAAGATATGAAGGGATTCATAGAACTATAATCTGATAATATGCTGTCTATTGTTTAATAAATAATTGAGGTATTAATCACAACATCATTTTCATCATCCACCTTGGCTATATCGATAACATATGACATTCATTTCTACCTTAGAGGATTTTGTTGATTATTGTATCTAGAAACCATTGTTGGTTGTTGTGATATCATATGACATTCCTCTCTACCTTAGAAGATTTTGCTGATTATTGTCTCTATAAACCATTGTTTTAGGGTAATTTATTTCATAATTACTACATTCCTTATAGTTATCCCATTGTATGGAAGGCATGGTGTTTATCTAATCCTTATTTTCATCTTCCTCATTATTGGGATATTCCATTTACCTATTATATTTATTATCCCAATGCCCCTCTTTTCACAATTAAAGCATCTTCTAGTTCCCCTTGGGTAGTTTTTGGGATTCTTCGTACACCTTATACAAGTGGTATATAGTAACCAAAGATTATCATACATGGATATTACATAATTTCATATAAATATTAATTACATTACACAAACACATACAAGTTGACTATAATGATTTAGTTCCTTTGGAAACATGGAACACAATTCTCTTAATTTGGTGAAATATCTTGAATTTCACCCAAAAATATCTTCCACTTTTTTACTCTTCAAAAATATACCATACTTAAACCTTTCTTCATTACCTGGTGAATTAAAATATAAGAAAGGGTGTGCTCATATGCTTAGTAAGGGAAGACAAGGGAGATATGTAAGTATAACATGAACATAAGGGTATGAGAACATGATAATAACTTTGAAAAGTATACCCTACATATCAAAGATCATAATATTGATTCACAGAATAAAAATCAGTAGTTCATAATACATGGATCATATCACAACCCATGATTGGCGTATATGGATATTACACTCTTTTTTTAGAGTACACATTAAATTAGACAAAAATATTCCCAAAGACCATATTATTTTAGTTCCATGGGAAACATTTATGAAAACTAATTCTATTATAGATAATGATCATCAATGATTACCAATAATATCTTCCACTTTATTACGCATACCTAAAACCTTTATTTATAATATGTGGAATAGAAAACACAAGAAAAAGGAGATCTCAGAGTCTCATTATGTGTAAATAAGGAGAATATCACCAAAAATTGAGCATTAAAATGTAAAAACATGAAAATAAGATTAAAAATCATTCCATGTATAACATATAAGAAAACCACAAGTTAGGGAATAAATATTAAAAGTTCATAAGACATAAATAATAAAGGAACATGAGACATGAGAAAATAATATTGGCATAAAATAAAGAATTTGTGGAAAACAAAAAAGCATAAAAAATCATTTCATTAGTATTCAAATATATTTTACATGAATATAATAGTGGAATGAATTCACTCCCAAAACCGTCATAGTAGTCATGTTTCACTACCAAGTTTATCATGGCAGACAAAGTCCTTTACTAAACTGAGTTTACTCCATATTCCATTCCTGTATTATTGAACCAAGATCATTTATTATTATAGACCTATATTACTAAACTGGGCTAATTTCTATAACATAACTATATATCTCTTGAGATATAAATAATTATCCAATACATTGGAGGAAGGTATTGGTCCCACTCATCACATAATGAAGACCATACATATGGGTGCCAAAAGAACATAAATCATTCATCATATGAGAACCCATGGAATGAAATGGGTTTCATAAATAGCATTCCATTATAAAAATAAAAAATTATTAGAATGATTAAGAATGGTATCATTGAATAATATCCTCAACAAAACATAAGTAACATTAAATAATTTTATCTTAGATGGAAAATATTTTTATATGTCACTTGAAAACAATTCTTAAGGAAAATATCATTTCCTATCTGATAACATTTTCTTTTCTAAAAATGAACCTAAATTTTAAAAGAAAAAATTTTCATTGAAAATAAAATTGTAAAATTGTAAAGTAATATTTGAATAATTATGGCTTCATGACGGTGGAAAATTCAATTCATTCCCTATAAGTTAAAAACATTCATTTCCTACTTCCTTCTAGAAAATTCAAAAAGTACCTTATTTGTAAAATTAAACAATATTCCTTTCAAACTGTCTATTAAAAATATAAAAATGGTTTAAAATAACTTTAAACAATAATATGATAATAGTAAAAAAATTATGATTTTTTAGAAAACATGGATATGGAAGATAAATATTCACCAACGAAGACTTAAATGGAAACAATCCCAAATATTGATGAGATTGGGAAATAAATAATCAATTTCATAATAATAAAGAGAACCATATTACTCATGAAATAAAGAAAATTATATGGTTATTAAAATAACATATTATTCTGGATAAGACTCTTAAAATACATTTAGGGGTAGTATAAACACCATGTAGATGAAACAAGTAGTGTATAAGGCATGGGTCTCACAAAAATGAATGTGATACATAAATCCATTACCTTATGTATGATTTCATTTATAAGTATATAAAACTATTATATAGTGGATTAAATATTGTAATTAACTTATTCCATAACAACATTTATATTAATGATATCACATATGATTATCTTGTCACCAATTTATTAATAAAATTTCATTATTTCTCTTCTTTTGGGTGTTAACTGCTTCATTTTCCCATGCATGTTTTTTTTGTATAATTCTCAGTTCACGCGCATAGGATATAGTTATGTTATTTAAAAAATTATATTAAAGTATTAGGTAACATAGTTTTGAAATATATATATATATATATCAATTCTTTAATGTTCATCCTTGAAAATGAATCATATCACGTCATGGAGACGGTAGGCCGTACGTACGCAGAAGCGACAATATCTTTCATTTAATTATAAAATTGTAAGGAAGTGGATGGTATATATTTTTTTCTATAATAAATACAACATTCTAATAATCATATAAAATTATTATTTCCATAATTATACCAATCCAAGTAATGTATTGATGAAAATCATATTACACCCCAATATAGAGACAATATGATGTACATATGCACGCGTGGTGATTTTTTTCATAGGATGGATAAAACGTGGAATATGGTTGTTAAAAATTTATAATAAAATATAATGATATATTTTATAATAGTTTTATTACCTTATAATGAAAAAATAACATGAAGATAAAGTAGAATAATAAGTAGTATTGAGAGAGTTGGTAAAGACGATTACCTCTTTCTTAGAGAACCTCTTTGGATATCCTCTTAAAGACACTAATGCTGGCCTCGTGAAAAGACAATAAACTATAGTATGTGAATAGGGATTTTGAAAAGGGAAATGGGTGGGGTATGAAGGTTCCTGAAGTCTCAATGTGATGTGAATAAGTGTGGGAGGAGGTTTTCTTTTATTATTGAGGTGTGGCCAGTTTTAGAATTTCTAAAAATATTAATTTATAATAAATTAAATATTATCCCAAATTATTCCAAAAGGCCATGTATTCGATGATAAGATGATTTAATTTTTTAATCTCATCAACTAATAGATTTTTTAAAATTCTTGTCATTTTATAAACGTTATCATTTTGATTAACCCTTAGTTAACCTATATTAATTTTAACTAAAGGAACATCTTTGTCAATATTATAAGGTTTTAAGATTTACTTATGTTGTGTAAATTAAAACAAAAATTAGAAAATTATATCATATTTTAACATATTATAATTATTTTTTATTTTTAAATATGATTTATTATTTTTAAATAATTTAACTAAACATTATTTTGATAAAACATCAATAGTGTAGATTTTGACACTATTCATTTCATTAATTTTTAAAAATATCAAGATAATATGTTAACTTCGATTTTTTATTATATCTTTAATAGGTAAAGGTAATCTATAAAATTTGTTTATTACAATAATGATATAAAATTAAATTTATTTTAATATGTTTAATAACATTTATTTGATATTTTTATTAATAAAACAATTAATACATCAGTGTTGTATAATTAATTTATATATATATTATTTTACTAAAATTTTAAAATTAAATAACTTGATTGAGATAAATATAATATATTTTATAATAATATTTAAAGTCCAAATTATATGCTACTTATCCCTATAATAAAAATGATATAGTTATTAAAAATTTGAATATGACATCTTTAACATTTATTTAAATAAAATATAATTAATTTTATAATCTCATACAAGTGCCGTAAAATTGATATAATTTCAACCCAAAGATTATTTTGGTCGAAGAAAACTCATCCAATGAAATTAGTGCAAGTGTTAAGATAATTTTATTATTTTTATGATATTATTTTCCCCTTAATTTACCTTAATTAACTATTATCAGGTTAATAAAAATTACTTACATTGCAATTTATAATGCCCAAAAAAATAAAAAAACCAATTTACATAATTTGGATCCACTGCCTACAAATATGAAACCCATTTTATAAAATTCAAAACACAAAAGTTTCAGTAATTAATTTACAATTAATCTCATTAACAGAATGAGGAAACATGTTTTAAAAGTGAAAATGTTCAAAAGATTGAAATGTTTTATATGAAAATTTAATGTGAAATGGAATAAAATCTCACAAGAGAAATTTTTACCTTTCAAAGTCATCAAGCATTGTTCTACCCATTTCCACAATTCTTATATTCATTATTTGAGAAACAAAACATTACCTTGGAATATAGGGATTTATCTATTAATTATTAATTAATTAATTATAAAGTTAATATTCAAATTCACTCAAGTGAACTCATTCCCATTATGAGTCCAATGCTTCTTGATTTGAGCACCAAGTTATCCTTAAACTTCTCTTTTTTAAATTTTAAACATTTCCACTACATGTGACTTGTGTTTCATAAATAAAGACCTTTTCATACTTGTAAAATAATTAATTAATGTGATTAAATATAGGTCACATTTGGTGTATTGATATCTTATAGGTTCGGATACTTTAGAGTGAATCCACTCAATTGGTCTAATTGATTTTATCTCAACTATTTTATTATTTACTTATACCATCATCCAATTTTAAAATGTTGAAAAAAATTTGGTTTCATTCTCTAAAAAACTATGGTAAAACCTGAACCCTATTTTATTTATATATTTTACTCAAATTAATTTGGAAAATGTATCCATGTATTAAATGTTATAATTTTTTCCTAATTTCCAAAGAGATAACAAAAATTACTTGGAAATCCTATTTGAAAAAATATTACCACTATTTCTTTCTCCTTTTGTAATTAATCGATAATATTTTAGTATTTTACTGATATAATTTTTTTATAAAGATCACCTCATTAAATAGCACCACATTTATACAGTTGAATTACAGTTAGGAAATTATTCTTGATTTTATGAACAAATAAAAATTTCTCTAATTTGTACCCATGAGACTGGATTTCTATAGAACATATTCCTTTAATATTTAACAAAATATCATTTCCAAAGGTTATAGATCCAACACCATATTAATTAAACTTTTTTTTATTTTAAAATATCCAATATTATGTTCTAATAAACCACTATCAAGGATCTATGGACTGAACTTTTTATATTATTAGAGAGATACCTCCATAATCCATAAATTGTCTAGCTTATTTTGTTTTTTTGTATTATTTTCAAATGTATCATATGATATTTAACATATTTTTAAGGTCAACATCTACTATTACCAATGAAATTTTTAATAATATCTCTCACAGATCTCATCAAGGTAATTAGAGTTGTTATGGATATGTAACATAAAAATATGTCCATTTTTATTATTCTTCATCACAGATCCATTATCCATGTTCTCTAGAAATATCCCCTATAAAATTTTATAGTCCAATGGATGATACATATTATACAAATAAATATATTATTTATTTCCAAAGAAACTATAAAACTAGTTGTAATCCATATCTTCTATAAATTTTTTTAATTTTTTTGTCGGAAAATATACATGATATATTTGAACAATCTTGTCATCCTTTATCATAGATTTTGAATAGTATTCATTTTTTAAGATTCCATAAAAATTATTAGATATATAAATCACCATTTAGATATTATTATCAATCCATGTTTACATATGTTGAATTTTAAAAAATGTATTTTTAACTAAAATTGATCGAATATTTTCCAATGCCACAAGTATATATTTTACCTAAATTTTCTGAAACTCTTCTCATAATTTTTTGATGGGTCTCCATTCAATTTTATATAATTTTCATAATTGTATTTAATTTTTAGAATTTTTTTTGAAACATTAATGTACCTAAACTCTACCATATAATCTATTTTAAATGAGAAACCTTATTCTTTTGGAATTGTTTTTAAATATTTTATTGTTTAAAAACATCCACTTTGAGAAGATTAATATCTTAAATGTGATAATTATCCAAAAAATTTAATTCATCTTAATATTTTTTTATCCTTTTGTTCTTATTATTTAAATATTTAATTTCTTTTTTATGTTTGGTGTTTCTCTTATGAAACACCTCACGATCAGTTCTCAACATGTGCATTATATAATTTTCTTCTTCTTCCTCTTATCCACTACTTGAACTGTTATATTTTCATTCAACAAGTTCTATGAAGTTGGTATATTTTCTATTAAAATATTACTCAGTATCACAACTTGAATTAGAATAGTTTTCATCCTCTTTACTCAACATTATCCTTATATTTCTTCATTTAATTCTACTTATTCCTTTGTCAGATTCTTTATACTCTCTGGAATATCTTCCTGTGGACTTTCATTATGGATTCTATTTATACTCATCATCTTCTTACTACATAATCATTTTATTACTAGGAAAATCTATCATAAATTGTCCTATATATGTAATCCCAAGTATTTTACACATATTTTTATAGTTTTATTAAAAAAATATATCCATTAATAAAATACAAGGATTGTAAAGGCCTAGTGTCTTCAGAAAACTAGGTTTATATTACATTAAATGATACCAAAAACATAGAATCCTTATTCTATTCTACTTATTAAGCTCATAGAATAATTTTGAGCTCTTAAATCTAAATGGGATAACTAAAGAAACACATAATGAATGGGGTGAGAGAATATAGTGACCCTATCCTTTGAAACATATTATTAAATGATTTTAAGCAATATTAAAAATCAAATTACATGCCATGGATCGTAAATTCTAGTTTCTTTGGATGATTAGATACATAAAAATAAAAAATGGAAATATAATAAAACATATTTATTTAATCATCCATATAGAGTTCCTAACTCTCGTTAATTTCCTAAATCTACATAGGATAACATGAGGAAAACATGAACAAAATAGTTGAGCTAAAAATACAAGTAAGGTTACAAAAAATAGAATAATAAAAATAATATGGCTTGGAAGACATAAGATGATGTCATAAAAAGGCATGAAAAATGAATAAATATAATTAAGCATAATGTTTAGATCATGGGGACATGTGATCATGGAAACATAGGAATGTGGAAACCACACACAACAAGACATAAGCATGTGTTAAAATCAACTTTCAAAACCATTGAACATGGAGTACAATGTCCTATAAAAGAATCATGATCACTCCCTATCACATAATGATGTATCACGAGACTTAATATTAACAAATGAATTGGACCAAAATCTATTAACACCCAACATAACATATTCATCCATATGTTATCCACATGAAGAATCAAGCATTAGGGTTTCCCGTAGAAATAATTGGGTATCCAAATCATGTCACAGGTCATAAAAAAATGGAATATCATAATGGTGTACATGAAATAACTAATTTAAATCACATATGGACATTAATAATAATGTAAAATAGTCATTAATAATGATAATTTATTTCAAAATAAAGTTGAAAAACATAAAAATAGCGTTTAAGAGACATTAGAAATAAAACAATATAGTGATGTTTAATGAAAATATTAATCATTATTTAAAACATAAAAGGCATAATTGTTTTTTTAAAACCCAAAAATGAACCAAGTTATTTTTTAATGATAAAATTAGTGTTTTTAAAATAATAATGGTGGATTAATAAATATTAGAGAGAGAACTTGAAAATGGGTAATAAATCATGAAGTTCCTTTTAATCAGGCTCACTTATTGGGAAGAATTGAAAAGGGAACTTTTTTAAAAACATCTATGTCACTAAAAAAGATGAATGATATGATCTAGATTCCCAATTTTATTATAAATACATAGAAAATATAAGGATTAAATAAAAATAAATAAGAGTCACATTGTTGTAAAGAGAGTGAAATCATAACCAGATTAAAAAATAGCGGTTTAGAAAGAATCCCATATCTTATGTCCAAAAGTGTTCTGAACATGTATATAATGTCCTGAATAATAAATTTAAATCCATTAATTAATAAATTAATAACAGTTTCTACATTTATTTGATTTATTTTAAATTTATTAAGATCATTTATGGGTTCTTATATGAGTTATAGAATTTAATTAAATCATTTTGGAGTGTTCATTTCATTGGTTTTCCAGATTGGTTCATTGGTTTAAGATTATTGATGTTTATATAAAATGATAATAATTATCCATAATTAAATTATATGTTATTAATAATCATATAGAAGGTAAAATGGTTATATTATTCATTTGTTTATATGGGGTGAGGATGAATCATTATATAAGATGTTAGTGATACTCGTTTAGATTTTTTTGTCAGTTTTTCAATCATTGCAAACTAGTTTTGTTTATTTATTCATTATTGTGTATATAATTTATATTCATCACATAAAAAGGATTATAAAATAAATATTAAAATCTATAAAAACCATTATAACTATTTTATGTCAAGACTTGATGGGGGTAAATGAAAATTAAAATTAGTCATCCTCGAAGGTGATAAATCACCACCTCAAGGATGATATTTTCATTTTTATAATAAAATAAAAAGGATAAGAGTCTTGATGGTGGATTTTACATTAACATAATAATTTTACAGGATATATAATATACTAGGGATATCATGAATGTTTTAATATAGGAGTTTAATAGATAATTAGAAAATAAAATAAAGTGAAAAGAAAATAAAGAAAGTGAAATAGGATTTTACCTCTTGAACTATTCTCCTTGGGGGCCTCCTTAGGGAAATTAGTTTTGTATTTTGTTCATACCAAATCCTCTTAGAAATAGGGAAGATATATTGGAAGAGTATTTTTTATAAATTCAACAAAAAAAGGCTTAATATGATTGAGTTGATGAGGTGGTGATGGATGGTATTTATAGTGTCGGAGAGGGGTGTTTTGTCATTATTTTAATCATTAGCTTATTATTTTGGCTCAAAACTATCAATAGTTTGAAACATATCACAAAATATATTAAAACAATTAAGGTTATTTCAAGATTAAGGGGCTTAAATCAATGATTACTCAATTTATAGTTTATTTATCTTATAATGTATATATATACCGTAAATTACCGTATATTAGTTTTCACAAAAAATAAAATATATTAGAAATTTCTAAAAAATTCACCCTCACCATTTTTCGATGTGTATAATTAAATAATTAACTCAATTTTATGAAAATAAATTTCTAAATATGACAAATGTAATTTTTTTTGAAAATCATCATTTATTCAAAAAATTCAAATTTTAAAATTATAATTGATTTTATAACACATTGAAAAATTAATTAAGGTCTCAAAAGTTACCTTATAATAACAAGACAAAAAATAATAATTTATTAATTTATTTTATGAAAATAAATTTTATTTCATGTCCTTATATTAAGTATTATATTTTAAATAAACATTTATGTTTTGAAAGAATATCAATACTTAATTTATCATTTTCAAAACAATAATTTGCATATACTATAATATAATTATATAATGTTTCCATTCATAAGTTTTATAAATTTTATTTACACTTTCATTGGTGAGTTTACTATTATATAGGCTAGCTTACTCTTCATAATGTACATATTACAATTCCAATGGCCGTGTTACCATTCCATTGTTATAGGTTCTTTAATTTATGAAAAAGACTCTTATTTCATTCATTCTTCATTTATAAAGTTTTATTTGTGTTCTTTATGTGATTATATGTGATTTATACTATATGATATAATTATTAGAAGGATAATTTGGTGATTGAATTATAGGTTGTTATATTCGTCCCCCCTTATGAAATTTGACCCTTCGAATTTCATTTTACATACTTAGAAGAAAATAGGTGAGGGTACTTGTACTTCATAGATTGCTCTTGTTCCCATGTTGCCTCTTCATAATTATGGTTCTACCATAATACTTTTACTAGGTGGGTGGCCTTGTTGCAAAAAACATTATCTCTATGATCAAAAATCTTCACTAGATGCTCCTCACAAGATAGATCATTTTCCACCTGTACCACCTCTAAATTCAGTACATGTGAGGGATCTGGTATGTACTTTCTCAAGAAGGATATGGGTAATACATAATGTACTTGAGAAGTGGTTTGCAAAAGTTTTAGACGATAGGGAACAACACCAATACGACCAAGAATCTTGAAGGGGATGATGTACCTAGGACTTAGCATTCCTTTCTTCCCAAATATCACGACCCTCTTTCAGGGAGATATTTTTGGAGTAATAACTTATCTCTTACCGTAAACTATAGTTCCCATTGATGATTTTTATCATAGATATTCTATTGACTTTTGGATGTTTCGATGTGATGCTGAATGGTTCTCACCTTTTCCACCATTTCTTCAACCATTTCAGTTCCTACCAGCTTACACTCACCGACTTCATCCCAAAATACTAGTATTCTGCTACTTTTTCCATAAAGGGATTCAAATGTATCCATTTAGATGCTCGAGTGGAAACTTTTGTTGTAAGAGAAATTGGAAATAGGTATATGTTGGTCCCATCCTCCTTTCAAGTCCATAGAACATGCTCTCAACCTGTCTTCTAAATTATGAATAGTACTCTATGATTGACCATCAGTTTGAGGATGATAGGCTGTATTGAAGTTCAACTCAGTGTTCAAATCATATTAGAGAATTTTCCCTAACTTCATGGTGAATCTTGGATCTCAATCATATACAATCATTAGTGGTACTCCATACATCTTTTACAATTATATGATATATATTTGTGAAAGTTTATTCTATGAGAATTACTCTCAAATTGTGATAATGTGATATGTCTTTATTAGACAATCCAGAATAACCCATAGAGCATTTTTTCCTCTGGTTGTCTTCGGATGTTGAGTGAAAACGTTCATGGGGATGTTCTCCCACTTCCATGTTGGTACAGATGATGGTGGAATCATTCCTTTATACATTTTCCTTTCAAGCTTCTCTTGATGAAATACTAGGCACTTTGATGTATATTCATTGATCTCATTATTCATATTGTCTAACCAATAGTTTTCTCAGAGATCTCGATACATCATTGTGCTCCTTCGGTTTATAGAGAAGGTAGAGGTTTGTTCGTTACTAAGATAATAATTATTTATCTCTGTATTGGATGGTATATATAGTCGTGACCCAAATCACACTACTCATTCCTTATCAATTTTGAACTCTATGGATTTCCCCTTTCACATGGCTTCCATGTTCTTTTGAATTTCCACATTATTTCATTGAGAATCCCTTATTTTATATACAGGTCATGGTTGAGAAATTATATGATAAATAATTGATGATGTTCCTTCCTTAATGATTTCCATGTCCATCCTTTGGAGTCCTAAGAAGTTTGAATCGTTCTAAAATTATCATAAATGATAATGATGAATGATCCTTTCTACATAGAGCATGCATCACATTAAATTTTTTTACTAGGATAGTAGTGGATTGAGTAGTCATAAGCCTTGATGAGATCTAACAATATTCACTAGCTCATATTATTCTCCTTATTTGTGAATATATATATAAGTATCATATGATAAGTATATATTTAACACATCTCCCCATAGATATTGTCACGACCCATCCTATGGGGCCTGGACATGCTACCCCAAGCCCGCCTTCTGTTGGACAGGGGTTGGTTACTAGTACATGAAGGATTTTTTCGAGCATGGAAGGAATTTCTTTAGAGATATATACACACTAAAAAATGTTAACTGAAGTAAAAAAATCCAACAAAAGTAAGGTACATCCATGAGATTGAAGTACAATCATAAGTACAACTATAAACATAAAATAGTTGGTCAGAATACAAGCCCTAGAAACTAAAAATAAGGTAAAAAACTTTCACATCTACCGTAGAGCTCTACCTAGAGGGTAGTAGCTATAAGTATGAATTCGAAGAATAGAATCTTGACTGATCCTATCACACCAATATCCACCAAGTCATATACCACGAAATTCTACCTCAGAGCGTTAGTAGTCTACACCAGACACACATGTGCGGGCATAGCCCATGTAGGGGTGAGTATAACAACTCAGTAGGGGACCCCGAGACCCCCTATGGTCACTCATTAATTCACAAAGGAAACAATCACAATAAATACCCCAAAGGTAATATCACAAGTATGATCCAAATCATGAAGAACAATGAAAAAGAGACAAATCACTATAAAAGTATAAATTCAAGTTTATTGGGATAGGGATGACTAGTCCTAGAGACAGATCGTCCTATCCAAAGTAACTATACTTTTGACCTATATAGGTCACTATATGATGACCGATATTGGTCGTTAGATGTTTAATTGCATTGGTCAATGGTGCTGACCCATATTGGTTACTAGATGTTGACCCATATTGGTCCCTGGTGCTAACCCATATTGGTCGCTGGTGCTGACTTGTATTGGTCGCTCATGATGACCTGTATTGGTCAGTGGTATAGAGATATGGATGATTATCCGTACATCTATATCATCCCACTCTTGGGTTTTTGATGCTGATTCGTATTGGCCTCTATTCTTCTTCATGCCACAACCATCCACTAGAATCTAGCACAATGCACTGCTGATATCCAAAAGACTCTTCTCCTCAGGCCATTCGTCATATTTCAACTGGTAAAAAGTTAGTTAAAAATCATACACAAGGTATCACCACATCATAAGGGTCCCAATGTGACAGACGATGAATTGATCAGATGCCCAAATTATGAGATATATGGACTTTTATTAAATGTTCCCGGTTGGATTCAAGCCTGATCCAACTTTGGTCACACATAAAACTCCATCAAAACTCACTTAGATTATCTCCAATGGACCTCCATGTCATGAAGGTCCTTATTCCATAGACAGCGCATCGATCGGATGCCCGGTCTATTAGTTACACTCCTTTCCGTGAAACAGGGGTCATTGCACATTGGTTCGGCCTACCAAAATATACCAAAGGGACTACTTCCTAAAAGGGGTCCCAACGCCACTAATGAAATGTCAAATGGACACCCGGTTCTTCAATTACAAGTGTTTCTTCATTCCGAGGTTGGTTGGGTCTAGGCCCGGTCCGACTCGGTCAGGACGACCCGATGCAACGGGTCCCGTGGTCTACCTGACCCCGCCTGGGTCTATCCTATTAATGGACTGACTTGTTCACTGGGTCTGGGCCATCGGTGTCGGACCAACCGGTTCATGGGCCCAGGCCGCAGTTTTCCCTGCAGATGTGAGGAATTTTTATTTGGACAGTGGGGCGGTGCCCCACCATGTGCAATGGTCGGCCAGATGGCAGACCGGTCTTCAACCGATGTGGTGCGGCATGGGGCCGCGACACCTCCTCCTATCGTGACCTGCTAGCAGTGGATACTGCCGCCGGTGGGGCATGTAGGCTCCGCCCTTCTCTCGCACGACTGGCTTGGTCGGCCACCTCTGGCCACCGCGGCACGTGACAGCTTGGCGCCTTCCCACCTCACCTGGCTGGTTACTACGGGCCTCCTCCGACCACCACTGGCAGCTACTAGAATGGCGCACCGGCAGTTCCTTCCATAGACCACCAGAAGGTCTACAGTGGTCTGTTCTAGGTTCCATCTCTACCTACAAGCCTCTTGGACTTCCACTATCATAGCGTGACCCTCTTTCTTGTGTTTCCATCAAAATTGAGGAAAGCCGTTTCAAAATAATTGAACATGAACGAAGCGACAGAGGGTTCAGGCCTTGTTCATTCAGCCCACGCCCTCCGCATTAACATGATATTAGGTGGGATAATATTTATCTATATTTTAAGATTAAAAAAAACTCATTTCAATAATGTTAAACCAAATCCAATCTTAAACCCTCTACCTCGAGATCCATTGGAGGTGTCGTAGTTGCGGTGGGAGGAGTGTCCATGTTCGATGGAGTCATAAACGTTCATCAATCCCAGATCATTGACAACTGAGAATTCATCGTCCATTAGTGGATGTTTCCATAAAACTCTTCCAGAGTTTCTTCACTTGAAGAACCCATCCAAATCCCCACCCCGAGCCCCATTTAAATTGGAGGGGGAAAGGTGAGTAATGTGTTTAAGAAGTAATTAGGTTCATAAAATTAATTAATGAACCTTTTTTAATTCACAATGTTTGAATTATGCAGTTGATGAGTCAGGCCATTAAATGTCTTGAAAATTCATCGGTCCCACCACTTCAACTCATCCATTGGAGAAAAAGATAATAAAATAGTAATTACATGTTATTTTATTATTCTTTAAAAAGTCCCAAAAACTATCTTTTCTCCCGACCAACTGTCGTTGAAGTGATGTTTCCCTTAAGAGAATCCTGGCATTGCATAATCAATGATGCCCTTAAATTTTCAATCTGAGCACCGATTGATAATATAGAAAATATCACCCACACATTAACTAAACGTACCTAAAGAAAGTTCAAAAATTCATTCCAGGAACACTCGGGCTCGGAATCACGCGCCGTTAATTTTCGTAGACTCCTAAAAATCCCAAATAATTTAAAAAAATTACATGGAATATTTGGGTCTTTATAGAGATAATGTTTCCAATTTTTCAATGAAAATATCACAACTTCGAACATCAGATCATGTATGGGAAAGTTTTTCTCATGAATTTCAAACTTCCTTAAGGCATAGGATATAAATTTATCATTTTTCATCAGTATAAAACCTAATAACTTCTTTAGAGCATCATTGTACACTAAAAAGGGTTCCAAACTTTTCAAAAGTGTGAGTACTGGTGTCATGATAATCCACCTTTTCAACCCTTTAAAGTAGTATTCACATTAACTGGTCTACATAAACCTTTATCCAATCCATGTCAGCTCTGTTAATGGGTTTGAAATCATGGGATGTTCTCCAAAAACCATTGGTAATACCCATCTATACCAATGAAACTATGTAACTACATTACAGATGTTGGCTTTGGAAACTATTTCATTGTATATATCCTTGAATGGTATAAATATAGTCCTTAGCTAGTGATAACATTCCCCAATAATGATACATATTCCATTAATATCTCACATTTATTGTACTTTTCATATATTTTATCCCTTAATAAGGGCTTAAAAACAATATTCAAATTCTTCTCATGTTCCTCATTGCTCTTAGAGTATATTATAATATAGTTAATAAATAACACCACAAGTTTTTCAAGTTAATCTCTAAAGACTCTATTCATTAAGTACATGGAAATTTTAGGAGCATTAGTAAGTGCAAAGGGAAACACTATGAAATAATATTTTTCATACCTTGTTATAATGGTAGTCTTGGTAATATCTACATTACCCACCATTAATTGGTGATATCCTGATTGGATGTCCACCGTAGGGAAATATTTTTCCCCACATAGTTGATTTAATGGGTCTTTATCCATGGAAGTAGATACTTTTTCTTTAACATGATTTTATTGAGCTCATAATAATCAAAACATAGGTGCATTGATCTATGCTTCTTCATGATGAAGCGGACCAACACACCCCATGGTGAAGCACTCAGGGGTATAAAACCCATTTCCATATTCTCCTCTAACATCTTATTCAATTCTTCCAAATCAACGATGGCTATTCTATAATGTGTCTCTGATATAGGTAGAGATCCTGGAAGAAGATCAAATGAGAACTAAACCCCTTGATAAGGTGTCTGACTCCAAAATTCGTTACAGAACACATCAGTATAGTCCCTCACAATGGGAATGTGTTAGAGCATGATTCTATCCTCTATATAAATCATTTGATATTGATACACATGAATAAAATGAAATAATACCCATAGTAGAGATGATGATTCTGAAAGAGATTCATTATCCTCCTTACACTTATACAGAACTGTAGGATGACTTGGGATGTGAAGAGTGATATCTCTTTCTCGGTAGTTGATTATTCCTTTGCGTAAATATAGGAAATCCATTCCTAATATATCATCAAACTCCACAAAAGGAAGTATATGATATTTTCATGGAGGTTTTCCCTACAAACATGAACTAGGGAGGAGTTATATACATGGGATAAAATAATTTCCCCATTTATTGTTCTCTAAGATAACTCAACCTCTATATTTTGTAGTGGTGTTTGAATAGTTCTACTAATCTTTTGAGATATTAAATAATTCATAAAACCATAATCAAATAGTGAATACACTATTCTTCAATGAATAACCAATGTACCTTTCATCACATCATTTTCAAGTTCCCCCTCAGTTGTAGTGATAGAATACACCCTTAATCGTTTCCTTGGAGGTTGTTGTTATTGATTTTCTCCACTAAACATTGGATTCGGGAAATGGATTTCATAATTCCCATATTCCGTATAGTTGAAGAACTGTAGTAGAGGTCGAGTGTTGATATGAGCCTTCCTATATTTCTTCCCATTTTTGGGATTATTCATATCCATTCGGTAGTTATTAGCCATATGCCCCTATCTTCTACATTTAAAGCATATATTGGTTCTTTTTAAGAAGTATTCGAGATGAATCTTACCACACTTTTGACATGTGGGATGTTGGGTCTTCTTTCCATCATGGTATTTATCTCTTAATCCACCAATATTTAACTTCATTTTCCTATTTTCTTGACTGGGTCCATGATGCCACTATGAGTCTCTGATCTCTATTTCACCCTTGTAGGAACAAAAAATAATATCATCATAACTATCAAAGTCCTAAATCACAACAATTTACATAGACACAACTGTATCCCACCAAAAAAGAGATCCATATTATTTTTAGTGTTCAAGAGATAGCCAATGGTGTATCGGGAAAGCCTCGTTATTTTTTTTATGATACACTCAAATAAACTCATATTTGTTTTTCTTTAGTTTTAGGAACACCCTTTCTATCTTAGGATGGAGAGTTCTAAGAGAATATATATTCAACAATATTTTCTTGAAATATTTCCATTCTGTGGAATAAATTTCTTCCATGGACATTGTTTTCCTGATCAATGTCCACGACTAATCTGATTCCCCATCAAAGTGATATACATCCATCACAAATTTCTTTTCTTCTAAGCACTAGAGTATAGATAAAATATTCTCAATAGAGTTAATACATTGTTCTGTGAGGAGGGGATCAAAAGATCCAATAATTATAGGAGGCCTTTGATGCATCAAGGATTAAACTAAAACATTCTCTCTATTAGGAGGAGGGAATTATACATGATTTAAGTTATTATTCAAAACATGACCTAGCTGAGCTAGTAATGTCATGATGTTTTGAGCACCCAGTCCCATCATATTTGGCATATCATTAGAGAAATAGTCACATTTCCCATCCCATTGATTATTGGCATGAGTTATTCTATTTAGATCCATTAAATAATAAAATAAAGCTCAATTATGGGGGTAATTATTACTTAGCTGATAATCATAAAAAATAAACTCTAACCATAATTCAAAAAACTTGCGAATGAAAATTATATTCTGACATGTGATTACATATGTTTCAATTTAGGTTATCAATAATGATAGAATAATATATAGGGTTCGTACTAAAGATCCCTAGTCATAATATCAAAAAATAACTAAACCTTACTCTAATAATAACTATATCAACCCGATCATTTTACACATATTATTTCATGATTTTAAGAATAATTAATCATTAAATTACAATCCAAGGATAATAAAGTCTAGTTTAATGGATGATTAGGTACATAAAATTGAAAAAATATAAATAGAATACAAAATATTTATATAAAAATCCATAAATAGATCCTAACTCCCATTGAGTCCCTACATTAACAAAGGATAACCTAGGGATGGCATGGAAAAAAGGTATGAGCTAAAAAGATCACTAAGGGTATAAACATTGGAATAATGAAAATCACATGGTTTAAAAGTCATAAAATAATGATATAAAAAGGAATGTAACATGAATAAAAATAACTATTAATAATATTTAGAGCATGTGTACATGTAATCATATCAATATAGGAATGTGGAAACCACAAAAAACATGACATAAGCATGAGTCAAGGCTAACTTTCATGACCCTTGCACATGGAAGAGAAAGTCAGATAAAGGAATTAGGATAACTCCATATCCTGACATGACATCTCATGATACTAAAAATTACCCAATTATTTAGAGAACAATTTAGGATCACCCATACAACATATTCATGCATATGTGTTCCACATAAATAATTAAGCATAAGGGTTATCTAGGAAAATAATTGGGTATCATAATCCGGGCATAAGGAAAAAGGGAATATCATAATGATGTCCAATAAAGAATGGATTTAAACCATAAATGGAAATAAATAATAGAAAATATACATATATCAGGATATGTGATTCCAAACTGAAGTGAAAACATGTAAAAAGAGTGTTTAGGAGACATTATAAATAATAAATTTTTTGTTCGGTTTAAGGAAAATACTAGGATTATTTTTATCAAGAAATGCATAATTTATTGTATAAAACCAGAAAGAAAAAAAGACATGTTTTTCATGAAAAAATTAATATTTTTAGAAAAATAATTTTGGTATAAATTATATTATTGAGAGAACATATAAATTGGTAAGATAATTGGAAGTACCCTTTAACTAGGCTTTCTTATCGAGTAGAATTGAGAAGGGATCCTATTTAAAACATGCATATCCCTGAAAAAGATAAATGAAATGATATGGATACATGATTTTGGAAAATATATATAGAAATTAGATGGATTAAATAAAAATAAATAAGTGTTACGTTTGGATAACGAGAGAGAAAGCGTAACCCAAAGGAAAATGTATGTTTAGAAAGAATCCCTTATATTATTCCCAAAAGTGTTCGGATCTTGTATATAATGTTCTGATTAATAAGATTAAATCCATTAATTAATTAACTACTCAAAATTTTTTATATATTTATTTTATTTATTATAATTTTATTAACTCCATTTATTTTTTTAGACTAGTTATAGAGTTCAATTCCATTATTTAGGAGGGTTTATTTCCTTGGTTTTCATGATTGGATCACCTATATAAGAGTATATAAGTTCATATAAAATTTGAATAACTATCTAGAATTGAAATTATATGTTATTAATGATTATACACATGTTGAAATGGTTATATAATTCAATTATTTATATGGAGTGAGGATGAATCATTATATAATATGTTAGTGATAATTATTTATATTATTTTGGTGGTGTTTCGATAATCACAAACTATTTTTGTTTCATTATTAATTATTATGTAAAATAATTATAATCAGAAAATAAAAATAGTTATAATATAAATTTTACAATATTTAACAACCACAATATTGGTTTTATTTCTATACTTGAAGGTGGTAATATAAAATTAAAACATATCATCCTTGAAGGTGACAAATCAACACCTCAAAGATGATATTTTTATTTTTAGAATAAAATGAAGAGGACATGAGACATTATAGATGGTTTTACATTAACATAATAAAATTATAATATACACAAGATAATATAGTTATCAGTTATGTTTGGACAGAATAGGTGAGGAGAGTATAAGGGAAAAAAGAAAGTGAAATAGGATTTTACCCTTAAAATTCTTCTCTTTGACGGTATCCTTAGGGAAATTGGTTTTTGTCCTTTGTTGAGACCAGAACCTCATGGAAGTAGGGATGGGACCAGAGGAGATGATTGGGTAGAAATTGGACAATCCACAAGGCTTAGTAGGTGTGAGGTGAATATGTGGTGATTGGAAGTATTTATAGTGGAGGAGTGGGGTGTTTTATTATTATTTTGTTGATTAATTTATTATTTTGGATCAAGACATTGAATATATTGACCTTATCAATAACTATATTAAAATAATTAAGGGGATTTCGAGATTACGGTCCTCACATATGATATTATTAAAGTAATAGTGTATTTAACATATAATATATATATACCGTAAATTAACGTATTTTACTATTCATAAAAATTAATGTATTTTGGAATAATCCCATTAATTCACCCTAATTTTTTTTGAATTGTAGAATTAAAAAATGATATAGATTTTAGGAAAGAAATTTTCTTATTTTAAAAAGTTTAATTTTTAATTAAAAGTATCATTTATTTTAAAAATTCAAATTTTAAAATTATTACTGAATTTATAACACTTTGAAACATTAAATAATGTCTCATAAAATTATGTTATAATCATAAGACAAAAAAATATTAGTTAACGAAATTATTTTATGAAAATTAGTTTTATTTTAATTCATTATATTGATAATAAAATTGTAAATAAACATTTATGTTTCACAAAAATACCAATACATAATTTATTATTTGGAAAATGTTATTTACTTATACTATGATATAATTATATTATATTTTCATTCATAATATTCCTATACTTTATTTATTATTTCATCAGTGAGTTTACTCTTATATTGTTTAGATTACTATTCATAAGTGTCATATTAATATTCTAATGGTCAATTTTCTATTCAATTGGTATAAGTTCTTTAATTTCTGAAAAAACCTCTAATTTCATTCGTTAATAATTTATAAAAATTGTTTTGTGTTAATTATGTTGTTTTATATGATTTATATTATATGAAATAATTTAATGAAGTGAAATTTTATTGATATAATTCTGAGTGGTTACAGAGAAAAATATCGTTAAGTAAATTAACCTCATAAGGAAACATAACATGAGAGTCAAAGGTATAACATGATGTCATAAAAGAGATGGATCATGGGTAATTTAATGGAATCATTTCATAAATTACATGTTATTATAAGATAATGTAATCATAGGAAATGTGTCAAAAATATATATCATGAGATAAACCTGATTCAAGGATAACTTCCTAGATAATATCACATAGTGGACAAAGTCCCATAATAGATTATATTTACTCCCTAATAATATATATGATGCCTCATGAGATTAAATCTTGACTAATGAATTTGATCACTATCTTTGCACACCCATCATAATATGATAATGATATATGTGTGGAACATAATTTAAATTACTCATAAGGTGTAAGAAATGAATTATCCAATTAGAGAAAAAGTGTTTCATAATCTAGAAATATATCATAATCAATGGAAATTTCATAATGAAGGAATTTGAGAAATTGTCATAAGTCATATATTTAACCATCAAATGAAGGTTAAATAAGCTAGGTATATATTTGAGATATCTATATACAGAATATAGGAGCATTCCATGACATTAAGAAGATAGATAAAGCACATGAGCCTTAAACTAGTTGGTGAGGACTCGGCAAGTGCATCCAAGACACCCATGATCATATTCGGGTGGAGAAATATTTCTGGGTTCTGTAGCAATGCAGCAGTAGGTACTATTCATTACTATAGTAGTTAAAACTTTTCATCCATTTGGACCTTTGGTCCACCTGTTTGGACCATAGGTCCTACAAGGATTTTGGTCCACCCAAGGACTTCAAGCTGGTTGTCTCTCAAGGCCTTCATGCCACCTCAAGGCCATCGAGCCACCCCAAGGCCTTCAGGACACATTAATTTCTAGATGTACTAGTCATAATACAAGGGGAAAGGCTTAAGATGACGATTCAGAGTAAACAAATTTAACATCAAAGAGCTAACTATAATTGGAATAATTAGAGGGTATGCCATTGCCATCGGTACCGAGCCTGTGCGTCTCTGCATATGTTAACTAGCCAACCAGCCTTGTGAAGGTGGAGTATTGATATCCTGACATATATTGGGAGAGGAGCAGTTCCAAGTTTTCTTGTCTGGGTGATTTCTTCTAAGACCTATGTGTCATGTAATTGTCTCTAAGCCTTCAAGCCTTATAAGGGTTCCCCCTCACCCCATAAAAGGTGGATTATAAAAAAAGAGATAGATAAAGAAAGTTAGAGAGAGAAAGTTTATAACCTAAAGGAAATGGTGGTATAGAGAGATCCCTTACCTCAAGTCCAATTTGTCACATGTCTTTTATCTTACAAAACAATAAAACAATATTAATTATTTAATTTCATCAAAAACATTTTAATTTTTATCGTTCCTTTTATTTTAATTATTTCCATGTCCTATTCAATTATATAACCAATTTATTTCACATTTGACATTCTAATGATAAATGGATCATATTTACAAAATAACTTTGGAATGTTGACTAAGTTTAATGAGATTATTAATTCATTATATCCATAAGGATAAAAATTAAATAATTATAATTTTTTAAATAAATTATAAATTATAAACCAACTATGAAACATGGTTCTAAAAATTGAACTATGTTACCATCATGGAGATGGTAGGTTGTGCGTACAAATAAGTAACATTTCCATTTTTCTATGATCACAATTTTAAGAAAGTATGTGTTGTTTTATCTTTATTTGATATAATTATATCATAAATATAATATTATTTATTTAAATACGCTTACACATACCATCCATTTGATTTTGTAAAAAAAATTATTCAGATCGCTTAGTGAGGTGGTATTCCTCTGTACACACGAACGACGTTATAATTTATTCAATGGACGAAACGGTAAGAAATTATATGATATATTATTTTAATTAGTGGATATAATTTATTTAATATCATATATAAACATAAAGTGTTTCTTTATTAGTTTCGATGTAAAGAGTACATAAAAAACGAATCACATCGCTTCACGAGGTGGTTGTTCACTGTACTAGCGACATTTTCATATTCCTTACTGAATAGAAATTAAGAAGGTATATATGATATTATAATAATATAAGTATATCTATTTCCTAAATATAATAAATAAAACTTATATACATCATTACATATTTCCATGAGATTTAGTGATGGAAAAAAATAACGTCGGTACACGAGGCGGTAGTCCACCTTACACATGATCAACAAATTCATTTCCCATTTGAATTAGGTGGATATGGTTTTACATAATTACCATAAAATAAAAACATATTAAATATATTAATATTATTATATAATCATGTTTTAAAAATATTTTATGGAATTTGAAGAAGAAATAATATTAAACACTTGGTTACGAACATTACATCTTCTTCAGACAACTTCTTTTGGTTTGAACCAAAATCCTTCCTTGGTAGGATTTATGACCAAAAACGGATTTTAGGATAATTATAGGGGATTAAGAAAGTTATTTGGGTAGTTATTGGATAATAAAATGGGTTTGTAAAGTGTGTAATGAAGAGTAAAGTGAGTGTCCTTTTATAATTGGGGGAGAGGACACACATGGAACTTTTGAAAAGAAAGAATTAAAGAAAAGTTTTTATATATAAAAAATGCTAAAAATAGAAATTTTTTAACCTAATAAGATATAACATCTTTATATGACCATAAAATAGGAATTAAATAAGTTTTGGTTCAATTTTAACCCTTATCGTTTTAGTTTAACCCTTGGTAATCCTGTTTTTATGTTAACCGAGGTAAATAATATTTACTATTTTCAATATTCATTATTCTAGAAAAATAATTTGAAAATATTAGATAATATTAATTATTAATATTATAAATATAAAATAAATTTTTAAAAATTCAAATAAAAAAATTGGCACACATTAATTTAAATTAAATCATTATATGTGTCGAAAAAACATTTTTTCAAATTAAAATCATTCAAAAGATGAAATAGTTTTTATATACAAAATTTAACATGAAATTGATTCCATTGAAATAATTTAGATTATTTAATATATAATTTAAATAATTTTACATTTAAAAAATTATTAAAATGAAAATTATCTGGTAAATAATTTAAAAAAATACAGTTCTGAATAAAAAATAGATTTTTCAATATTTATCAAAAAATAAAATTCATCAAGGAAATACTAACAATTTACCCAAAGATAAATTAGTTATTATTATTTAAAAAGTAAAGTTATCTTTTTAAATTATTTTTATATTTTGGTGAAAATTAATGTTAAGTTATGTTTGCAAAGCGCAACTAATCATCATATTAGAAAAAACACTATTTTTAGAAAAAATTATTTTTCTTCCAAATGGTTCTTATATTATTTAAAATCAATAAATATGCATCGAATTTATTTTATAAATATGTAAAATATATTTTTTATAATTTATTTATTTCTATTCATATATTCAAATTTAACAACTAGTTAATAATTTTCGTGTTTAAAAAATAATATTATAATAAAGTATCATGTTTCGTTTAAACTCGATGTTTTGTACATAAAAAGCTATCAATGAGATTGAATTTATTTAAAAACTAATAATTCAAAAATTCTTGACATGTTACAATATTCCCCCATCAAATATTTTTCCCTCAAAATTTCATATTTCATACGAATTTGAAAATAGGTGAGGGTGCTTCTGCTTCATCCCCACTTCTGGTTCCAAAATTACTTCCTCAAACTTATGGTTTCACAACAACACTTTAACAAGGTGATTTGTATTATTTCATAGAAATGTTTCTCAATAATCCATGAAATTCACTATATTATCCACTTATTAATTTTCATTCTCCAATGGTACCATCATTGCATTTAGTACATGTGAGGGTTCTTGTATATAATTCTGCAAGAGGGATACATGGAACACATCATGTACTTGAGATATGTTAGTTGGGAGTGTTTTTCTATAGGCCCCACCATGATGAAATCAAGTATTTTAAGGGGGCCAATGTATATAGGAGTAATCTATCCAATCTACATGAAACTCATGCCTTCATTTTATAGTGAAATACAAAGGAACAACTTATCACTAGCCTCAAACTACAGCTCTCATCAATGATTGTCTGCATAACTCATCTAAGGAATTTGAGTAGATTTCAGGTGATATTGATTGGTTTATACATTCTCTGTCATCTCTTGGGAAATATTAGGTCCCATTAATTTCTCCTCTCTAACTTCATCAATGAATGTCAGGGTCTGACATCACATCCCATAAAAAGCCTTATAAGGTTACATTTGAATTCTAGAATGGAAACTATTATTTTATGAGAACTATACTAGAGGAATTGGTTGATTCTAGCATCCTTGGGAATCCATTATATGACACCTTGAAATATTCTATAGAGTTTGGATGGTTCTCTTAGACATACTATCTATTTGAGGGTAAATATTAATGCTAAAACTAAGTTTTGTATCCACTACTTGCTGAATGCCTCTCCAAAACAATGAGGTAAACCATGGATCTCATTTAGATGCAATAGAGAGTGGAAATATAGGAAATATTACCACTTATCTTATGAATATTTTAGTGAGTTCATTAAGAGATAAATATTCCGTGATAGAAATGAAATGTGCTAACATTGTAAGGAGATCAACTACCACCCAGATGGAATTATTTCTTCCAAGAGTCATGGGGAGTCCTATGATGAAACCCATGGTTATGTTTTACCATATCAATATTGGTATGGGGGATAGTTTCACCATACCCTATGGATTATACCATTCTTCATTGAATTTTTGGTATAACAAGTGTTAAGATACAAGTTCCACAATCTCCCTCTTTATGTTATCCCATAAGAAGTCTTGCTACAAATATCTATACATATTAGTGCTTCCTAGGTGAATATAGAAGGGAAACCAATGAAAATCATCTAGAAGATATCACCTTAGATCTTGTTTTTATGGGACACAAATCTAGGATCCAATCCTTATAACTCAATCTTCATCAAATATGAACTCTAGAATATTCACTAAACCTTTCTTTAAGAACCTCATAATCTTCTGGGACTCCTTGATCCTCTCAATAATGAATGAATGAGCCATTATTTGCGAAATGTGGTATGAATATCCTTTTACTCTTCCTATATTCATACATTTCAAATAAAATAATATTGGATCCTTCCCAATTCTCATCATTGATAAAACTTCCAGGTCCTTTCTACTTAGAGGATTTTCCACATATTTTTCATTCCTAGAATGGTAATGGATTTAGAAGTTATAGTCCTCGATCAGTTATAACTGTCTTTATTGGAACATGGTAAGATTATTATATGTGAATATATATTTTGGGATCTTGTTATCCATATATACTTTACACCTATCCCAATAGAGAAAATATCACCAGATATTAAATATACAGATCACTGTAACCAACTCCATTTCTGGCATGTGACTGTTATTTTCATGAAATTTCAACTACCTTGAAGAATATGCTATTAATTTATCATTACACATTAGTAAATAGACAAAAAATGTATTTGAATAATAGCTATAAACAACAAAAAGTTCCTCACATGAGGGAATTATAAGTATTGATTTAGCGATAAGCCAAATTTTCAACTCCTTAAATATTTCTTAAGATTCAATAGTTTAGAAAAAACATGACTCAAGTCCATGTTAGCTTTTTTAGTGAATTTTAAAATCACAAAATTTTTCTCATAAATTGTCAGTAATACCTATCTAATCCATAAAAACCAAATATCTCTATTACTGATACTGGTCTAGGCTATTCCTTGATTGTCTTTATCGTAGAAGGGTCCACATATATCCATTTGTTGGTGATAATATTCCCCACTAATGATACTTCTTTCATACAAAACTTAAATTTACTATATATTTCATATAGATTATCCTTTCTCAAAGACCCTAGTATAGTATTCAAGTAATCTTTATGCTGCTCCATTCTCTGGATGTGAATCAAAATATCATCTATAAAGAATACCAATTTGTTTTCAAGGTAGTCCCAAAGGAAACTATTCATTATGTTTGGGGAATTAGTGAGTCAAAAAGGAATCACAATGAAAACATAATGTCCATAACTTTTTAAAAATAACATTTTTAAAATATATTCCTTCTTCACCCTTAATTGGTGATATCCTTAATGAAGGTCCACCTTAGAGGAATACTAAGCTCCTTGTTGCTGATTGAAGAAGTCTTTAATCTATCACAGAGGTACTTTTTATTTACTATGATTTTATTATGTTCATTATAATAAATATAGAGGTGTATTAAACCATCCAACGTCTTGATGAAGAGGAATAGTTCACCCAATGGTGAAGCACTCAAGCCTATAAAATGATTTTTCAGATTCTCTTGTAACTACTTATTTAGGCCTAAAAACAAATAGTGTATATTACATAAGGATTATTGGATATGTGTAGATATCCAAGAATAATTTCTATTGATAATCCAACCACTTGGTCAGTAGGAAGACAGAGAAACTCTTTAGGGAATACGTGAGTATAATCTGTCCCAATAGGAATGTATTAAATCATGATTGTCTCTTTTGTCTCAATCATTTGGGATATATATTCATTCTGATAAGAGAATAATATCCATGATTCAATAAAATATTATATTAGATACTCATCCCCTCTTAACACTTTTATAGAATTGGAGGATGACTTGGGTTGTGGATATTTATCTCCCTCTATTGACAATTGTTTTTGGGTTTATATCTGGTTATCCATTTCATGCCAAAAATAGAATAAAACTCTATTAGATTATGTAAGATGATATTTTATAGAATATTAAGTCCACAAACATTGACTGGGGAGGAGTTATATACTTGGGAATCAACGATCGCCCTATTTTATGTTATAAAAAATAGCGTAACCTCCATGTTTTAAGGTGGTGTTTAAATATTTCTAATAAACATTCAAGATATAAAGGGATTCATAGAACCAGAATCCGATAATATGTTATCTATTGTATAATAAATAACTAAGGTATCTATCAAAACATCATTTTCATCATCCACCTTGGCTGTAGTGACAGCATATGACATTCCTTTCTACCTTAGAGGATTTTGTCGATTATTGTCTCGAGAAACCATTGTTTTATTGTAATTTCTTTCATAACTACTGAATTACTTATAGTTATCCCATTGTATGTAAGGAATGGTATTGATCTAATCCTTATTTTCCTCTTCCTTATTATTGGGATACTTCATTTCCCAATTATATTGATTCTCCCAATGCCCCTCTTTTCACAAATAATGAATCTTCCAGTTCCCCTTAGGTAGTTTTTGGGATTCTTCGTACACTTTATTCAACTGGGATATATTGACCCAAGAATATCATACATGGATATTACATAATTTTATATGACTATTAATTACATTTCACAAACTCACGCATGATGACTAAAATATTTTAGTTCATTTGGAAACATAGAACACAATTCTCTTTATTTTGTGAAATATCTTTATTATCACCCAAAAATATCTTCCACTTTTGTACTCTTCAAAAATGTACAATAATTAAACCTTTTTTCATTACCTGTTGAATTAGAATATAAGAAGGGGTTAGATTATAAACAAACTAAGGGTAGAAAAGGGAGATATGTAAGCATAACCTGAACTTAAGGGTATGAGAACATGAACATAAGTTTGCAAAGTATACCCTACATATCAAAGATCATAATATTGATCCATATAATGAAGATTATTAGTTCATAATACATGGATCATATAAAAACCCAAGATTGACGTATATGGATATTAAATTATTATTTTTATTATACACATTACATTACAAAAACAAATTACAAAAGGTCATATAAGTTTAGTGCCATTGGAAACATGGAACACAAAATTATATTATAGAGAATGATATTCAATGCTTACCAAAAAAAATTCTCCTTTATTAAACCTATCTAAAAACATTCTTTATAACATGATGTATATAAAACAGATGAAATAAGTTAGCTCAGATGCTCATTATGTGTAAACAAGGAGAATATCAAGAGAAAAATTATATTTAAAATGTAAAAATATGAAAATAAAATTAAAAATAATACCATGTATAACATGTTTGAAAATCACGATCTAGGGAATAAATATTGATAGTTCATAAGACATCAATCATTAAGGATCTTGAGCCATGAGAAAATAATATTGGCATAAAACATTGAATTTATGGAAAATAAATAAGCATAAAAAATCATTTGATTAGTATTAAAGTCTCTTTTCCATGAATAAAATAGTGTAATGGACTCACTACCAAAACCATCATAGTAGTCATGTTTCACTACCAAGACTATCATGGCAGACAATGTCCGTTACTAAACTGAGTTCACTCCCCATTCCATTCCTGTAATGTTAAACCTAGATCATTTATTTTTATATACCTATATTACTAAACTGAGATAATTTCTATTACAACCCTATATATATCATGAGATATAAATAATTACCCAATACATTGGATGGAGGTATTGGTCCCACTCATCACATAATTAATACCATACATATGGGTGCCAATGGAACATAAATCATTCATTATATGAGAACCCATGGAATGAAATGGGTTTCATAAATAGTTTTCCATTTAAAAAATTAAGCATTATTAGAAAGATAAAGAATGGTATCATTGAACAATATCCTCAGTAAAACATAAGTAACATTAAATAATTTTATCTTAGATGGAAAATATTCTTACAGGTCACTTGAAATCAATTCTTGAGGAAAATATCCTTTCTTCTTTGAAAACAATTTCTTTTCCTAAAATGAACCTAAATTTTAAAAGAAAAAGTTTTCATTAAAAATAAAATTGTAATATTATAAGGTAATATTAAAATAATTAAGGCTTCATGATAGTGGAAAATTCAATTCATTCACTATAATTAAAAAAATATTCCTTTCCTACTTTTTTTTGAAAAAGTCAAAAATTACCTCATTTGGAAAATGAACAAAATATACCTTTCAAACAGTCTATTAAAAATGTAAAAATGGGTAAGAAAACTTTAAACATAAATAGTATTATAGTAAAAAAATTAATGAAACCATTTTTAGATAACATGAACATGGAAGGCAAATATTCTCCAATGAAGAATTAAAATGAAACAATCCCAAATATTGATGAGATTGGGAAATAAATAATCTATTTCATAATAATAAATAGAACCATATTACCAATGAAATAATGAATATTATATGGTTATTAAAATAACATATTATTTTGGATAAGACTCATAAAATACATTCTTGGGTAGTATATAAACCAGTAAGATGAAACATGTAGTGTATAAGGCTTGTGTCCCACAAAAATTAAAGTGAGACATAAATCCATTACCTTAGGTATGATTTCATTTTTAACTATACAAAACTCATATATAATGGATTAAATAATGTTATTAACTTATCCCATTACAACATTTATATTAATTATATGATATATGATTATCTTATCACCCATTTGTTAATAACATTTCATTATTTCTCTTCTTTTGGGTGTTAATTGCTTCATTTGCCTATGCATGTTTTTTGTATAAGTCACAGTTCAAGCGCATAGGATATAGTTATGTTATTTAAAAAATTATATTAAGGTATTAGGTAACATATTTATGCATTATATATATATAATCAATCTTTAATGGCCATCATAAAAAATGATTCGTCTCACATCGTGGAGATGGTAGGCCGTACATACGCACAAGTGACAATATCATTACTTTAATTATGAAATGGTAAGGAAGTGGATGGTATATTTTTTTTCCTATAATCAATATAATATTATAATAATCATATAAAATTATTATTTCCATAATTATACCAATCAAAGTAATGTAGTGATAAAAATCATATTATACCCCGATATAGAGATGGTGGGACGTACGTACTCATGCATGGTGATTTTATTTTTCATAGGATGGATAAAAGGTGGAATAAGGCTGTTAAAAAATAATAATAAAATATAAAAATATAGTTTATAATGGTTTTATTACTTTATAAAGGAAAAAATCACATGATGATTAAGTAGAATAAGAATTAGTCTCGAGAGAGTTGGTAAAGACAATTACCACTTTCTTAGCGAACCTCCTTTGGATATCCTCGTAGAGACACTAAGGATGGCCTGGTGATAAGAAAATAAACTCAAGTATCTGAATAGGGAAGTAGAGAAGGGAAATGGGTGGGTTATGGAGTATCTTGAAGGATCAATGTAATGTAAATAAGTGTGGTAGGAGGTTTTCTTTTATAATTGAGGTGGGGTCACTTTTGGAATTTCCAAAAATATTAATATATAATAAATTCAATCTTTGTTCAAATAGATCCAAAAGTCCATGTATTCTAAGATAATATGAGATAATGTTTTAATCTGATTAACTAATAGATTTCTTTACAATTCTTGTCATTTTATAAACCTTATAATTTTGATTAACCCTTAGTTAACCTATATTCATTTTAACTAAAGTAACAACTTTGTCAATATTAAAATGATTTAAGATTAACTTATGTTGTGTAAATTAAACTACAAATGAGATAATTATATCATATTTTAACATATTATAATTATTTATTATTTTTAAATATGATTTATGATTTTTAAATAATTTAACTGAACATTATTTTGATAAAATATCAATAGTGTGACATTTGACACTATTTATTTCATTAATTTTTAAAAATATCACGATAATATGTTAAATTTGATTTTTTATTACATCTGTAATAGGTATAGGTAATCTATAAAATTAGTTGATCACATTAATGATCTAAAATTAAAATAAATTTAATATTTTTAATAAAATTTATTTGATATTTCTATTAATAAAATAATTACTACATCAATGTTGTATAATTAATTAATATAGTTATTATTTTACTAAAAATTAAAAATTAAATAACTTTTTGGAGATAAATATTTTTTATTTTATAGTAATATTTATAGTCTAATTTATATGCTACATATCCCTATATTAAAAATGATATAGTTATTAAAAATATAAATATGACATCTTTAACATTTTTTTAAATAAAATATAATTAATTTCATAATCTCATAAAAGTTCCATAAAATGGAAATAATTTTGACCCAAAGATTATTTTGGTCGAAAAAAACTCTTCTAATTAAATTAGTGCATGTGTTAAGGTAATTTTATAATTTTTATAACATTATTTTTCCCTTAATTTCCCATAAATAACTTTTACCATGTTAATAAATATAACTTATGTTGCAATTTATAATTCCCAAAAAAATAAAAAAACCTATTTACATAATTTGGATCCACTGACTAAAAATATATAACCCATTTTAGAAAATTAAAAACATAAATTTTTCAGTAATTAATTTAAAATTAATCTCACTAAAAGAACGTGAAAAAATGTTTTAAAAGTGAAAATGTTCAAAAGATTGAAATGTTTTTATATCAAAATTTAATGTGAAATTGAATAATAAGGTGACATTAGATTTTAAAAAACGAAGTGTGGTCAATGAGGAATCCCTATACTATTCCGTTCTTGATCAGCTTAAGAGTCAGGTGCAAAGTTGAAGCTTTTGGAGACATCCAGACTGGGAATCAGCTACTGGAGAAGATGACTCCTGCATGGGGTGCATAGATGAGTCTGGTTATTATGATGTGTAATTCTGTGTTTGTTTGCATTGTATGATGTCTTTGTTTCCTTTCTTGTGTTTGTGGTTGTATGTTGGGGTACCAGACACCCATAAACTGGCTTTTTAAAATGGAAAAAATGATTTTCTATCAATCTAAAATTGATTAACATCTCACTAGACAAATTTTTACCTTTTAAACTCATCAATCATTGTTCTCCCCATTTCCACAATTCATATATTCATTATTTAAGAAACCCCAAATTAACATGGAATATAGGTATTTCACTATTAATTCTCAACTAAATAATTATAAAGGTAATATTCAAATTCAATCCAGTGAACTCATTCCCACTATGAGTCCTATGCTTTTTGATTTGAGTACCAAGTTGTATTTAAACTTGTCTTTTTAAAATTCTAGACATTTTCACTACTTGTGACTTGTGTTTTATGGATAAATAACTTTTCATACTAGTAAATTAATTAATTAATGTGATGAAATATAAGTCATCTTTGGTGTATTGATATCTTATAGGTCTAGATACATTATAGTGAATCAACTCAATTGGTCTTATTGATTTTATCTCAACTATTTTATGATTTACTTAAACCATCATCCCATTTTAAAAAGTTGAAAAATTTTGGTTTATTTCTCTAAAAACTATGGTAGAACCTGAACCCCATTTTATTTAGATATTTTACTCAAATTCATTTGGAAAATGTATCCAAGTATTCTATGTTAGAGTTTTTTTCTTGATTTCCAATGAGATAACATGAATTACTTGGATATTCTGTTTGAAAACAATATTACGACAAGTTATTTCACCTTTTGTAATAAATCGATAATATATTATTATTTTACTGATATAATTTTTTTATAAAAATCACCTCATTAAATATCACCACATTTATACAGTTGAATTACACTTAGAAAATTATGATTGATTTTATGAACAAATAACAATTTCTCTATGTTTATCCTATGAGACTGGATTTCTGCAGAACATAGTCACTTAATATTTAACAAAATATCATTTCCAAAGGATAAGATCCACCACTATATTAATTAACATTTTTTGTTATTTTAAAATCTCCAATCATATGTTCTGATAAACCACTATCAAGGATCTATGGATTGATCTTTTTATAAGATTTGAGAGATACCTCGGTAATAAATGATTTGTCAACCTTATTTTGTTTTTTGTATTATTTTAAAATGTATCATATGATATTTAACCTATTTTAAGGCCATACTCTATTATTATTAATGAAATTTATAATCATATCTCTCACAGATCTCATCAAGGTAATTAGAGTTTTTATGAATATGTAACATAACAATATTTCGATTTTCATTATTCTTCTTCATAGATCCATTATCCATGTTCTCTAGAAATATCCCCTATACGATTTTATAGTCCAATAGAAGATACATATTGTACCGATATATATATTATTTATTCCCAAAGAAACTATAAAACTAGTTGTAATCTAGATCTTCTATAAATTGTTTAATTTGTTTTGGAAAATATGCATGATATATTTGAACAATCCTGTCACCCATTGTCATAGATTTTGAATATTATTAATTTTTGAAGCTTCCAAAAAAATTATTAGATATATAAATAACAATTTAGTGGTTCTTATCAATAAAATTTTACCTAGGTTGAATTTTAAAAAATTTATTGTTAACTAAAATATATCTCATATTTTCTAATACCACAAGTATATATTTTACCGTAAATTTTCTGAAAATCTTCTCATAAGTTTTTGATGGGCCTCCATTCAATTTAATAAAATTTTCATAATAATATTTAATTTTTAGAATTGTTTTTGAAACATTAATGTACCTTTAATCTAACATATAGTCTCTTATAAATGACAAACCTTATTATTTTGGAATTATTTTTTAATATTTTCTTTTTTAGAAACATCCACTTTGAAGAGATTATTATCCTCAATGTGAGAATTATCCAAATAATTTAATTCATCTTAATATTTATTTATCATTTTGTTCTTATATTTAAAAGATTTAATTAAATTTTTATGTTTAGTGTTCCTCTTAAGAAACACCTCATGATTAGTTCTCAATATGTGCTTTATATAATTTTCTTCTCCTTCCTCTAATCCACTACTTGAATTTTTATATTTTCTTTCAACATGTTCTATGAAGTTGGTATATTTTCTTGTAAAATAAAAATTAGTATCAAAACTTGAATAAAAATAGTCTTATTCCTCCTTAATCAATATTATCCTTATCTTTCTTCATTTAATTCTACTTATTCATTCGACATATTCTTTATACACTTTGGAAGATCTTCTTATAGACATTCATTATGGATTCTATTTATACCCCTTATCATCTTACTTCATAGTCATTTTATTACATGAAAAATCTATCATAAATTTTCCGATATATGAAAACCCAAGTATTTTACACATATTTGTATAGTATTCTTAATCATAAATATCCATTAGTACAAAACAAGGATCGTAAAGGCCTAGTGCCTTCAGAAAACTAGGTTTATATTACATTAAATGATACCAAAAACATGGAATCCTTATTATATTCTTCTTATTAATCTCCTAGAAAAATTTTGAGCTCTTAAATCTATATGGGATAACCAAGGAAATACATAATGAATGGGGTGAGAGAATATAGAGACCCTATCCTTTGACACATATTATTATATGATTTTAAGAATTATTAAAAATCAAATTACATGCCAGGGATCGTAAATTCTAGTTTCTTTAGATGATTAGATACATAAAACTAAAAAATAGAAATATAATAAAACAAATTTATTTAATCATCCATATAGAGGTCCTAACTCTCATTAATTTACTACATCTACATTTTATAAAATGGGGAATACATGAACACAAGAGTTGAGCTAAATATCCTAGTAAGGGTACAAACATCAGAATAAAGAAAAGAATATTGTTCAGAAGTCATAACATGATGTCATAAAAAGGCATGGAAAATGGATAAAAATAAGTAAGCATAATGTTTAGATCATGGGGAAATGTAATAATGGTATCATAGGAATATGGAAACCACACTCAACATGACATAAGCATGAGTTAAAACCAATTTCCAAAACCATTGAACAAGGAGTACAATGTCTCATAAAAAAATCACAATCACTCCCTATCACATCATGATATATCACAAGACAAAACAATACCCAATGAATTAGACCACTATCTAGGAACATCCCACATAAAATCTTCATCTATATGTGAGCCACATGAATAATCAAGCATCATGATTACCCAGAGAAAGAATTGGGTCTCCAAATCATGTCATAAGTCATAAAAAAGGGAATATCATAATGGTGTACATGAAATAATTAATTTCAATCACACTTGGACATTAATAATAATGTGAATTTTTCATAAATCATGATAATTTATTTCAAAATAAACTGAAAAAACACAAAAATAGTGTTTAAGGGACATTATAAACAAAATATTATAGTGATGTCTAATGAAAATATTCAAGATTATTTAAAACGTAAAAGGCATAATTGTTTGTATAAAAACAAAAATGAACTAAGATAGTTTTTAATTATAAAATTAGTGTTTTTAAAATATTAATGGTGGCTTAAACAATATTAGATAGAGAACTTGAAAATAGTTAAGAAATCAAGAAGTTCCTTTTAATTAGGCTATCTTATTGGGATGAATTGAAATGGGAACTTTTTTAAAAACATCTATATCAATGTAAAAGATAAATGAAATGATCTAGATACACAATTTTAGTAAAATACATAAAAAATATAATGATTAAATAAAATTAAATAAGAGACACATTGTGGTAAAGAGGTGGAAATCATAACCAGATATAAATAATAGAGGTTCAGAAAGAATCCCTTTCCTTATGTCCAAAACTGTTCTGAACATGTATTTAATGTCATTAATAATAAAAGTAAATAAATTAATTAATCAATTAATAAAATTTTCTACATGTATTTGATTTATTTTAATTTTATTAAGATCATTTATGGTTTTTTAGATTAGTTATAGTGTTCAATTCAATCATTTGGGAGTGTTCATTTCATTGGTTTTCATGATTGGTTCACTTGTATAAGATTATTGATGTTCATATAAAACGATTTTAATCATCCATAATTAAAATTATATGTTATTAATAATCATACATAAGGTAAAATGGTTATATTATTCATTTGGTTATATGGGGTGAGGATGAATCATTATATAAGATGTTTGTGATACTCATTTAGATTATTTTGTCGGTTTTTCAATCATCACAAACTACTTTGTGTATAAATGTTAGTTTCAGTACATAAAAAGGATTATACAATAAATTTTAAAATATATAACAACCATTATAATTGTTTTATGTCAAGCCTTGATGTGGGTAAATAAAAATGAAAACTTTTCATCCTCGATGGTGATAAATCAACACCTCACTAATGATATTTTCATTTTTAGAATAAAATAAAAAGGATAAGAGTCTTGATGGTGGATTTTAAATTAACATAATAATTTCACCGAATATATAATATACTATAGTTATCATGAATTTTTGAATATAAGAGGTTAATAGATAATGGGAAAATATAATAAAGTGAAAAGAAAATAAAGAAAGAGATAGAGGATTTTACCTCTTTAATTATTCTCCTTGGGGGCCTCCTTAGGGAAATTAGTTTTGGTATTTTGTTGATACCAAAGCCTCCTAGAAATAGGGAAGATACTTTGGATAAGTATTGGGTATAAATTCATCAAACATAAAGGCCTAATATGAGTGAGTTGATGAGGTGGTGATGGGTGGTATTTATAGTGGAGGAGAGGGGTGTTTTGTCATTATTTTTTTCATAAGTTTATTATTTTGGCCCAAGACTTTCAATAGATTGAAACATATCACTAAATATATTAAAATAATTAAGGGGATTTCAAGATTATCATTATTACATCAATTATTACTCAATTCATAGTGTATTTAACTTCTAATGTATATATATACCATAGATTAGGGTATATTAGTTTTCACAAAAAATTCAAATATTTGACAAAAATCAAAAATATTAACCCTAACCATATGTCTATGTGTATAATGAAATAATAAAATCCATTTTGTGAAAGTATATTTCTAAATATGATAAATTTAAATTTATTTTAAAATAATCATTTATTCGAAAAATTTAAATGTTAAAATTATAACTAATTTTATAACACATTGAAAAATTAATTATGGGCTCATAAAATCACATTATAATCATAAGACAAAAAAATATTAATTTATTAATTTATTTTATAAAAATAAATTTTATTTCAAGTCATTATATTAATTATAAAATTTTAAATAAACAATTATGTTTCGAAAAAATATCAATAATTTATTTATCATTTTCAAAAAATTTATTTTCATATACTATGATATATTTATATAATATTTTCATTCATAAGATTCATACATTTTATTTACAACTTCATTGGTGAGTTTACTATTCTATAAGCTAGCTTACTCTTCATAAGGGTCTTATTACAATTCCAAAGGTCATGTTACTATTCCTTTGGTATATGATCTTTAATTTATGAAAAAGTCTCTTATTTCATTCATTATTCATTTATAAAGTTTTTTTGTGTTATTTATGTGATTATATCTTATTTATAATATATGATATAATTATAAGAAGGATAATTTTATTGATTGAATTATAGGTTGTTATATTCATCCCCCCTTATGAAATTTGTCCCTTCGAATTTCATTTTACATACTAAAGAGAAAATAGGTGAGGTTTCTTGTCCTTCACAGCTTCCTCTTGTTACTATGTTTCCTCTTCGTAATTATTTTTCTACCATAATAATTTTACTAGGTGAGTGGCCTTTTGCATAAAACATTATCTCTACGATCCAACATCTTTAATAGATGCTCCCTGTAAGATAGATAATTTTCCAACTGTACCACCTCTGAATTTAGTACATGTTAGGGATCTGGTATGTACTTTCTCAAGAGGGATATGGGTAATACATAATTTACTTGATAAGTGGTTTGTGAATGTTTTAGTCAAAATTCCACAACTCCAATATGACCAATAATCTCAAAGGGGATGATGTAACTAAGACATAGATTTCCTTTCTTCCAAAATATAATGACCCTATTCCATGGAAAAATTTGGAGGAATAACTTGTCTCCAACCATAAACTGTAGTTCCCATTAATGATTGTTAGCATAGTTATTCTATTAACTTTGGGCAGTTTTGATGTGATGCTGATTGGTTCTCACATTTTCCACCATTTCTTCAACCATTTCAGTTCCTAGCAGCTTACACACACCAACTTCATCCTATAATACTATTATTCTACAAGTTTTTCTATAGAGGGATTTAAATGGATCCATTTAGATTCTTGAGTGGAAACTTTTATTGTAAGAGAAATTGGATAAAGGTATATGTTGGTCCCATCCCCCATTGAAGTCTATTGAACAAGCTCTAAACATGTCTTCTAAATTATGAATAGTTCTCTCTGATTGGCCATCAATTTGAGGATGATAGGCTATATTGAAGTTCAACATTATGTTCAAATCATGTTGGAGAATTTTCTATAACTTTATAAAAAATCTTGGATCTCAACCAGATACAATCATTAGTGGTTTTCCATACTTCCATTAAAATTATATGATATATATCTATGCAAGTTTATCCAGTGATAATTCCTCTCAAATAGTGATAATGTGAGATGTCTTTATAAGACGATCCAAAATAAACCATATAGTATTGTTACCTCGGGATGTTTTTGGATGTCGAGTGAAAAAGTTCATCGTGACGTTTCCCCACTTCCAAGTTGGTGCGAATGATGGTGGAATCATCCATTTATACTTTTTTCATTCAATCTTCTCTTGATGACATACTAGGCATTTTGATGTATATTCATTGTTCTCATTATTCATATTTTCTAACCAATAGTTTTCTCAGAGATCTCGATACATCATTGTGCCACTTGGGTTTATATAGAAGGTAAGCTAAGTTCGTTACTAAGAATATAATTCATTATCTCTGGATTAGATGGTACACATATTCATGACCCCTATCACACTACTCTTTCCTTATCAATTTTGAACTCTAAGGATTTCCCCTTCTCATGGCTTCCACGTTCTTTTGAATTTCAACAACGTTTGTTTGAGAATCCATTATTTTATATATGGGTCAAGGTTCAGAAATTATATGAGAAATGATTGATGATGTTCCTTCCTTAATGATTCCCATATCCATCCTTTGGAGACCTAAAGAATATTGAATCATTCTCAATTATCATCAATGATAATGATGAAGGATCCTTTCTACTTAGAGCATCCATCACATTAATTTATTTACTAGGATATTAGTGGATTGATTATTTATAATCCTTGATGAGATCTAACCATATTCACACGAACATATTATTCTCTTTATTTGTGAATATAAATATATAAGGATCTTATGATCAGTGTATATTTCACACATCTCCCCATAGATATTGTCATGACCCATCCTACGGGGCCCGGACGTGGATACCCCAAGCCCACCTTTTGTAGGCTAGGGGTTGGTGACTAGAACATGAAGGATTTTACTGAGCTGGGAAGGCATTTCTTTAGAGATCTATACACACTCAAAAATGTGACTGAAGTATGAAAAGACAAAAAAAATTAAGGTACAACCATGAGAGTAAGGTAAAATAATAAGTACAACTATAAGTTGAAAATAGTGGGCCGGAATACAATCCCTAGAAACTAAAAAGAAGGTAAAAAACTATCACATCTGCGCTGGAGATCTACCTAGATGGTAGTAGCTGTTATTCTGAAGTCTAAGAAGAGAATCTCAACTGCTCCCATCACACCAAGATTCAACAAGACCCGAACCACCAAAGTCTACCTTGGAGCATCAGTAGTCTACACCGGACCCACACGTGCGGGCAGAGCCCCTACAAGGGTGAGTATAACAAATCAGTAGGGGTCCCTGAGACCCCTGAAGGTCTCTCAATAATCCTCAAAGGAAACAATCACCATAAATACCACAAATTTAATATCAAAATTATGATCCAAATCATGAAGCACAATGAAAAAGAGACAGGTCACTATAATAGTATAATTTCTATGTTACTGGGATAGGGATGACTAGTCGTAAAGCCCGATAATCCTATCCATAGTAACTCTACTTATGACCCGTATAGGTCACTATATTCTGAAAAATATTGGTCACTAGATGTTTAAGTGCATTGTTCACTGCTGCTGACCTGTATTGGTCGCTATATGTTGACCCGTATTGGTCGCTGGTGCTGACCTGTATTGGTCGCTGGTGATGACCCATATTGGTCACTCATGCTGACCCGTATTGGTCACTGGTATAGTTCTAGGGATGATTATTCATACAACTATATCATGCCACTCTAGAGTTTTTGATGTTAACCCGTATTGGCCGATCTTCTTCTTCACGCCACAGCTAGCCAATAGATCCTCGCACGAAGCACGACTGATCTCCAAAGGACTATACTCTTCAAGACATCTATCATATTTCAACTAGTATTAATTAACATAAAAAAGAATACCCAAGAGACCACCCTATCATAATGGTCCCAATGTGATAGACGATGCCTCGATCAGACGCTAGGTCTATGAGATATTGGATCTTTTGTAAAAAGGGCCCGGTTGGATTCAAGTCTGATCCAATCCTGGTTGCACATAAAACTCCATCAAAAATCACATAGAGTATCTCCCTAGGACCTCCATGTCCCAACGGTCCTTATTACATAGATGAAGCCTCAATCAAACACCGGGTGTGTTTGTTACACCCCTTTCCGTGAAATGGGGGTCATCGCACCTCGGTCTAGCCCGCCAGAATATGCCAAAGGGACCACTTCTAAAAAGGGGTCCCAACGCCACTAACGATGTGTCAAATGGACGCACGGTTCATCAGTTACGGGTGTTTATCTATTCGGAGGCTGGTTGGGTATGGTCCCGGTCCGACTTGGTCAGGACGGCCCATCACAACGGGTCTCGGGGTCTACCTGAACCCTCTCGAGTACATCCCGTTAAGGGTCGGACAGGTTCACTGCGTCCGGACTATCAGGGTTTTCCCAACCGGTTCATGGGGCCATGCCGTAGTTGGCCCTCTGGACGCGAGGAAGATTCATCCGGTCGGTGGGGTGGTGCCCCACCATGACTGATCTTCAAAAAAAGCAGTGCGGCGTGGTGCCACGACGTTCCCTACAGCCACGACCCACTCATAGCCGCTACTGCTGCCAGTGGGGCCTGCAGGCTCCGCACTTCTCTCGCGTGGCCGGCTCGGTCAGCCTCCTCTGGCCATCATGGCTCGCAACAGTGCGTCGCCTCCCCACCTCACCTGGATGGTTACCACGGGCCTCCTCCGGCCACCGCCGGTCACCGATGGCATGGGGCGCCATCGGTTCTTTCCACAAACCATCGGACGGTCTTTGGTGGTCTGTTCGTGGTTCCATCTCTGTCTACGAGCCTCCCAAAATTTCACCGTCATAGCGCGACCCTATATCTAAAATTTCCATCAAAATTGAGGAAAGTCGTTCTTGAAGAACGCAACATGAAAGAAGCAGCATAGGGTTCAGGCCTTGTTCGTTCAGCCCACGCCCTCTGTGTTAACATGATAACAAGAAGGATAATATTTATCTAGAATTAAAGATTAAATAATCTTATTTAAATAATGTTAAACCAGAACCAGATATAAACCCTCTACCTCGATATCTATTGGAGGTGTCCCAGTTGTGGTGGGAGGAGCGTCCATGTTAGATAGAGTGATCGATGTTTGTCGAACCCAGATCGTTGCCACCCAGGCTTTCATCCTCCATTGGTTGATGTTTTCGCATAACTCTTCCAAAGTTTCCTCACATGAAGAACCCTTCCAAAACCCCACCCCAAGATTTATTTAAATTGGAGGGGGAAAGGTGAGTAACACGTTGAAGAATTAACGAGGTTCATTAGATGAATTAATGATCCTCTTTTAATTCACAACGGTGGAGTTATGCTGTTGATGAATCAAGCCATTAAATGTCTTGAAAATTCATCAGTCCCACCACTTACACTCATCTATTGGAGAAAAATAAATGAAAATAATAATTACATGTTATTTTATTACTCTTTAAAAATTCTAAAAAACTATCCTTTTCTCCTAACCAACTGTCGTAGAAGTGATGTTTACCTTAAGCGAATCCTGGCATTGCAGATTCAACGGTGCCCTTAAATTTTTTATCTGAGAATTGATTAAAATGATAGAAAACACTACCCACACTTTTACTAAACAAACCTAAAAAAAGTTAAGAAATTCATTCCGAGCACACCGGTCCTCAGAATCACGCGTCATCAATTTTCGTAGACTCTTTAAATTCCCAAATAATTTTAAAAAAATACATGGAAATTTTGGGTCTTTATAGAGATAATGTTTCCAAATTTTCAACGAAAATATCACAACTTTCAACTCTATATCATGTATGGGAAAGTTTTTCTCATGAATTTCAAACATCCTAGAGGCATAGGCTATCAATTTATAAATTTTCATCAGTATAAAACCTAAGACCTTCTTTTGAGAAACATTGTACATCAAAAAGGGTTCACCACTTTTCAGATGTGTGAGTACTGGTGCCATGATAAGCCACCTTTTCAACCCTTTAAAGGAGTATTCACATTCAATTGTGCACACAAACCTTTCTCCAATCCATGTTAGCTTAGTTAATGGGTTTGAAAATCATGGGAAGTTCTTCAAAAAACATCGGTAATACCCATATATACCAATGAAATTATAGATCTACATTACAGATGTTGGACTGTGAAACTATTTCAATGTATATATCCTAAAAGGTTATAAGGAAACTCCTTCACGTGTGATAAAATTCCCAAAGAATGATACTTATTCCATCAATAACTCACATTTATTGTACATTTCATATAGTTTATCCTTTCACAATTTCTGAAGCATAATATTCAAATTATCCTCCTGTTCCTCATTGAACTTCGAGTATATCAGAATATAGTCAATAAAAAACACCACCAATTTTTCAAGGTAATATCTAAAGACTCTATTCATTAAGTCCATGGAAATTTCAAGAGCATTAGTATGTGCAAAGGGAATCACTATGAAATCATATTTTCCATACCTTATTCAAAAGGTATTCTTGGTAATATCTTCATTCCCCATCATTAATTGGTGATATCCTGATTGGAGGTCCTCCTTAAAGAAATACTTGGCCCCACGTTGTTTATTGAATGAGTCTCCATCCATGGAAGGGGATACTTTTTCTTTATCATGATTCTATTGAGCTCATAGTAATCAAAACATAGGTGCATTGATCCATACTTCTTCTTGATGAAGCAGAACAACACACTCCATGGTGAAGCACTCAAGGGTACAAGAACCATTTCCATATTCTCTTATAACATCTTATTCAATTATTCAAAATCAACGATGGTTATTCTATAATGTGTCTTTGATATAGGCAGAGATCTTGGAATAAGATCAAATGAGAACTGAACACCTCGATAAGGGTTATGATTGTAAATTTGTTTATAGAACACATAAGTGTATTCCCTCACAATGGGAATGTCTTAGAGCATGATTCTATCATCTATATCAATCATTTGATATAGATACACATGACTCTAAGGAAATAATACCCATAATTAAGATGATGATTCTAAAAGAGATTCATCATCCTCCTTACAATTATACAAAACTGTAGGATGACTTGGAATGTGAAGAGTGATCTCTCTTTCTTGACTGTTGATATTGTTGTTCTATAAAGATAGTAAATCCATTCCCAATATATCATCAAAGTTTATTATAGGAAGTAAATTAGATTTTCATGGAGGTTTTACCCACAAACATTAGCTGGGGAAGTGTTATATACTTGGGATGCAATAATTTCCCCATTTTTTATTCTCAAAGATAACTAAACCTCTATATTTTGTAGTGGTGGTTGAAAAGTACTACTACGCTTATGAGATAATAAATAATTCATAGAACTATAATCAAATAGTTAATATATTATTATTCAATTAATAACCAATGTTCCTTTCATCACAACATTTTCGTGTTCCACCTCAGTAGTAGTGATAGAATACACCCTTATTTGTTTCCTTGGAGGTTGTTTTTATTGATTTTATCCAATAAAGGTTGACTTTGGGAAATAGATTGCATAATTTCCATTTTCCTTATAGTTGAAACACTGCACTAGAGGTCAAGTGTTGATCTGAGCCTTCCTTTATTACTTCTCATTACTGGGATTCTTCATATCCATTTGGTAGTTATTAGACATATTCCCCTATCTTCCACATTTAAAGTATATCTTGGTTATTTTTAAGAAGTATTCGAGATGATTCTTACAACACTTTTGAGATGTGGGATGTTTGGTCTTCTTTCCTTCATGGGATTTATCTCTTAATACACCAATATTAAACTACATTTTCTTATTTTATTCACCGGGTCCATGAGAACACTAAGAGTCTCTGATCTCTATTTCACCCTTATGGGAACAATGAATAATATCATCATAGCTATCAATGTCTTAAATCACAAACGATTTTCATAGACACATTTGTATCCCACTAAAGAAGAGATCCACCTTATTTTTAGTGTTCATGAAATAGCCAAAGGTGTATCATGCAATCCTTGAGAATTTTTTCTCATACAATAAAATAGACTAATCATTGTTTTTATTTAGTTTTAAGAACTCACTTTTTATCTTAGGATGGAGAGTTCGAAGAGAATATTTATTGAAAAATATTTTCTTGAAATATTACCATTCCATGGAATAAATTTCTTCCTTGGACATTGTGTTCTTGATCAATGTCAACCACTAATATGATTACCCATCAAAATGATATACATCCAGCACAACTTTCTCTTCTTCTGAGCATTGGATTATAGATTATATATTCTCATTCGAGTAAATCCATTGTTCTGTGAGGAGGGGATCATAAGATCCACTATTCATAGGAGGCCTTTATTGCATCAAATATTTAACTGAAACATGCTCCCTATTGGGAGGAAGGAATTATACAAGATTCAAGTTATTATTCAAAACATGACCTAGCTGAGCTAGTAATGTCATGAAGTTTAGATAACCCGTTCCCATCATATCTGGCATATCATTAGGAAAATCGTAACATGAATATAATGTGCTGATTAATAAAATTAAATCCATTAATAAATTAATTACATAATTATTTATACAACTATTTTTGTTATTATAATTTTATTAAATCCATTTATTTATTTTTAGACGAGTTATAGAGTTCAATTCCATCATTCTAGAGTGTTCATTTCCTTGGTTTTCATGATTGGTTCACTTATATAAGAGTATAGAAGTTCATATTAAATGAGAATAACAATATATAATTCAAGTTATATGTTATTAGTGATAATTCGTATGTTAAAATGGTTATATAAGTCATTTTTATATAGGGTGAGGATGAATTATTAGATAATATGTTACTGATAATCATTTAGACTATTTTGGCGGTGTTTCGATAATCGCATACTAGTTTTGTTTCATTATTAATTATTATGTATAATAGTTATATTCCAAAAATAAAAAGTTTTATAATATAAATTTTACAATCTGTAATAACCATAATATTGGTTTTATTTCCATACATGAATTTGGTAATGTAAAATTGAATCTTATTATCCTTGAAGGTGATAAATCAACACCTCACAGATGACATTTTCATTTTTAGAATAAAAGGAAGAGGACATGAGACTTTATAGAGAGTTTTATATTAACATAATAAAATTATAATATACAAAGATAATATTGTTATCATTCATGTTTGGATAGATGATTTGAAAAGATTATAAGAAAATAAATGAAATTGAAATGAAAATAAAGAAAGTGTAATAGGATTTTCCCCTAGAATTATTCTCTTTGTGGGTGTCCTTATAGAAATTGGTTTGGTCCTTTATTGAGACAAAAACCTCATGGAAGCAGGAGAGACTTGGGAAGTTGATTGTGTAGAAATTGGAAAATCCTCAAGGCTTAATAGGTTTGATGTGAATGGATGGTGATAAGCGTTATTTATAGTGGAGGAGAGGGGTGTTTTGTCATTATTTTATTCATCATTTATTATTTTGGATCTAGAATTTGAATAGTTTGAACATTATCAATAAATATATTAAAATAATTAAGGGGAGTTTGAGATTATGGTTCTCAGATAAGATATTACTAAAGTAATAGTTTATTTAACATATAATATATATATACTGTAAATTAACGTATTTTACTATTCCCATGAATTCAAATATTTTAGAAGAATCCCATTTATTCGCCCAATTTTTTTTACATTTAGAATTAAAAAATGATCTACATTTTAGGAAAACAATTCTATTATTTTGAAAAGTTTAATTTTTAATTAAAAGATTCATTTATTTGAAAAATTTCAATTTTAAAATTATAACTGATTTTATAACACTTTGAAAAATTAATTAATGTGTCATAAAATTAAATTATAATCACAAGACCAAAAAAATTAGTTAATGAATTTATTTTATGAAAATTAATTTTTTTAATTCATTATATTGATAATAAAATTTTAAATAAATATTTATGTTTCACAAAAATAACAATACATAATATAATATTTGAAAAAAAAGTTATTTACTTATACAATGATATAATTATATTATATTTTCATTCATAAGATGACAATATTTTATTTATAATTTCATCAATGAGTTTAATCATATATTGTTCAGATTACTATTCATAATTGTCATATTACTATTCTAATGGTCAAGTTACTATTCTATTCGTATAAGTTTCTTAATTTCTGAAAAAACCTCTAATTTCATTCTTTATTCATTTATAAAATTTGTTTTTTGTTAATTATATGGGTTTATATGATTTATATTATATGAAATAATTATAAGAAGTGAAATTTTATTGATATACTTCTGAGTGGTTATAGAGAAAAATACCGGTATGTAAGTAAAAATCATTAGGAAACATAACATGAGAGTCAAAGGTATAACATGATATCATAAAAGTGATAGATCATGGGTAATTTAATGGAATAATTTCATAAATAAAATGTTATCATAAGATCATGTAATCATAGGAAATGTGTCAAAAATATATATCATGACATAAACATGATTCAAGGATAAATTCCTAGATAATATCACATTGTGGAAAAATTCCCATAATAGATTATATTTACTCCCTAATAACGTACATGATGGATCATGAGATTAAATCTTGACCAATGTATTAGATAACTATCTTTGCACACCCATCATAATATGATAATGATCTATGTGTGGAACATAAATTAAATAAATAATAAGGTGTAACAAATGAATTATTCATTTAGAGAAAAAGTGTTTCATAATCTTGAAACATATCATAATCAAATGAAATTTCATAATGAATGAATTTGAGAAATTGTCATAAGGCATATATTTAACCATCAAATGAAGGTTAAATAAGCTAGGTATATGTTTGAGAGATCTATATACATAATATAGAAGCATTCCATGACATTAAAAAGATAGATAAAGCACTTGATCCTTAGCCTAGTTGGTGAGGACTCAGCAAGTTCATCCAAAAGATCCAATATCAAATTCGGGTGGAGAAATATTTCTAGGTTAGTGTAGCAGTGTTGTAGTAGGTAATATTTAGTACTATAGTAGCCAAAACTATTCATCCATTTGGGAATTTGGGCCACCTATTTAGTCCTCATGTCACGATCCGTCCTTGGGGCCTGTGCCGTGACTACCCTAAGCCCGTCTTCCATAGGCCAGGGGCTGGCGACAAGCACCAAAGGCGTAAATCCCGATAACTGGGAAGGCATTTCCATTATAAAAGAAAACAAACACCACAGAGTACAAGCGGAAGAAAAACACTAAGTACAAAAGAAATGCTGAAAAGTAAAATGGGCCAGAATACAAACCCAAAAGAAAGTACAACTACAACTGAACAAGGTACAGCAGCAAAAAGTCAATCAGCTGGAAGAAGGAAGTAGCTCCTGGGTCATCCTCCTCGGATCCTACCTGAAGGGTAGGTACAGATAGCGCAGCTCCTGGTCGTCCACCACGGATCCTACCTGAAGGGTAGGTACAGATAGCCTCCTCCACGCTCTCGTCCATCAACCTCCTCTGTGTGTCGTCTCGTTGTGTAGTCCACCTCTGGGTACTGACTCGTCGTGTAGTCCACCTCCGGGTACTGACTCGTCGTGTAGTCCACCTTCGGGTACCGACCAGTCCTTGAACACTCGGACTCCGTCAGCACTTCCCGTCGTCTGCAACCAACCCAATGAGGTACAGGCATAGCCCGTGCAGGAGTGAGTATAATGATACTCAGTAGGGACCCCGAGACCCTCAAGGTCTCACTAAACCAAAAAGGATAACCACAAGAAGATCTCAACAGATAACCACTACTTAGATATATTCCCAAACATATACCTAAGTTATCAAGTAACCCATCTCAATCATGAGGAAACACAAGGATTGTGAAATCAATGGATAACCACTACCCAGGTATATGCCCATACATATACCTAAGTTATCAAGTGACCAATCTTAATCATGAGGTAAACACAAAGGTCAAAAGTCTCATCTCAAACCATAATTTTCATTATTGAAACCGTAACTGCTGAAGAGCTCCGTCTCTGGAGTGTACAGTGGTCCTGTCACGACTCCGAGGTACTGCTCACTAACCTAAGACTGCTGAGGTACTCCTCCTGTCGAGTACCGCGGGTCTGCGGCCAACTACCGGGCGCTCCGTCTGCTGTGGGTCTGTCGCCAAATACCGGCCGCTCCCCCTAATAGCCTACAGAGGTACTCCTCCTGTCGAGTATCGCGGGTCTGCGGCCAACTACCAGGCGCTCCGTCCGCCGTGGGTCTATCGCCAAATACTGGGCGCTCCGTCCACTGGGCTAGTCGACTCACTCCAAGTCGAGTCGGTCAAGCAGTCGTCAGGTCTCAACTGGCTACACGGTCTCCGTACTCCGCACGCTCGTCTCCGGGAGGGTCCGCTCCACGATCTACTGGTTGATACTCCAAGTATCACAAAGTCCCAAAAAGATGTATCTCAAAGGACCGCCTCGTCATAGGGGTCTCAACGCAATAGACAGCGCGTCAATCGGACGCCTGGTCTGTGAGTTATTAGCTTTTTCGTCCCCGGGGCCCGGTTGGTTTCGTGTGTGAACGAACCCGGCCATATCTCAACTGTACCCCGAAATCTCATAGGGTATACTCATAGGGACCATTTCTCAACGAGATCACCAACGCAGCTGACGGTTTGTCAAACGGATGTCCTGTCAGAAAGGTATCATCTTTTCCATTCCAGGGGCCTGGTTGGATTTCAGGTGTGATTCAACCCGGCCACTATCCAACTATATCCAAAACTCGGGCGAAGGATGCCAAAAGTTCTGTATCGTCAACAGGAACGCAACGCAATAGACGGCGCATCAATCGGACGCCCTGTCTGGAAGTTATTGGCTTTCTTGTCCCGGGGCCCGGTTGGTTTTTAAGTTAAACCAACCCGACCATACTCCAACTGCGTCCAAACCTCGAGCGGAGTAAGCCAAAAGATCTGTATCCCTTAGAGGTATCCATCAAAGTCGACGACACGTCAATCGGACGTCCGGAGCTCAAGATATGAGCGTTTCGGCTCCGAGGGCCCGGTTGGTTTCATATCCGAACCAACCCGGCCGAACCCAAAGTAATCTGAAACCTTGAGTGCAATATACCGAAATGACTGTCTCGATCCGAGGATCGTGTTTCCGCTGATGGTGAGTTATTTGGAGGCACGTAACTAAAGTTACGGGCATTTGACCGAAAGTGGTCCGAAAACGGGGGGTCAGGGCCCGGGGCGACCCGGCCCGACCCCCCTGGGTCGGCCGAACCGGGTCGACCCGACCCGGGTCCGACCCGTCTGGGCCCGGCTTGGCTCGGTCCGGCTCGGTCCGGCCCGACCGGCCGGCCGTGGCTCGGCCAGTGTGGTCGAGCCGAATCCAGGAGTGGGGTGTCCCCCGCCCGCCGTTAATTGACACCGGCGGCGGATCCGCCGGCCCCCAACCCTCTGGCGGCGCGCCGCTACCGCCGGTTGCCGGCGCCGCCACGCCGGCGTGGCGCGCCGCCGCCACCTTCCGCAGGCCACCGGAGTTGCTCTGGTGGTCCGTTTTCCATCCCTTCTGCGCCGTTGTCCCTCCCGGGTTCCGTTCTTCACTACGGGATCATCAAACTGCCCTTGCGTCACGTTTTGTCATCACCTGCCAAATCTGCACCACCACGAAGAACGGCGGAGGGTTGTCGGGCCGTGTTCATTTGGCCCGCACCCTCCGCGTTAGTTAATAACAACGGGGGAAATATTCAACACATGAAACAACAATTTTAATAAATTAAAATTGTTCATATGAATCTGGTTCTTTAATTTTAAAGAAACGTTCACAGGAATATAAAATATTCACAACAACCCCTACCTCGTCAAGTCGTTGCACGCGCGTTCTTCGCGGATTTGATCACCGCAGAAGGAGGCGATCGTCGCGTCGCGGAAAGGCGTCGCGTCGTCGCAGAAGGGCGTCGCGTCGTCGCGGAAGGGCGTCGCGTCGTCGCTGGAGGTGACCCATTGACGAACTCCGAGGTTCAAGAATATGAAGATTTAATTATATCGATTAAATCCATGTGTTGTTATAAACCACAAAGAAGATTTAAAAGAAACCCGAAATCTCCTACTTTAAGCAGTTGGTGATCGGAGATCATTGCGGGGAAGAACGTCTCGGAAGAAGCGTCATCAATCTCCGAGGGTGATGGCGTTATTCGCGTTCTTCGCATTTTTCGCAATATTCGCGAAGGAGGATGAAGGAACAAAGTTGTAAAAACCTCTCAACGAGCATTTTTCTAGAAGTCGTGCGTTGGTCTTATTTTATTAATATGCCAAAGGATTGAAAACAGGTTAAGAAACGATTAAATTAATTCATCGAATTAATTCAATGAATAAAACCGCCCAATTAATTCAATGAATAAAACTGCCCAATTAATTCAACGAATAAAACCGCCCAATTAATTGGTGTGTTAAGAAAATTAGAAAACATGTTAGTTGACTTTCATAATGACGGGTTTTCGCAGGTGCGTTACTTAGCGGAAAGAAATGGTGGGGCTCGTGCGGGCCCCACCTCACAAATATCCTACCAAGAGGGTAGGATATTTCTGGATAGCACCCTATCCGCATCTACTCAGCTTAAGCTGCTTTAAGTGGCTTCAAGTGGCTTCCAAGCGGCTTAAGTGAAATAAAAAAAGGTTTGTCGTACAATTTATTTTATTTCTTAACATTAAGCCCAAAAAATTAAAAACCACACCCGAGAAAACGCAACTCCAGAAGAGGCGTTTCTAATAAATTATCGGCGCTGCAATTCCATCGGTGCCCTCATAATTTTATTCCGAGCACCGGTTCAAAAGTTAGAAAAACCCGCTCGTCTGTTCACTGAACATACCTGAGCCAAACTTCGGAAAATGATTCCGGGCACACCGGGCCTCGGAATCAGGTGCCATCAGAAACTGCGTTCTTGTAAAATTCCAAAAAAAATTAAGAAAAAAAATTTCCTTGGAATTTACAGGTCTTTACATTACTCCCACCACAGGTATTTATGTCCCCGTAAAGCTTCACCACAAACTTAGGGATACAAAGGTGGTACTGAGCATGCATCTGAGCCTTCCGCTCCCATGTGCTCACCTGGAGGTTCCCGTGCTGCCAAAGAAAGTGCACCAGAGGAATCGATCGTCCCCGTAGGATCCTCTCCTGTCGATCCTTGATCCCCACTAGAACCTCCGTAGAAGTAACCACATCTCCATTGTCCTGCTCCTCATGGTCGGTGATATGCGAAGGGTCGAGCATGTATCTCCTCAGTTGAGATACCTGGAAAACATCGTGCACCTAGTGCAACTGAGGTAGATGGATCAAGTGGTAAACCACAACGCCTACCCAACTGAGGACCTAGAAAGGTCCGTTGATCCTCGGAGATAACTTGCCTCCCTGGCCACATCTCCGTAAACCTCATCGAGGTGAGACTCGTATAAGGACGTGATTGTCATCCTCGAACTCTAGAGGCCTCCAAGTCTTGTCAGCATAAGGCTTCTGTCGGCCCCGTGCCGTCCTCATCCGCTCTTGGATGACCTGGACCTTCTCTAGTCTCACAAGAGCTTCTATGATTTCTTCTTTGCCGATAAGAGAAATTCGGTCTCATCCCATGGATGAACCACATTCGTTGCCTAATACAGTCGATCCTAACATGAATGATGCATTCATGCCATGGATGACGTCATAAGGCCTCGAAGTAACTACCAAGAGATCCAACTGTCACTCTCGCCTCCAAGGGTCGAGTCACATTGTCGGCATCAGTGTGTGGTCACTAGGTCTCCTTCAGTAGAAAACTCTAATGTGAGGGTCAAGTCAACAGTCTTAACCGGGACCACTCAGTATCAACCAAACAAAAAGGACAGGAAAGCAAACATTACAAAGATAAGTGTCTTTTCATTATTGCAGCTCATAGTACAAAGACACAAAGCAACTATAGACAAACATCAACAAAACTAGAAGCAACAGGATCAATAGCCTCCAGGTCGGAAGCTAGTCCCGCTCCTGTTCATCTGCTTCCGGAGCTCCATGACTGTAGGCCTCAGCTGCCTGATGATGAGCTCTCCCATTTCCTCCTGTCCCCTGCGATCGGGGTGGGCCTCATGGGGGTGGGGGTGGTAACACCCTGAAGCATCGTCCACATCCAGCTGCACGACCATCTCCTCTGCCACGGTCGCCTACTCCTAGCGGTCCGCCCTGATCAAACCTCTGCCTCTGCCTCGGAGGATCTTCATTTAACTGCTGGTCATCTGCATGGCGGGTCGGACAGTCACGTGCCATGTGACCAATTCCACCGCAGGAGTAACATTGTCCCCTCTCGGCACGTCTGGCTCTGACTCCACCCCGGTTTCCTCGCACAACTGAACCTGAGTCATGCAGTCGGCCACCGATAGGTCTTGTCCTCTTGGACCTCTGCGTCATCTGTCTACTGCCTGCTGCAGAAGACTCTGCCGCAAGCCGGCTAGTGGTGGGTCCTACTGCTGGAGACTGCTCAGCAAGGAAACTCTCCACTAAGAGGGCTCTCTCCAATACCCCTATCTGCATCAGAATGCTGTGAGAAACAACAGAAGCTCTAATCTCTCGCCTGAGCCCCTGCTCGAAGGTTCGGGTCCTAAAGAACGGGTCTCGTACCATATCTATGAAGTAGCGCGAGAGGTCTGTGAATCTCGTTGAGTACTGCGCCACTGACATGTTGCCCTGACGCAGCTAAAGTATCTCCTGTATACGCACCGCTCCAAGGGTGGCTGGTACAAACTCTTCCCAGAAGAGGCTCTCGAAGTCTGCCCATAGAAGTGTCGCCTCGTCATGCATCTGAAGCATCAGGCTCCACTATCTGCCTGGTGCTTCCTGAAGAAGGCTGGCATCAAGGATCACCAAGAAATCCGTCGGCGTCCCCACTAGCTTGAATACTCTCACCACAGCCTCCAACCAATCCTCAGCCGCCTGCGGGTCCATCCCTCCCTGGAACCTGGGTGGCCTCTGGCGTTGGAACTCATGCAGTGCGCTCATGCGACATGCATCCTCTGCTGCTGGGGCTGGTGGCATCGGTGGACCAACGGGTAGTAGTACCGCTGGTGCCTCCGCTGGTGCCTCAACTGGGCTAGGGCCCTATACTGAGGTCTCGTCGCTCGGCGGGCTGTCATTACTTACCACTCTCGGGGATCTAGCGAGTCGTCCATGGGGAGGCATCCTGATAGAAACAATGTGACCCGGTCAAAATATTATCCCTAGTGAGCTGACCTGATTTGAGCTGACATTTAAATAAAACTCTTGGAAAACACATACTCGATCAGTGTTTTCATGCACAAGGTCGGAAATCAGTTTTCAGGGTCCTGGTGTATGGATACATCGGCCGCCCGCACCAACACTGGACTCCTTGAACTGAAAACCACACTCGGTACTCTTAACACTATTGCTTCACAGAAAGAAACATCAGAGTTATAAGTTCTGCGGTAGAATCGAACTCCTCTGATACCAATTTGTCACAACCCGTCCTCAGAGCCCGTGCCATGACTACCCCAAGCCCGCCTTCCATAGGCCAGGGGCTAGCGACTAGCACCAAAGATGACACACAAAGGAGGTTGACGAACGAGAGCGTGGAGGAGGCTATCTGTACCTACCCTTCAGGTAGGATCCGTGGTGGACGACCAGAAGCTGCGCTATCTGTACCTACCCTTCAGGTAGGATCCGAGGAGGACGACCCAGGAGCTGCTTCCTTCTTCCAGCTGATTTTCTTTTTGCTGTAGTACCTTGTTCAGTTGTAGTTGTACTTTCTTTTGGGTTTGTACTCTGGCCCATTTTACTTTTCAGCATTTCTTTTATACTTAGTGTTTTGCTCCCGCTTGTACTTTATGGTGCTTGTTTTCTTTTATAAAGGCAATGCCTTCCCAGTTATCGGGACTTACGCCTTTGGTGCTAGTCGCCAGCCCCTGGCCTATGGAAGGCGGGCTTGGGGTCGTCACGGCACGGGCCCCGAGGATGGGTCGTGACAAATTGGTATCAAAGGAGTTCGGTTCTACCGCAGAACTTATAACTCTGATGTTTCTTTCTGTGAAACAATAGTGTTTAGAGTACCGAGTGTGGTTTTCAGTTTAGGGAGTCCAATTTTGGTCCGGGCGGCCGACGTATCCATACACCAGGACCCTGAAAACTGATTTACGACCTTGTGCATGAAAACACTGATTGCGTATGTGTTTTCTAGAAGTTTTATTTAAATGTCAGCTCAAACCAGGTCAGCTCACCAGGGATAATCTTTTGACCGTGTCACGTTGTTTCTTTCAGGATGCCTCCTCGTGGACGACCAGCTAGAGCCCCGAGAGTGGTCCGTAATGACAGCTCGCCGAGCGACGAGGCCTCAGTATAGGGCCTTATCCCAGTTGAGGCACCAGCGGAGGCAACAGCGGTACTACTTCCCGTTGGGCCACTGATGCCACCAGCCCCAGCAGTAGAGGATGCACGTCACTTGAGCACACTGCATTAGTTCCAGCGCCAGAGGCCACCCAGGTTCCAGGGAGGGACGGACTCGCAGGTGGCTGAGGATTGGATGGAGGCTGTGGTGAGAGTCTTCAGGCTAGTAGGGATGATGACGGATTTCATGGTGATCCTTGCTGCCAGCCTTCTTCAGGCAGCAGCAGGAAGATAGTGGAGCCTGATGCTTCAGATGCATGACGAGGCGACACATCTATGGGCAGACTTCGAGAGCCTGTTCCGGGCAGAGTTTGTACCAGCCACCCTTCGAGCGGGGCATATACAGGATCTACTTCAGTTGCGGCATGGCAGCATGTCAGTGGCACAGTACTCCGAGAGATTCACAGACCTCTCGCGCTACTCAACAGATGTGGTACGAGACCCATTCTTCAGGGCCCGAACCTTCGAGCAGGGGCTCAGGCGAGAGATTAGAGCTTCTGTTGCTTCTCATAGCATTCCGACGCAGACAGGGGTATTGGAGAGAGCCCTCTTAGTAGAGAGTTTCCTTGCTGAGAAGTCTCCAGCAGCAGGACCCACCACTAGCCGGCGTGCGGTAGAGTCTTCTGCAGGAGGCAGTAGACAGATGACGCAGAGGTCCAAGAGGACCAGACCTACCGGTGGCCGACTGCACGACTCAAGTTTAGTTGTGCAGGGAAATCGGGGTGGAGTCAGAGCCAGACGTGCCGAGAGTGGACAATGTTATTCTTGTGGCAGAATTGCTCACATGGAACGTGACTGTCCAACCCGCCATGCAGATAACCAGTAGTTAAATGAAGATCCTCCGAGGCAGAGGCAGAGGTTCCATCAGGGCGGACCACTAGGAGTAGGCGACCATGGAAGAGGATATGGTCGTGCAGCTGGTGGTGGACGACGCATCAGGGTGTTACCACCCCCACCACCAGGAGGCCCACCCTGACCGTAGGGGACAGAAATACATGGGGGAGCTTAGCTTCAGGCAGCTGAGGCCTACGGTCATGGAGCTCCGGAAGCAGATGAACAGGAGCGGGACTAGCTTTTGACCTAGATGCTATTGATCATGTTGCTTCTAGTTTTTTTGATGTTTGTCTGTATTTTCTTTGTGTCTTTGTACTATGAGATGAAATAATGAAAAGACACTTATCTTTTTAAAGTTTTCTTTCCTATCCTTTTTTTGGTTGATACTGAGTGGTCCCGGTTAAGACTGTTGACTTGACCCTCACTTTCATGTTTTCTACTGAAGGAGACCTAGTGACCACACACTGATGCCGACAGCGTGACTCGACCCTTGGAGGCTAGAGTGACAGTTGGATCTCTTAGTAGTTACGTCGAGGCCTTACGACGTCATCCATGGCAAGAATGAAACATTCATGTCAGGATCAAATGTATTAGGCAATGAATGTGGTTCATCCAGGGGATGAGACCGGATTTCTCTTATCATAAAAGAAGAAATAATAGCATCTCTTGTGATACTAGAGAAGGTCCAGGCCATCCAAGAACGGATGAGGACGGCACAGGGCCGACAGAAGCCTTATGCTGACAGGACTTGGAGGCCTCTAGAGTTCGAGGACGACCATCACGTCCTTATACGAGTCTCACCTCGATGTGGTTTACAGAGATGTGGCCAGGGAGGCAAGTTATCTCCGAGGATCAACGGACCTTTCTAGGTCCTCAGCTGGGTAGGCGTTGTGGTTTACCACTTGATCCATCTACCTCAGTTGCACTAGGAGCACGACGTTTTCCAGGTATCTCAACTGAGGAGATATATGCTCGACCCTTCGCATATCATCGACCATGAGGAGCAGGACAATGGTGATGGGGTTACTTCCACAGAGTTTCTAGTGGGGATCAAGGATCGACAGGAGAAGATCCTACGAGGACGATCGATTCCTCTGGTGCACTTTATTTGGCAGCACGGGAACCTCCAGCTGAGCACATGGGAGCGGAAGGCTCAGATGCGTGCTCAGTACCGCCTTTGTATCCCTAAGTTTGTGGTGAAGCTTTACGGGGACGTAAAGCCCTGTGGTGGGATTAATGTAAAGACATGTAAATTCCAAGGAAATTTTTTAGATGACACACAGAGGAGGTTGACGGACGAGAGTGTGGTGGAGGCTATCTGTACCTACCCTTCAGGTAGGATCAGTGGTGGACAACCAGGAGCTGCGCTATCTGTACCTACCCTTCAGGTAGGATCTGAGGAGGACGACCCAGGAGCTGCTTCCTTCTTCCAGCTGATTGTCTTTTTGCTGTTGTACCTTGTTAAGTTGTAGTTGCACTTTCTTTTGGGTATGTATCCTGGCCCATTTTACTTTTCAGTATTTCATTTGAACTTAGTGTTTTTCTTCTGCTTGTACTCTATGGTGCTTGTTTTCTTTTATAAAGGCAATGCCTTCCGAGTTATCGGGATTTACACCTTTGGTGCTAGTCGCCAGCCCCTGACCTATGAAAGGCTGGCTTGGGGTAATCACGGCATGGGCCCCGAGGACGGGTCGTGACACCTCAGGGCTGGCAAGGCTTTTGGTTCACCCAAGGCCTTTAGGCCTATTATCTCTTAAGGGCTTCAGGCCACCTAATGGCCATCGAGCCACCCGAAGGCCTTCATGACACAAGAATTTGTAGATTTACTAGTCAGACTATAAGGGGAAAGGCATCATATGAGGATTCAGAGAATAAAAATTCACCAACGAAGAGAAAACTAGAATTTTAATAATTAGAGGGTATGGCATTGCCATCAGTACCATGACTGTTCATCTCTATACAGGACAAGTAGCCACCGACCATGTGAAGGTGGAGTGTTGATATCATGACATATGTTAGGGAGGATAAGTTCCATGTTGTCTTGTCTATGTGATTTCCTCTAAGACCTATGTGTCATGTAATTTTCTCTAATCCATTGGGCCTTATAAGGGTTCCCCCACACCCCATAAAATGTGGACTATAAAAACATATATCGATAAAGTGGGTTAGAGAGGGAAAGTTTATATCATGAAGGAAAGGGTGGTATAGAGAGACCCCTTACCTCGAGTCAAATTTGTCACATGTTTTATTTAACTTCTAGAATAATAAAATAATTTTAATTATTTAATTTCATTAATTTTTTTATGTTTATCATTCATTTTATTTTAATTATTACGATGTCCTATTCAATTATATAACCAATTTATTTCACATTTGACATTTTAATCATAAATTGATCATATTTACAAAATCACTTTGGTAAGTTGACTAAGGTTAATGATATTATTAACTCATCATATCAATAAGTTTAATAATTAAATTATACTTCCAACCATGAAATATCGTTATGAAAAAGGTAATATGTTACCAACATAGAGATGGTAGGTTGTGCATACAAATAAGTAACATTTCCATTTTTATATGATCATAATTGAATGAAAGTAAGTTTTATTTTAACTTTATAGGATTAATATTATATCATAAATATAATATTATTTATTTATGTACTTTTACATATACCATCAATTTGATTTAGTAATAAAAATTATTCAGATCACTTATTGAGGTGGTATTCCTCTGTACAGAAGAACGACGTTATAATTTATTCAATGGATGATATGGTAAGAAATTATATGATATATTAATTTTAAATAGTTTATATAATTTCATTAATATAATATATAAACATATATTGTTTCCTTATTAGTTTCCATGTAAAGGAAACATGAAAAACAAATCACATCGCTTTGTAAGGTTGTGGTTTGTTGTACACACGAGTGATGTTATCATATTCCTTACATAATGGAAATTAAGAAGATATATATGATATTATAAAAACATAAGTATATTTATTTCCAAAATATAACAAATAAAAATTATATACAACATTATATATTTCCATGATATTCAGTGATGGAAAACGAATAACGTTGGTACACGAGGCGGAAGTCCTCCTTACACAAGATAGACAAATTCATTTCCCATTTGAAGGAGGAGGATATAGTTTTACATAATTACCATAACATAAAAACATATTAATATATTGAATATAATTATTTTTATTATATAATCATGTTTTAAAAATATTTTAAGGAATTTTAAGAAGAAATTTATAAAACACTTATTTAAGGACATTAAATCTTCTTCAGACAACTTCTATTGGTTTAAACCAAACACTTTAAATGGTAGGATTTGTGAAAAAAAGGGTTTTAGGATAAATTTAGGGGATTAATAAAGTGATTTGGGTAGGAATTGGAAAATAAAATGGGTTTGGAATGTGTGTAAAGAAGAGTAAAGCGGGTTTCCTTTTATAATTTGGGGAGATGACGCACATGGAACTTTTGAAAAGAAAGAATGAAATCCATGTTTTGATATTTCAAAAAGGCTAAAAAATGGAGGGTTTTTAACGTAATTATATATAAGGCCGTTATATGACCTTAAAAATGGAAATAAATAAGTTTTGGTTCATTTTTAACCCTTATAGTTTTAGTTTAACCTTTGGTAATCCAGTTTTTATGTTAACCGCGGTAAATAATTTTTTCTATTTTCAATATTATTTATTCTATAAAAATAAGTTGAAAATATTAGATAATATAAATAATTTATATTATAAATATAGAATCCATTTTTATGAATTCAAATATTTTTTCATACATTAATTTAAAATTAAATCATTATATGTGTCGAAAAAACAGTTTTCCAAAATAAACAATTTCAAAAGTTGAAATAGTTTTTATATCAAAAGACTGCATGAAATTGATTCTAATGAAATAATTTGGATAAATTAATATATAATTTAAATAATTTTACATTTAAGACAATATTAAAATTAAAATTATCCTGTAATTAATTTAAAAAAAGATAGTTCTAAGTAAAAAGCATAATTTTTCACTATTCATCACAAAATGAAACTCTTCAGGAAAATCAAAACAATTTACCCAAAGTTAAATTAGATACTATTATTTAAAAAATAAAGTTAAAATTTTTAAATAAATTTTCTATTGTGATGAAATTTAATATTATATAATGTTTGCAAAGCGCAACTAATCCTCCTTTTAGAAAATAATGCTATTTTCAAAAAACATTATTTTTCTTCCAAATGGTTCTTATTTTATTTAAAATCAATAAATATAAATTTATTTTATTTTATAAGTATCTAAAATAGATGTTTTATATTTTATTTATTTCTATTCATATATTCAAATTTAACAACTAGTTAATAATTTTAATGTTTAAATTATAATATTATAATAGAGTATCATGTTTCGTTTAATATCGATTTTTCACGCATCGAAAGCTATCAATGAGATTGAATTTATTTAAAAACAAATAGATCATAAATTCTTGATGTGTTACAATATTCCCCCCTTAAATATTTTTCCCTCAAAATTTCATATTTCATATGAATTTTAAAATAGGTGAGGTTACTTCTGCTTCATCCCCACTTCTGGTTCCCAAATAGCTTCCTCAAACTTATGGTTTCACAAGAACAATTTAACCAGGTGTTTTTATAATTTCATAGAAATTTTTCACTATGATCCACGAAATTGACTATATGATCCTCTTATTAATTTTTTTTCTCCAATGGTACCATCTTTGGATTCAGTACATGTGAGGGGTATTGTATATACTTCCTCAAGAGGGATACATGTAACACATCATGTACTTGAGATATGTTAGTTTGGAGTGTATGTCGGTAGGCCCCCACCCTGATAAAATCATGTATGTTAAAGGGGCCAATGTATATAGGTGTAATCTATCCCTTCTACTAGAAACTGATGCCTTCATTTTATAGTGAAATACAGAGGAACACCTTATCACTAGCCTCAAACTATAGGTCTCATCAAGGATTGTCTTCATAACTCATATGATGAATTTGTGTATATTTTAGGTGATATTTAATGGTTTATAACTTCTTTTTCATCTATTGGGAAAGATTAGGTCCCATTAATTTCTTCTCTCTAACTTCATTAAAGAAAGTCGGAGTCTGACATCACATCCCATACAAAGCCTTATAAGGTTCCATTTGAATGCAAGAATGGAAACTATTATTTTATGAAAACTCTAATAGAGGAATCTGTTGATTCCATCATCCTTGGTGATCCATTGAACAACAAATAGAAATATTTATATAGAGTTTGGATGGTTCTATTAGACTTAACATTTATTTGAGGGTAAAAATTAGTGCTAAAATTCAGTTTTGTATCCACTGCTTGCTGAATGCTTCTCCAAAACCTTGAGGTAAACCATGGATCTCATTTAGATACAATAGAGAGTGGAAGTCCAAGAAAAATTACCACTTATCCAATGAATATTTTAGAGAGTTCATCAAGAGTGAAATATTCCTAGATAGAAATGAAATGTTACAAATTTTAAGCAGATCAACTATCAATCAGATGGAATTATTTCCTTCTAGAGTCATGGGGAGTCCTATGATGAAACCCATGGTTATGTTTTCCCATTTCAATACCGGTATGTGGGATAGTTTCATTATAACCTAAGTCTTATACCATTCTTTATTTAATTTTTGGTATAACAAGTGTTGAGATAGAAGTTCAACAATATCCCTCTTTATGTTATCCCATAAAAAGTCTAGATACAAGTATCTATACATATTAGTTATTCCAAGGTGAATAGAGAAGGGAAACCAATGCACATCATCTAGAAGATCTCACCTCAGATCTAGTTTTTATGGGACACATATCTTGGTTCCAAAACATATAAATCAATCTTCATCAATGATGAATTCTAGAATATTCACTAAATTTTTCATTAAGAACCTCATAATCTTCTAGGACTCCTTGATCCTCTCAATAATGGATGATTGAGACATTATTTGAGAAATATGGTATGAATATCCTTTTACTCATCCTATATTCATACATTTCTTATCAATGAATATTGGATCCTTCCCAATTACCATGATTTATAAAACTTACAGATCTTTTCTACATAGAGGATTGTTACCTATTTTTCATTAATAGGATGGTAATGTATTGATATGTTATAGTACTTGATAATTTATAACCATATTTTTTTGGAACATGGTATGATTATTCTATGTGAATATATATTTTACACCTCTTCCAATAGAGATAATTTCCCCAAATATTAAACATACAGATCACTATAACCAACTCCATGTTAGGCATGTGACAATTATTTTCTTGAACATTCAACTACCTTGAAAAATAGGCTATTAATTTATCATTCCACATTAGTACACAGACAAAAAACGTATTTGAATCCGAGCTATAAACAACAAAAATTTCCTCACTTGAGGGAAGTGTAAGTACTGATTTATTGATAAGCCAATTTTCAACTCCTTAAATCTCTCATAAGATCCAATAGTTGAGAAAAATACATGACTCAACTCCATCTTAGCTTATTTAGTGACTTTTAAAGTCACAAAATGTTTCTCATAAACTATTGGTAATAACTATCTAATCCACAGAAACCACATATCTCTATTACTAATACTGGCCTAGGATAGTCCTTGATTGTCTTGTTCTTATAAGGATCCACGTATATCTATTTTTGGTGATAATATTACCCACTAATGATACTTCCTTCATTGAAAACTCACTTTAACTATATTTTTCATATAGATTATCCTTTCTCAAAGACCCTAGTATAGTATTCAAGTGATCCTTATGCTCCTCCTTTCTATTGAAGTGAATCATAATATCAACTGTAAAGACTACCAATTTTTTTTTTCAAGGTAGTCCTAAAATACACTATTTGTTATGTTTCGTGCATTAGTTAGTCCAAAAGACATCAAAATGATCACATAATGTCTATAACTTGTGAAAAATAATGTTTTCGAAATATCTTCCTTCTTTACCCTTAAATGTTGACATCCTAAATGAAGGTCTACCATAGAGAAATACTAATCTCCATGTTTCTAATCAAAAAAGTTGTCAATCTATGACAGAGGTAATTTTTCTTTACTATTATTTTATTAAGTTCATGATAATAAATATAGAGGTGTATTAAACCATCCATCCTATTGATGAAGAGGAATGGTTCACCCTATGGTGAATCACTCAACCCTATAAAAGGATTTTTCATATTCTCTTTTAAATACTTATTTAGTTCCTATAAAAAAAATGTATATTACTTATGGAAGATTGGATATGTGTAGAGATATAGGTATAAGTTTGATTGATAATCCAACCACTTGGTCAATAGAAAGACCATGAAACTCTGTAGGGAATATATAATTATATTCCCTCCCAATGGTAATCTATTCAAACATGATTTTCTCCTTTGACTCAATCATTTGGGATATATATTCATGCTGATAAGAGAATAATATCCATGATTCAAAATAATATTATAGTAGATACTCATCCTCTCCTAACACTTTTATAAAATTGGAGGATAACATGGGACGTGGATATTTATCTCCCTATCATGACAATTGTTGTTGGGTTTATATTATTATCGCCAATCCATGCCAAAAATAGAATAAAACTCCACTAAAGTAAGTAAGATGATATTTTATAGAACGTTAAGTCCACAAACATTGACTGGGGAGGAGTTATATACTAGGGATTCAACCATCACCCAATTCGATGTTCTCAAAAATAGCATAACCTCCATGTTTTTTAGGTGGTGTTTAAATAATTCTGGTAAACATTCAAGATATGAAGGGATTCATAGAACCAGATTCTGATAATATGTTTTCTATTGTTTAATAATTAAATTATATATCTATCACAACATAATTTTCTTCATACACCTCGGCTGTAGTGATAGCATATGATATTCATTTCTACCATAAATGATTTTGTCGATTATTGTCTCTAGAAACCATTGTTTCAGGGTAATTTCATTCATAATTACTGCATTCCTTATAGTTATCCCATTGTATGAAAGTCATGGTGTTGATATAATCCTTATTTTACTCTTCCTCATTATTGTTCTAATTCATTTCCCTATTATATTGATTAGCACAATGCCCCTCTTTTCACATTTAAAGCGCCTTCTTATTCACCTTTGGTAGTTTTTGGGATTCTTCGTACACTTTATACAAGTGGGATATAGTGACCCAAGATTATCATCCAGGGATATTTAATAATTTTTTATGACAATTAATTACATTACACAAAATCTTGTATTATGACTCTAATAGTTTAGTTCCTTGGGAAATATGGAACACAATTCTCTTAATTCGGTGAAATATCTTCAATGTCACCCAAAAAAATCTTACATTTTTGTAATCTTAAAAAATGTGCCATACATAAACCCTTCTTAATTATCTAGTGAATTAAAAAATAAGAAAGGGTGAGATCATATGCTTAGTAAGGGTATAAAATGGAGATATTTAAGCATAACATGAACATAAGGGTATGATAACATGAGCATCACTTTGAAACGTATACCCTACATATAGAGGATCATAATATTGATTCCTGGAATAAAGATTAGTAGTTCAAAATACATGGATCATATAACAACCGAGGATTGATGTATATGGATATTACATTCTTTTTCAAAATACACATTAAATTACACAAACAAATGGCCAAAGACCATATTATTTTATTTCCATTAGAAACATGGAACACAAAATTCTATTATTGAGAATGATATTCAATTCTTACAAAAAATAACTTCCCCTTTATTACACCTATTTAAAACCTTTATTTATAACATAAGGAAAAGAAAACATAAGAAAAAGGTGATGTTAGATGCTCGTTATGTGTAATCAAGGATAATATCATGAAAAAATGAGCATTAAAATGTAAAAACATGAAAATAATATTAAAAATAATACCATGTATAAAATGTATGAAAATCATGATTTAGGGAATAAATATTGACAGCTCATAAGACATAAATCATAAAGGAACATGAGCCATGTGAAAATAATATTGTCATAAAACAAGGAATTTGTGGCAAACACATAAGAATAAAAAAGAATTTCATTAGTATTCAAGTCTCCTTTCCGTGAATATAATAGTGGAATGGATTAACTACCAAAACCATCATGGTAGTCATGTTTCACTACCAATACTGTCATGGCGGACAAAGTCCTTTACTAAACTGAGTTCACTCCCCATTCCATTCCTATATTATTGAACCAAGATCATTTATTGGTATAGAACTATATTATAAAACTGAGATAATTTCTATTACAACCCTATATATCTCATGAGATATAAATAATTACCCAGTACATTAGAGGTAGGTATTGGTCCCACTCATCAAACAATGAAAACCGAACATATGGGTGCGAAAAGAACATAAATCATTCATCATATGAGAACCCATGGAATGAAATGTGTTTTATAAATAGCATTCCATTCTAAAAATAAACCATTATTAGAAATATTAAGAATGGTATTATTGAATAAAATCATAAATAAAACATAATTAACATTAAATAATTTAATCATGGATGGAAAATATTTTTACAGGTCACTTGAAAATAATTCTTGAGGAAAATATCCTTTCTTCTTTGAAAAAATTTTCTTTTCATAAAATGACCCGAAATTTTAAAAGAAAAAATTTTCTTTGAAAATAAAATGGTAATATTGTAAGCTAATATTCAAATAATTAAGTCTTCATGATGGTGTAAAATTCAATTCATGCCCTATAAGTTAAAAAACATTCCTTTCCTACTTCTTTCGGGAAAAGTCACAAAGTACCTCGTTTGGAAAATGAGAAAATATTCATTTTAAACTGTATATTAAAAATATAAAAATGGGTAACAATATCAATAAACATTAATAGGATAATATTAAAAAAATTTATGATTTTTTTAGGAAACATGGACATGGAAGATAAATATTCTCCAATGAAGACTTAAAATGAAACAATCCCAAATATTGATTATATTGGGAAATAAATAATCAGTTTCATAATAATAAATAGAACCATATAACCCATGAAATAAATAAAACTATATGGTTATTAAAATAACATATTATTCTGGATAATACTCATAAAAAAAAATTTTGCGTAGTATATACACCACGTAGATGAAATAAGTATTGTATAAGGCAGGTGTCCCACAAAAATAAAAGTGAGACATAAATCCATTACCTTAGGTATGGTTTCATTTATAGGTATATGAAACTACTATATAATTAATTAAATAATTTCATCAACTTATTCCACAACCAAATTTATATTAATGATATAATATATTATTATTTTATCACCCATTTGTTAATAACATTTCATTATTTCTCTTCTTTTGGGTGTTAACTGCTTTATTTTCCCACACATGTTTTTTGTATAAGTCCCAGTTCATGCACATAGAATATAATTATGTTATTTAAAAAATTATATTAAGTTTTTAGGTAAGATATTTATGCATTATATATATATAATCATTCTTTAATGGTCATCATAGAAAATGAATCGAATCACGTCATGGAGATGGTAGGTCATACGTATGCACAAGCGACAATATCATTTCATTAATTATGAAATGTTAAGGAAGTGGATGGTATATTTTTTATATATAATCAATATAATATTATAATAATAATAAAAAATTTTTATTTCCATAATTATACCAATCTATGTAATTTAGTGATGAAAATCATATTACACCCTGATATAGAGATAGTAGGACGTACGCACGCATGCATGGTGATTTTGTTTTTCATAGGGTTGATAAAAGGTGGAATATATTTGTTAAATAAAAATAATAAAATATAAAAATATAGTTTAAAATGGTTTTATTACCTTATAATTGAAAAATCACGTGAAGATGGAGTATAATAAGAAGTAGTCTTGAGAGAGTTGGTAAAGAAGATTAACTCTTTCTTAGCAAACCTCCTTTGGATATCCTCTCATGGACACTAAGGATGGACTGGAGATAAGAAAATAATGTCTAGTATGTCAATAAGGATGTTGATAAGAGAAATGGGATGGGTTTGGAGGATTATGAAGGCTCAATGTGATGTGAATAAGTGTGGGAGGAGGTTCTCTTTTATAATTGAGGTGGTATCACTTTTGGAATTTCGAAAAATATTAATTTATAATAAATTCAATCTAAGTCCAAATAGCTCCAAAAGGCCATTTATTTCAAGATAAGATGAGATAATGTTTAAATCTCATCAAAAAATAGATTTTTTATAATTCTTGTCATTCTCTAAACCTTATCTTTTTTATTAACCCAAAGTTAACCTATATTAATTTTAACTAAATTAATAGCTTGGTCAATATTAAAAGGTTTTAAGATTTACTTATGTAGTTTCAATTAAACCACAAATGGGAAACTTATATCATATTATAAAATATTATAATTATTTTTTATTTTTAAATATGATTTATGATTTTTGAATAATTTAACTAAACATTATTTTGATAAAATATCAATAATGGGAATTTTGGCACTATTCATTTTATTAATTTTTAACAATATCAAGATAATATGTTAACTTCGATTTTTTTATTATATCTCCAATAGGTAAATGTAATCTATAAAATTATTTGATCACATTAATGATCTAAAATTAAATTATTTTTAAAATGTTTTATAAAATTTATTTGAAATTTTTATTAACAAAATAATTACTACATCAGTGTTGTATAATTAATATATATATATATATATATATGTTATTTTACAAAAATTTAAAAATCAAACTTTATGGAGATAAATTTTATAAATTGTATAAGAATATTTATAGTTTAATTTATATGCTACATATCCCTATATTAAAAAAGATATATGTATTAAAAATATGAATATGACATCTTCACCTTTTATTTAAATAAAATATAATTAATTTCATAATCTCATAAAAGTACCATAAAATGGATATAATTTTGACCCAAAGATTATTTTGGTCAAAAAAAACATAGCCACTGAAATTAGATCAAGTGTTAAGGTAATTTATAATTTTTATGATATTATTTTTACCCTTAATTTCCCTCAATTAACTTTTACTGTGTTACTAAAAATTACTTACATTTAAATTTATAATGCCCAAAAAATAGTAAAAACCTATTTACATAATTTGGATCCACTGACTACAAATATGTAACCTATTTTATAAAATTTAAAATACAAAATTTTCAGTAATTAATTTAAAATTAATCTCATTAACAGAACGAGAAAACATGTTTTAAAAGTGAAAATATTCAAAAGACTGTAATGTTTTTATATCAAAATTTAATGTGAAATTGATTAAAATATCCTATATTAGATTAATTGATAAATAATTTATATAATTATACTTTAAAACCTTTCAAAAATATTGTTTATCACTATAAATTATTTAGAAGAAAAACATGTTATCAATTTAAATAATATATTTTATTACTATTCAACAAAACATAAAACATATCAGAAAAATACCAAAAACTCAACCAATATAAAATTTTATATCCCAATTTCAAATAATAAGTTTATTTTTTTTATAGTAACTATAAAATTGAAAAAAAAAGTTTTTAAAAAGGGTTCTATATTAAAAGGCGGTAAAATTACCCTTTTAAAAAATATAGGTTTTTAGGCATAAAATTGGGATTGTTCTTATATTATGCCTATAAAATCTATTGAATTAATATATGAAATATTTGATCAAATATATAACATATATATTTCATTAAATTAATTCAATAATTATAATTTAGTTAATTTATTAAGACAAAATGATTTTAGGATCATAATAAATATATTATTTTTCATTATAATCAATTTCTATATATTTTAATTTATAATTAATTGTTAACCAATGAATTCATCTTATATTTGTGTAAACCATATATTTTTATAATTTATTTAATACTATTTCTAATATATAATTTAAAATATAAATTATAATGGTCATTTTATTCTAATAGCATCTCGTGATTTCTTTTAAACTAATTATTTTGTACAATGTAAGATAAACCATTATTGTGTGTAATGAAAGAAACTAAAGAAAAAAGATTAAAAAATTTATTTCATAAAAATCTCAGAGATTTAAACTCTACCCCCTTGAAATAATTTTTTTCTCATAGAATTTTTTGGGGTCATCAAATGTATGATTTTTGAAGGTTCCTTTCACAGTATCCCACGTCGTAAAAATGAATACTAAAACTCCCTTGAAAAATGTAAATATGGAAACATAATGGTTACACAAAGTAACATAGAATCAGGTTTCCACATAGAATAAAATATGTCTCAAGTGAGAACATGGAAATGGATGAGAAATCTAACTATCAATTTTTAAGGTGATTGATAGAAAGTATGGTCAAGAAAAAGTAAAAATGACAAATACTTAAATCTACGATATTTGAAGGGACAATTTGATTCATTTAAAAAGGTACTAGGATAAGATTTTTGGTTTCAAGAATCATTCCCTAGATTTTAATGTTTGCATGAGAATAAATACTTACTTTATATCATTAAATATCATAAGAATATCTCACTTGACCTTGATCAATTTCCACCTCATCTCTTATATTAAGGAATGAGGATATTCTTTGGTTCCTGAAGCATTAATAGATCATGAGATCCATATAATGATAGGTTATTCCATCTATCTTTACCATATTAATAAGGTAAGATTAATTTATCAATTGTGTATAAATCCTCACAGGGAGAGATAATACATTAATCTCTAAAATTCAACAGATGTTTAACATAAAAAATTCCATAAATGGTTAACCATAAAATCCTTTTGACAGATGGAAGTCCAAGTATTTAGATATAAATTCACTAAATTTCTCAAAAATGACTTACCATTGATCCCTTATTTATGAAAAAGTATCTATTATTTGTCTCATAACAAAACTTTTAATACCTTTATCAGGTATTATCTTTGAACATTGTAATTACCAAAATTACCATAAATCCTTATTGAAAAAATTTATGTTTCATTAATCAAAACTTTATTTGATATATTATTTAAGTCTTAAAAGTTGTATACTTTATCCATCATAGCATAACTATCTTGTCAACCAGTCCTTAATTAGTTCCATGGTAATTAGTGACATCAAATTTACTTATTAATATACAATATACCATTATGCAAACATCATTATCTCAACATCAGGAATATATTAAGGGTTATTTTCCCTTAGTCAAAATTTCTCCAGGATACTAAATCACAATTATAGTTCATCGTAACCATTAAATAAATTTTTATAAATCTTCAATGAGAAAAACCTATAAACTGAAATATCCATATATATTACATAATTATTAAATCCAAATATATAAACACTTCGATCCTTCCTCTTCAATGATCATCATGGAATATGCCTTTCCTTGGTTTAGAAGTAAATTATTAGGCTAGATCATTGACTTAGGTAATATCCATGTTATCCATAGATAATACATCGAAATCCATGAAAATCTTATCTCTATGACCCCATTTCCCGCAAATATAACATATTCCCCTCCATTTGAGGTATTCATTATGGTTCTTATTCACTTCTTCTTAACATGTTGGAAGCCCAATATTCTATTCTATATGTTCTTTACTATGTGAACATTAATAAAATTATATTTTCCTCTCATTCGATGTATCATGAATACAACCAAATTTCACATTTTTAATCATATTTCAGGATAGATGATTCGACATACTCACAATATAATTATATCTAGTTATTACAAAGTTTCATTTCATATAGTCAAGAAATTGTCCATCAGATTAAATTTTAACCTAGTTCCTTCTCGTTCTAGCCATATATAAAAAAAAATTATATTATTTGTAACACTAATCATATAGGGGAAACCACACAATCAAGGGATATTACATTCAATATTTAATATCAAACGTTTAATCCTAGTTTATCCATGATTATTAAAAATAGTATAGTACTGTGACCTATACATATACTTATACATGGGTATCTTAATAGGGATTTCATATCCTAGATTCCAAAGGTTGCCTAAACCTTCTCTCTGACACCAACTGTTACAACTAAGCCCACGGAAAATACTATAAGTAACCAACTTTAAAACATTACATAATCATGAATTAAGTGAATAATTCACATTGAGGATCTTTTTGGGATTATAATTTCAGATAATTAGGACATAATGATTACACTACATCTCAAAAATTACAAATAAGACACTTATAATCTATCCAATGATTCACAATATAAAACTCCTTAAATAAAACAAGTGTTCTTTTCTTGATATAAATCTTATTGAATACTTCTTTTCTCTTAAACTTACTCATACCCTAATAAAAACATTTGAGAAACCTTGTATGAGCACAAAAATATCAGTAAGGGATATATAAAAGAAATGAAAAAAATTTCCAATCAATAAATACAAAACAATGAAACCGTACTTTTCAATAATAACTTTTCTTATGAAATCATAATATTTATGAATAACACACAGATATTATAAATCATAAAGGTAACATCTGGCATCCATATAATTCTTACATTGTAGCTATCACAACTACATAGGGAGTTATGTTGGAATATCCATCACAGTATATTCTGAAAATATCTTTGGAGAAACATTAACGTCTACCTCCGTCAAGTTACCCAATGCATTGGAGAGCTATATTGGGCTCACCCGTCATAGGTTTGTCATGGAACCACCCATATATGTAAAAAATTTCCAATAACCATAACACATATCATAAGAATACAAGAAAGATAACATTTCCACATTCTAATCATAATATATCAAATTATGATATTGAAATAAACAATTCTTTATCAATCCATTTTCAAAACAATTTAAAACATTTAGTAAAAAGATTTTGAATCAAAGTGTCTCATGCCACTTTGATGATTTTAAATGAATTATCTTTTGAAAACATTAATTTTCATATAAATAAATCCTAAAAACCATTTTTAAAACATTCACATTAATGAGAAATATTTAGAAGAATAAATCATTAAAACATTTATAATTATATTTCAATTATTGAGTTTTTAAGAAAATGAGAGACGCTTGAATACAAATAATTGATGAATAAAATTTAATCAAGACATTATAATATCATGAGAATAAATTTATTCATGATATAATATGCTAATGTATAGTCTATACACCATATAAATGTGAATGGGTGCATAACTACAATGATGTCTCAATGAAATGTAAATTGAGACGAAATCCCTTATAAAGATCGTATCTTTAGATTAAGGATAAATCAATTACAAAATTATTTGTGAAAAATATAAATACACCAAATATAATTGGATATTAAGTGTAAAACAATCAGAGTTTATTCACACATATTCATAGAATGACATAATCAAGAATTAGAAGTTTAAACCAAAGAATTGAAATTGGGTGAAGAAGTTCCCGTACAGAAATTCAATAGCCTAATGATGTCACATTAAAATTCAGAAAATTAATTGATGAGAGAGAAAAGGGTATCTCATAACTTGGACATAAAATTTATAGCAATAAGGATATAGATGAACTTATTCCAATATAAGAATATGTGAATTAAAGGACATAACAAAAATAAGTCTTTTAAAAAGAAGAGTGTGAAAGGTCATCTTACCGATTTGGTAACATATGAAACATACACCCCATGAAAGAAGGATCATAAGATGATTATGTAAATACCCATAAATTTAAGTATATTACATAATTAATACAATCAGGGGTAGTAGATAAACCACAAAAAATAAAAATATTGGCAATATAGCATGAATATGATGGGAATAAAAAGTGAGATTAAAACCCCTAACCACGTTGTAATCAACCGAGTCGTATGAAAAAAGGTTAATACCAACAAAATAAATCATAGAATACCATGAATATAAAGAGAATCATGTTAATATATATCAAATGTAAGTACAAAATACCCCACATGCAATAAATTAGTGGTGAACAATGGTAATCTCATGGAATTAAAAGTGAGATAAGAAACCCCTTACAACGTTGTAATCAATCGAGTTGTAAAAAAAAAATTAACAACCAACAAATGAATAATATAATAGCATGAATATAAATAGAACCATGATAATATATATCAAATGTAAATACAAAATACACCACATGCAATAAATTCGTGTCGAACAATGGAAATCTCACAGAATTAAAAGTGAGATAAGAAACCCCTTACCTCGTGTCCAAATTGACTCGTATGTTCCAGGTTCTTCCTGAATAATAAACATATGTTAATTTATACTTCCTCAAAAAGATTTTTAAAGTTAATTATTCCTTTTATATCACTTATCACCTTGCTATAACAATTATGTAATTATTTTATTTCATATCCGACATTTTGTCGACGTTCGGAATTTGTGTTAAAAATGAACTTGTTATAATTACAATTTGTCCATGTGGTAAAAATTCAATTATCTCCAGAATTATATTAGTGATTTAGATATCATATAAATCATATATATCTAGTATATATATGTATTTATAACACTACATAAAATTTGGAGATAAGAAATGAAATGAACCGTTCATGGAGACAGTAATCCGTACGTACGATGAACGCTACTTTCATTTATATTTAATGATTTAATGGAATTAAGACATAATGATACATAGGTATATTATAATTCAAGTATAGTATCATATATAATATCATTAAATCTATAATTTATACATACCACATGTGGAATTAATGAGTCATATCACTTTGAGGGGGTGGTAGTCCGCACTTGCTCAAATGAAATTATCGCGTTTACCCACTATGGAAACCACAAAAGTATGATATATTTGAAAAATAAAGAAGTATAAAAAAACATAAACATAATATATATCATATTTAAATATAGTTCCATATTAATGTCCACCATGAGATGTATTAGGAGAAAATTGAACAATCATCGCTTCGTGAGGCGTCAGTTTTCTATCCACAGAAACAATATGTTATTCACCCATTAGATGGAGGTGTGTGTATGTGAAGTTAGAATACTTATCATAAAATCATACTAGTATATTTATATTACTGTTTTTTTATAATATAAATGAATAAAAAGAGTTTAGGGGATGGAGAAGTAAAATAAAATAAAAGAAGTTAAGAGAAACCATTACCTTTAATTTGGGTAACTCCCTTTGGTTTGAAGCAAAAGGAATTATTTAAGTGCCTTCTGCCTAAGGTAAGGCTTATAAGAGGAGTATAGGGATCTTGAGAGATTATTTAGGTAGGGTTTAGATGATCAAAGGGGCTTGAGAGGTGTGGAGAATGAGTTAGAAGTTAGGGCTTTTTATAAGGGGGAGGAGGGGCTATTTAGGAAAGTGTAAATATATTATTTTATTATATAATGTGATTCGGTTTCTAAAGGTCGAAAACTAATTAAATTAAAATTTAAGATGACTCAAGGTAGAAATAAAATAATGGAATAATAATTGGACAGGTTCTGGATATTTTTTTAATATTTATAATCTTATTTATTTAAATAATTTATTAATGAGGTAAACACTGCATCATTTCTGTGTCAAAAATAATTTAATTTATTTGATGTCTAAAAATTACAAAAAAAAGTTCCATGATGTAGGAAATTTTTTTATATTTCCAAATATTATTTATAGTAACATAGATAACTTATATAACCCTATGTAAATATTTATTTACAAAAAGATATTTGTTTTTGTCATTTTTGTCATTACTTTAAATATATTAAAATAAAGTGTCATTATCACTCTTAACTGGCTCCATTGGGGTCCCAAAATTGACCCAAAGATTCCCATGGTCGTCCATTACTCATACAATAAAGTTATCACATGTGTTAAGATGATTATATATTTTTATAAAATTCTTTTAACCTTGAATTACCCTTTTTTACCTTTAACCACGGTAAATAAAAGTCCAATGTTACTATTCACCAAAAAATATTTTCATCTTATTAAACCACATTTTACTTAAAAATAACAACAATGTATGTCAGATTTTCTAAAATAAATTCACAAAAGAAGTAAAATTTAATTTAAATGAATTTTTGGTTTTTTAACTACTATTAGGTGGTTTCAATATTCATCAAAAATTGATGTTTTTCAAAAAAATACCCAAAATTCAGCCTAAGATATATTTGATATTAAAAATTCAAAAATGATGTCTATTTTACCAAATTCAAAACATAGAAGTGGCATTAATTAATTTAATATTAATTCTCGTTGTCAAAACAAATAGTGTTTTTTAAGAAACAATAACTATAAAAAGATTGATACATGTTTATGTCCAATTTCAATGTAAAATTAATTCCAATAACGAACATTGGATTAAATGGTAAAAATATAATTTAATTAAACTTTAAATAAAATTAAAAATATAATCTAACCATATGAATAAATAAGATTAAAACGCAATTTTGAATTAAAATATAGAATTTTTCACTATTCATTAAAAAAATGAACATTATCAGAAAAATACCAAAATTTCATCCAAAGTAAATTTTGGAGTCCCAATTCTAAATAAGAATTTTATTTGGTCAAATATATCATATAAAATTGAAAAATACGAGGTTTAAAGAGGGTTCTCCATCAAAAGGCGGTAAATTGACCTTTTAGTGAATATTATTCTTAAAATCAAAATAGTTTTTTATTTTAAGGCTCTAACTTTTATTGGATAACTGTAAAAACATTTAACAAACATATACAATCATATTTTAGTTAGCTATATTAATTCCCTCAAATAAAATGGCTAGGCATTAACTTCTATTTAATATAATAATATTATATTATTATTGGGCAACGTAAGATTTCAAAGAAACCCGTTGTTGCGTATCAGGTATTCCATCAAACATAGAATCCACTTTAAAGTAAAATTAATATTTAATCCAAAAATATTAATAAATATGAAAATGTCATGTTCTTTATTTATTTGTGATGTTACATCCTGCCCCCCTTTTGGACATTGCATCCCTAGAATTTTAAAATTGGGCTCAGAAACATCGTTTAAAGTCCCACATCGGAAAAAGAGTCAATAAAACTATCACATTAAAAGGAATAAAAAGAAATAAAAAGGTACCCGAGTTATCCCATTCTAGGATTCCATATATGGAAAACATGGATATGGAAGAAAAATTAATCATTAAGTTCTGATGGAGAGTGATAGAAAACATGATTAAAAGAAAGGAAACGACTAGAAAATCACAATCATGTGATGTGTTAAACGGTCATTGATTACCCAATAGGAAATGTAAACCGACAAAGTTTCTGTTTTAAGTTCATTTTCATAATTTTGAGGAATTAATTTACAATATATAACAAGAACATAAAGAAATATATTTACCTTCAAGTAGAGTTTCATCCTTTACTAAGTTTCTACCAAAAACTAATCTTTTCCCTAAATAATGAGTATTTAAACTGACTTGGTCACATCAAAATCACTAGAATCTACTTCTAGAGTATCACATGATCCACAAAAGATGAACTTTATATTTCCCCAATCTTTAGAAATCACCAAAACAAAAAAGATTAGCACAATATCAGATAATCCCGAAAAGGATAATCCATTATAAAAATAAATACTACTCTTAATATCTGAAATTATACAAAAAAACCCAATGTTCATGAAATACCATTCAATATACAATTTTCCTTAAAATTATTCAAAATAACCAAAACTATGATTGTAACCCAAAAATTAGAAGGATTTAATCACATAGTCTTGCACATTAAATTATAACATTTATCTCGAAATAAAATCGACTAATCATATTGTCTCATATTGAAGTGTAATTAACCAAATCACATCTTCTATATGATAGGTTAATCATTTCTATAAAAAACCCAAATCACTATATATCCATAATAAAAACATATATTCTCCCAAAATAAAATTATACCATTACTCATCAAAAGAAAAGATAATTATTCCTCGAATAACATTTTCATATATCAAACTTCAGGGTTACACATACTATAAAAACTCTTCCAATGTAATCCCATCATCAAAAGAGCCTTACTAATTTTAAGAATTTAATCGTCTTAAAATCTACTATAACTCTTGAATCCCTTATATGTTTACATCTTACTCATTCAAAGTTTTTCATGTTCCATTAAACATTATTTACCAACTTATTCTAAAATAATTTTTTCCTAAAAACAAAATCATGAATCATATCCTAGAATTCAATAATATCAAAATATATATTAAAAATTAATCCATATCGTTCATTGGTAATATTCAGTTTTTTTATCCTCAATATAAATGGAATTAGGTATTGATAAACATATATTTGTACGATCCTTGTGATCCCATTCCCAAAACATCTTCGTAGGACATCTGTTTGTATAATGACCATGCATACCACATTTAAAACATTCAATTGATCCCTCAGAAAGAACTTATTTCCCTTTCCTAGAGTCAACTGGATGCTTCCTTTTTCCATGGTAGGTTCTAGATTTATGACCATAATTTCCACATCTATTGCATCTTCCTGTCCCATTGAAGCATTTTCCTAGGTGTATCTTTCCACATCCTTGACACATAGGTTTGTGAACATACTTACCTTTATGATTATTACCCGAACATAGGTAGGGATTTGTTTCTAGTATATATGATGCCTTATAAAAATCACAAAGGATCAGGTTTTCAATCAGGTCTTCAGATAGTTGGTTGAGAATAACCACAATAATTCTCATTGCATCTCCCATTTCATTCAATTATGCATTCATAAAACCATCACATTTTTCTTCATATCCACTGTTACCTTGGTGCCTGCTAGATCTATCCATTCACTAAAACAAATAATGTCAGTGTGAGTATATCCTTAAAGTCATTATATAATATCTTATGATGAGGGTAAATACTAATATATAATTATTCAGGTTATCTTAAACTCATTCAATTTATCTTAAATAACTATTACTCTTTCTAATATTCTAACCATTATGGTTATGTCACTTTTTCTTAAATAACACCCAAACCACTAAATTATCTAAACTGACATTTAATACCAACTATAAGGACCCAGCCTTAAAACATTAAATAATCTTGAATTATGTGAATAATTCACATTGAGGATCTTTTCAGGTTTAGAGTTTTAGAGAATTAGTCCATAACTTTTTCATTACATCCATAAAATTACAAATAAGACACTTCTACTCTATATAATGTTTTACAAAATAAAACTCCTTAAATAAAATAAAAGTTATTTTCTTGATATAAATCTTCTTGAATACTTCCTTTCTCTTACCGTTCCTCATGCCCTTCAAAAATATTTCAAAAACATGGTATGAGAAAAAAATCTCATAACTGGATATTTAAAAAAATGAAAACGTTATCCCTTTAACAAATAAAAAACAATGAAACCGTACTTTTCAATCATAACATACCTTATAAAATCATAAGATTTATGAATAACACATAGAAATCATAAATCATAAAGGTAACTTATGGAATCCATATCATTCTTACATTGTAGCTATCATAGCTAGGTAGAGAGTTACATTGGAATACCCATCAAAATATATTTTCTAAATATATTAGGAGAAACATTAACGTTTACCTCCTTCACGTTACCCAATGCATTGGAGAGCTATCTCAAGCTCACCTACACTAGGTTTATCACAGAACGAACCATATACAAAAATAATTCCCAGTAACCATAACATAATCATAATACATAAAACAATAAAAATGAAAGATAACATTTCCACATTCTAATAACTATATATAAAATATAGATATTTAAAAAAACAATGCTTTATCAAATCATTTCAAAACCATTTAAAACATTTAATAAATAGATTTATGAATCAAAGTGTCCCATACCACTTTGAGGATTTTAAATGAATTATCATTTGAAAGCATTAATGTCCATATAAATAAATCCTCAAAACCATTTTGAAAACATGTAAATTAATGATAAATATTTATAAGAAGTAATCTTTATAACATTTAAAACAATATTTTATTTAAAGAGTTTTTAAAAAATGACATACACTTGAATACAAATAATTTAGGTATAAAATTTAATCAAAAATTTATATTATCATGAGAATAAATGTATTCATGATATAATATTCCAATGGACAGTATATACACCATATAAAAGTGAATTGGTGCATAACAACAATAAAGTCTCAATGAAATGTAAATTGAGACGAAATCTTTTATAAAGATGGTATCCTTAGATTAAGGATAAATCAATGACATAATTATGTGTAAAAAATATAAATACACCCGATATAATTTAATATTAAGTGTAATAAAATCATAGTTTATTCACACATATTCATATCATGACTTAATAAAGAAGTAGAAGTTTATCCCAAAGAATTGAAATTAGATGAAGAAGTTCCCTTAAAAAAATTCGACTGCCTAACGATGTCACATTAAAATTCAGAAAAAAATTGATGAGAGAGAAAAGGGTATCTCATCACATGGACATATAATTTACAGAAATAAGGATATAGAAGAACATATCCCAATATATGAAGATGTAAATTAAAAGACATAACAAAAATAAGTCTTTTAAAAAGAAGAGGGTACCAGGTTCCCTTACCGATTTGGTAACATATGAAACATACACCCCATGAATGTCTGATCATACATTAAAGATTTAAATAACCATAAATTTAAGTATATTACATAATTAATACAATCATTGTTAGTACATAAAATACACAAAAGGAAAATAGTGGCAATATAGCATGAATCTCACGGGAATAAAAAGGGAGATGAAAACCCCTTACCATGTTGTAATACATGAAGTCGTACAACAAAAAGTTAATAACCACCAAATGAATCACATAATACCATGAATATAAAGAGAATAATGAAATTATATATCAAATTTCATTAAAAAATACACCACATGCAATAAATTAGTGGTGAAAAATTTTAATCTCACGGAATTAAAAGTGACATAAGAAACCCATTACAACGTTGTAATCAATCGAGTCGTATGACCAAGATATAATAAACACTAAATGAATCAGAGAATAACATGAACATAAATATAATAATCATAGTTTATATCAAATGTAATTACACAATACACCACATGCAATAAATTAGTGGCGAACAATGGAAATCACACAGAATTAAAAGTGAGATAAGAAAACCCTTACCACATGTCGAACTTGACTCGTATGTTCCGGGTTCTTCCTGAATAAAAAAATTATGTTAATTTATACTTCCTTAAAAACATTTTTCATGTTATTATTCCTTTTATATCACTTTTTAGCTTTTTATAACAGTTAGATAATTATTTGAGTTCATATCAGACATTTTGTTGATGTTTGGAATTTGAGTTAAAAATGAACTTGTTATAATTACAATTTGACCATGTGGTCAAATTCCATTAACTACAGAGTGATATTAATGATTTAGATATCATATAAATCATATATATCCACTATATATATGTATTTATAATAGTTCATAACATTTGGAGATAATAAATGAAATGCGCCGTTCTTGGAGATGGTAAGCCGTACATTCGCCTGAACGCTACTTTCATTTCTATTTCGCACTTTAATAGAATTAAAACATATTGATAAATTGGTATATTATAATTCCAGTATAATATCATATATAATATTATTAAATATATCCTTTATATGTCCCACATATGTCATTAATGAGTCATATCACTTTGAGGGGGATGTAGTCCGCACATCCTTAAATGAAATTATCGCATTTACCCACTATGGAAACCATAAAGGTATGAAAAAAATGAAAAATAGAGAAGAATAAAGAAAAAAATAAAAATAATATATATCATATATAAATACAGGGCCATCTTAATGTCCACCATGAGAGGCAGTATGAGATAATTGAATAATCATCGCTTCGTGAGACGTTAGTTTTCCATCCACGGAAACAATATGTTCTTCACTGATTAGATGGAGGTGCGTGTATGTGTAGTTCGAATATTTCTCATAAAAACATCCTAGTATATTTATTATACTAGTGTTGTTATAAAATATATGAATAAAAATATTTTAGGGGTTGGAGAAGTAAAATAAATGAAAAGAAGTTAAGAGAAATCATTACCTTTAATTTGGTTAATTTCCTTTAGTTTGAACCAAAAGGACTTCCTGAAGTGTCTTCTGCCTAAGGTAAGGCATATAAGAGAATGAGAGGGATCTTGAGAGATTATTTGGTCTGGGTTTGGACGAGATTTAGGGATTCAGAGGTGTGATGTATGAGTTATAAGTGAGGGCTTTTTATAAGGGGGGAAGGGGCTCATTAGGAAAGTGTAAAAATATTATTTTATTATATAATGATATTCGTTTTCTAAAGGTCCAAAACTAATTAAAGTAGAAGATAAGATGACTCACGGTCGAAATAAAATAATATAATAAGAATTAGACATGTTTTGGATATTATTTTAATATTTATATTCTTATTTATTTAAATCATTTATAAACGATGTAAACACTGCATCATTATTGTATCATAAATAATTTAATTTATGTGATGTCTTAAAATTATTAAAAAAATAACATGATGTATGAAATATTTTTTTATTTCCATATATTATTTATATTAAAATAGATAACTTATATTAACATAATTAAAAATTTATTTACTAAAAGATATTTGTTTTTTTTCATTTTTTTCATTACATTAAATTAATTAAAATAAAGTGTCATTATCACTCTTAAGGGGCTCCATGGGGTCCCAAAATCGTCCAAAATATGACCATGGTCTACCATTACTAATAAAATAATGGTAAGGAAAGTTTTAAGGTAATTATATATTTTTATAATGTTTTTTAACATGAATTACCCTATTTACCTCTAACCGTAGTAAATAAAAGTCATAATCTACTATTCACAATACAATTATTTTAATTTTATTGAACCAAATTTTAAATACCAATAATAACCATGTATGTAATATTTTTGAAATTAAATTCACAGAATTAGTAAATTTTCATTTAAATGAAAAGTCAGTTTTTTTAACTACTACTAAGTGGTTTCACTATTCATTAAAAATTGATGTTTTTCAAAAAAAATACCAAAAATTCATCCTAAGTTGAATTTGATATTCCAAATTCAAAAATTATGTCTGTTTTACCAAATTTATAACATAGAAGGTGAATTAATTAATTTAAAATTAATTCTCATCATCAAAACAAATAGCGTGTTTTTAAGAAACAATAACTATCAAAAGATTGAGACTTGTTTATGTCCAATTTCAAAGTGAAATTAATTACAATGATGAATATTTTGTTAGAATTTAAAAATATAATTTAATTACACTTTAAGAACAATTATAAAATAAATCTATTCATATAAATAAATTAGATTAAAATGATGTTTTGAATTAAAATACAGTATTTTTCACTATTCTTTAAAAGATGAACATTATCAAAAAAATACCAAAATTTCATCCAAAGTAAATTATGGTGTCCAAATTCTAAATAAGAATTTTATTTGGTCAAATTGAACATATAAAGGTCACCAAAACTTTGTTTAAAGAGGGTTCTCCATCAAATGCTGTAAATCGACCTTTTAGTGAATATTATACTGAAAATCGAATTATTTTCTTTTTTTAAGCCTCGAAATTTTATTAGATAAATGTAGAAACATTTAACAAACATATACAATAATATTTTAGTTAGATATATTCATTACCTCCAATACAATGGCTAGGTGTTAACTACCATTTAAAATAACAATATTATATTATTAGTGTGCAATGTAAGATTTCAAAGAAACCCATTGCTGTGTATCGGGTATGCCATCAAACATAACATCCCCTTTAAAGTAAAATTAATATTTAATCCAAAAATATTAATAAATATGAAAATGTCATGTTATTTATTTACCTGGGATGTTATAAGTACATACACTTTTCCTTAACATGGATGTCGTGTCTTGGCCCATTAGTTACTACCAATTACCCCGGAGACACATGGACCTCTATTTAGGGCCCACACGTGTTCCCGAACAGGTCATTTGACTAATGATTATACCCATAGGCTAACACATGTTTATTATAGTGTAATTTTTCCTCACTAGAACACATCCTGGTAAACTTCTCATAGGTTCACCCATCCCGATCAATACTTCATGTGAAGCACACTTAAATATGGAGTTCTAATTAGGTATGATCTTGAAAAAAAGATCACATTGTTGACATGAGTCATATCATCTTATATTTTAACCCTTTATCATTCTGGGGTGTTACATTTACCCCCTATAGAGAAGAATGTTATCATTTTGGAACGTATATCTCGACCCCTGTAGTGAACCACACATAAGGCTGGGTTCCTACTCTAATACAAACTATAACAAACCGGGCTTGATGTACATGGATATTACATAGTTTTTTCAGAATACATAATATATAAAAAAAGACACACAATTACGATATTAGTATAGTTTCTTTTGGAACTTGGAACAAAAAATTATGGTATAGAAAAATATATTCAATGTTTCCCACAAATATCTTCCCTTTTATTACCCCTACCTAAAACCTATTTTAGAACAGAAGGAAGATAAAACGAAAAAAATGGTTACATTAGATGCTCATTAAGGGTAAACAACGAGAATATTAAGGAAAACATGAGCATAAGAATGTAAAAACATTAAAATAGCTTTGAAAATCAAAGCATGTATAACATATATCAAAATCTTGAGTCACGGAATAAATCTTTGCAGTTCATAAGACATAAATCATAAAGGAACATGAGACATTATAAAATTTCACTGGCATAAAAAATAGAATTTGCGGAAAACACATAATCATAGAAAATAATTTAATTAATAGTCATTGATATTTTACAATTCTATCATAGTGGAATGTATTCACTACCAAAAATGTAATAGATGTCAAGGATTACTCACTTAACTATCATGGCAAACACAATCCATTACTGAACTGAGTTCACTCCCCATTCCAGACCTGTATTACTAAAATGAGATCATTTCCCAGTCTAGCCCTATATTACTGAACCGATATCATTTAATTTTATATCCCTATATATATCATGTGAAATAAACATTTAACTAATGAATTAGAGGGAGATATAGGTCCCAACCACCACATAATGAAAACCATACATACGTTTTCCCTAAGAAGATAAATCATTAATCATATCAAAACCCATGAACAGAAATAGGTTTCATAAATACCATTAAATCATAAACATAAACCATTATTAGAAAAATAAGAATGGTATCATTGAATCATATCCCCAATAAAACATATGTAACATTAAATAATGTTATCTTAGGTGGAACTCTTTTTGAGAGACCACTTGGAAACAAATCTTGAGGAAAATATCTTTTCTGATATGAAAACATTTTCATTTCTTAAAATAATATGAAATTTTAAAAGAAAAAAATTTATTTAAAAATAAAATTGTAATATTGTATGGTAATATTCAAATAATTAAGGAATTATGGTGGAAGAAAATTTTTTTCATTCCATATGAGTGAAAAAAAACATTAATTTCATACTTTTTTAGTAAATTCACGAAGTAAATCGTTTGAAAAAAGACACAAATATTCCTTTCAAAATGCGTATTAAAACATAAAAATATGGGTAAAAATGAATTTAAACATCCATAGGATAATACTAAAAACATTTTTGAAAACATTTTTAGAAAAACATGGACATTTAAGATAAGTATTCTTCAATAGAGGAAAAAAATGAAACAATCCCAAATATTGATAAGATTGAGATATAAATACTCATTTATTTCTTATCAGTAAGAACACATGACCCATGAAATAAAGAATATTATATGGATACAAAAATATCATAATAATCTAGATAAGACACATAAAAGAAATTCATGGACAGTATATAGATGAAGTATAATAATAAGTATTGTATAAGCCATGTGTTCCACAAAAATAAAAGTGAGACATAAATCCCTTACCTTAAGTATGATTTCATTCAAACGTATATGAAAATCCTGTATAATGGTGTAAATAATTTTATTAACTTATTATGTAACCAAATTTATATTCATGATTTCATATATGACTAAAATATCACCGATTTTTTAATAAAATTTCATTATTACTCTTCTTTTGGGTGTTAACTACTTCATCTTCCTATGCCTATTTTTTCATATACATCTCAGTTCATGCTCAAAGGATATGGTTATTTCATTTTCAGAATGATATTATGGTGTTTTATAACATATTTAAGAATTATATATATTTGTATAATCATTCTTTATTGGTTATTGTGGAAAATGAATCACATCGCATCATGGTGGTGCTAGGTCGTACATACACACGAGCGACAATACCATTACCTTAACTATGAAAAGCTAAGGAAGTGGATGGTATATATTTTGTTCCAAAATTAATATAATTTTATAATAAACATAGATAATTATTAATTACATCATTATACTAATCCAGGTAAAGTGGTGATGAAAAACATATTACACCACAATGTGGAGACGGTAAGCCGTATGTACAGATGTCTGATGATTTAATTTTTCATAAGATGGATAAAAGGGGGTATATGGTTGTTCCAAAATCATAAAAACATATAATAATATTGATGAAACTAGATTTATTTCTTTAGAATAGAAACAACACATGATGAATAAGTATAAGAAGAAATACTGTTTAAAGAGCCAACAAAGGTGATTGCCTCTTCCTTAGAGAACTTCCTTTGGATCTTCTATTAAGGACACTAGGGTGGGTCTTGCGAGATTTCCATAACCTCTTTAGTGTTTCTATTGAATATAAGATAAATGGGTAGGGTATGGACTGTAACACCCCAGGTAAATAAAGAATATGACATTTTCACATTTATCCATATTTGTGAATAAAATATTAATATAACTTTAAAGTGGACGCTATACTCGATGGTATACCCAATACGCAACAATGAGTTTCTTGGGAATCATATGTTGAACTCTAATAATAAAATAATAGTATTTTAAATTGTAGTTTACGCCTAGCTATTTTAATAGAGGGAATGAACAGAACTAACTACAAAATTATTAAATATGTTTGTCAAATATATTTACTTTCTACAATAAATGTTAGAGGATTAAAAATGCGAATGAATCCAATTTTAAGCGTAAACATTCGAATATTCTTTAAAAGGTCAATTTACCGCCTATTGATGACGAACCTCTTTTAAATACACTTTTTGACAATTTTATGTGTTATATTTGACTAAATAAAATTATTCTTTAGAATCGGGACATCAAAATTTACTTTGTGTAAATATTTGGCATGTTTCCGATAAAGTTCATTTTTTAATGAATATTGAAAAATGTTGTATTTTAATTCAAAACCACTTTTTAATATAATTCATTTATATGATTAGATTATCTTTAAAATTGGTTTTAAAGTTAAATTAGAATATATTTTTACAATTTAATACAATAGTGGTCATTGGAATTAATTTCATCTTGAAATTGGACTTAAACTAGTGTCAATCTTTTGATACTTATTGTTTCATAAAAACACGCTATTTGCTCTGAAAGTGGGGATTAATTATTAAATTCATTAATGTAACTTATATGTTTTAAATTTTTTAAAATAGGCATCATTTTTTAATTCAGAATATCAAATATAGCTTAGGGGGAATTTTTGGTATTTTTCAGAAAAACTTCAATTTTAGATGAATAGTGAAACCACTAAGTGGTAGTTAAAGAAACTGATTTTTCATTTAAATGAAACTTCTCCACTTCTGTGATTTTATTTTCAAAAAATTTGACATACATGGATGTCATTAATAAGTAAAATTTGGTTAAATTAGATTAAAATAATTTTTTGTGGATAGTAACTTTTAAGTTTTATTAATCGCGATTAAAGGTAATTAGGGTAATTTAAGGTAAAAATAATATTTCAATAAAATGAAATGACCTAGACACATGTCCTACCCTCATTGGATGTGTCATGGACGGCCAATACAATCCATGGGTCAACTTGGGGACCCCATAGAGCCACTTCGGTAGGAAAATGACATAAATAACTTTTTATTTAAAGTTAAAATAAAAATGTCACAAACATGAGTTGTTTTACTAAAACAATTTTTAAATGGGGTTATACAAGTCACATTTTTGACTATAAATATTCATTATAAATATAAAAATGTTTCCTACATCATGATATTTTTTTATGAGTTTTATACATTAAATAAAATAATTTATTTATGACACCGTGATGATGTAGTGATTACCTCATAAATGAACGATTTAAATAAAATGAGAAGATAGGGTGAAATATAAGTCTTAGACTTGTCACAAACCTATTGGATGAGTTTCTTTAGAAACCTTATAACCTTATACTATAAATATATCCTTTTCGGACCTTTTAAATCCAAAAAAACATTTTATAATAAAGTAATATTTTATAACATTCAGGAGTGCCCCTCCTCTCCTCTTATAAAAGGCCCCCACCTCTACCATCTTACACACACCTCTAAAGCCTTTGGATCGGCCAAACCATGCCCATTTCATCTCTCCAAATCCCTCTCCTCATCATTGAAGCCTCACATTGGGCATAATACTTTCCAAGGAAGCCATTGAGCTCAAATCAAAGAGAGTTACCCGATTTAATGGTAATGTCTTCCCTTGTGTTCATTTGTATTATTTTGCTTATCCAAACCCCTAAAATATTTTTATTACTTTTTTTTTGTAACAAAACCAGTATCTTAAACATACTAGGATGTTTTTATAAGAAGGAATCGAGCTACACTTTCCCACACCTTCGTCTATTGGTTAAAGAACATACTATTTCCGTGGATGGCGAATTACTACCTCACGAAACGATGATTGTTCAATTTTCTTTTAACACCTTCAAAGTGGCCATTAAGATGTCACTATATTTATATATGATATATAACATGTTTATATTTTTCTTATCCTTATTTATTTTTCATCTAGGGCATACTTTTATGGTTTCCATTATGGGTAAACGCGATATCTTCATTTTAGGAAGTGCGGACTACCGCCCCCTCAAAGTTATTTCATTCCTTAATGCCATATGTGGGACATATAAAGGATGGAATTAATGGTATTAAATATTATATCCTACTGGATTTACAATATACCTCTATATCATTATTATTTCATTCCATTGAATAAAAAAAAGAGAAATGAAAGAAGCGTTCATGCGTACGTATGGCTTACCGTCTCCATGAACGGTACATTTCATTTCTTATCTCCAAATGTTATGTAATATTATAAGTACATATATATAATGGATATATATGTAATATATTACATCTAAATGATATATATTATTCTGTAATTATAATATATATATCTCCCATTTTGTTTTAATGCCATTAATATGATAAAAAATGAAAGTAGCCTTCATACGTACGTACGGCCTACAGTCTCCATGAACGGTGCTCTTAATTTTTTTCCAAATGCTATGTAATAGTATAAAATGAATATATACTGGATATATATGATATTTAAATCTTCAATACTATTCTTGATATGATGTACCTATAACTACATGGAAAATTCTTTCCAACAAGTTCAATTTTTACTCATGTAACGAACATCGACAAAAATGTCTGATAAGAACTCACTTTATTAACCAATTATTATAACATTATAATATGTGATATGAACTGAATAATAATATTTTAAGTAGGTTTTTATGAAATTATAAATTGACCAAATTTTATTATTCAGGAGATTAAAGAACAATCGAGTCATGTCAGATACGAGGTAAGGGATCCAACCTCTCTCTTTCTTTTTATGTACTCTCTTTTAAGCTCATATTTAATATGTTTGGGGATGTTATTTTATATTCCTAATACATTACTTTTTATGATCATATAATGAGATACCCTATTTGATCTCATAAATCCATTTTTGGATGTTTTAAGTGGCGCCGTTAGGCTGCCGAGTTTTCGTTAGGGATTTTTCATCTCACTTTTATTCCCGTGACATTTATGCTACGTTTGCCACTATTTCCTTTGAGTGGTGTATGCAATGCACATTATTATACTCTTTGTGTAATATAATTTCATTTATTGGTATTTACATCTTCATTGTATGACCCTTCTTCCATGGGGTGTACGTTTCGAAAGTTACCCAACTCAGTAAGGGGACCTTTCACCCTCCTCTTTTTAAAAGACTTCTTTTGTTATGTCTTTTAATTCACTTACTATTATGTTGGGATATGTTCTTATATATCCTTATTTATGTAAATTTTATGTCCAAGTTATGATCTACCATTTTCTCTCTCATCAACTCATTTTATAAATTTTAAAGTGACGTCGTTAGGCTGTCAGATTTCTATAAGGGAACTTCTTAACCCACTTTCAATTCTTTGGGTTAAACCTCTACCTCTTGATTTTATTATGCCAATATTATGTGTGGAATCTCTATGTTGTAATTTCCACAAACCTTTGTGTCGATATACTATTTCTACACATAATCATTTCATTGATAAATTCTTACGAACTTGTATGGGAAATAATAACCCAATCTCATTTCATTGAGTTAAATACCTATGTCATTGGTTTTGTTTTTCCATGATTATGTGTGAATGACCTATGATTGTTTCACACTAAATATCCACTTATATTGGGTTTATTTATATTTCTCACACATAATTATGTGATATATTTATCCTTAATTTAAGGATACCATCTTTATAATGGATTTCAGCTCAATTTACATTTCTATTGAGACTTCATTGTTGTTATGCACCAATGCACTCTTATATGGTGTGTATAATGTCCTTTGACATATTATATCATGAATCCATTTATTCTCATGATATTATAAATCTTGGATTAAATGTTATTCGACAATTATTTGTATTCAAGTGTCTCTCATTTTGTTAAAAACTCTTTAACAAAAATATTGTTTTAAATGTTTTAATGATTCATTATTCTAAATATTTATCTTTAATGTCCATGTTTTGAAAATGGTTTTCAATATTTCTTTATATGAACATTAATGTTTTAAAATTATAATTCCATTAAAATCTTCAAAGTGGTATGGGACACTTCGATTCAAAAATCTCTTTTAAATGGTTTTTGAAAGTGGATTGATTAATTCAATTTCTTGGAATTACTTATTGTGATTGCAAATGAAATTTTGTTATTAAATTTTTTATATTTTCAATATTTTATGTGTAATGATGGTACATGGAAATTTTACGGGTGGTTACGTGATAAACCATATGACGGGTGGTGTCGTGAATACTAGGATGGGTGGTTACGTTATAACCTCCAATGCATTGGGTATGGAAGTTGGCCGTATGGCTATTCCATTAAGTATGTGTGGAAGTAGACCGTATGGTTATTCCATTTAAGTATGATTATATCCCAAGTTACCTTTATATGTTTTGTGTTCTTTATATGGGTTTTATGGTAATCTTTTGGTTACAAAATGGTAATTAATGGTCTTTTATTCCATGAATAGTTTTTACTACATCATAAAGCTGAAAAGTATTACTTTGGTAAAGTATTCATGGTTTACCTATTGTTTTGAAAAAACAAACAGCTTTCCTTCTTTGTGTATCCTTTATTGGGCTTTTTATGCTCATCCCAAGTTTTTGAAATGTTTTCCACAGGACTTAAAGATGAATAGGGTCAAGGATGGGTTCAAGGAAAGATATGCTATCTAAAACATGGAACTAGACATGTTTCTTTTTAAGATTTTTATTATTATTTTATGGAAACTTAGTAGAAGTGTCTACTATGTAATCTTTTGAGATGTAATAGTTATGACCTAATTCTCTAAAAATCTAAACCTGAAAAGATCCTCTATGTGAATTATTCATTTAATTCATGATTATGTAAGGTTTAAGGCCAGGGCCTTAGATGGACGATCTTTATGGTTCAAAGTGATGTGAAGAAGTGATGGAAGACGTTCCCTTTTATAATTTAGGTGGGGGGTATTTTGGAGATTCAAAAATATTAATTGATAATAAATTAAATCTCAATAAAAACACCTAAAAAGAAAATTTATTCTAAGACAACATTAGAAAATGTATTAATCTCATCATCCAACTGTGTTTTTACATTCTTAGTATTTTTTAAACCTTATCATTTTGATTAACCCTTAGATAACCTATTTTAATGTTAACTAAAGTAACAATTTTTTCAATATTAAAAGGTTGTAATTTTTTACTAATGTGTTGTAAATTTGACCATAAATGAGGCATTTATAAAATATTAGACCATATTTTAATAATTTATTTATTTTTAAATAAGGTTTATGATTTTTAAATTATATAAAAAACATTATTTTGATATAATATCAATAGTGTCAATTTTCTACAATTCATCTCATGGGTTTGGAAAAATATCAAGATAATAATTTAAATTCAAAATATATTTTTATTATATCCCTACTAGTTCATGGTAATCTATATAATTAGTTGATCACATTAATTATCTAAAATTTAATTTATTTTAATGGGTTTAGTTACATTTATTTTATATTTCTATTAATATAACATTTACTACATCAGAATTGTGCAATTATTTAATATAATTATTTATTTTATAAAAACAAAAAATTAAATACTATGACGAAGATAAATATTTTATATTTCATAATAACGTTTATAGTTGAATTTATCTACTACATAAACTAATATTAAAAAAAATATATTTATTTAATATACATGTATGATACCTTTAACTTTTATTTAAATAAAACATAATAAAACTCATACTCTCATCCAAGTGGCTTCCAAAAGATATAATTTTGGAATAAGGATGATTTAGATATAAAAAATAATCCAATGATATTATGAAAAGTGTTAATTTAGTTTTATAATATTTATAATATTATATTTACCCAAATTACCCTTAATTAACTTTTACCTTATCTATAAAAATTACTAATGTTACTATTCATAATTCCAAAAAATAAAAGAAAAATGTTCAAATAATTTGAAATAATTAATTCAAAATATAGAATCCATTTTCAAAATTAAAAACAAATAAGTTATAGTAATTAATTTGAAATTAATCATGTTGATAGAATGAGAAAAAATGTATTAAAAGTTAAAACGTTCAAAAGATTGAAATGTTTTTATATCACAATTCAATGTAAAATTGATTACAATGAGATAAATTGGGTTAAATGATAAAAATATAACCTAATTATAAATTATAACCATTTAAAAATTTAGTTTACCACTAGAAATTATTTAGATGAAAATGTTGTTTTCAATTAAAATGCAATATTTTATTACTATTCATCAACTCATTAAAATTGTTAGAAAAATACAAAAAATTCAACCAAAGTAAAATTTTATATTCCAATTTCAATGAATAAGTCTATTTTGTTATATTAAAATTATAAAGGTTTCAAAATATTTATTTATATGGGTTTCATCCCTAAAAGGTGGTATAATTGCCCTTTTGAAAAATATAGACTTTGATGCATAAAATTGGGTTTGTTCTTATCTTATAATAATAAATTATCTTGGATTAATATAAAAATTATTTTATAAGTTATATAACACATATATTTCATTCATATCAGTCAATAATTTAATTTTATTAAATTTATTAATAAAAAAATTACTTTGGGATAATAATAAAAATATTTTTTTCCTTATAATCAATTAGTATATATTTCTATTTCTAATTAATTTCTAAATTATGAATTAATCTTATATTTTTTGAAAAAATATATTATAATAAATTAGTTTACACTATTCATAATCTCTAATTTAACGACTATTTCATAAGGGTAATTTTATTCTAATAGCATCTCATGATTTCTTTTAAACTCACATTTGTGTGAAACATAAGATAAACAAGTGCAGCGTGTAGTGCAAGATACTAAAGAAATAATATTAAAAAATATATTTCATAAAAAATCTAGGGGTGTTCAAATCATATGGAAATCAAATAGCATGGGTCATGAGAGCATAATATTGGCATAATACAGTGAATTTGTGCCATATACATAAGCATAGAAAATAAATTTCATATTAATCAAGGCTAAAATCCCATAACAACAAAACTGCATTTTTTTAATAAATTTATTTCACTCCCCATTCCATAAATATCTTACAAAATTAGGTTTAATTCCCATTCATTCCATGTTTTACTGAACTAGTACCACTTCCCATTCTAGCCATGTAATACTGAACTAAGTTCACATCTCGTTTCAGACCTATTTGGATAATCCATGTTCATACCCCATTCTAGTTCAGTCCATCTCCTGAGATATTAATCTTTAACCAATTCATCGGTGGGAGATATGGGCACCACCCATCACATAGTGAAAACCATATTTATCTGTGCCATAAGACCATAAACATTCATAATATCATAACCCATGGAATGAAATTTGTATCATAATAATTTAAATATATCATAGCATGTAGAAATGAGATAGGTTTCATAATCATTTAATCATTGTATAAACCTTGAAAAAGAATGTTATTTCATAGAAAATCTTTCATTATAACCATTAACCATTCATAGAAAGAATAATAATGGTGTCCTTGGATCATATACCTAGTAATTCATAGGTAACATCAATAGATACCATTTTAGATGAAAAGTATTTTGAAATATCATTTAATAATTTCCTAATGAAAATATCCTTTCCACTTTGATTTTTTTAAATGATAAAACGTTTTCAAAATCCTTTCCTTGAAAATTAACTTGAAAAATTATAAAGAAAGATTGAAAACATTTTGAATTTTTTTATCCTTGAAAAATTATATTGTAGATTTCAAAAAAAATTAAAATATTTCTTAAGGAAAATATATATTCATCTTGAAAACCAATTTTTTTAATACGTAAACATTTAAAAAATCTGTTTCCTTGAAAATAATTTTTTTACCGAGCAAATAATTAAAAGAATATCTAGATAAAATTTTATTTAAAAATAATATTTTAAACTATCAAACGAAGAATCATATAAATAATGGTAATGTCAGCAGGTAATTCTGTACATTCTGTAATGAAAATTCCTTTTTCAAGGTATAAGGCTAAAAAAGTGCCTTGATCGAAAAGAAACAAAAACATTCATCTAAAAACATTTTTTTTAATATAATAAATGGTTAAAATTTTATTTAATAAATAAATTTTAAAGGGTTAAAAAAATGTTAAAATAATTTTTTGAAAACATGTTTTTAGATGAAAAAAGAGATTTCTGAACGAAGAAAGAAATAAAGTAATACTTTCTTAAAAACGTCTCCTGAATTATTGAATAAAAAAATATTGGAAAAATGGAAACATTACCTGATGATATCCAAAATAACTATATGATAATAAAAATAATGAGTTTCATGGTACATATATGATACAATTTCATCTGAAGAATAATAATCATATATAATCCTGATGAACGATGAGATTGTAACATTAAAATCTTACAAATTTGAAAACATTGAATCATAAACCCCATGATAAAATATAAATAAATTAAGCTTAGAATATAAATAAAATAATTATATTCATTATATAACATATAAAAGGGGCATTATATACACCTCATTGATGAATATAAGTGAATAACATAATTTATTTCCCAAAGAAGGAAAACGTGACAAAACCCCTTATCGATTTGTCAACATTTGAACCATAAACCCCATGAAAGAGAGATACATAAATGGATATGTAAATCCAAAAAAATTTAAAGATAAGAATCATAAAACACATTAATGGGAAGTATTTACAACGCATAAAATAAATACCTAGTGAACATGGAATGTGTCTTAAAGAAAATAAAGGTAAGGCGAAAATCCCTTACTGATAGATTAATATGAAATTGTAATAAAAATGAAAAAATAACATAAATATAAATATAATTTATCATAAAGTAAAGTGGTTTCATTATATATAATTTAATAGGGTCATATTTACACAACACAAAACAAATGAGTAATGAATATGACACAATTCTCTTAAAAATAAAAGTGATAGAAGAAATCCTATTACCTTAAGTCTTTACTTCTGTTGAACTCCCTGAAACTTCCTATAAAATATATATAATTATTATACATATATTATAGAACTAAATTCATATACATAATACCATATATGATTTAATTATTCCCTTTTATTACTTGTATATTGACAGTTGCAAGTTAATGTTATGTTTTGGGTAATAACCACTATGTTTTTTGTATATGCTTTGAATTTTTAGTTTTGTTCTTCTAAATTGGATCATGATTTAACAATATAAAGAATTTAAAAAATTATATAGATATAATATATATTCAGTATATATTTATTTATTGTAATCTATAAAATTAAATAATAGGAAAGGAAACAAATCATTTATAAAGGCGGTAGGCTGTACAAACACAAGAACATTGTTTCAATTTTCTTGTAGGATTAAAATAAAGAAAAGAAAAAGATATATTATAATTAAAAAATAACATTGTATAATCATTATAACACATATTTGAATTTATAAAATACTTAATACCTTCAATTTAAATCATGAATGAATAATATTATTTTGCAAAGTGGTTGTCTGCCGTAGACATGAGTGACATTACCATATTCCCAAAAAATAGAAATCATGAAAGTATGTTGGAAATAAATATTAAATAAGAATAATAATATCATAAATATAATAAGTATAATATTTAAGTAGTATTACCATTATTATTCAGGACCTTGAGAGGTAGTAATGAAAAAACGAACGATGTCAGTTTGTGAGGTGGTAGTCTACCGTACACAAGAATGATGATTTCATAACCCATTTGATTGAAGTGTGTAAGGTTATAATTCGTAACCTTGAAATAAAAACATATAAGTATACATAAGACACTGAGGTTATTATATAAGAATTATATAATAATATTTTAAGGAGATGGATAAATAAATAAAATAAAGATGCATGTTTAAGAACATTACCACTTCTTCAGGTATCCTCCTCATGTTTGTACTAAATCTTTCAAAGGATGGATTTATTCCCAAAAAAAGGATTATATGATGAGTTTAGGGATTATTTTTAGTGATTTTTGCAGGTAATATAGGGAAAAATGTTTTTATGTGTGAATTTGGGAGGAGAAGAGGTGGAATTTTATAATTGAGGTGAGTGACACTCTTGTAATTTTTAAAAAGACAGAATTACAACTAGATTTTTCCATGTCCAGTAGATAAAATAATGTAAATATATCAACCATATAAGGTATAAGGTAAAAATATGGACATATAATTGGATTTTTACATGTTTCTAGGTTATTATACCGTTATTTTTAAATTTTAGTTTTTTAGTAGACACGTTTTTCTCATAATCACTCTTATTAATTTTAAGGGTTCTCAATGATCATTATAGTAAAAAATTAAATTAAAATTGTTAAAAATTATAAATTATTATGATTCCAAATATGGAATAGATTTTTCTGAAATTAATTATCAAAATTCAAAAACACCAATTTAAAATTAATCTTGAAGACGTGACGAGAAATAGAGTTTTAAAGTGAAAATGATCCAATTTTTACAATGTTTTTATATCTAATTTAATTATGAGAATGACCAAAATGTTGTAATTTTTTTAATAGATATATAAATTATTTAATTTAACTTAACAAAATTAAAATATAATTTACCTTTATAATCACTTTTAACTAAAGGGTAATTTTTTATTAAAATTCATCCAATTTTCACTATTCATTATAAAATGAAATTTTTTAAGGAAACCTCAAAAAATTCAACCCAAGATAATTTTTTCATTAAAATTTAAAAATTTAATTTTATTTGGTAAATTATTTTAATAAAAGTTTAAAAATTAGTATTTAAATAAGTACATCATTAAAAGGAGACACACCTATCTCTAAGAAAAATACAGTTTTATGCATAAAATTAGATTTATTATTATCTCGTATATAAAAATTATATAATATTAATGTTAAATATTTTATTCAATATATAATATATTAATTTCATTAAAATCATTCTTAAAATGTGTTTGGTTTAATTTATTAGAATAAAATGTGTTACTATATAGAAAAATAGTTTTTTAGAAAATGAATTTTATCATTTTCAAATAGTTCATTCTATTATTTATTTTTAATTGGTTACATAAGAATTAATTTTATTTAAATGTGTAAAACATATTTTCACAATTTATTTAATATTATTTATACCTACCATTACAAAATCTAGGTGATAACTATAAGAATGTTTTAATAATATTCCCGTTTTTCTTAAACATAGTGTTCCATGTAACATAAGAAAAACTCGATGTTGTGTATAACGAAATCTAAAATTTATATTTCATGTAAAAAAATCCAATATTTGTGTTGTGTGTGACACAATAAATTTTCAGTGTAACTTAAATTATTTAAAAGGTTAAATTCATTTGAAAAAATATATATTTTACAAAATCTTGGGGTGTTAGATTCGACCCTTTTAAAATGAATTTCTACCTTGAAATTCATATCTGTCATCAAATGTTTAAAATTTAAAAATTTATTAATAGAAACCCACATCATAAAAGTGAATAATAAAAAATCCTTTTAAAAGGGACATTTTCAATCATAATTGTTACCTAAAGTATCATATAAGCAGCTTTCTACATGAATGAAAATCGTAAATAATAATATAGATTGATAGAGTTCATTTAACACAAGAAACATTTATCCAATATGCATAAATAATCATATGGTAATGTAATACATTAATCTATAAAAACTCAACCAATTTTAAACTCAAACCATTCCACAAATGGTTAGGTTTATAAATGTTCCAAAATTCTAAAATTAAAAAATAAGATCACTAAATTCTCAAAATCTTCTTTTCATTAATCTCTCATAATCATAATGTAGCTTTTTTTGTCTCATACCAAACATGTGAATACCTTTAACATGTATTCTCTTTAAATAAGTTAATAACATAAATACCATAATGCATTATTGAGAACATACATGCATCCTCATTCCTAACATAAAAAAAATTATTGTATATATTTATAAGATCCAAAAAATCCATAAAATGTATCAATGATATTATAAACCACATTGTCAAAAATTCATTAATCGGTTCCAAGGTAAGTAAAACCATCCAATTTAAATTATTATTATATAATATCTCCATATAAATACATTATTATCTCAAAATTAGAATATATTAAGGGTTGTATTTTCATTAATCATTTTCTTTTTATAAAACATCACTTCCCCGTTAAATCAATTTTCTAGGACCTTAGCACCATTATATATATTCATTCAGTTCCTTAACAAACTAAATATAATTAACAATCCTTATATATTTCATATCTATTTAATTCCAATTAATTAACATACTAATGATTCCACAATTTTCATACACAATTAACCATGCTTCATTATCTTATTCATTAATACTTCTTTCTTTTCACATGTCATTTGAAGTCTCTTCACCCTCAATAATATACCCATTATTCATAAAAATTTTCTAATTATCTTAATGAGATCTCCATTAAAAAAACTAGTTTGCATAATGATCATACATTCCATATTTAAAACATTCAATAGTCTATGATACCTTAGGGAGGTTCTTATTATCACCCATTGAGTTAACTAAACCTTTTCATTTTTAAATTAAATTTACTTTCTTTGTGTCCAAATTTTCCATAGTCAACAAATCTTCCTATTCTGCTAATACATCCACATGGTGTCTCTTCTAACATTATCGACACGTAAGAAATTGAATCTTTATTAATCCATGGTCTCCACTACCTAAAATCATAGAAATATTTTTATTTATTTTCTTTTGTAGGTTTGAGAGTTGGTTAAGGAACACATTTTTAATCATGTCTCATTAAAAATGATTAGGCATAATAACAAAATAATTTTCTCTAGTCATCATCCCATCTGACTAATCTTCAAAAAATTTCCCATCACATTCAATATTAATCTAGTTATTTCCAGTTCCCACCATTGACTAAGACTAGGAAGCATAGTGTGAGATACACTAATCTGTCTGAAAATTAAACTTTTTATTAAAATAGACCACCTTTTAAAGGATTATGGGGAACCCAGAATGACATCATTGACTTGAAACAAAAACCATGACCCACAGACTAATGGCCCAAGGAAAAAAATAACCAAATAAAATTCTACAAAACAAGCCCCTCCCTAGCATAAAAACGTTTGATCAGATTCAGCCTCCTCAATTCTGTTCGGATAGCTATCCTGTGCAAGTGTGCATGGGCCTAGTACCAATGGATATCACCATACCCTCTCAGACATCGATCTTCATAAAGAAATTTTTTTTGTGTAATCTTCACGCTCTAAACCTCTTATGGTGAAATATTTTTGAATGGGATCTATTTTCATTGACCAAGAACTACAGACTACATGGATGCAAGCCAAAATTCACAACCATTCTAAAAAATCAAAATTCAATACCAAAATACTACAAAATCACAACATACATCACCATAATTCCATCATAATTACTCCACAATTCACTTCATGAAAATTTCCCCATTGGAACAACATCCCGGTTACCAAAAAAAGAATCCTTTCCACTATCCAACACTATACGGACTAGCAAGGGGGTTCTGTGGTTCTCTGACTATGGAGAAATTGCAAAAAACATTTAGAGCATAAAATTTCCATGCATTAGAACTCACGAGGTTCCATGAAGACTTCCGGACTCTATGAAAACCTCAACATAAGGCGAATCTGTAGATCCCGTCACCACCATTAGAGTTGCATGCAAAGACTAAAATGAACCACCTCTCATACTCTTAGATGACAAAAAACAAGGTGGTGACCCTCCAACCACCGAGGTTGGGTCTTGACCGCTATATGTTCACTACACCACCAAAAAAAACCCTAATCAGCAAGGAGGAATGGAATGAGCATGCCAACAAATGATGCTCTTTTTCAAGACCATTGAGCCTATTAGGTTGTCTTCACCGCCATTGGACTAGGAAAAACACACCAAAAGATTGAAGAGAAAGGCCGTAGAGAGGTGAAGCTAACCAGTCCAAATGTATAAGAAATATGGCGATGGTAGGGGAAAACCTAGCATGAAATGATTCCCCTTAAAGGGTTATTATCCTCTTGAATTCATTTTTTTAATCTAACTATGATGAAACACTAATTATAATAGAATATTACATAGTTTAAGATATTCATTTTCTAGGTCTAAATCAAGACACCTTCTTTTTAATCTATTAATAGTTAGGATTATTCAAAGGACATTCGACATCACCATATATTTATATTATTCCTAATGGTTATTAAAGAGTTTTGTAATGTCCAAATAATATCCCTAGGGTGTGTCAAATAAGATGTGTATCATTACTTGTTTTCGTGCACCAGTCCTCGATCAAATCTAGCTCAATATGGTGTTTTTGAGGTTGTTATATCTAGTTACTTCTGTTCCTGATCCACATTCACATGTAGTATACAGAGAGTGATGTATTTATTGGAAACCACTTTCTATATCATTTACCAAAATTATAGGAAATTTTTATATTCTTTAAATCATCATTAGAGACAACCCTGGATATATACATAGAAATGTCCATAGGGTCCTCACTAATGTTTTCCCTTCCCAATTTTCAAATGTTAACAAAAATATTCATTTAATACCAAATATAGAGACCTACGATTATCATACATAGATATTACATCATTTTTTATTAATATTCATTACATTACACAAATACACGCCAAAGAACCGTAATATTTAAATTCATTTAGAAACATGGAATATAATCTTCTTAATTTTTTGAAATATCTTCAATGTATCCCATAAAGATCTTCCACTTTAGTACTCTTTACAAACATACCCTACATAATCATTTATTCCAAACCTATGGAGAGGAAACATAATAAATAGCAAGCTCAGAAACTCAATAAGGGTATATAAGGTAGATATGAAAGTATAACATTAACATAAGGGTATTAGAAGATAGAATAACCTCTAAAAAGCATAACTTTCAATTCAAATATTATAATATTGAGTCATGGAATTAATATAGGTATCACATAAGAAATAAATCACATGAAAATTAAAGAATATTAGCAATGAGATCATAATATTAGCATAAGATAAGAAATTTGTGGTATACACATAAGAATAAAAAATAATTTCCATATTATTCAAGGCCTTCCAAGAACATCATAATATAAAATTCATTTACTAAATTGAGCTCACTTCATATTCAATCCCTATCTTACTGAACTCAATTCACTCCCTATTCTAGACCAATTTTATTGAAGTAGGTTCACTTCCCATTCAAGCTCTCTTTTACTGAACCGAGTTCACTTCCGATTTTAGACTTATTTTACTGAACTTATTTTACCCCCTTCCAATCCTTTCAATCTCATGAGATATAAATCTTTACTCAACGAATTGAAGGGAGTTATAGGTCCCAATGATAACATAATGAAAACCACATTTATGTGTTCCAAAAGATCACAAACATTCATCATATCATTAACCATGTAATGAAATTGATATCATAGACATTTAAACATATCAAAACACATTAAAAATATATAGGTTTAATAAACATTATATCATTTAATAATCCATTAAAATAAGCAGGTTTCATAATCATTTTATCATGGTATAACTCATGGAAGAGAGATGAGTTTCATAAACAACTATTCATCATAAACATTAACCATTCAGAGAAAAAATAACAATTGTATCCTTGGATCATATCCCCATTAAAGGCATAGATAACATCATCATATTTCATCATAGATGGAAAATAATTTTGAAATATCATTGAAAAAATTTCCTATGTAAAATACCTTATCCACTTTGATTTTTTTTGAAACATAACACATCTTAGAAATCCATTCATTGAAAAAAAATGAAAACATAAAAAGGGATCTTGAAAATATTTTGATAAAAATTTTCATTCAAAATATCCTAAAAAATTTTTAAGAGAAGATCTGAAAAATCATTTAAAACATTTCTTGAGGAAAATATCCTTTCATATCAATTTTTTTAAAACAGAAATCATTTTTAAAATCCTTTAATAATAAAAAAATTACATTTAAAAGCAATAATTTCATAAATATTAATATAAAATTTTATTTAAAAATAATCTTTTAAAAATTCAAGTGAATCGTTAAAGAAATGATGGTACTGTTAATGGGAAATTTTGTACATGCCATAATGAACATTCATTTTTTAGTGTAAAAACATTAGAAAACTTCCCTAATTGAAAATATATAAGGATATTACATTGAAAAATTTTATTTTTTTAAAATAAAAAAGGGGTAAAAAATTAATTAACAACATAAATTTTAAAAGAGTAAAAAACTTTTGAAAAAAATTTAGATTAAATAGTTTTGGAAGAAAGTAGATTTCCAACCAAAGAAAGAAATAAAGTCATATTTTCTTAAAAACATTTTATTAATTCATTGAAGTACCAATGAGTGATAAAATGGTACCATTACTTATATATATCTTGAATTAACTAATAGTAAGAAAATTAATGAGTTTCGTGATATAGATTGTAAAACCCTGATATTTTATAAGATATATTATTCTTAGTTTCATTCATATATTCTATTATACTCTATACCAAGATTATCTTGCGCTATATGAAAAACTGTATTAGCTTGCAGTAGACGCAACGGTATTCTCGGATCGTGTGACAAACAATTTCAAGTTCGTTTGATAGAAGTTATTCTATGAAATATTGAGTGTATATATATATATATATATATATATTCAATGTATAAATGAAATATGGTTGGATTCTATTTTAAAAAACAACAAATGAGTCTTGCACTATACGCAACCCTGACTTGGCTTGCATTACACGCAATCACGACCTTCCTCGATAGCGTGTGTTGTACGCAATATCAGGTTTCACTAAACAACGTTATATGGTTATAATATTATTATGAACTAGGCGTTATGAATACTATTAACTATATTTTCAATTTTATAACATTATTATTCATATTACACATTTTCTTGAACATGGTATGAGAACAAAATAAAATTTTTGGGTAAAATAAGTATTTTTTTCAAAAAATGATGTTTTGCCACCTTTTAATGGCACACCCACTTAAAATCTCATTTTTTACATTTTTATAAGTTGAATTTGACAAAATTAAATTCTTCTTTCGAATCAGGATATAAAAATTTACTTTGGATAAATTTTTCATATTATTCTGATAAGTTTCATATTTTAATGAATAGTAAAAACACGCTATATTTTAATTTAAAAAAAACGTTTTTCATTGTAATAATTTATATGGCTAAATTATAACATTTACTGGTTTTAAAGTATGAATAGAAAATATTTTTACCATTTAATATAATTTATGTCATTAACATTTATTTTACATTGAATTCGTAGGTTAAATCAATTCAATCTTTTGCAATGTTTTAAACAGAAACCAGTTTTCTTTCGACAACGGGATTAATTTTAATTTAATTTCTACAATTTATTTTTATTGAATTTGAAAAAATGGATTCCATATTTGGAAGCAGTGGGTCCAAATTATGTAAATTGGCTACTTTTTATTTTTGGGAATTATGAATAGTAACTACGGTAATTTTTATTTACTACAGTTAAAGGTAAATCTGGTAATTAAGCGTAAAAATATGATTATAAAATTACCCTAACACTTGAAAAAATACTATTGGATGAATAAAATTAGACCCATATCACCTAAGGGTCAGACTAGATTCATTTCACGGACTTTTAACCATGAAAAAACATAATTATAATTAAAACCAAAGAAAGTGACAACATGTCAGTCTCTTAAATATTATAAGTATAATAATTTTAATTTAGTGATAAATTTCATGAAAATTCAAACATGAATAGTATCCAGAAATATATTAAAATTATATACATCATGTGAATTTATTTTTAATTTTCAGGGATTAAATAATTATCATTAATTATGACATAATAGTGATGCGGAAATTATTTTATTGATGGAATTATCAAATAAATGATTTTAAAATTATTAAAATAAATATTATATGAACTATTTAATGTGCTCCAATAATTTTATAGAAAAATATGACATGTTATGAATCTATTAAATCTTTTATTTAGAACATATCTTCTATTAATATTTTATTTAAATTCAAATAAATCAATAGTGTCAAAATTGACACTATTGATATTTTATATAAATTACAAATTATATAATTGTGTAAAAATCACAAAACATATTTAAAAATTATAAATTAAAATTTATATGGTCTAGAATTTAATAAAGTATAAAATTATGGACAATTCACAAAATATAAGTAATTATTTATAATGATTTAAAATTTAGAATATTATTGCCACAAATAAAATTAAGTAGATTATATAAGGATAAATCATGTTGATAATGTTTAAAATAAATTCCCAACTTGTCAAAATTTTATTGGATGGTGATATTACTACCCTATATCATCTAAGCTTAGTATTTGAGTCATTTTTTTGGTTTTTATGTGGGTTTGGAATTTATTATAAATTAATATTTCTTATAATTCCAAAGGTGCCCCTCTCTTACCTTATAAAAGGGCACCACCTCCATCTCCTCCTCACACCACTTTGACCCTTAAATCTCGGCCAAACCCTATCAATTTATCTTCTCCACTTCCCTAGAAACATCCCAAAGGACCTGGACTTCTTCAAAGACCGATTTTAGTACCCTAAGAGAAGGTTTCAAAGAGGTGTCTCGAAGAAGAGGTAATATCTGTTACCGATTATTTCAAATTTTTTTCATCTTCTACATATTATTCATTAGTTGTTTCATTATTAAGTAATAACATCAGTATCACTAATATAATGATATGTCATTATAAATATTAAACAACCTATTTCACCTTTTATCCATTCTATGGAAAATGAAATCACCGTGCGTGCGTACGTACGGATTGCCGTCTCCACGCCGTGGTGTTATATGTTTTCCACCAACACCTTACTTGGTTGGGTATAATTGGGTAAAGAATAACTATATATGATTATTTTAAATTGATACTGATTCTGAAATAGTATACATAAACTTAAATATATTTTCAATATCATGGGAACGATATCATCGCTCGTGCGTACGTACGACCTACCATCTTCACGATGTGATACGACTCGTTCAACATGATCTTCATTGAATAATGATTATATAAATGAATTGAATGAATAAATATGATATATATTAAATTAATAAAATTCTGTAAATGTGGTATCTATAACCTAAAAATAGGAATAAGAATTTATTCGACAAAACATGTATAAGAACATAAAGCAATGAACACCCAAATAACAAGTAACAATGAAATATTACTAATAAAAAGATAAGAATATGATCATATATGATATAATAACAATGAATATAATTATGTAACAAGTCAATTACATTATTTAAACCATTATACAAGAGGTGTTGATATGTATAAAGAAAATCATACCTAAGGTAAGGGAAAATATCGCAATCTCATTTTTATCCGAGATTGTTTATACTTCAGAATTTACTAGGGAATATTTTTCATCCACATCCATGTTTCCTCATTATGTAATTTTATTTCTATCCTCCTATAATTTTTTAAATCCAATATTACTCATTGGTGAGTTTTAGTAAATGACATGAATTGAATCTTTTGTCGTTTTTCGTAGAAGGTACTTTTTGACTTTTCTGGTGAAAGTACGAGAAGAATGTTATTTTAACTTATACGGAATGAATGGATTTTTATGATTTCATAGAAAATTATTTCCATGAATATTCCTTTACATGTTTTAAATTTTATTTTTGATCAACTTCTTCAATTTTACAATTTTATGACATGCTAAGAAAGGAAAAAAATTTCAACTAGAAAGAATATTTTCCTCAAGAATGGAGTTCAGGTGTTTTATCAAAAAAATTTCCATATAATATAATATAGGGTTCTATTTATATCCCAATTTTTACATTGATTTGATTATGTTATGATGGAAATATTTTTATGATGTCCTTTTATGGATTATGTTATGATGACATGATGTTTAAGAATAACATTTTTATTACATAGGTTATGCTATAATTTATGATTTTGTGGAACACACAAAAATGGTTTCATTATGAGATGGGTGGGAACTATATCTCCCTCAAATTTATTGGGTAAAGATTTATGTCTCATGAGATAGAAATGGCTAGAAAGACAGGTTAATCTGGTTCAATGATACTAGACTGGAACGAGGAGTGAACTCGGTTCAGTAATGGACTTTGTCCGCTATGATGGTCCTGGGAATAAGACTTGACAAATATTAAATGATTTTCTATGATTTTTTTGTGTATTCCACAAATTATCATGGTTTATGTTATGATTATTTGGCATTACATTTCACCACTATGATTTTTCCCATGTTATGATATTATGATCACTTTTGCAGGTTAGGATATTCAAAATGTTATTTTCTTATGAATATGATATACTTGATATTTATTTTGTTTACCCTTACTGAGCATTTGAGCTCACCCCTTTATATGTTTTCTTTTCCCTAGGATATAAAGAAAGGTTTTAGGTAAGAAAAAAGGGAAAGATCTTTATGGGAGATGCTAAAGATCTTTCACCATGATTAGAAGATTATGTTCTGAGTTTCCAAGGACACTAAACTATTATGATCCTTTGGTGTCTATTTTTGTTATGTATTATGTATTCCACAAAATTAATGTAATTTCCACATACGTCAAGCTTTGGGAATCTACAGTTGGTATCAGAGGAAAGGTTTAGTCATCATTTGGAAACTCGGATGTGAAAACTTTAGTGAAATACCTAGAGATATTTTTAAGGTATGTCTAGGGATGTCTCTAAAGTTAATTTTAAGTATTGGTTATAGTCCTAGAATTACAGTAACAATATTAGAATTAACCCTAAGATGTTATATATTGAAGGTACTCCCCCTTTATTATGTTGTTTTCCCAAGAATGATTTTTGCCTCTCAAAATATTCATTTTGGGTTTTAGACAATGTATGGAACCCGAAGGAACCGTGTTGATAAATGTAGTGGACAATGCATTGATTGTCCTCTTGAAAAAAACAATGTTATGGGAGATGTAGTGCAGAATCTTATTGCTATACTTACACAAGCTATGAATCATTCTGGACTTTCGAATGAGTAGAGAAGGGAACAATATTCTATTGAGTCCTTTATGAGGCAACATACCCCTTCTTTCAGTGGGTCTTATGATCCAGTTGTTACTGAACAATGGATCAATACCATTGAAAAGATATTTTCAATACATCGATGTCTGGAACAAGAAAAAGTCATTCTGGCTATTTACCATTTGGAAGGTGAAGTAGACCAGTGGTGTACTATAATGAAGAATACACGGCCCCAAAATGATATTGAATATATGGAATGTGATGATTTCAAGAACTTATTTTTCAATAAGTACTTCCCTTGTATTCTTCGAAAAAAGATGGAAAAGGAGTTCCTTGAGCTTAAGTAAAAGGATGATGAATCTGTTGGTATATACGAAGCAAATTTTACAGGGCTTTCTAGGTATGCATCTGGCTTTATCATCCAACCTAAAAGTAAAGTTTATTGATTCTTCAGTGTCTTAAAACCAAGTCTTCGAATGGCATTATCTATAAGAGACTTTAGTAGCTATGAATAAATTGTGTGTTGTGCTTTCAAGGTAGAAATTGAAGTTGGTGTTACATATCCATCTCATGCTTTTGACAAGAAACGAAAGATGGAGTTCAAGGGAAAATCTCATAACAATGGTAAAAAGAAGGTGAATGTTCCTTTATGCACAAAGTGTGGAAAGAAGCATGGTGGAGATTGCCTAAAAGGTACTAAAAAATGTTTCAAGTGTGGAAAAGAAGGTCATCGAGCAGCTGAGTGCCGAAGTAATGGGAAAAATGTTTCTTATGCCATGAATAGAGAAAAGGCTATAGAGAACGCACCACCAATGCTTCAATTCTTAAAGTGCAAGGAAATGGGGCATTATGCTAATAAATTCCCTAATTCAAGGGTTAATGATGATCAACATGAGAAACCACTTTTGGAAAAGGATAAAGGGAAGTCACCAGTGATCACTATTTGTGATGTTGAGTATGAAAATGATGTTGTGTAGTGATTAAGTGTTTATGTAATGGGATTTGAAAATATTATCATGGAATCTAATTTATGGTATCGTGGAATTTTGGAATATCTATGTATTGGTTTTCAATAATTATATTCTACCGGTAACCATGAAAAGAGACTGAAATAATTTTGGAAAGCAGATGATAAGTGCATAATGAATTGATAAGGGGAAAATAATATGTATGATAGTATTCATGAGCTCATGACTGATATAAGGACAAAGTGATAACATGGTTTGAGTATATCAAAATTTTGGGATTTTGGTATGTGGAAAGAGTTGACTTTTGACAGCATTCATGTTTTCACTAAGGTTCTATAGTAATTCATGTTTCAAGAGAATACATGATTGATGTATTCACATGTTTGGAATGTGAGTGACAAGATATATCTTATGACATATAAATGATGGTATTCACGTGCTTGTTATGTGACCTTTACTGTAATCAATTTTATTTATACTATGATATTAGAAATATGGATATGTCTAAAGATTGGAATGGATTATGTTAGACATCATATAGTATTGTTTAAGGCTAGAAAGTTTTTTCCGATATTATTTCTGTAATGTTATAATAGTGTAGTTTTAGAAAAAGGACAACCCTTAGGACATGCAACAACCCATCGCGTAAGACATGGTTCTAGGAATTGAACCCACAACCAAAGTGCGACATGCCTTTATCACATACCACTGACCTATAAGAAGTCCCTGGTTAGTATAAACTAGTATTATTTTATTAACTGTTATGATAGATGAAGTATAAGTCCATTTTTGGAACCATATACAATTAATATCAGCATAATATGGACTTCTGTATATAACTTTTGATAACCATATGTTTGAGAGAGATGGAATGACTTATCATTCTCTCGCATGATCTGCTAACACTTCACGAATGACAAATTGAACTTCATTTCTTTAAGAGATGAAATAGAAATTGTTCAAGTCATGAAAAACGGTGAGATTGTACCAAAATCAAGTAAGTATTTCTTTTAATTAGTCAAATTTATGGAAATGATCTTGAAAACCAAAAATCTTTTCCTAGTACACTCATATCCGATGAATCAGATGGTACCTTAGATCATCACAAATTTATGGATTTGTGATTGTTGGATTTTTCATAGCTATGTTCTCTACCACTCTCCATCAGAACATGATGGTTAGATTTTTCTTCCATATCCATATTTTCACCTATGTTCTCCTATGTGTAAACCCATTGATGAGTTAATTTGGGTAATCGTTACATTTCATACTGTAGTTTTTAAAATTATGTTTTAGTATTCCTTTTTACGATGTCGGTTTCTAGGAATAGTAAATGATTTATAACCCTGATGAATTTCGAGGGCAAAATTCATTTTAAGGGGGTAGAATGTAACACACTGAGATTTTATAAGATATATTCTTTTTAATTTCATTCATATCTTCTGTTATACGCTACACCAAGATTATCTTGTGCTATATACAACACTGTATTAGCTTGCAGTATACGCAACACTATTCTTGGATCATGTGACACACAATTTCAAGTTCGTTTGATAGAAGTTATTAAACGCAAAATTGACTGTATATATATATATTCAATGTATAAATGAAATATTGTTGGATTATATTATACAAAACAACAAATTATTCTTGCACTACACACAACCCTGACTTTCCTTGCATTACACACAATCACGACCTTCCTCGATAGCGTGTGTTGTACGCAATATCAGGTTTCACTAAAAAATGATATATGGTTATAATATTATTATGAATTAGCCATTATAAATAGTATTAACTATATTTGTAATTTTATGACAATATTATTCATATTAAAAATTTTCTTGAACATGGTATGAGAACATAATAAAATTTTCGGGTAAAATAAGTATTTTAAAAAAAAATGCAGTTTTGCCGCCTTTTGATGGCGTACCCACTTTAAATCTTGTTTTTTTACATGTTTATAAGTTTAATTTGACAAAATAAAATTATTCCTTGGAATCAGGATATTAAAATTTACTTTGGATAATTTTTTCATATTAATATGACAACATTATTATTTTAATGAATAGTAAAAACACGCTATATTTTAATTAAAACCAACTTTTTTTATCATAATAATTTAAATGGTTAAATAATAAAAATGAATGGTTTTAATGTATGAATAGAATATATATTTACCATTTAATATAATTTATGTCATTAGCATTGATTTTACATTGAATTCGTAGGTTTAATCAATTCAATCTTTTCCAATGTTTTAAACAAAAACCCGTTCTCTTTCGACAATGAGATTAATTTTAATTTAATTTTGGAAATTTATGTGTATTGAATTAAAAAAATGGATTCCATATTTGGAATCAGTGGTTCCAAATTATGTTAATTGGCTACTTTTTATTATTTGGAATTATTAATTGTAACTACGATTATTTTTATTTACTACAGTTAAAGGTAAATCGGGTAATTAAGGGCAAAAATAAGATTATAAAATTACCCTAACACTTTCCAAAATAATATTTGATGAATAAAATTAGACCCATATCACCTAATGGTTGGACTAGATTCATTTCATGGACTTTTGACCATGAAATAACATAATTATTATTAAAACCAGGGAAAGTGACAACATGTCACTCTCTTAAAACTTATAAGTATAATAATTTTAATTTACTGATAAACTTCATGAATCTTCGAACATGAATAGTATCAAGAAAGATAATAAAATGATCTACATCATTTGAATTTATTTATAATTTCTGGGATTAAATAATTATCATTAATTATGACACAATAGTGATGCTAGAATTTTTTTATTGATTGAATTATCATATAAATGATTTTAAAAGTTTTAAAATAAATATTATATGAACTATTTAACGTGCTTCAGTAATTTTATAGATAAATATGACATGTTATGAATTTATTAAATATTTTATTTCTAACATATCTTCTGTGTATATTTTATTTAAATTCAAATAAATGAATATTGTCAAAATTGACACTATCGTTATTTTATTAAATTTACATATTATAAAATTGTTTAAAAATCACAAAAATATTTAAAAATTATAAATTAAAATTAATATGGTATAAAATGTAATAAAGTATAAAATTATGTACAATTCACTACATATAAGTAATTAATTATAATTAATTAATATTTAGATTATTATTACCACAACTAAATTAAATAGATTATATAAGGATAAATCATGTTGATAATGTTTAAAATAAATTCCCAACTTGTATAAATTTTATTGGTTGATGATATTAAAACCCTATATCATCTAATCTTCTGATTTGAGTCATTTTTTGAGGTTTTTAAGTGGGGTTGGAAATTATTATAAATTAATATTTCTTATAATTCCAAAGGTGCCCCTCTCCTCCCTTATAAAAGGGCACCTCCTCCCTATCCTCCTCAAACTAATTTGACACTTCATGCTCGGAAAAACCCTACCAATTTCTCTTCTAAACGTCCCTAGAAACATCTAAGAGGTCCTGGTCTTCTTCAAAGACCAATTTTAGTGCCTTAAGAGGATGTTTCAAATAGGCGTGTCAAAGAAGAGGTAATATCTGTTACCGATTTTTTCAAATTTATTTCTTCTTCTACTTATTCATATTTAGTTGTTTCATTATGAAGTAACAACATCAGTATAAATCATATTATGATATGTTATTATAAATATTAAACAACCCTATTTCACCTTCTATCCATCCTATAGAAAATGAAATCACCGCACGTGCGTACATACGGAATACCGTCTCCACACCGTGGTGTAATCTGTTTTCCACCACCACCTTACTTGGATGGGTATAATTGTGTAAATAATAACTATATATGATTATTGTAAAGTGATACTGATTATGAAATAGTATACATACACTTCAATACAATTCCAAGATCATGGGAAGGATATCATCGATCGTGCGTACGTATGGCCAACCGTCTCCACGATGTGATGTGACTCGTTCTACATAATGTTCATTGAATAATGATTATATAAATGAATTGAATGAATATATATGATATATATTACATTAATACAAATATTTAAATGAGGTATCTATAACCTAAACAGAGGAATAATAATTTATTTGACAAGACATGCATAAGAACATAAAGCAATGAACACCCGAATAACAAGTAGCAATGCAATATTACTAATAAAAAGATAAGAATATGATCATATATGATATAATAACAATTAATATTATTCTGTGATAATTCAATGACATTATTTAAATCATTATACAGGAGATTCGGATACGTAAAAAGCATATCGGACCTAAGGTAAGGGAAAATCTCGCAATCTCATTTTTATCCGAGATTGTTTATACTTCAGAATTTACTAGGGAATATTTATCATCCACATCCATGTTTCCTCAATATGTAATATTATTTCTATCCTCCTAAAATTTTTTAAATCCACTATTACTCATTGGTGTGTTTTAGTAAAATATGTGAAAGGAATATTTTTTCATTTTTCATACAATCTACTTTTTGACTTTTCTGGCCAAAGTACGAGAAGAATGTTTTTTTAACTTATACAGAATGAATGGATTTTTATGATTTCATAGAAATTTTTTTCCATGAACCTTCCTTTTCAGGTTTTCAAGTTTATTTTTGATCAAGTTATTTTAGTTTACAATTTTACGACATGTTAAGAAAGGAAAAATGTTTTCCAGTAGAAATGATATTTTCCTCAAGAATGGAGTTCAAGTGTTTTATCATAATTATTTTCCATATAATAAAATATTGGGTTCTATTTATATCCATATTTTTACATTTATTTGATTATGTTATGATGGAATTATTTTTATGATGTCCTTTTATGGATTATGTTATGATGGCATGATGTTTAAGTATCCCATTTTTATTACATGGGTTATGCTATAATTTATGATTTTGTGGCACACATAAGAATGGTTTAATTATGAGATATGTGGGAACTATACCTCCCTCCAATGCATTGGGTAAATATTTATATTTCATGAGATAGACATGGCAGGAACACTAAGTTAATCTGGTTCAGTGATACAGGACTGGAACGAGGAGTGAACTCGGTTCAGTAATGGACTTTGTCCGCTATGATGGTCTTGGCAATGAGCCTTGAATAATATGAAATGATTTTATATGATTATGTGTGTATGCCACAAAGTATCATGTTTTTTGTTATGATTATTTGAGATTACATTTCACCACTATAATTTATCCCATGTTATGATATTATGATCTCTTTTGCAGGTTAAGATATTTAAAATGTTATGTTCTTATGAATATGATATGCTTGATATTTCTTTTGTTTACCCTTACTAAGAATTTGAGCTCACCCCTTTATATTTTTTCGTGTCCCCAGGATAAAAGAAAGGTTTGAGGTAAGAAAACAAAAAGGGGAATATTTTTATGGGAAATTTTGAAGATCTTTCACCATGATTAGAAGATTATATTCCGAGTCTCCAAATACACTAAACTATTACGATCCTTTGGTGTCTATTTTTGTTATGTATTAAGTATTCTACAAAAGTAATTTATTTTTCATGTACGTCATGCTTCGTCCCTCTACAGAGATATCATAACATTTCAATATTTTAAGAATAATAATAAAAAATCTCAATAAATAATGAGATTGTAATATAAAACTTTTACCACTTTTGTAACATTGAATCCTAATCCCCATGAAATAATAAAACTATATTAAGAGTAAAATATAATTAAAATTAGTATATTCATTATATAACATTTCAAATGGGAAGTATATAAACCTCATATGAGAATATAGGCACATAACATAAATTATATCCTAAAGACTGAAAATTTAGATAAAAATACATTATCTATTTGTTAACTTTCCAACTCTAAAAACAATGAATGATATATTATAAAATATATTTTTAAAAACCCATAAATTTAAAGATAATAATAATAAAATAAATAAATGTGAAATATATACACCACATTGAAGAAATACTTGTTGACCATGACCTGTGTCTCACAAAAAAGAAAAGTCAGATGGAAATCCCTTATAGTTGGGGTAACTCTTGAATCGTAAGCACTGTGAAGGAAAAAAATAAATCAAAACATTAATTATAATTATATTATGTTTTTTCATAATATATCATGTCATATGGTAGTATATAAATCACAAAATGTAAACTAGGGGTGAATATGACCTAAGTCTCTCATAAATAAAAGTGAGACTAAAAATATCACTACCTTAAGTCTTAAAATACTTCATAATCATTTAAAATACATGTATGAAAAATAAAAGTTTATAAAAAATAAAGTAAATAACCATATTCATAAATAAAATTACATATATTATTTACTTATTCCCATTTATTACCCTTGTATTAACAATCCCAGGTTAAAGTTATGTTTTGGGTAATAACTGCTTTGTTTTTCCTATATGCTTTGACTTTTTATTTCTGGTATTCTTACATTATTAGGATTTAATATTATCTATAATTTAATACAAGATATAAATATCTTATATGCTCATTATATATTTATTTATAGTAACCCATAAAATTTTGTGATAGGAAATGAAATACACCATTCATGGAGATGGTCTGTCATACATAAACATGAACATTGTTTCCATTTTCTTATTAGATTGAAAGAAATAAAATATAACAATATATAATCATTTAAAAATTATATTTTATTTAAAATGTAACACATATTTTCATTAAAAACATATATAATATCTTCAATTTAAAATGTTAACGAATAACAGTTTTTTGGAGAGGTGGTAGTCTACTATACACAAGAGTGATGTTATCGTATTCACCAAAATCAGAAAGTGTGAAGGTATCGATGATATTATATTATAGAAGAAGAATAATATAATAAGTATAAGAAATATCATATGTAAACAATACGTCCATAATTATGTAAAACATTAAGAGCTGGAAATGGAAAAAAGAATGACATCAGTCTGTGAGGCGGTAGTTCGATGTACAAACGAACAACGATTTCGTAAACCATTTGATGGGAGTGTGTGTGGTTTTTTTGCATAAAAATAATATATAAATATAAAATAATATTTGTTAAAATCATTATATTATATATTCATGATACAATAATAATTTAAGGAGCTGAATAAGGGAATAAAATTAAGAAGATAGTTGAAAAACATTTCACATTCTTCAGGTATACTCTTTAGGTTTTTACTAAAGCCTTTAAAGAATGGATTAATAACCAAAATATGTCTTATAGGATGAATTAATGGTATTTGGGAATTATTTTTTTCTTTCATTTTTTGTGCCAATTTTTTTTGAATGTGTGAAGAGAGGATGAGAGGGGGTGTCCTTTTATAAGTGAGGTGAGATTCACTATTGTAATTTTTGAAAAGAAATAATTAAACCATGTTTTTTACATGTAAAGTGGCTCCATTAATGAAAAAATATAGATAACATAAGGTATAATGTTGAAATATATTAAGACAATAGGTATTTTAAAAGTTTCTAGTTCATTTTTCCTTTATGGTTAACGATAATCCCATCGGTAAACTTGTTTTTCTCTTATTCACTATGAATAATTTTATCTTTATTCACTAATAATTATGGTAAAAACTTTTGTTTTCCATATTATAAATTATAAACTATACTTATTAAAAATATGGAATCCATTTTTCCAAATTTAATTTACAAAATTGGGAAAATAGTAATTTACCTGGATATATGATGAGAAGGCGAGTTTTTAAAGAGAAAATGATAAAAAAAATTCACAATATTTTTATATTCAATTTCAATATGATACTTATTAAATTCACCTAAATTTTAGTAATATATACATTTTATCTAATATAAACTTTTTTAAATTAAAATATAATATATATATATTTAAATACTTTGAATAAAAATGTATTTTTCAATTAAAATTCACTTATTTTTAACTACTCAACAAAAAATAAAACTTATTAGAAAAATCAAAAAATTAAGCCTAATATAATTTGGATATTAGTATTTCGAAAATTAATTTTATTTTATAAAATAAAATTTATAATGTTTTAAAATTTATTTTTTAAAAAAGTACTCTATTAAAATACAGCAAAACCACCTTTTAAAAAAATACAGTTTTTAATGCATATAATTGGATTTGTTATTATCTCTAGTATAAAAAATAGAAATATGAATATTAAATATTTTATTTAATATATAATATAAAAATATAATTAAAATAATTCATCAAAATTGGTTTTTGTAATTTGTTGATATAGTATGATTTTTTGCATAGAAATATAGTTTTTTGGAAAAGGAATTTCTTTATTTTCAAACAGTTCTTACTATGACTAATTTTTAATTGGTTACCAAAGAATTAATTTTATAGATATGATTGAAAAATATTTTCATAATTTAGTTAATATTATTCATACTCATCATTCCAATGTTTAAGTGATAACAATAATAATGCTTCAATAACATGTCACTTTTCATTTAAACATAGTGTTTCGTGTAATGAAATCTAAACTCAATGATATATGTAACGTAATCTAAACTAGGTATTGTGTTTAATACATTAAAAAAGTATTGTTTCATGTAATTCAATCTATTCTCAGTTTAACATAATATTTGTAAAAGTTAAAAATAGTTTGAAAAGAAATATTTAACAAAATATCAGGGTGTTATATGGGATGTTGGGTTTTCATTCGTCCAAGGTATTTATCTGTTCATGGTCCTAAAAGGAACTCCTTTTTAATCTTTTTGTATCTAGAATATTGATAAAACTAAGAGTAACAAATATCCATATAAACTTATAATTCAAAACTGATAATATATTCAAAACTATCAAAGTCTCAAATCTCTAAATCCTTTCATAGACTCAGCTTTAACCAACTAGAGAAACATTCAAACATACTTTTATTGTTGATAATAAAAATGGATATTTAATGTAAAATACTTCTGATGTTTTACTCATACACCTCAATAGGCTTATCTTCCTTTAGGTTTAGACTGAGGAACTTCTTCTCCTTTTTAATAAGGAGAGTTTTGGGAATGTATTTATTGAAAAATATTTTCTTGAAGCCTTCTAATTCTTTGGAATCAATATCATCTTTAGGAATTGTGTTCTTGATCAGTGTCCACCACTGAAAATATGTGATGGATGACCAACAAAACATATTTTTCTCTATTTATTAGAGGTTAGAGTATATATTCTCAATGTAGCGAATCCATTTTTCAGTGATGACAAGATCAAACGATCCATTAAAGGTAGGGGTAATTTGTTACATAAAAGACTCAACTATAAATCGAAACTTATTAGGATTAGTAGAGGCTTCCACATGATTAATGTTATTATTCATAATTTGATCTAGTTGATCTCGTACTACCTTTAAGTAATATGATCCTTATCCCGCAAGGTTAGGTAAATCATTAGGGAATTCATCACATTTTATATTGTGTTGGTGTTTAACATGGTTTATCTTATTTCCCACAGATAACTAAATGAAATTTAAACATAGGATTAGCAGAATTTAACACATAATGAAAAATATAATATTAAAAACAATAATAAATGAATGATACGTATGTATTGATTTATTTCAAGCTGTGTTGAAATCTATGTTATCCACGAGAATTATTCCTATTATGTTTTCTAACCTAACAATTCTTTCATGCCATTAATAATGGTTTGTAATGAGTTTTTGACCTTCCAAATAATATCCCATGTGAGTGTAAAAATCGATGTTCAAAAATACCCATTTTCATTCAATATGTGGCGATGAATTCCACATTAATACGCTCTTTTTAGGGTAATTACCAAAATGCACCTATGTTCTAGAGACACTTCCACTAGTAGTATATATAAAAGGATTCTTTTCCAAGAAAATTACTTTTTATACACCAGACCAAGAATCCAATACATTTTCCTACACATAGAATTATCCTTACAGTTATGGTTATACTTTTCCCAAGGGTTCCCATTAATGTTGGATCATCCTAGTTCTAAAGGTTAAGTAAATATTTCTTATAATAAAAACTATGGAGACCTACGCCTTTTCCGGAAATTATTAGAGGATTTTTAAACAACAATATCCACTAATATGACACAATGATCATAATATCCTAGTTTATTTAAAAACATATGTTCATAATACATCAAAAGAAACATAAAAAATAGTATCCTTATTTTATCATATAGATTGAGATCCTAAAATTTATTTGAGCTCCTGAACAATTGGGATAAAAAGAGAAATTCATAAGGAAAGGGCTGAGATAAAAATCCTTTAAGGGAATAAACATGAAAGGGAAACATAACATTAGAGTCAATGGTATAACATGATATCATAAAGATAAGTATAATGACTAATTTCATTGAATGGTATCATAACGAACATGGTACCATAAGATCATTGAATCATATGAAAGGTGGAAACAACATATAACATGACATAAACATGATTCAAGGATAAATTCCTAGATAATATCAAATGGTGGAAAATGTCCCATAATAGATTATGTTTACTCCCTAATCCCATACATAAATCCTCATGTGACTAAATATTTACCCACGACACGAGAGGGATATCATGGAAATACGACCATAACACTTTAATGATCTATGTGTTCCACATAAATTAAATGAATAATAAGGTGCAACATACTAATTACCCATTGAAAGAAAATGGGTTTCATAATCATGCTTCATATCATAACAATATTAAATTTCATAATGAAGGCATTAGAGAAATGGTTGTATGGTGTGTATTACCACATAAAAGGAACGATGAATAAGATGGTTATATATGTTGGTGAAATATATAGATAATTTAGAATCAATCAATAAATTATAAGAGATATATAAAGAGAGTTAGAGAGAAAATCTCATAATCTGAAGGAAAGGGTGGTTGGTGAGATCCTTACCTAGAGTATGATTTTTCACATGAATTATTTGTCTTCCTCCTCAATAAAGTTATTTTAATTATTTAATTTATTAATAAATTGTCTCTTTTTTTATTATTCATTTTATTGTAATTGTTAGCATGTCCTATTCAATTACTTAACTAAATAATTTCACAATGGATTATTTAATGATAAACAACACATATGTTCAAAATCACTTTGGTAAGATGGATAGGGCGAAAGAAGTTATTAAATAAACATATCACAAAATGGTAACCATTAAATAATTATAATTATTTTACATAAATTATAATTTCTCAACCAACCATCTAATATGTTCACCAAAAATGAACTATGTTAAAATCATGTTGAGAGTAGGTTATACATACACAAGAGTAACATTTATATTTTTTGCAAATCATGATGAAAGGAAAGTAAGTGTTATTTTATATTTCCATGATTATAATTATATCATAAATATCATACTATTTATTTAAATACCCTATCATATAACATCCATGTAATTTAGTAAAAAAATGAATCACATCGCTTCGTGAGGTGGTAGTACACCGTACACATGAACGATGTTAAAATTTATTCAATGGATGATAATTTAAGAAATTAAATTATATATTATTTATCTATAATGTCATAAAATTAATATATAAACTTAAAATTGTTCCTCATTACCTTAAATTTAATATGTAAGTGAAAAATGAATCACATTACTTCATGTGGCGATAGTCCCCTGTACGTAGGAAGGATGTTATCGTATTCCCTATGGAATGAAAAGTGACATGGTATATATGAAATTATAGTTAAAAATGTATAATAATATTATTTATAACATGGATAAATACTAGGTAAATTATTATATCCATTCATGAGAAGTGGTGACGGAGGAAAAATTACGTCAGTTCGTGAGGCGATAGTCCACAACACACACCATCACTAGATTTGTTTCCCATTTGAGGGAGGAGGATATGGTTTTAGGTCATTCCTATACTATAAAAATGTACATAATTTTTAATATATTTAGGTTATTGTATAATTATTTTTTAATAAGGTTTTAATTTTCTATATCAATAAATAAAATAAAACACTCGGTTAAGGATGTTACCACTTCTTCAGAAAAATTGATTTGGTTTGAACCAAAATCTTTCCTTGGTTGGATTTCTGACCAAAAAAAGTATTATATAATGATGGGAGGGAAGTATGGAATGATTTTATAAGTTATTGGATGAGATAATGGGTTCGTGAATTATGGAATCAAGAGGACATTGGGTGGCCTTTTATAAGTGGGTTGGGGGACACACTTAGATTTTTTTTAAACAAATAATTCCACCCTAGTTTTTCTCATGATTAAGGTTAAAATATTAAAAAAATATAGATCCTTATAAGAATTAATTTAAAAATATTACTAATAAATAGTAATTATACATATTTTAGGTCATTTTTATCCCTTATCTTTTTAGTTTAACACCCATTATACCTATTTTTACCTTATCCATGGCAAATAAATTTTACTATTTTCATTATTCATTGTGGAAAAATATTAAATTGAAATTATTATATCTTTTATATTTTGATTATTGAAAATTTTGAATCCATTTTTCAAATTAAACTCACAAAATTGGAATATTTTCATTTAAAATTAAGCTTGAAGATGTGGCGAAAAACAGTTTCCCAAAAGAAAAAAGATTGAAATGTTGATAATGTTTTTATATAAAAATTAAATTTAAAATTGATTCCATTGTAATAAATTGGATTAATTAATATATAATTGAAATTATTTTACCTTTAAAACCAAATTAAAAAAATTGACCTATTAAATTATTTATGTGAGAACACATTTGTTAATAAAAATCAGCATTGTTCACTATTTATCAAAAAATAAAACTTTTTAGAAAAATCATATAAATTCAACCTAAGATAAATTTCAAATTATTATTTAAAAAGTGAAGTTAATTAATTAAATTAAATTCATGAAAAGTTATAAAATTTAAATTTGTATTATTTTTAGAAATCTCAACTAATGCGCCGTTCAAGAAAAGTACAGTTTTTCAGAAAAAAATATATTTATCTTTAAAATGGTTATTATTTTATTTCTAATCTATAGATAACCATTGAATTTTTTATAAAATTTTATAAAATAAGTTTAATAATTTATTTATTCATATTCACACCCTCCAATTTAAAAACTAGGTTATAATGGTCATGTTTAAATTTTAAAATTTTAAAAGTGTATCGTGTTTCATTTAAATATGTTGTTTTATTCACCACAAGCTATATAAAATATTGAATTTTTTTAAATAGAAATATATCATAATGCTTTGGGGTGTTATAAAGTATCCCATAATTTTAAGCATTTGAGTGGGAGATATCCGTTGTATTTTTCTACAGCCTTTTTTGTTTTTAGTGAAAAAAATCAATAACTCTTTTTTGATTTTCACCACATTCATCATCAACATATGATTCATAGGAGGACTAAACCTCTTCTACCTTGATATTTAATTTTTTATGGATTTTAATTCCACATTATCCTTATAATTATACTAAAAAAGAAGATCTTTTATCATTTCATAATTAGGTAGAGTGTTGTGAAACTCATCGAGTTAAAGGCCTTCCTTTTATTACATAGCAGAAATATTTATATCTAATATGTCGTGAAATTCATCAATTTTTTAATAATAGTACAAATTTCTAGATGGTCTCCAAATCCAAATAATATGAATAAATATTGTATTTACCCTGGTGAAATAGTTATCTAAAGTTGATTATTTACCTATTTTTTCATCTTTAAAATTTGGACCTCAAAATTTGTAATTTGGATTCTTTGATTTTAAAATCCCCCTTAAACATATTTTACAATATGTCCCACATATCATTATATATTCTATTCCCAAAATCACATGTAAATTTTATGAGATATATAACATATAATAGCATTACCATCTTTTATATCTACCCAAATATTTCTCTTATCTATAAAGCTTATAGAAGCATCTCTCTTAAGCAGAAAAACCCCACAATTCTAACATTAATAACCTCTACACCTTATAAAAAAATGTGGTAGCATCCGATTGTTCCTCCCATCAAAATTCTAACCATTTAAAATGTATAATATGCTATTTTTTTATATATTTCAGACCATCTAGGTATCACTTATGTTAGAGTATGATATTGGGGGAACCTAGTTTCCCCCAATACCACTTTTAGTGCCCAAATTAGATAGGGTACCAATGAGAGGGGGTGAATCCATAAGAATAGTTTTTAAAAATTATTCCTTTTTAATTAAAACCCTATTACTGATTAAAAACATGCTCCACTCATTAGAATCTTTTTATTTACCATACGAAGATGTAAGTATGAGGCAAAGTATCTATTTTTTTGTATAAGTTTTAGGATTGATGTGAGAGCCTACAAATTTTCATACTTAACTTTTACTGATACATGGATATTATTATTAAAATTGTTAATGGTGTTTAAAAATATATTATAACCCAAATTCTATGTTTGAGAAATTATCATCCACTTCTTGAGAGAGCATGTGTTATCCACTCCCCAAAAATGAAGGATTCAATTATTTAGATTGGAACCACTAGTTCATAAAGAAGCATCCTTCTCTCTTAATTATAAATTAGATATTAAATGCACATATAAATACATAAATATGAAATAATATATCTTAATATAATAATAATGTGATTTCTATAATGTTATTGATACAGTATTATACACAAAGAATTATCTTATCACTTTGTTAGGTTGATATTATCATGCATGAGAGCATGCATGCATGAATGTAATCTTCTTCTTCATTATTAGAAAGTTCTCAGATAAATAGAAAAAAATGTACATTCTTATACATGTTCATAAATCATAGAAATAAAATATTTCAACATTCTTTAGTTTTATCTTTCTTTCATACAATAGGTTTTACAATTGAAAAAATCATCACATTCTTCTCCATATTCTAAAAATATTTTTATATATATTCATTTATTTATTAATATTCACATAATGAATTAAAATTATATTTTCACTAAATAATATAAAAATTAATATAATTTTTTCTATATCAAATTCACTGATCAATATTTCTAAATTAAAATATTTCTTGATCTAGAATAAATTATTTCAATGATTTAAATTTGAAATATCTTATAATATTGGTCCAAAATTCCATAAAATAATATTGATTTAAGACTTTATTCAACCATACAAGAATATTAGTTTGGATAACTAATTTGACTGATATCCATGATATTTAATTTTTAATGATCCAAAAAAGTATCATATGATTTTTATTACATTGTGAACAAATTTTTCAACAAGTATATCCACCCTCCAAAATATAAATTAACCTTCAAGGATACATTCTCAACATTTCTATATATTATTACATCCCATGATTTTTTTCAGATTTAGACTCATTATCATTTCATAAGGTTAAATTTAAACTTCCAAAATGAATGTATCCTTTAAAAATGTTTGTAACCTTATCAAAAACAAGTTTTAACCTTATTTGAAAATTTTTAGCCCTTTGAGTTGAATGTTGAAATTTTCAAGATTAATGTTTTAATGTTCTGTGCATATGTTAATCAAATAGGATGAATTTTTAACAATCCAAGATGTATTCGTTAACCTTATGTGCATAGGTTAACCTTTTGGGATGCTTGTTTATCCTTTCTAGATGCAGGGTTGGTTCAATACTTTTTAATATTCTTTTGAATACATATATCTTCAAAAATATTCTAGACTTTTTTCTCAATAAAAAATATCCAAACTCTTTCAAATAAACTCAAGGACTTATTAAACATAAAAAATTAGTTAAAACATAGTAAAAAAATATGATTCACACTTTTTTACTCATGGTTTGAAATAAATACAATTCCTTCAATAATTCCACTGGGCACATCAATGTCATTTCAATTTATTGATAAACTACATTAATGAGGAATTAGTGGAAGATACACTATTTCATCTCAAGGAGGTTTAGTACATATAATTGAAAATGAATCAATATTGAATATCCCTTAAATTTTATATCATGATATATTATATTTAATATATTTTTAATAAAAATTCATACTGTAACTTGCAAAAAATTCATTTAAGTTATGCAAAACTCTTATTTTACAATGAGAGATTTATTATGAGTATATATAAAGACTATTATATTTAATAAGACTAAACATATCATGAATTGACACTCACTATAAAAACTAGAAACAATACATGAATAAAACAAAAGAACAATGATCACACTAATGTAAACTAAATTGGATTTAATTCTCCAATAATGATATCCCCTACTATAAAAATAGTAAAAAGAAATAGAAGAGTTAGGAATGAGATAGACATTATCAAGGGAAGTATAGAACCATTGTGATCTAAGTAGTGAATGATGAGGTACATGAATAGTGGAGTATATATAGAGTATAAAGGGTAAAGTCACCATCAGGATATGACAATTACCTTACCATTGGTCAATATGACCACTGAAAATTATTAACATTGGTCATAATATTACCATTATAATTAGTGTATAAAAATAGATCTAGAAAGATATAACTGATGCATAAGGGAGAAATGATAGCCTCAACTAGTAGGGTCATTCCTTTTAAGACCATTTATTAGAACATGGGAGGGAGGTATCATCACTAGGGTTCACCCATGACCAACCCGAAGAAACGATTGAAAAAATAAAGCTTTAGAGGAAACAATTACCTGATATGTTCAAGTTGGTGGAGATCCCCACCAGATCAATGTTAGTTGAGCCACCCAATGAAAGTACCACCATTGTGCACATTACATATAGGGTGTATATTAGTGTAATATAGGGTTATATATCTGGAAAATATTATTCTAAATGTGTAATTTTATCATTTGAAATGATATATAGGTTTGTTGAATTCTATTTTCATTATTATTTTCTTTTATTAAATACGCATGAATATAATATTAATATGAAAGATATATTTTTGAATACAAAAAACACATAATTGCATTAGTTTGGAAAATATTAAATTTCAATTAATATTTTAATCAAATTTTATTTTCAGAAAATAGTCTAAAAACACTATTTATTTAAATATATATGATTATATAATTTTTTAGTTTGTATTGTAATTTTTATAAGGGTCAGAATGTTGATTTGTTTTCATAAAAACTGTTATATTTGAATAAGTATGGTTTTTATATATAATTTAAAATTATAATATTTATAAAATTAATTTTATTAAATAAATATTATATTTTAAATATTTACATCAAATTTAGTTTACGGTGAATTTTTAGAATTTTCTAATGTACTTTATTATTAAGTGAATAATAAAAATGTAATTATTTCTATTTTATGTATTAAAAATAAATAAATATATATATATATATAAATGTAATAATTAATAAAACTTAATTCCTGTCAAAAAATAAATCATTCTATTAATATACTATATCTTATTTAATAAACATTAATTTCTAATCGAATAAATTACTTTCCAATGTCCGAAATGAAAATCAAGTATTTAAAAACAATATTTCGTTGAAAAATCACTTCCCATTGTCAAAAGTAATATAAAATATTTAAGTTTGGTTCTGAAGCATAAATATTAAAAAAAATATTAATTTTATAGTACCTAACCCAAAACCATGGGTCATCTAATGGCTTTTTATTTTCAACAACCTTTATTCCCAAGGAATATATATAAATTAATAAAAAACCTCCCTCATTTTCTATAAATACCCACCCATTCAACCATTATTTCTCATTACTAATACATTAAGAACAATTTTCCCTCCCATATTACCTCTATATAAATATTCTAAGAGTCTATAAGGTTTCATGAAACTCTCCTCAAGCATTATGAAGCTATCTCACAAGGTCAGGTATTCTCTTCATCTCCCTCTTTATCCATGTACTTCCTTTATAGCCAGTCTTCTAATTTCAAAGTTATTATTATATCATAAACATATTATTATTACATTACTATCAAAATTTTGTTGTAATAATGTGATACTTCCTTTATATCTCATTAATACAATTCCATAAACCACTTTATTTAATCGTTATGCTGGAAAAATCAATATTTAATTTTCCATGCCACCCTTTTTAGGTTGTGAATACCAAACCCTATTTTTATTCAAGGTTATTCCTATATATATAATTATAATAAATTTATTTTTTATTTCAATTTATGAGACCCACATTACACACCCATCATATTAAATTGATGAAAATTTGAATTCTTTAAAAACTTATTTTATCAAAGGTTTTATGTGAAACTCATTCATAATTATCCACGAGTTATTGATCAATTGATTTATTATGAAATATAATCTATGTTTCATGCATGAATTAATACTTATAAAGGGTTTACCCTAATATAAATCTAATTTATTTGTTAAATAATTAATCTATCGATTTTAATTTTTTTGATACCTTTGTGAATAACCTTGTTAATAGGTTTTATGACACTATAGTGATATGCTTATGAATGTAACATTTTATGTTGTATCCAATTTTTAATGTTATAATCCATATACCTATGATTATTATTTGATTCTTTGTATAAGGTTTATTCCATGATGATTTATCATGATCCATTTTATTTTTTCGTCCCTTACTGGGATTTATGACCACCCATTTATATTGATTTATATCTCTAGGAAACAATATATAGCGAGGTGAACTTTGGTGGTATAATAAAATATTTTTTGAATAGGATTAAATAATGTTTATGTTTGTGTTTTAATTATGTAATTCATGTAATGTGTACCTAGTTTCCATGACCCTAAACCTCAATTGTCTTTTCAATGATAATAATTTAATATTTTGTTAAGGAATCATGTTTAAAATCAAGCATTAAAAAGGCTTCTCACCATAATTTGAATAAAATTAATGTTTTATTTATCCATGACAAATATATGTTAAAACATTAGTAAAAACCCTAAGTATTTTTTCAAATATAGGAAATATAGCGTATGGTGTGTGTTGTTTTTGTGAGAAAATACATCGATGTCATGATACTAGCAAGTGGATGCACTAATTTAGAAGATATACCAAGTGGTAATAACCCTAAAATGGAATATTGGGTATTAAATCAACCTATACCGGGTCTATTACAAGGAATCATAAGACTAAACACCTAGTTATAAACTTTAATGGGATATGATTTGGTTAATCAAATGATTTTTACAAACCACTATGATGGATATATAGCTAATTTATTTTTTTTAAGATTGAAGTATAACAATATAAAAGTGTGTTATTAAAAATTTTAAGATTAAGATTTCCTTTATAAGTATTAGTGTAAGATTTCCAACATTTTAATAGTTGGGATTTAGATTTTATTCTTCAAACAAATATTATGAAATTGAAGAACTCCTGTAAATAATGTATGAAATGAACAATGTTATAATGAACTTCCCAATATAGGGAGAGTTAGATTCCAAAACATCACAATGATGCTAAATCAGCTATGTTAGGTTATGAGTAATAACATAAAGCATGTGGACTATCTGACTTCATCATGTAAGGATAAAATAATAGGTGAATCTTTCCTACATTAATGAACACATCTATTAGTTGAACCCTGATCCACTAATCACATAATATATGTTCAATACTATAAAATATATATTTTATATAATCATGTATTCTAAGAAAGATTATGTTATATTGGATGTATACAACTTATAAAGTGAATTTAATTTGTAGTGGACATTGATAATTAACACAAAGCTAAATTATTAGGTAGAATCTATAGGATTGGAAATATTTAAATGAATATTTTTCAATAATTATTTTTCTCATACCCTTATAATGAGAACGTAAAGAGAATTCCTTAGAATAAAACATTAGGAAAATTAATCGATGGGGATTTGTGAGATTAACTTTAAAATTCTTGAGCAATATCCTTAAATATTTTTCATTGATTTGGATTGTAAGATTAATAAAATTTATACTGGGGTATTACTTGATGTATAAAAAATGATTTCAATATAAGAGATTGGGTGTTATGAGGAGATAGTGTGTTGTTCTCTCAAAGAGGGGATAGAGATTGGAGGTGTGAAGTTGTCTCATGGAATTAATGATAAAAAGAGTAGGAAAAATTCAAATTTTGGAAATAGTTTTAAATATGAAAGGGGATTTAACAAAAACAACTCATAATGTGCAACAAGTATGGGGAGAAACATTTTTGGAATTTTCTACAAGGGAGTGAAAAGTGTTAAAAGTGTGGAATAGCTAACCATAAATTATAAAACTATAATGGATATATAAATCCTTAACATCAGGATTCTAATGAAATTAGGAATATGGTTCATGTAAAACATTCAATAAAATGCTTTAAGTGTAGGGTAATGGAATTTTTTCTAGGAAATTTATAATTTAGATGTAAATTGAGGGAAACTATCATTAATGCCAATAGAGTAAAATGAAGCAAGTTCATGCTTTTACAATTAAAATTGCTATATATAAGGCCCCAAATGATGTTGTGGTATATACCCTCATCATATAATCCAATCTAATCAGTACATTATTTAATTTTGATTATATACATTATTTTATTTCATTCATTTTTCAAATAACTTATAATTAAACCATAAAACTCTAGTTATAGATCTATCCATTAAAACACTTGGAGGAACTATTCTATTTGTGATGAAGAATGATGACACAATGTGTTTATGCATTGATTATATAGAACATATTGGGATCATAGTGAATGAAATAGACCTTAAAAATTGACAATTTGTTTTAATAGCTTCATGGGGCTCAACTATTCTCCAAAATTTACACATTATTAGAGTATTAGTAGTTGAGGGTGAAGAAAGAAGATATCCCAAATAATTTTTTCAAAAATGTATATAAACATTTTTAGTTTATTTTTATTCCCCTTGACTTAATTTATTCGCCTTCTATATTTAGATATTTTAGGAATAGATCATTCAAGAATAACTTCATAAATATTTGGTGGTATCTATTGATGATATTATGATATATATGAACAGTAATGAGGAATACTAGGATAACATAATATTTATAATAAAAAATCTGATTAAATAGTTTCTTTATGTTAAATTTAGAATATGTGAGTTTTGGTTATAAAAAGATATATTATTAGGACACATTGTAACCAATGATACAATCTTGGTTAATCCACAAAAAAGGATCTAAATTAGTGGACTCAACCTATGACAGTAACTGAGATTAAATTTTTCATTTTTCTATAAGGGTATTATAAAAGGGGTGTGAAATTTTTTTCATGTGATTTTAATCCCCAAACCAAGTTAACTCATATGGTAGTAATGTTTATCTAGAAAAAAGAGTTTGAAGAAATTTTATAAGAATAAAAGATGAGGTTGATTAGTTCATATGTGCCTATGTTAACCTCTAAAGGGGAATTATTTTTCATTTATATTGATGCAATCCTAAAATTACGTGTAGGTGTACTCATGAAAAATGAAAAGATGATAGTTGATGCATATCAATGGCTTAATCCTCATGAACATTATAAGTCCCTGATCTTAAACATTACTTAATCATGAATTAAATGAATAATTCACATAGAGGATCTTTTCAGGTTTAGAGTTTTAGAAAATTAGGTCATAACTATTACATCTCAAAAGATTACATTGTAGACACTTCTACTATGTTTCCATAAGATAAAAAACACTTAAAAAACATGTCTAGTTCCATGATTTAGAGAGAATGCCTTTCCTTGATCCCATCCTTGACCCTATTCATCTTTAAGTCTTGTGGAAAACATTTCAAAAACATGGGATGAGCATAAAAAGCCAAGTAAATGATACACAAAGACAGAAAACTGTTAGTTTTTCAAAAAAAAAAATAAGTAAACCATGAGTACCTTACCAAAGTAATACTTTTCACCTTTATGAAGTAGTAAAAACTCTTTACTTAATAAAAGACCATTACATACCCTTTTGTAACCAAAAGATTACGATACAACCCATATAAATAACACATAACATATAAAGGTATCTTGGTACATAAACATACTTAAATGGAATAACCATACGGTCGACTTCCATACATACATAATGAAATAGCCTTACGACCGATTTCCATACCGAATGCATTGGAGGTTATAACGTAACCACCTATCCTGGTATTCACGGCACCACCTGTCATATGGTTTATTATGTAAATGTACAAGTACCATCATTACACAAAAAATATTGAAAATTTAAACTTTTTAATAACAACATTTCATTTGGAATCACAATAAGTAATTCCAAGATATTGAATTAATCAATCCATTTCCAAAAATTATTTAAATGATATTTTTGAATCAAAGTGTCCCATAACACTTTGAATATTTTAATGGAATTATAAAATTAATGTCCATATAAATAAATACTGAAAACCATTTTGAAAACATGGACATTAAATATAAAGATTTAGAATAATGAATTTTTAAAACATTTAAAATGATATTTTTGTTAAAGAGTTTTTAACAAAACGAGAGACTCTTGAATAAAAATAATTGTGGAATAACATTTAATACAAACTTTATAATATCATGAAAATAAAGGGATTCATGATATAATATGTCAAAGGATAGTATACACACCATATAAGAGTGAATTGGTGCATAACAACAATGAAGACTCAATGGAAATGGAAATTGAGATGAAATCCATTGTAAAGGTGGTATCCTTAAATTAAGGATGAATCTATCACATAATTATGTGTGAGAAATATAAATACACCCAATATAAGTGGATATTAAGTGTGGAACAATCCGATTTCATTCACACATAATCTTTGAAAAACAAATCCAATGACATAGATATTTAACTCAATGAAATGAGATTGATTTATGATTTCCCATACAAGTTCGTAAGAATTTATCAATGAGATGATTATGTGTAGAAATAATATATCCACACAAAGGTTTGTGGAAATTAAAACTTAGATATTCCACACATAATCTTGGCATAATAAAATAAAGAAGTAGAGATTTAACCCAAAGAATTGAAAGTGGGTTAAGAAGTTCCCTTATAGAAATCCAACAGCCTAACAGCGTCACTTTAAAATTCAAAAAATGTGTTGATTAGAGAGAAAATGGTATCACATCACTTGGACATAAAATTTACATAAATAAGGATATAGAAGAACATATCCCAACATAATAGTGTGTAAATTAAAAGACATAACAAAATAAGTCTTTTAAAAAGAGGAGGGTGAAAGATTCCCTTACCGAGTTGGGTAACTTTCGAAACGTACACCCCATGGAAGAAGGTTCATACAATGAAGATTTAAATGCCAATAAATGAAATTATACTTCAAAAATTGTATAATAATGGGAAGTATATACACCACTCAAAGTAAATAGTGGAAAACGTAGCATAAATGTCACAAGAATAAAAGTGAGATGAAAAACCCCTTACGAAAACTCGGCAGCCTAACAACGCCACTTAAAACATCCAAAAATGGATTAATGAGATCAAATAGGGTATTTCATAATATTGACATAAAAATTACAGTATGAGGAATATAAAATAACATCTCCAAACATAAGAAATATGATCTTAAAAGAAATGACATAAATGAGAGTACTTAAAAAGAAAGAGAGAGGTTGGATCCCTTACCTCAAGTCTGACTTGTCTTGTTCGTTTCTTTATATTCCTAAATAATAACCATTGTTAAATTTATAATTGCTTAAGGAAAACTTTTAAATATTATTATTCTGTTCATATCACATATTATAATGTTATAATAATTGGTTAATAATGTGAGTTCATATCAGACGTTTTTGTCCATATTTGGTACATGAGTCAAAAATGAACTTGTTTGAAAATGATTGTCCATGTTGTTATAAGTAAATCCTCTCCATAATAGTATTAATTATTTAAAATATCATATATATACATTAATTATTCATTTTATACTATTCAATAACATTCGGAGATAAAAATAAACGAAATGCACTGTTCATAAAGACGGTAGGTCGTACGTACGCATGAACGCTACATTCATTTCTTTGTTATATTAATGGAATTAAAAATAATTGAGAGATATATATATATTATAGTTACAGTATAATATATATGTTATATAGGTCAAATATGTTCATTAATTTCATTATTTATACATTCCATGTAATGCATGAACGAGTCACATCACTTGAGGGGGCGATAGTCCACACTTCCTTGTATGAAATTATCGAATTTGCACAACATGAAAAGCATAAAGGCATGTATTAAATATAAAATTTATAAGAACATAGATAACATAAATACCATATATATCATATATAAAATATGGTGAAATCATAATGGCCACCATGATAGGTGTTACGAGAAGATAGAACAATCATCGCTTCGTGAGGCAGAAATTCGCCATCCACAGAAACAGTATGTTCATTAACCATTTGATGAAGGTGTGTGTAATGGTATCTCGAATCCTTCACATAAAAACATTATAGTATATTGAAGATACTGGTATTTTTATATAAGAATGAAATAAAAAGATTTTAGAGGGTTGGAGAAGCAAAATGAAACATAAGAACACAAGAGAAGACACTACCTTTAAAACAGGTAACTCCTTTTGATTTGAGATCAAAGGATTCCTTGGGAAGCCTTCTGCCCAAAGTGAGGCTTCTATGAGTAAGATAGGGATTTGGAGAGACAAAATGGTCAGAGTTTGGCCGATCCAAAGGATTTAGAGGGGTGGGTAAGGTGGTAGAGGTGGGGGCCTTTTATAAGAGGAAAGGAGGGGCACTCTTGGAAAGTTATAAACTTTTACTTTATTATAAAATGCTTTTCGGATTTTAAAGGTCCCAAAATTAAATATTTCGAGGATAAGGTGATAATAGTTTGAAATCCACCCATAAAATAGGTTTTTTACAAGTGTAGGTCTTATATTTTACATTATCTTTTCATTTTATTTAAATCGTTAAATAATGAGGTAATCGCTGCATCATCATGGTGTCATAAATAATTTAATTTATTTAATGTCTAGAAATTATAAAACAAATGTCATGATTTAGGAAATATTTTTATCTTTCTAATGAATATTTATAGTAAAAAATATGACTTTCATATCCCCATGTAAAAATTGTTGTAGTAAAATAACACATGTTTGTGACATTTAAATTTTAACTTTAAATTGAAAGGTATTAATGTCATTTTCCTACCAAAGTGGCTCCATGTGGTCACCAATTTGACCCATGGATTTTCCTGGTCGGCCATGACACATCAAATAAGGGTATTAAATGTGTCAAGGCAATTTCATATTATTAAAACATTATTTTTACCGTAAACTACACTCATTACCTCTAATCGCGATTAAAAACATAAAAGTTACTATTCACCAAAAAAGTATTTTAATCCCATCGAACCAAATTTTACATCATAATGAAAACCATGTAACTTGGATTTTTTAAATTCAAAACACAGAGGTGGTAAAATTTCATTTAAAAAAAATCAGTTTTTAAACTACCACTTAGTGGTTTCACTATTCATCAAAAATTGAAGTTTTTGAGAAAAATACCAAAAATTCACCCTAAGATATATTTGATATTCCGAATTAAAAATTGATGCCTGTTTTAAAAAATTAGAAACATATAAGTTGCATTAATTAATTTAATAATTAATTCCCGCTGTCAAAACAAAGAGCCTGTTTTTATGAAAAAAAATGTGTCAAAAGATTGACACTAGTTTAAGTCCAATTTCAAAGTGAAATTAATTCCAATGACCACTATTTGATTAAATGGTAAAAATAAATTATAATTTTACTTTAAAACCAATTAAAAAGATAATATAATCATATAGAAAATTAGATTAAAAAGAGGTTTTGAATTAAAATACAACATTTTCACTATTCATTAAAAAATGAACTTTATCAGAAAAATTCAAAAAATTTACACAAAGTAAATTTTGATGCCCAAATTCTAAAGAAGGATTCTATTTTGTCAAATAGAACATATAAAATTTTCAAAATTATATTTAAAAAGGGTTCTCCATCAAAAGGCGATTAATCGAACTTTTAAAGAATATTAGAAGATTTATGCTTAAAATTGGATTCATTTGCATTTTATGCCTCTAATATTTATTGGATAAAAGTAAAAATATTTAACAAATATATATAATCATTTTTTATTTAGTTCTGTTCTTTCCCGCCATTACAATGGCTAGGCATTAACTACCATTTAAAATAATATTATTTTATTACTAGTGTGCAACGTATGATTTCAAAGAAACTCTTTGTTGCATATCAGGTACGCTATCGAACATAGAAACCCCTTTAATGTAAAATTAACATTTTATTCACAAACAGGGATAAATATTAAAAATGTCATATTCTTTATTTACCTGGGGTGTTACATCCTTATTCCCTTTTGAGAATTTCGTCCTCGCAATTTTAAAATTGGGCTCAGAAACATCATTGAAAGTCCCACATCTGAACAAGAGTCTGTAAAACAATCACATTAAAAGAAATAAAGAGAAGTACAGAGGTCACCCGAGTTAACCCATACTAGGATTCCATGTAGGATAACGTGGATATGGAAGAAAAATCAAAGGGTCATGTTCTGAGGGAGTGTGATAGAAAACATGTTTAGGAGAAAGTTAACCACCAGAAAATCACAAACTTGTGATGGGTTAAACGATATTGGATTCCACATTAGGAAAAGTTAACGGACAACATTTTTTAAGAAAATTTTCATTGAGGAATTTATTTTTGAGATTAACTAAAACATAAGTAAACATACTTACTTGTCATGTTGACTTTCAACTTTTACTAGATTTCTTACACGAACTCATATTTTCTCCAAAAGATGAGTATTTAGGATGACTTGTTTACATTAAGAGAGCTATAATCAACTTCTAGAGAATCACCCAATCCAGAAAATAGAACTGTATATTTCCCATGTCTTTAGACCTTAACCAAAACTAAAACCAAAAGGTTATTATGAGATCAGATAATACCAAAAAGGATAATCCTTTACAAAAAGGAAATATATTCTTAATATCCAAAATTTTTCCCAACGAGACCCAAAGTTCAATGAAGACCAAAAGTAAACCAAACTAAGATTGAAACCCAAATATTTGAAGGATTTAATCACATATTCTTCCATGTTATATCGTAACATTTATCTCCAAACAACATTAGTTTCTCATAAAGTCTCATATTGAAATGTAATTAACCTAATCACATATCCTCCATGATAGGTTAAAAATTTCCATAGATAACACAAAATTAACTTACTCTTAATTCATAAAATCCTTTAACTAAAATTAATTAGTCAAACTAACCAGGGACTTCACTTAGTATAGTGGTAGGTGATAAATACCCGTCGCACTTTGGTTGTGGGTTCGATTCCCACAGTTTTGTCTGATGCGACGGGTTGTCACACGGTCTGTGTGTTGTCCTTTTTCCAAACTATATAATTCTCAAATCATTCCCCAAAAAGAGATAAAATCATCAAAAATAACTAGAACCTAATTTAACCTCATTTTAATCTCATGTCATTCATATTCCATCATAACATATAGTAGCCCATAGTTACCTCAAAAGTAAGGATCATATAAACCCTAATGGTTACCTTTATAATTATTACCTGAACTTCCACATCGAGTTGGCCATCTCATACATGATGCATTAGAGAAATCACTAAGTTTGAAGTGGTTGATCATGAATCCTTGATAGTTGGTTGAGGATAAACACAAGTGCTCTCATTGCAGCTCCCATATCATTCAGTTGCTCGCTCAGAAAACTGTCACAGTTTCCTTCACATCCACTATTACTTTGGTGCCTACTAGATCCAGCCATTTACTAAAACCAAAAAGGTCAGTGTGAGTATATCAACAAAACCATAATGTACTAATGAAGAAGATAAACACTAAGATATACTTACTCATTCACTTTATCTAAAATAAGGACTCTTTCTGAAATCCTAACCATTATGGTAATGTCACTTATGCTTAGAGAATACCCTAACCTCTAAAGTTATCTAAATCGATCTCTGATACCAAATATAAGGCCCCGACCTTAAACATTACTTAATCATGAATTAAATGAATAATTCACATAGAGTATCTTTTCAGGTTTACAGTTTTAGAGAAATATATCATAACTATTACATCTCAAAAGATTACATAGTAGACACTTATACTAAGATTCCATAAGATAAAAAACACTTAAAAAGAAACATGTCTAGTTCCATGATTTAGATAGAATATCTCTCCTTGATCTCATAATTGACCCTATTCATCTTTAAGTCCTTTGGAAAACATTTCAAAAACTTGGGATGAGCATAAAAAGACCAGTAAAGGATACAAAAAGAAGGAAAACTGTTAGTTTTTCAAAAACAATAAGTAAACCACGAGTACTTTACCAAAGTAATACTTTTCACCTTTATGAAGTAGTAAAAACTATTCACTGAATAAAAGACCATTACTTACCCTTTTCTAACCAAAAGATTACCATAAAACCCACATAATGAACACATAACATATAAAGGTAACTTGGGACATAAACATACTTAAATGGAATAACCATACGGTCTACTTCCACACATACTTAATGGAATATCCATATGACCGACTTCCATACCCAATGCATTGGAGGTTATAACGTAACCACCCGTCCTGGTATTCACGACACCACCCGTCATGTGGTTTATCACATAACCACCTATAAAATGTCCATGTACCATAATTACACATACAATATTGAAAATATAAACATTTCAATAACAACATTTCATTTACAATAACAATAAGTAATTCCAAGATATTGAATTAATCAATCCATTTCCAAAAATTATTTAAAAGAGATTTTTGAATCAAAGTGTCCCATACCACATTGAAGCTTTTAATGGAATTATAAAATTAATGTATATAAAAATAAATACTGAAAACCATTTTGAAAACATGGAAATTAAATATAATGATTTATAATAATGAATCTTTAAAACATTTAAAACGATATTTTTGTTAAAGAGTTTTTAACAAAATGAGAGACCCTTGAATACAAATAACTGCATAATAACATTTAATACGAACATTATAATATCATGAAAATGAAGGTATTCAGGATATAATATGTCAAAGGACAGTACACACACCATATAAGAGTGAATTGGCACATAACAACAATGAAGTCTCAATGGAAATGTAAATTGAGATGAAATCCATTATAAAGATGGTATCCTTAAATTAAGGATAAATCTATTACATAATTATGTGTGAGAAATATAAATACACCCAATATAAGTGGATATTAAGTGTGAAACAATCATAGGTCATTCACACATAATCTTGGAAAAACAAAACCAATGACATAGATATTTAACTCAATGAAATGAGATTGATTTATGATTTCCCATACAAGTTCGAAAGAATTTATCAATTAGATATTTATGTGTAGAAATACTATATATAGACAATGTATTGTGGAAATTACAACATAGATATTCCACACATAATCTTGGCATAATAAAATAAATAAGTAGAGGTTTAACCCAAAGAATTGAAAGTGGGTTAAGAAGTTCTCTTACAGAAATCCGACATCCTAACATCATCACTTTAAAATTTAGAAAATGAGTTGATGAGAGAGAAAATGGTATCTCATCACTTGGAAATAAAATTTACATAAATAAGGATATAGAAGAACATATCCCAATATAATATTATGTAAATTAATAGACATAACAAAAGAAGTCTTTTAAAAAGAGGAGGGTGAAAGATTCCCTTACTGAGTTGCGTAACTTTCAAAATGTAAACCCCATGGAAGAAGGGTCATAAAATGAAGATGTAAATACCCATAAATGAAATTATACTACAAAAAGTGTATTATAATGGGCAGTAAATACACCACTCAAAGGAAATAGTGGCAGACGTAGCATAAATGTCACGAGAATAAAAGTGGGATGAAAAATCCCTTATGAAAACTCGGCAGCCTAACGACGCAACTTAAAACTTCCAAAAATGGATTTATGAGATCAAATAGGGTCTCTAATATTATTAACATAAAAATTACAGTATTAGTATTATAAAATAACATCCCCAAACATAAGAAAGATGAGCTTAAAAGAAATGACATAAAAGAGAGTACTTAAAAAGAAAGAGAGAGGTTGGATCCCTTACCTCAAGTCTGACTTGTCTTGTTCATTTCTTTATATTCCTTAATAATAAACTTTCGTCAATTTATAATTTCTTAAGGACCTATTTTAAAGATTATTATTCAGTTAATATCACATATTATAATGTTATAATAATTGGTTTAAAATATGAGTTCATATTAGACGTTTTTGTCAATGTTTGGTACATGAGTCAAAAATGAACTTCTTTGAAAATGATTGTCCATGTAGTTATAAGTAAATCTTATCCAGAATAGTATAAATGATTTAAAATACCATATATATCCATGAAATATTCTTTTTATACTATTCCATAACATTTGGAGATAAAAATAAATGAAATGCACCGTTCATGGAGACGGTAGGCCGTACGTACGCTTGAACGCTACTTTCATTTTTTTTCATATTAATAGAATTAAAAATAATTGAGAGATATATACATATATTATAGTTCCAGTATAATATATATGTTATATATGTCACATATTTTTATTAATTTAATTCTTTATAAATTCCATGTACTGCATGAACGAGTCACATCACTTGAGGGGGCGGTAGTCCACACTTCCTCGTATGAAATTATCGCATTTGCACAACATGAAAATCAGAAAGTAATGTTTTATATATAAAATTCAGAAGCATATAGAAACCATAAATACCATATATATCATATAAAAAATATGGTGACATCATAATGGCCACCATGAAAGGTGTTATGAGAAGTTTGAACAATCATCACTTTGCGAGGCAGAAATTCACCATCCATAGAAATAGTATGTTCTTTAACCATTAGATGAAGGTGTGTATAAGTGTAGCTCAAATCCTTCACATAACAACATCCTAGTATATTTAAGATACTGTTGTTGTTATAAATGAATGGAATAAAAATATTTTAGAGGGTTGGAGAATCAAAATAAAACATAAGAACACAGGAGGAGACACTACCTTTAAAACGGGTAACTCCTTTTGATTTGTGCTCAAAGGCTTCCTTGGGAAGACTTCTGCCAAAAGTGAGGCTTCTAAGAGTAATAGAGGGATGTGGAGAGACAAAATGGGCAGGGGTTGGCCGAGCCAAATTCTTGAGAGGTGTGGGTAAGGTGGTAGAGGTGGGGGCCTTTTATAAGAGGAGAGGAGGGGGACTCTTGGAAAGTTATAAACTTTTACTTTGTTATAAAATGCTTTTCGGATATGAAAGGTCCCAAAATTATATATTTCGTGGATAAGGTGATAAGAATTTGAAATCCACCCATAAAATAGGTTTTTGAAAACTTTAGGTCTTATATTTTACAATATCTTTTCTTTTTATTTAAATCATTAAATAATGAGGTAATCGCTGCATCATCATGGTGTCATAAATAATTTAATTTATTTAATGTTTAAAAATTATACAAAAAAATATCATGATGTAGGAAATTTTTTTATATTTATAATTAACATTTATAGTAAAAAATATGACTTGTATAAACCCATTTAAAAATTGTTTTAGTAAAATAACACATGTTTGTGACATTTAAATTTTAACTTTAAATAAAAAGGTATTATTGTCATTTTCCTACCAAAGTGGCTCCATGGGGTCCTCAAGTTGACCCATGGATTTTCTTGGTCGGCCATGACACATCCAATAATGGTAGGACATGTTTCAAGGTCATTTCATATTATTAAAACATTTTTTTTACCTTAAACTACACTAATTACCTCTAATCGCAATTAAAAACATAAAAGTTACTATTCACCAAAAAAATTATTTTAATCCCATTGAACCACATTTTACTTCCTAATTACAACCATGTATGTCGGATTTTTGAAATTCAAAACACAGAGGGGGTAAAATTTCATTTAAACGAAAAATCAGTTTTTAAACTACCACTTAGTGGTTTCACTATTCATCAAAAATTGAAGTTTTTCAGAAAAATACCAAAAATTCACCCTAAGCTGTATTTGATATTCCGAATTTAAAAATTATTTCTATTTTAAAAAATTCAAAACATATATGTTGAATTAATTAATTTAATAATTAATTCCCGTTGTCAAAACAAATGGTGTGTTTTTATGAAACAAAATGTATCAAAAGATTGACACTAGTTAAGTCCAATTTCAAAGTAAAATTAATTCCAACGACCACTATTGGATTAAATTGTAAAAATATATTCTAATTTCACTTTAAAACCAATTAAAAATATAATATAATCATATAAAAAAATTATATTAAAAAGATGTTTTGAAGTAAAATACAACATTTTTCACTATTCATTAAAAAATGAACTTTATCAGAAAAATACCAAAAATTTACACAAAGTAAATTTTGATTTCCAGATTCTAAAGAAGGATTTTATTTTGTCAAATAGAACATATAAAATTGTCAAAATTATATTTAAAAAGGGTTCTCCATCAAAAGGCGGTTAATCAAACTTTTAAAGAATATTAGAAGATTCATGCTTAAAATTGGATTCATTTGCATTTTATGCCTCTAACATTTATTGGATAAAAGTAAAAATATTAGACAAAAATATATAATAATTTTTTAGTTAGTTCCATTCTTTCCTGTCATTACAATGGCTAGGTGTTAACTAGCATTTAAAATAATATTATTTTATTACTAGTGGGCAACGTAAGATTTCAAAGAAACTCTTTGTTGCGTATCAGGTATGCTATCAAACATAGCAACCCCTTTAATGAAAAATTAACATTTTATTCACAAATAGGGATAAATATAAAAAATTTCATATTCTTTATTTACCTGGGGTGTTACAAACATAATTATCCTACAAATTATTTAGAGTTTGCTACAATTATCATTTCTAAAAAGATATGAAGATATTATCTTTATGGGGAGATGTTTTATATATACACAGACCACCAAATTATAAAGTATATATTCACACAAAATGAATGAATCATGACTCAATGGTAATGGTTTGGGTTTCTTATGAATTATAATTTTTTTATTCATTATCTCTCAGAGAAATAAAATAATGTCATTGTTGCATTGAGTAAGAAAGAACCTATATTTGAAAAAATGATGATGATTTAAGGAGATTCATTGATCATGGAATTTGTAACTTGGAAGCTATAAAAGATGTGACTCCTTTAATCCTATCCAAAATATTTTTTCAACCATCATTACTAGAGAATTCAAGAAAACACAAAGGGATGATTATAAATTAAAAAATAATATATGATTTGTGAACAAATGGGATGTTTTTTATGTTTAGTATTTATCAAGATAGACTTTTTTGGTTTTGTATAAGGCTATGTATACCATCTATTATAGAGTTAGAGAAAGAGATGATGTATGGAGATCATAGCTATGTGTTCTATATACATCTTAGAAGCACAAAAATGTAAAGAGATTTTTGAGATCATTTTTGGTTAGTTAACTAGAAAATGGATATTTCTAATTATACTAAAAGATGTTTTGTATGTCAGCAAATGGAGGTTTAGAAAAAACTAACCAAAAGGGTGGTGGGACTTCTATCCATATCAACATGGAAGTGGGACATCATTACTATGGAATTTCTTATTGATCTTCCTAATAAATCCAAGGGAAATAATTCCACATATATAATCATTGATATATTAATAATGGATTCCCATTTTTTATTTATATAAGATAATTTCCCTATTGAGAGTCTTTCTCATATGTATATTCAAGAAGTGGTGAGACTTCATGGTGAGGCACATTCAAATGTTTCAGACTCAGATATATGATTTACTTATATGTTATAGAGGATCCTTAAAAAGTAAATGAATACTGATATAAAACTTATCCCAACCTGTAATAATCAAACCAATGAGTACTTGGAGAGGACTATTCAAATATCAAAAGGCATGTTAAGGGAAAACTCACCTTATTTTCAAGGGAGTTGGGTTCAATATCTTCCAATTGTTGAATTCTCCAATAAAAATAGTTTTCACTCAAGTATTTAAATGGATTATTATAAATCACTATATGAGAAGATGTATCGAACTCCAACATGAAATGAAGAGGTTTAAGAAGGAAAGCTGTTTTGACTAGACATATTCAAAGATACATGTGATCAAGAGACATATTAATTCTACTAACATTCAATATAATAATTATGCTAAAAATAGATGTAAATTCTTTGAGTTTCATGTTAAATATCATGTATTCATAAAAATATCACCATGTAAAGGAATCATGAATTTTGAAGAAAAGCGTAACATGAGTCTAAGTTTTATTAGATCATTTATTTTTAGAGAGTGTGGTAGATTAGTTTTCAATAGGTTATCAGTACCTCCAAATCATTCCAATTTCCATGGTGCCTTCCACTTGTCCCCATGAAAAACATATATATCAGACCAAACATGTATATTAGACACAAATGGTATGGATATCGAGCCTAAGTTATCATATAAATAATAACTAATCTATATTCTTGATGGTAGTGAATACATGTTACCGAACAAGAAAATCGAACTCGTGAAAGTCTTGTGGAGAAATCACAAGTTCAGAGAAGAAACCTAGACTAAAAAGAAGTGATGAACGAGAAATACCATATTTTTTTATATAGGACACAAATTATAAAGAATAAATTTATTGGGGGGGGGTATAGAATTTAATTTTCAGAAAATTAATTTATGTTATTTATAAAACCTTATTTTATAATGACTACTTAGTTATGACAACATAGAAATACTATTACAGTTTATAAGAATATGAAAAACCCTGGATTAATATTGACTATTACATCTAAAAATAAAATATGAGATAAACAACAAAGAAGAATACACACATTAATGTAAACTCTATAGGATTGAAATCTCTAGTGAAGATATATCATACTTTAAAAATAGAAAAATGGAATATAATTGTGAGGAATGTTATAGAAATTATTAATGGATGTGTGGAATATTTGTAAAAAAAGTATTGAAAGATGAGGTATGAGAATGTATTGATTATATATAGGGTATAATGGGAAAATTAACCATTAATATATAGCTATTTATTGAGCATATACCAATATAACCATTGGGAATTATAGCCAATGGTTACGATGTTAACATTAGAATTAGGGAATATAAAATGAAATGACAAGAGATAATTAATATTCAAGGAAGAAATAATGGGCTCATCTAGTATGTTCATTCACATTGGATACCGTTTCCAAAAATAATTTGGAGGGAGGAAGTGTCAATGATGTTATCCATTAACCAAGACCACTAAGATCATCAATAATTAAGGCTTAAAAAGAATTGACTATAGGAGAAGTTCATGTTAATGGATATCACAATTAGAAAAATGTTAGCCGAGCTGCCCCATAGAATTATTACAATGCACACCTTACCCCTAGGGTGTATGAAGTTGTAATAAGGGTTATGTATTGAGAAATTAGTATTGTAAAAGTGTAACTTTCTTCATAAAATTTAAATATTTATGTCCTCAATTCCATTTTAATTGTTATTTAATTTTACAAAACACACACGAATATAATATGAATATGATAAATAGATTTTTTATATAAAGAAAATGAAATTGATTTTTTATAAAATATATGAATTCTATTAACATTATAAATAAAAACTTCATGAAATGGTCTCATAAAAACCTTTTATTTAAATATAAATGATAATATAATTTCATAATGTCCCTGATAATTTTTATAAGGGTCATAAAGTTCATTTTTTCATAAAAACTATTATTTTCATTAAATTACAGTCTTATTATTTTTAAATTAAAATTCTCAAATATATAAAATTATTATAATTAAATAAATTTTATATTTCAAATATGTATTTCAAAATTAGGTTTGAGTGAAATTTATAATAATTTTCAAAAATACACTATTTTTTAATGAATAGTAATGATACAATTATGTGTTTTTAGTATATTTTATGAATTCATAAATATTTAAAAAATATTTAATAATTAATGAAACTAAATCCAAGGCCAGAAAAATTAATTTTTATTAATAAATGTTTTTATAACGAATTAAAATGAATTTTCAAACTTGTAAATAACATTAAAAAGTCTAAAATAGAACTTATGGTTTCCAAAACATAATTTTCTGGAAAATTTATTTTTTAATGACAAAGATAATATGAAATATTGATGTTCAGTGATTAAGCATAAATATTTCCAAAAAAATATTCATAATTTCCTAAACCATGAGTTAAACCATGTTTAAGATAATAGTTTTTTTATTTCCCACAACCTAGATTTCCGTAGTCTATATTTAGAAATTAATAAGCAATCCTCCCCCATTTTCTAAAAATATCCACCCATTATCCTATCCATAGTCATTATTAAGAAACTAATCAGGAAGTTACCCTAATATTACAAATCTATATCCATTCAATAGTGTTTCTAAGGCATAATGAATCTCTCCTCAATCTATAATAAGCTATCTCACAAGGTAAGGGATTCTCTTCCTTTCCAATTTTCTCAAAGTACTTGCTTTATAATTTGAATTCTAATTTCAAAGGTATTATGTTGTCATTAGCTTGCGATCATTCCATTACTGCACATGTTTTTTTTCTATCAATGAGATACTTAAATTCACTATTATTTTTCTATTTCTATAAGCCAATTTTTAAACCAGCCACGCTGCCAAAATCATTCTTTGATTTTCCATGCCACCCTTTTTTTATTGTGAATACCCAACACTTTTTTAGTCATTTTTATTCATATAGATAAAATTAAAATTAATTTATTGGGTATTTACCTACATAAAATCAATACTACCTTCCAATGGTTTAAAATCAATGAAAATTTTAAGTTTTTTAAAACATATGTACTTAATAATTTTATATGAAAACATTCTTTATTATCCACAAATTACTGATGAAATTATTTATTATGGTATATATAATTTATGGAACACATAAATTAATTCATTTAAAGGGTTAATTCTTATAGAACTCCAATGAATTAGGTAAAGAATAAATACATGTAGATGGAACTTTTATGTAACTTGGGTGACTAACTTGGTAATATGATTTATGAAACCTTGGTTATATGCTTATAAATGTTTCATTTTTATGTTATAGCCACATTTACATGTTATTTATCATATACGTGTGACTATGATCTCATGTTTTGCATCATTTTGTTTCCATAATGATCCCTCTTATCTTATTTCCTTTGTTTATTCCATAATGGGATTTATGATCACACATTTATATTGATGCATGTCCCTTGAAAATCACTTTATGTGAGGTGAACTGGGAAAGTATAATAAATAAGACTTTTAAGAGAAATAAATAAGTTTATATTTATGTTTTAGTTAGGTACTTCATTTATAATGTACCTAGGTTATGGGACAATACACCTTAAAAGTTCCTTCAATGTTATTAATTTAATATCCTGTTAATGAATTATGTTAAAATTCATGCATTTAAAAAGGTGGATATCCATACTTATTCCTTCCTAGACAATACACAATCATTGTGTAAATGAACTATTTTCATATACCCAAGTACTATTAGACATAAAATATTTTTGCAACATAATTGAAAAATGGAAGACTATTTCCTTCTGGAAGAAACTCTTTCAAAAGATCAAGTAATTGAGTGAAAATTTTATTATTCCAACTATTTATTTCTTTTAAGTAAATTAAACTTGACACTGTTGATAAAACTGTACATTTAGTATAACCTAATAATATTGTTCTTTAACATCTCTATAAATTTTTCAAAACATTATATTTTTCAATGGATTCAACATTTACATCATAAATTAATTTAGAGAGATGATCATTTATCTTATAATGAATATCTTTGTGAATGTTTGATCTTGAATTTTTTTATTTCACCATATCAGATATAATATTTATAACTATGATTAAAAATATAACAAATCATATGGTCATTGATTTCTATCAACTCTAATTTGGTTATATTCTATCAATTCATACATGGATTGAAAATCATATCTTCATTTTTAAGAATTATTTTAACAAATACCAAGAAGATTTAAACCCCTTTCACATATTTATCTCTAGCTTTTCATGAGTTTATCTAATTACAATCAATTAATTACTTAAAATCACAATACATTTTTTGAATATATTAAAACATATATACATTTAAACACACACACCCCCCACACACATAAACAGATAAATTTCAAACATATAAACGTATAAATATATAAATATATATAAAATAAAATATATTATATTAAAATTATATATAGAAATAGTAAAGAACACACTCAATATGAATAATATATAAAAATTGTAAAAAAAAATTATAAAAATTTATATAAACATGTAATCAAATAAAACAATCAACCAATCATGTATTAAAAAACAAATATTTAAGCAGAAATTTAATTAATTAACATATCAACTGATCAAAAAATATAAAAATGAAAAAAATATAACAAGAGATGAATTTATATTTATGTGAAATTATGTAAACTTATAAAAATATATAAATATCAAAAATTTATTATCATTTATTTCGGGAATTAATATTGTATTCATATCTAATATAGAATATAATATAAACGTAAAAATATTAATCGAAAAAATACAATATAAACTTAAATACAATTAATTAATGAATAAATTATAATAAAATAATACAAAATTTATATAAAAAAATAATTTAATATAATTTAAAAATAAAAAACAAAAAATAAATTTTATAAATATGGAAAATAATATTTTCAATAAAAAAATGGAGATATAGGTAGTAGATACATGAATATGATAGGAAAATCAGTGGTAGATGGGATTCAAATTAAACATAATGTAGGAGCGAAACATGAAATGGTGAACAATGGCCAATGATAGTGGAACATACTTTATAGATTTAGAACATGAATTAAGCTAGTAGAATGCGGTTGAGAGTGGTGGAATGAGGTTGAAGTAGATGAAACATGTTCAAGGGAGGAGGAAAGATATAAAAGGTGAAGGAACATGGTTGAATAATGGAGAATTAAGGTTCATGAGAGATGTAGATTTTTGGGTTTTAGAAAAGTGGGAATTGAAAGAATAAGGTGAAAATAAAGACATGTGTGATTTACTTATTCAAATAGGTTTTAACATCTGTTATATATGTAACGATGTTAAATTTCACCTTTAATGTCAATTATAAAATATATATTATTGACATCCATGATTTTTGAAATTTTGTATTTAATAACCATTGTTAATACTCACACTGATATTATTTTTAACGTTTTTTATATACATAACTAATGTTTAAACCTGATTTTAACATCAATTATAATATAGATGAAATTAAAACCCACTACTAATGTGTTTTATGGTTGGTTATTAATATAAGTGATGTTAAAACACCAATGATAAATATAATTTTGTACCAGTTAATATTCAATTACAACCACAACACTCTATAAGTCATAAATTTAGTACACTAGAACATTAAAATAAATAAATTATCAAATAATTTTCAACCAAAAGTAAGAGATATAAAACATAAATGATATAATGTAACATCCCAATATACTCTTAATTCAACATCTGATAATAAATTGATAATTTTATGGAATATGGTTGAAATATATAACTTTCATATGCATTTATTTATGTGCATACCAACATAAAGTTGTCTCCAAAATGGTGGACCTCATTGCCCTTATATTTTCCTACAAAATAGATATGAAAATTGTCACTAAATATAAAAAACATACTCAAATTTATTATACTCAATTGTACATAATATATTAATGATTTTCAATTGAAATTTAATAAACTTAACCTTTTAATTTATCTAAAAGTAAAATAATAAAACAAGAAAACAATTAAAAATCAAAAACAAATAAAAAAACTAAAAACAATATAAAAACGGTAAACTCTAGAATAAACCCCTAGAGGGTGTTATTTTTATACTTCTCCTAGTCTGAAAATTATTTTTTATATAAATATTCTGATGGCTGACAACGTTTCTTGAATAATAACCATTACATATTCTTCGTTCAAGTGTGTTTCCATGAAAACTTCTCACTAAGACGGGCTCTTAAAATTTTCTTCTCAATGTACTATTTGAAAATTCATAAACCTATCTCCACCTCCTATTCATTATATAATTTAGTTAAAAAGTCCAAAGTATGTTGGGATAAATGTTATATAGCCTTAAAATAATGTTCACATTCTTTTTTATTATGACTTTAATGAACTTCATGAGACCATCCTTTATATTTTCTTCTTTAACTAGATATTCAATGTGTGTATAAATATATACTATTTCCTTCTCATATGAATATGCTACTTTCTCTTCATTGATATAAATAATAAGTAATATCCAATATGAATCAATTCTATTAGAATAATTGGATTTGGTTTCCAATTATGTTTGTAGAAATTCATGTATCAATGAATAAAAAATTAAACCATATAAGTTAATAATATCAACCTGTAGGTATTACTCTGTATGATTTTCAATATATTCAGGGAACTTCTCATTTAGTTACTTAATATGTACATTAACTTCCTCTAACATAGTCACCTCTTATTTATTGATTTTAATTGTTTATCATCTCATAGATCACATAAATCGTATGATTATTCTAAATATATATAATATGGGATTGTTGTTTTAAGTTCAAATTATAAAAAATTTAATGAAATTGAATTATAGAATGATAAAATTCAATATTTTAACTCAAGTTCCATGATTTTCCACTCTTTAAGAACTCCTTAAAGGGTTTCATCAGCAGAAGACAATATATGGTCCTCTATCATTTCATTAAAACTTAAACCCTCTGTAGATACCTATTAATCTTCTTTATAGAATAGATTAGATCATTCAAAATATGTTTTCTCTGTACAATCAAAGGTAATGTTTTCATTTTAACTCATTATTTATAAGTTTTGACAAATTGGATTTAGAGATGAATTGTATCCTTGTTTAAGATTATATCTCAGTTCCTTTTTTGTTTTTATAGCCAGTAGAAATGCTTTAGTAGAAGAAAGAAACATTTCAAAATCCTCAGAGTTCATTTCAAATTTGAAAAAATCAAGTGTATATATGTTTTTGACCATATTAAAATTCAAAGGATCTAATTTTTCATTATTTAAATTAATGAGATCAGTAGTGATTTCAATCTCAACAAAATATTCCCTATAATCATCAGAAGAATCCTAATATCTTGTAATTTCTTCATCTAGATATCATTTTATAATGATTTATCTTGGAAATTATTTTAAAAAATGAGTCTATTTCATCAATTATATCATCCTCACAAGGTTTATTAATGGAATAAATGGGAAAGTGAATATTATTTTCCCTAGCCTCTTTCTAAACATTCAACTGAAAAATATATTCCACTTCATTATTGGTCGTAGAATGAATTGAGATTTTTTAGATTTATGAACCCCACTCCCAAAGTATGGATAGCTCATAGGATCAACTAGTGATAGAGTTGTTGAAAAACATCTATTAAGTGACCTCAATTTCCAATTCACACTATAAACATTTTCAAAACAACACACATCCAATTTTCCATTCAACTACCATTATAGGAATTCAATATTCAATGTAGTTGATTAGATAAAATATGTAAGGCTCGGCTAAAATTTTATTTATAATTTTTTTATGAACTATTACATATATCCTAAATTCCTAATAAATCATAAATGGCTCATATATAATGGAATTTAACTCTCATTTCATCCTTCCATCTCTTAAAAAATATTAAAATAATGAATTTTTCACATAGAGGTTGATCACCAAGAACAATACCTAAAATTTCAAGCAAAAAATGTTTAGTTTCACTAGTCAAAAATTAATTCCTATGGAGAGTTTTAGACATTCTATGGTTTATTTGATCCATTACCAAATGAAACACCTTACATGACAGTCATTAACCATTGACTTGGTTTTCATTTCTGGCCTCTACTCAATACTATACTCTCCACCATCCTTTGAATGAAAATTGAGTTATCATGATAGAACATGAAAATAATAATTTATTTTCAGATAAGGAATAATAAATATAAGATTAATGGGATTGTTTTATATCATTGGAATGTTCCATGGGAGTTAAACCAAACCATTATTCTAAATAAACAAGAGTATTAGAGAGTAAAAATCACATATTGGATATAATGTGTATAACGGCCTTAGATTTTCATATATAGATATAACATCTTAATAAATGATCATTCATTACATAACAAATCAATAAATTCCATAACCATTTAGGTCTGTGGCCTTTGGAAACATGTAAACATAAAAAAACTATGTCATAGGTGAAATACATAATCCCCCAATATATTATTTTAAACTATCACCCTTCTTAAATATATCACACGTAATACAATTATTCATAACATGGAGAAAAGAAGAAATAATAAAGGGTATTATTAGATGATCAGTAAGGTTAAACAAGGGATATATCTACATAACATACAAATAAGAGTACGCGAACATGAGAATAATGTTTGAAAACCATACACTATATATCATGTATCATAAAATTGAATCATGGAATAAATCATAGTTGTTATGAAGATGTGAAACATAAAAGAATCAATAAACATTAGCCATGATAACATAAAATTTTCATACAATATAGGGTTTTGGAATACACAAAAGAATAGAAAAAATTATGCTTTTTAGTAAAGGAAAATTTATAAGTCTATCATAGTATAATGGGTTTACTCCCCAAACCATAATAGTATTCATGTTTCACTCCCAAGAAAATCTTAGTGGAAAAATACCCTTAATAAACAATGTTTACTCTCTATTATAGTCATATTTATCTCATGAGATATCAGTCTTTACCTAATGCATTGGAGGGATATATAGGTCCCACCAATCACATAATGAAAGTCATAAATATGTGTTCTATAAGATCATAAAAATATTATAAAATCCAAAACCATGAAAAGATATGGGTTTCAAAAACATTTCATCATAGAATAACCCATGAAAAATAAATTGGTTTCATAAACATAAACTATATAGATAGTGAATAAAGATTTTATCATTGGATCATATTCCCATTAAATCTTAAGTAACATCCAAGGATGTTATCTTAGATGGAAAATGACTTTTAAAACCCACTTGGAACATTTCTTGAGGAAAAGATACCTTACACTTTTAAAACCACCTTTATTAAATAATAAATTCAAAAAAATGTTAACAATTTTATTTTAAAATTACCTTTGAAACAAATAATAGAATCTTTAAAACTTTTAGTAGTCATGACTGTGAGAAATTCCATTGATATTGTACATGTTAAAAATGTCCTTCTTTGGTATATGAGATAAATAATTCATTTAAACCATTTTTAAAAATGGAAATAAAGTGTAAAAAATTATTTAAGTAATAATTAGAGAATATTAAAAAATTTAATCAAAACAATTAAAAAAACTTGGACATATAATAAAAAGGAATTTAATATTAAGATAGAAATGAAGTTGGTTCCCATTACCAAACTTATTTTGAAATATTGAGTACATAAAGAGAGTAAAATGATAGGAAAACATGTATTATAAAGAAATAATTATTGGATAATAAAATCAATGAGTTTACTAAAGGATAGATCATAATATTTTATAAAAAAACATATTCACAAACAATAAAGATAAACAATGATATTGTAACATCAAAAAACTTCCAATTTGGTATTTATAGAATCATAACCCCCGTAAAAGCAAGAAAATTATATGGATATGTAAATCTCCATAGTTATCATGAGAATGATCATAAAATAAATTCATGGGTATAATATACACTACATGAATGAAAAAAGTGGTGTACAAGGCATATGTCTAACAAAAATAAAAGAGAGACAATAAATCTCTTACCTCTGGTAACTTATAAATATTAAGATTCATTAAAGAATAATATCAAATGATAATTTTAAATATCCTTAAAAATAAAGATATTCATGATATCTGATGTAAAATGGGAATCATTTACACCTTATTAAAGAAGATAGGTTCATGACATTAGTATATGTCCCAGAGAAGTAAATTAGAGATGAAATCTGTTTCCTTAAGTCTCGATTTGCAACACACACGTTCAAAAATATACTATAATAAATATATGTTTATTATAAATATATTATTTAAATATAATTATATATATCATACAATATAATATTTACTTATAACCTTTTATTAATAGTTTATTAACAATTCTATACTAAAATAATGTTTTGGGTAATGACTACATTGCTTGTCATGTTTTTGCAATTTAGTATTTTCAGAAATTTTACATTGATCACGGTTAAATAATCTAGGGAATTTTATCCATGATAAAAATATAATATATATTAATAATATATTTATTTATACTAATCCATTAATGTTATATATAGATAATTAATTACACCATTCATGGAGATGGTAGTTTGTACATATGCTTGATTGTTGTTTCCATTTTATCAATGAATGGAATGAAATGAAGGTAAATAATATATCAAAATTTCATTGTCATTATGATTTCATATATATTACATATATTCATTAAAGGTATCATTATTACTTTCCATGTGAAGCATAATTGAAACATGAATCATACCGCTTTGCGAGGTGGTAGTCTGCAGTACACACGAGCAACATTATCGTATTACCAAAAAATTGAAAGTAAGAAGTTACATGTGATACTAAAATTCAATAAGTATAAAAATTTCATTATACTTTAAATAAATCATTATATATAACCATTGGATATAGTGATAGAATATGAATTATATTGGTTCGTGAGCTGACAATCTGCTATACATACAATTATAGATTTCGTTTCACATTTTATGGGAGAGGAAATGGATATAATTTTTTTCATTAATTTAATAAAATATTAGGATATGGAATATACTTATGTTATTATATAATAATATTTTAAAAATATTATTGTGTTGGAATAATAAATAAAACAAAAACACATGTTTATGAATTTTACCTCCACATTAGAGAGTTTCTTTAGGTTTATACCTAATGCCTTGTTATGAGGGATCCCTAATCAAAATAATGAATATAGGATTTGGGGACAGAATTAAGGAAAAAATTTGAGTATTGACTGTCTAAACAAAAGGGGTTTTAAATTAGAGGAGTATAGGTGTGGACGTGGCCTTTTATAATTGGGGAACATGACACACTTGGAATGTTTGGAGAGAAATAACAATTGCCATGTTTTTTCACATCACACAAGGATAAAAAAAATGGTTCATTATCAAACCTTAGAAGATATAAGGTTGAAATATGGCCACAAAATAGTAATTATTAAATTTTTAGGTCATTTATAAACCTTATCACATTGGTTTAACCCCCATTAAATCTATTTTTTCCATAACCACAACAATTAATTTCTATAATTTTACTATTCAGTATTTAAGAAAATTTATTTTACCTTATTAGACAATATTATTTATTATAATTAGAAATATTAATTTCATTTTTAAAAATTACAATCATAGAATGTGCATAATTTAGTTTAAAATTAAACCCACAGATGCAATGAAAAATTGTTTTTTTCGAAGTCAATGTCTTGGTCAATGACCAAGACACAAAATATTATTAAAAAAATAGGGCAAAATTACAGGTGTCTGAAAGAGGAAATTTTATTACAATGTTTTTTATAATAAGAAAGGAGCACAACCGGTAAACCCTTACTCCACGTAATTCTCTAGTTGATACCCTTGTTTGACAGTCCATCATCCAATATGTTTTCTTACCGATAGATATGTTTTGCAATGTATCTAATCTCCTAGAGTGAGCTATGAAAATTCTTCCAACGTGTTGTAAGAGACCAAGCAAGGTGAACCACACCATTCGAAAAATCATGGATAATGGTGGTCGAATCACTTTCAATCCAAATATCATTCCAACCTTTTAGCTTAACAAAGTTGACTGCATGAATCACCTCCATAATCTCAGCCTCCAGGGTGGAGGCAGATCCACAACCACCAAATAAGAAGCCATGAAAATGCCAATGAGAGTCTCTAAAGATAGCCCCACAGCCCACGGGACCTGGATTTCCTTTAGAAGCACCATCAACGTTGATTTTAATACAGCCAGAAATCAGAGCTTGCCCGAACACTTCAAAGAAGCGCTTTGGTTGATTGTAGATCCAGTTGATTCGAAGCAGAAAAAGGATGAAAAATTCACCAACCGAGTGAGCACATGAGGATTTCTGAAGGGTGTGCGCATCCCTGATAGCAATAAGAATTATCTCCCGACTTGCAACAAGATTCAGTGAGGCGCTATTAATGACAATATCATTTCTATAATACCAGATAATATGGATGAGCTCTGAAACTACATATAGAAAGATATTTCTAATCCGAGGTGAGAGATCCAGCTCCACATAACATTTGAGTAAAGAGAAAATAGAGTCATCAAATAACCATCTGCAGTAAAAAATGTTTTTAAAAAAATTCCAAAGAGCAGTGGATGTGGCACAAGAAAAAAATAAGTGATTGATTTCCTCCCTATGATGATTACATATGTGACATCTAGAGCTAAGTTGGATACCAAGGGATTGAAGGAAAACTTCCGTAGGTATGCTCTTTTGAGCAATAAGTCAAAAAAGATTAACTCCAGAAGGTTTGATCTAAGGTTTATAAAAAGGCTTCAACCAAGCAAAATTAGACTCCGAGGAGGAGAATTTTTTTTTGTAATAACTTTTGGAATCAAGGATCCCATTGTAAGATGGTTCCAAAATAAGACTATCTTCATCATTCAAAAATATGTATTCATCAACTACCTATCTTACATGATCAAGGAGGTCTAAGTGAGGGGAATGCATAACTTCATTTATGGTATAGTTAATAAAATCCAGAACAACGTTTGAAGGAAGCATTGAATTAAGGGGAATTCCAACCCGGTTTTCAAGCTAGAATTTCAGTGTTGAATCAGAGTTTACCATCCATATGAAATTTTGCATGATATGGACAATGGAGTTTCTAATGGACGGACATAGGGAAGAATTCACATAAGTCAAATTATGGGATTTGAGCTTATCCAGGAAATGATTTTTACGAAATGAAATAGAGTCAGATTTGTTATTTATTAGAATCCATGTGAGTATGCCTTGGAGGGCTTCATTAAAAATATTAAGGTTTTTTAATCCATGTCCCCCTTTATCAAGGGGTTTGCAGCAGTTAGACCAGGAAATAGTGACAAGCTTCTTATCAAGGATACTTCCCATCCAAACAATGTTCTTGATATAGGAATTTATTTTCTTAAGGAGACTGACATTCCATCTATAAATCATCAGCGAGTAAACGATTTTTGGAGACAATATAAGTTTTCACCAGGCAGACTCTACCAGCCATAGAAATAGATTTTCCTTTCCAAGAGGAAAGATGATTAATGATTTCATCAAGGATATCATTAAAATACGAATATCTAGGCCTACCCTAAAATATAGGAACCCCATTTAAGTAAAAGGAAAAGACCCTTCTTTGATACCAAGACTCTCAATGATGTAATTTTTTCTAGAAATGTGAAAATGTTTTCCAAAGAAGATAAATAATTTGTTCCAAAAAATGGATTGACCCAAGATCTCTTCATAGTGAGATAAAGCAGCGTTGAGATTGGTAATTATGTGTTTTCCACCACTAAGGAAAAGAATAATATCATCCGCATAGAGTAAGTGGGTCGGGACATTAAGGTTTTGGGCAGCTTGTATGGGCTTAATTTTGTTTTGAAGCACAAGAGACGTGAGTAGATGACTAAGGTAATCTTACGCAATGGAAAAAAGGATTGAAGAGAGGGGATCAACTTGTCGGACTCCTTTCAAACATTTGAAGTATCCCATAGGGGATCCATTAATAAGGATGTATATAGAAGCCAAGTTAAAAAGAGAGTTGATCCTGTTAATAAAAAAATCATTGAATCCAATGCCCCAAAAAACCTTAAAAATGAAACCCAAGTCGATAGTATCAAAATCATTCCGAATTTCAATTTTAATAGAAATGCTTCCGCCTCTGGAGTTTTTATTGAGAGCATTGGTGGATTCGGAAGCAAGACAGATGTAGTCTTGAATAGACCACCCCTTGAGGAATCCAAATTGATTCCAAGATATAATTCTGTTACATAAGGAGGAGAGCCTATTGTCAAAGAGCTTGGTAATAATTTTAAAGAGGGAGTTGATAAGTGAAATATGTCAAAAAAAGGGGTATTTCAGAGGCATCGGCCACCTTAGGTATTAAAGTAAGGAATTGGACATTGATTCCATGAGGAAACAACCCATTAAAGAAAAAGGTCTGGACTAGTTTACAGACATCCTTTTGAATAACATCCTAGTGATGTGGAAAGAAACCATTGTTGAAACGATCAGGTCCTAGGGAAATTTTAGGGTTGAGGCTAAAGATAATGTCCTTAATCTCATAGTCAAGGGGAGCATACATGTCAAATTTATTGTCTTTATCCAGGACCAGGGATGGGATGATCCCGGGGAAGAGGTCCTTTTTAATTAGAGCCCCATTGAAGATATTCTCAAAGTAAGAAACCACATGAGAATCAATGGAGGCCTTAGAGTCTAAGAGGGTGTCACTGTATTTTAAGAAGGAGAGAGGATGATAGACTTTCCTAAACCATTGCAGAGCATGGTAAAATTTTGTGTTATGATCACCATCAGAGTGACACTTAATTTTGAAAACTTGTTTGCGGATGTTATCCATAAGAGCTTACAAGTAATTGATGTTCATAGAAATGCTTATCTCATGATGAGGATCAGAGGAAAAGTCATAATGGGTGACATTATTTTGTAATTGGTTGAGTTCTGTCTCATGAGTGGATATGTCCTTATCAATTTGCTTAGATTTAGCTATACACAAACCCTTGAGATGAAGTTTTAGATGCTTGATATTTATAGAACAAGCGAAGGCATCCGAGTGCTAACCCATTGAATTCCAACAATTTTGAATAATCTTGGAACACTCTATGTCACCTAACCAAGAATTGTTAAATTTGAAGGGAATATTGTGCTTGTCACATTTAGAGTGAAAGCTAACCAAAATAGGATGATGGTCCGAGCAAAGTCTATGTAAAGTGATGCTAGAAATGGTGTCCCTGGCATTAAGAGCTGGGAGATTCATGAGGGCCCTATCAATTTTACTAGAAAATATCCTATTATAATGCCTTCTATACCAAGTAAACTTGGCCCCAGTGAGGTTAATATAAACCAGATTATAGTTTTGAATAGAGGATCTAAACACCACAGATGATATTTGAGAATGAGAAGGACCAAGTTTTTCAATATTTAATTTATTTCAATGACTTAAACTATATTAATTATAATATAATTTAACTAATGTGACATTTAAAACCTTTTAAAAAAATTATCATTATAAATTATTTAAATGAAATGGATTCATTCATTTAAAACAATAAATTTTTGATATTCAATTGAAAATTATTCTTTTCAGAATAACCCAAAAAACTCACTCTAAGATAATTCTGAAATTATTACTTAAAAAAATGATTTTATTTTATCAAATATATTTTTCAAATGTGACAAAAATTAATTTTATTATTTATTCCCCAAAATAAATAAAAAACATGTTTTGATAAAAAGTATTTTTCAAGCATATAAATACTTTACCAAAAATTAAGTTAGTATTTATAAATATACTTCATTTATCTAAGAAATTTATAGTAAATTTGAAAAATGTTTTTATTACTATTCATACGACTATGTTTAATGTCTATGTTATACCACACTATTTTAAAAAATACTGTTAATTGTATTTCACAATTTGTTAAAACCTGGTGTTGTGTGTATGGAATGATATTAAAGAAATTAAATATATCCAAGAAACAAGTTTCATAAAATATTATGGAATTCCATTAAAATAATCATAAAATGAATTTGTCCACCAAAATTCTATAACATTGGTATAAACAACTGAGGATAATTCTAGATAATTACTTCCTTAGGTTCCCACCTAGCTTCGTCAAGATGGCTATTTTACCATACAACGTTGACCTGGTGAGTGGTCTTATTTCATAAAACATTACCTATTTGATCCAAAATATCCACAAGTTGTTCCATATAAGAAATATCATGCTCTAGTGTTATGATCAATGAGTTCAATTAATTTTATTGATCAGGTATAAATTCCTCATGGGTGATAAAAGGAAAAGATCATGGTATTGAGAGATATTTGATGGAAACACCAATTGATAATCTCTGGCCCCGAAACGATAAATAATTTCAAAGGGACTGATATAAAAGAGTTTAGTTTTCCCTTCTTTCAAAATTTCATAACCTTCTTCCATGGTGAAATTATTAGAAACACCTTCTCACCAACTTCAAATTCCAAATCATATATAGGAATATCAGTATAACTTTTCAATCGATATTGTGATTCCATTATGTGTTGTTAAATAGGTATAACCATCTCTACCATTTCATCAACCATATATATTCCCAATATTTTTCATTCACCAACTTCATCCCAACACAATGTAGTACTACACTTCATTCCATAGACGAATTTATAAGGATCCATTTGAATAATGGAGTGAATGTTTTTATTTTTTGAAAACCAAACTAGAGAAAGTTTTTGATCCCAACCACATTTGAATTACATTAAACAATATTTCAATATATACCCTATGTTTTGAGTTATTATATTTTACTAAACATCTATATTTGTATGACATGAAGTATGGAAACTCAACTATGTACCAAGATCTTGCGGAATACTTTACAAAAAATATGAGGAAAACCGTAGATCCCAATTGGATATTATCACGAACAAAGCCAAGTTTTCATTCGAACTAGCACCTGACCCGGTCTATGGAAATGGTCGAAGGAAATTCCCAATCCCCATGGGCTAGCAAAAGTTCCCAACTATCACTACAATAATGTGGGAATGATTAACCTGATAGTAAAAATATAGAACAATCAACAATATAAAATAAACAAAATCTGGAAAAACTAAACCGACCAGCCATTATAAGGTCTCATGTTTAAGACTACAAGTTTATAAAAAATCAAAAGAGTGATAATATAAAAGGATAACCAAAAACCATCTCCAAAAAACACAACAAGGCAATGGAAAATCTCCCTCAAGCCATAACTACAATTCCACACTAGAGGGTCACTAACTTCCCTAACCTCCATCACCAAAAGAAATTCTCTTACTGTATCAAACATGACCAAGTCTACGTACATCCAAAGTTGTAATTAGAGTGTGATAAATTTCCCAGTTGGATTCCACCAAAAATGATTCCATGATCTAAAAGTTAATTAACAAATAAACCTAATAGATTTAGAAATGAAAGGAAATTCTAGAAAAATTTAAAGGATATTAGTTTTAATGATAACAAAATTTAAAATTATGAATCATTAAATAAAAAAACTTATGCTTTTGAGGTAACCTAATAGACACACTGTATGCTGATGATGAGGGAAATGTAGTCAATATCACTAAACATGGGAGAGGGGCTCTGGATAATAGAAAGTAAATGAAACCCTATAAACCTATGTCATGGTGTAAAGTGGCATATGAACCACAACTATCCATGTTCTCAAGAATGGTCTACTAGATAATAGAATCATCCAATATTCTAGTGGTCCCAGATCATCATCAATATTTATTTATGGTTGTCATCATAAATTATGATATGTGAAACTGGGTCATAACCACCTCAGTATAACTAGAATGATTGTTCTAGTCCACACTTCTTGCTATCTGAGGATCACTTAGTATGCTCAAAAATTTTTCATTTTCCACAAGAAACACCACAATTATACACACAATCCAAACATGGAACGCCTCCCCAAAAGCCACCATTTTTTCACACCAAAAATCCCTTTTAAGAACCAAACTCACACTAAATAATTTCCTACCATGGTTCTCATAAAAATACCCTTTAGAAATCATTTAATAAATTAATAAACCATTTAAAAAGAACACATAAGGGAAAAAACAAAGATCATAGGAGGGTGATGTGTTACTAGTGAGGAGAATATTGAGTGGGGTGAAAAATGGGGTGTTTAGGGGTTAAACCCAGGAGGAGAGATAATTCTATTGACATGGATTCCGTATAAAGTTAGTTTAAATGGTTTCAGAAACAGTGTGGTAATTATATGGTGAGTTCTTTATGAAGGATAACCCACCACATGTTTTCTTGGGCTGAGGAGAATGGTCTTGATGACCCTATGTGATAGGTTCTATCTCCTACCACATGGTTAGATATGTTGGGTGCACAGTAACTACTAACCATGCACCAACCAGGACCAGGGGTCTATCCTCCCAAAATCGTCTTTTTATCTCCAAAATTAAAAGGGAAACTAAAGAAAAAATATATGCAAAAAATAAAATAGAAAAATAATTTAAAATGAGATCATAGATGTGACAATTCTTCTCACCCTGAAAACTTTACACCTGTAGAAAGTCAACCCGAAACATGATCAGAGAAAAAGAATGGTACTCTTGATTGAGTCAAGACATACACTCTTATGTCTCATGTGTGTCATTCACATGCTGCGAAAGGTCCTGGAGTAATGGAATAGACTCCCCATGATTCACCTTCTCTTGGGAATCAACTATCTGTTTTGGTTGTTCCAACACTGATAAATTGGGCTCAAACTCTAATTCCTCCCAATTAAACACATGGGATGGGTCCATATTATACTTCTTCAACTAGGAGATGTGGACCACATATTGTATCAACATCAACTGAGAAGGTAATTCTAACTGGTATGCCACCTTGCCAATATTCTCAAAGATTTCAAAAGGTATGATATACCTCGATGTTAGATTTCCTTTCATTCCCAAGTGTTGATGACCAAAATGAGGTGCCATTTTCGAGAACACCTAATCACCCATGGTGAACTCAAGATACTGATGTCATTGGTCGATATAATATTTCTATAAAATCTGAGCTATTAATAACTACATCCTGATTAGCTTGAAGATTTCAGATGTCTCTTTCACAAGGCTTAGTCCCCAATGTGAGTTCTCACCTACCTCATCCCAACACAGAGGAAAACTACATTATTTATCATAAGGCTCCTCAAAGGGAGCCATTTAGATATAGGACATGTAACTTTTATTTTAAGAAAATTCAATTAATACCAAATGGCTATCCAAAGAACACCCAAAATCCAAAACACATGCACCAATCATATCTTCGAGAATTTTATTTTCCCTCTATGTATGACCATCTATTTAAGGGTGGTATACCATACTCATTTTGATATGTGACCACAGAGTCCTTTTATGGACTTAAGTGAGGGTCTCTATCAGAAACAATTGCTAATGGAACACTATGAGGCTGGAGAACTTCTTGAACATGAAACCACCCTATATCATCCACCTTCTTAGATTCATTAATTAGAATGATGTGGGATGATTTTTTCAAACAGTAAATCACAACTCAAATAATATTCTATCTTTGATGTGTATGACGTAACCCAATAATGAAATCCATGGGGACCTTATCCCACTTCTAGGTATGAATGGGTAATAGCTCAAGAAAACCAAAGGGCCTTTGATGCTTTTCTTTAACCTATTAAGAAGTATAGAATCTTGAGAAGATGTTATATATGTACCTTATCAGACATGGTCAAAAAATATATCGAATAACATTATAATACATCTTGGAAGCACCAAGATGAACAGACCACTGAGATTGGTGGATATCCTAAATCACCACCTTCATTATAGATAACAGAACCACAAACAGGAACTTGAAACACAATGTTCCCTTGGGAGACCAAAACATTAGAGGATGTAACCCTATTGTGAAGAAACTACATATACCAATAATACAAATCCACACCACGATTCTCCTACTAAACTATCTCTATAATAGAGGAATTCACCTGCACACTCTCCAGGAATGCACCTCAACTATGCTCCTTGGTCTCTAGGTGCATTTGGGAAAAGATCCCTATAAATGTCCACTCATCAATAGAATTCCTCAATGCTTGCACTAGCAGTTTCATTCACAATGATCTAGCCACCACATTACCCTTTTCTGGGGTATAGATGATATCAAAGTCAAACCCCTATAGATATTTGACCGAATGGCACAACCTCAAATTGAGATCCCTCTATGAGAAGATGTATTCCAAGATATTATGTTCAACATAGACCAAAAAACTCTCCCCAAAGAGGCAATGATGCCACATTTTCAAATCATGCATCCCTACTTCTAACTCCATTTCATGGTTTGGGCCATTCTTCTCACATGGTCAGATTTGGAGGGAACCATATGCCACCATGTGATCATTCTGCATAAGAACGCACCCAAGACCCATACCTAAAGTGCGAAAATAATTCGCATACCCCTTTATTGGTTTTGAAAATATCATCATGGGTTTGGTAGTGAACCGCTAATTTATCTCTACAAAATAATCCTGACATTATGTGTAACACCCCAATATTTCATAGTAAGTTATTTTCTTTAATTCAATAACTTGCACTACACGCAACATCGAGTTCAAGCACAGCACGACTTACCAATCTAGCTGTTCAAAAGAAGTTATGAATAGTATTAACTGAATTTTTAATTTCATATACTCAATATAATTTCTTAATCCATATTATGTGTTTCTTAGACATAATATTGAAACAAATTCATTTTTTTAGATAAAAGAAGTATTTTCCAAAAAAATGCAATTTTACCACCTTTTAATGGAAAACCATTTTTAAAACCAATATTTTACAATATTATATATTTAATTTTATGAAATTATATTCTTCTTTAGAATCGGGACATAAAAATTTATTTTGGATAAATATTTAGTACTTTTCTAATAACTTCTATATTTTCATGAATACTGAAAAATAAAATATATTAATTGAAAACAACTTTTTAAATCAAAATAATTTATTGTGTTAAATTATGTATTGGAATGGTTTGGAAGTATAATTATATTATATTTTTATCATTTAATTCAATGTATGTTATTATAGGCAATTTCACATTAAAATTTGACATAAACACATGTCAATCTTTTGATAGTTTTTACTTTTTAAAAACTTTCTTTTCGATTTTGACAACAAGAATTAATTTTAAATTAATTAATTCAACTTCTATGATTTGAATTTGGTGAAAATAGAATTCATTTTTGAATTCAGAATATTGAAATTATCATAGTGTAAATTTTTTGTATTTTTCTAAAAACATTCAATTTTTGATGAATAGTGAAAAACACTGCGTTATAGTTTAAAATCGACTCTTTATTTAAATAATCATTTATTTTATTTAAATTTATTTAAAGTCAAAATAGATATATAATACCTGTATAATTTCTATATAAGTCATTGTAGTCATTTTATAATAAAATGAGATGTATAAAATTTTATTGAACTTTTTACATTCTTTTATCCACCTCATAGGAGTATTTGCAAATTTACATAAAAAATAATTTTATCAATTGTGTGTGTTGAATTTTAAAAAATCCAAGAGACACGGTTGATATCATTAAGTAAAATTTGGTTCAATAAGATGAAAATAATTTTTGGTGAATAGTAAGTTTTTACTTTTATTTACCACAGTTAAAAGTAAATAGGGTAATTAAGGGTAAAAATGATATTATTATTACCCTAAAACATGTACTAATTATATTGGATAAGTGTAATTCGACCAAAAACAACCTTATAAATAAAATATCATCCTTTAGGCCACTTGGATTAGATTAGGACATTTATTATTATTTAATTCAATGAAGAGTTAAAAATGTTAAATTCAATGTTTAATAACTAAACCATTTTTAATATATGGTTACACATATGATAAAATCGACTATAAATATTCATTAGAAATATAAAAATATTTCCTACATTATCGTATTTTGTTTATATTTTTATTCATTATATAACTTAATATATTTATGTCATAATGATGATGAAGTAATTACCTAATTAATGAAATATTAAAATAATTCATATTATAAATATCCATATAAATTTAATTTTAGACTTTTTATGAATTATACTTATTTTCGTGGTTAATATGACATGTTAGGGTTGGTAAGATTTATTGTTTTTGAAGTAATAATGCTGTTCTGAATTTAGAAAAAACCAAATACCAAATCGTGTCCAAATTGACATAAAAGTGTTTTTAAAACAAATATTATATTATTAATTGATATTCTATTCCAAAAAATCTAAGGTTCCACAAAAATACTTATATAATGATAGCTATATCATTAATTAACCACTTGGGTTTATCTTGGATGTATATAGTATGTTTATTAACCATATAATATAATAATACAAAGAGAAATGGTAAATGTCAAACTATTTAACTAAGAGTTAAATCTAAAATATAAGGTTAATATAGTGACCCAATCCTGTCTAAAACAGATTGGTTGAGAGGTTTTTGACCCATATAAATGTTAGACTTTAAATAAATTATTTTTGAACCATTATAAAATAAACATTATTTTCATTATAAACTAATATTTTTAGCTTTTCCTAAGGTGCCCCACACCCCTCTTTTAAAAGGGAACTCACCTTCTCTCTAATTCACATGATCAAAGCCATTAGTCATGGAAAAACAATGCCCAAATAACCACTCAACAGTCCTCTATTAATCATATATTCCTTACTTTTGTCATAAATCCATCCTAAGGAGCCCTTTTGATCAAATCAAAAGGAAGATCCTGAAGAAGATATAAATATTTCATCACCTCTTTCAAGTTCCTTTCTTCTTCCACTTCCTCTTTCTTTTTTGTTTCCATAATAAAATAATAAATTCAGTATATTCTATATAATGTGATGTTATTGTAAATATGTTACAACCATATTAATTACTCTATCCATCCTTTTAATGACATGTCACCATACGTGCGTACGTATGGCTTACTGTCTCCACGTCATGGTGTAGTTGTTATTCAATACATTATTAACTGTATTGGTATAATAATGATGAATAATTTTTGTAAATAATAAATATAACATGATAACGAGTCTGTATATATGATATACCATACAATTATATATGATTTTAATATCAAAAGAATTATATTTTCGCTCGTGCATACGTGCGGATTACCGTCTCCACGAACGTGATGAGATTCATTCCCCCATCGTATCCATTCAAGAATAATTTTCATTTGATGTTTAAAAATAATGTTTAAAGACTTCATATCATTCTGAATATTAATAAGATATATCTCATCCATAACAATCATGGCTTACGTAACCAATCATGTTAAGGAGAATGAATAAGTTAACACCTAAAACGATGATAATACTAAAATATCAATATTAGAATATCATATTTGATATCACATTAATTTATATGGATATTTTATAATTTAATAAAAATTATTTCACCATAATACAAGAGATTAATGTACCCTCGATGAAGGAAAAGTACAAGGTAAGGGGTTTCTTATCTCACATTTAATTCTGTGAGATTTCCATTGTTTGCCTCTTATTTATTGGATGTGGTGTATTGTATACAGCCATTTGATATATATTATAATCATTCTATTTATATTCATGGAATTATGTGATAAATTTTTTGGTCATTAAATTTTGGTCATACGACTCGATTGATTACAACGAAGTAAGGGTTTTTCATATCACTTTTTACTCCCATGAGGTTCATGCTATATTGTCCACTACTTCCTTTTGTGTAGCGTATATATTGTCCATGATTGTATTCTTGGTGTAATACAGTTTTTTATGAGTATTTACATCTTCATTTTATGATCCTTATTTCATGGGTTGTATGTTTCATAAGTTACCAAAACGATAAGGTAATTTCAAATTTCAATTTCCACTCAGTGGTCTTTAAGCATTCTTCATTAATTATTTTACTCCAAGATTTTGTGTCGAATCTCTATTTATTAATTATGTAGTAATTTCCACTCCCATTTTTTGGATTTATTTTTGATACACATAATCTATCCATTGATAATTTTTTAAGTCATTTATATAGACTTGAACTTAACTCAACTTCAATTCATTGAGTTGAACATCCAAGTCATTGGTGTTGTTTTTACATGAATATGTGTGAATTTCCTCTAATTCATTTACACTGAATATCCAATCATATTGAGTGTATTTATATTTTTCACACATAATTATGTCATTGATTTATCCTTTACCTAAGGATACTATCATTGTAAGGGATTTCATCTCAATTTACATTCCTTTGAGACTTCTTTATTGTTATGATCCAATTCACTTTTATATGGGGTTTATACTATCCTTTAACATAGTATATATTGAAATCCTTTATTCTCATGGTATTATAACGTTTTTATTACCTCAATTATTTGTATTCAAGGATCTCTCATTTGGATAGTAACTCTAACTTAAAAACCATTTTAAATGTTTTAAAAATTTATTCTTCTAAATCATTCTCATTAATGTCTATGTTTTAAAAATGGTTTTAAGGTTTTATTTACATGGACATTAATTTTTTAAAATTAAAATTCCTTTTAAAAGTTTAAAACTTGTATGGGTCAGTTTGATTCAAAAATCTATTTTTAAACAGCTTCTTGACAAATAGTGTGACTTTTATTTGTCTTCAAGAAAAAGAGGGATATTTCTCTAAAATACCTTTGATGATTATTTTCATCTATGTCAATATCCTTCATTATTCTCGATTGAGTTTAATCTATTACAATAAAATCTTCTATATTGTATTGAATGAGTTATGTTTGACTGTGGATTCTCTATTTGTATACCATTCATGTTTTGTGGATAGATTATTGACATTTCAAATGCTAGTTTTAATACGAATGTTTATCTTATGTTTCGAACCTTTCATATGAGGAATGCATTAGACTTAGTAAGTGACAGGTGGAGCCCTCTATAGCTCCTCGATTCATCGGTAGGTCTGATGTGATAAAATAGTGTCTTGGAACAAGGCCTTGACAAAATCTTATTTGTAGTTTTTCCACAAGGCATTGACGATGTGGTTTTGAAGTCTGGCATTATGCATTCCATCATTATGAATGTGGTTATTGATATTACATGTGATTATTCGACTAGTAGAATATCAATGTGAATAAGTAAATGGAATTATTTGATTTTATCTTTTCCATATTATTCTAAAGTTCATGTTTAAAAGGGTTTTATTTTTGTCTTATACATTGCCTTAAATGTTTATTCTTATTTATGAATGTTTCCGCTTTATTTTTATCCTTACTAAGAATATGAGCTCACCTCATTCTATGTATTATTTTTCCTAGGATGCGAAGAATTATATTATGAATGACATGTTGGGATAGTATATGGGATCTCAATGTTGTCTATGAAAACAATGTTGTTGTATTTTTACATTTTATGATGTAATGTAATCCTTATAAATGTATCTACTACGTCAAAGGCTACAAAAATAATTAGTCTTTCGATACTTGATCTTTTGTGATCATGACAATGATATGTAATAATGCACCGACTCTGGGCTTCTGGGGTTGGGGCGTTATAGTTGGTATCAGAGGAAGCTTAGTACAATCCATGGAATCTAGATTTAGATAAACTCTAATTAGAGAAAATTACCCTAAGATTGACTTTGAAGATTAGTATAGATAAACATTTTAGAAATTTGGTATTGTATAGATTATGTTGGTTTTATAAAAAATAAATCTCTATCTGGATACGAGCAGGTAGAGGCAGATCTGGCATAGATGTACCTAGGAGTGAAAACTCCGACAAGGAGTTTCGGGCTTGACCCGGGGTATCTTGGTACACGACAACGGGCCTTGCTACACTCTTATTTACAAAATTCCTGGGGGATATGCTTAGGATAATTTAAATTTTCTTTAAAAAATGATTTGAAGGATTTTAATATAAGATGAGAATAAATAACAATCATTAATCGTAAGGTGTTTTAGATTGAAAATAAGGTGTTATTATATTCTCTAAATGGTTTTATGACTCACACAATGCTTTCATATGTTAGTCGGTGGATGGATTTCAAGGAAGTCATAGTAACATTGAACATGATGTACAATGTGGGAACAATGGCAGAACTAAGAAATAGAATGTAATGTTGATAGGTGTAAAAGATATTGTGTTAATACCGAATAGGTTTTCCAAAAATATGATCAACAACATATATATTAACCAACTCCCAGACTCCACAAAGATGAGAAATGTAGTGAATGATAAGAGCTCCAGTAGTGGAGACCATGGAGAAAAGAATGATCAATTTCTATCATGCAAGAAATGTGGAAGGAGACACCAAGGGAAGTGTCTTAATGGAACAAAGAAATTCATTATATATAAGAAAGAAAGACATAAATTAAATAATTGCTGAGGAAAAATGAAAATTACAATGGAAGAAAATTAAAATGATCCCAAGTATCCATTTACATTCATTTTCCGTAAATGTAGGGAACCTGGGAATTACCTAAGTGAATTCCCTATTCAATAGGATAACCCCTTGGTCAAGGAAGAACCTATGTGGAAATAAATGGATGGTCAAATGTTTAAAAGTATTAGTGCTCTCTGTTGATGGGATTACTTTTGAAGACTTTTCTCTTATGTGTTACCCTTTAGTTTATTATGTGAAAAATGCTATTTTAAGAAGAATTGTGTTTTCTATTGTTGATATTGTTATAAATAACCATTTGGGTTTATATGATCCATGAATTTGAGTAAATTAAATGTTATTAAATTTTGGGATGAAAATGCGAGGTATGAGATAAAATTTGTAGTAAAATTATGTTATAGTTATTTTGTGGAATTTATCTCATTTTGGGAATGTTATAAAATATTGTTTTTTTAAAGGAAAACATGTAGACCGTGTGAAAACCTGTCGCATTAGACAAAGCTCTAGGAATCGAACCCACAACCATTGTTTGATTGGGATTTATCGTCTACCAATGGACTACGTGATGCCCCAGGTTATTTTGACCAATTATTTTTAGTTAAATTATTTTATTGATCAATAATAAGTTGATTTGGGATCTTATGTTTTATCAAATGGATATCCTTAGTATATGGAAATGATTTTGGGATTAAGTGATAAATGTTATTTTGGAAGATGTTCGCTCTGTCGGGAATACTATATACCTAAGGAAAATAGAATACTATGGGATTTCATTTGAGGAGAAATGGTGGAATTTTATCTTTGTTTTTATTGTGTATTTATAACAATTTGTGTTATTTATGTAAATGATTAACCTATCATAGAGAATATGTGATTAGGTCAATTACTTTTAAGTATGTGACTTTAAGAGTAGTTGATGTTATTTGAAAATAAAATTTAACGTGGAAGACAACGTAATAAAATTCTTCTATGTTTTGGGTTTCAATATTAGATTGGATTATATTGATGGATTTTAAGGACAATTGTTTATTGAATGGTATTTATTGAACTTTTGGTATTGTTGGTTTAATTTTAGAAATTAAGATAAGTATTTCTTTCTTTAAAGGACTATCCTTTTTGGGGATCATATGATCATGTAAAAACCATTTTGGTTTGGGTTAATTTCTAAAGACAAGGTAAATATATATAGTTTATCATTTGTGGATTATGTTATTCTCTAGAAGTTCATTCTAGTGCTTTAGCTGTGACCAAGTCATCTGGAATACTCATTGGTTGAAAAAAAGATGATCTAGTGGTAGAAATTTATTAAAGGATGAAACTCTACTTAAAAAGTAAGTATATATAATTATATTAATAGTCAATCTCATAAATATATTCCTCAACTTCAGGAAATGGAACTTAAAACAAAAAACATTCCCTATTTACTTTCACTACTGGGAAACTAATGAACATTAATCTCATCACATGTTTGTAGTTTTCTAGTTTTTAACTTTCGCCTCATCATGTTTTATATCACTCTCCACTTGAACATGACACTTATTTTTTTTACATATCCATGTTTTCTTACCTGGAATCCTAGTGTGGGTTATCTCATTTGACCTTTGTACTTCTCTTTCTTTCTTTTAAAGAGACAGCTGTATTAACTATTTTTCTAAAGTGGGGCATTCAATGAAGTTCCCAAGAACAATTTTAAAATTGCGAGGAGACAATTTCTAAAATGGGGGAAGAATGTAACACCCCAATATTTCATAGTAAGTTATTTTCTTTAATTCAACAGCTTGCGCTATACCCAACACCCAGTTCGAGCGCACCACAACTTACAAAACTAGCCGTTCAAAAGCAGTTATGAATAGTATTAACTGAATATTGAATTTTATATACTCCATAAAATTTTAGAATCCATATTATGTGTTTCTTATACATAATATAAAAACAAATTCATTTTTTTCAGATAAAAATAAGCATTTTTAAAAAAATGCAATTTTACCACCTTTTAATGGAATCCAGTTTTTAAAACCAATGTTTGACACTTTTATATATTCAATTTAATGAAATTATCTTCTTCTTTATAATAGGGAGATAAAAATTTATTTTGGATAAATTTTCGGCACTTTTCCAATAACTTTTATATTTTGATGAATACTAAAAAATACTTAATTTTAATTGAAAAAAAAACATTTTTAATTGAAATAATTTATTGTGTTAAATTATGTATTTGAATGGTTTGGAAGTCTAATAAGAATATATTTTTATCATTTATAACAATTTATGTGATTATAAGTAATTTCACATTAATATTTCACATTAACACATGTCAATCTTTAGATAGTTTTTACTTTCAAAAAATATGATTTCGGTTTTGACAATTGGAATTAATTTTTAATTTATTAACGCCACTAAAATGTTTTGAAATTGGTAAAATAGAATTCATTTTTGAATTCAGAATATCAAAATTGGATTGGGTAAATTTTTGGTATTTTTCTGAAAACATTCAATTTTGGATGAATAGTGAAAAACACTACGTTATAGTTTAAAACCAAGTTTTTATTCAAAAAATTAATTATTTTATTTAAATTTATTTTAAGTCAAAAAATATATATAATACATGTATAAGTACAATATAATTCATTGGAGTCATTTTATAGAAAAAATAGATGTATAAAATGTTATTGAACTTTTTAACATCTTTTACTCACCTCCTAGTAGCATTTGCAAATTTACATAAAAATTAATTTTACCACTTCTATGTGTTGAATTTCATAAATCCGAGAGACACGGTTGATATCAGTATGTAAATATGTAGTTCAATGAGATGAAAATAATTTTCAGTGAATTGTAACTTTTAACATTTATTTACCACGGTTAAAAGTAAATAAGGTAATTAAGGGTAAAAATGATATTATTATTACCCTAACACATGTCCTAATTCTATTTGATAAGTGTAATTCGACCAAAAAAACCTTATAAATAATATATGATTCTTTAGGTCCACTCAGATAAGATTAAGACATTTATTATTTTTATTTAATTCAAAGAAGAGTTAAAAGTGTTAAATTCAGCGTTTAATAACTAAACCATTTTTAATATAGGGTTACACATAAGATAAATTAAATAATAAATAATCATTAGAAATAAAACAATTTCCTATATAATGGTATTTTATTTATATTTTTAGACATCAAATAATTTAATTTATTTATGACACAATAATGATGCAGTAATTACCTAATTAATCAAATACTAAAATAATTGATATTATAAATATCCAAATAAATGTAATTTGGGAGTTTTTATGAATTAAACTAGTTTTATAGGTTAATATGACATGTTAGTGTTGGTTAGAATAATTGTTTTCGAATTTATAATGTTGTTAAGAATTTAGAAAAAACAAAATACCAAATAGTGTCAAAATTGACATAAAAGAGTTTTTTAAAAAATATAATATTATTAATTAAAATTATATTCCTAAAAGTCTATGGTTTGGCCAAAAGGCTTATATAATTATAGTTGTATCATTAATGAACCACTTGTTGTTTTCTTGGAAGTATATAGTATGTTTATTAACCAAATAATATAAAAATACAAAGAGACATGGTATATGTCAAACTATTTAACTAAGAGTTAAATCTAAATGATAAGGTTAATAAAGTCACCCAAACCTGTCCAAAACCTATTGTTTGAGTGGGTTTTAACCCATAAACACCTTATCTGTTAAATAATTCATTTTGGAGCTATTATTTATAGAAAAATATTTTTATTATAAAATAATATTTCTAGCTTTTCCTAAGGTGCCCCTCACCCCTCTTTTAAAAGGGCACACCTCCTTCTCTCTAATTCACACCTTAAAATACATTAGGCCTGTCCAAACCATATAAAATATCCTCCCAACTCTCCTTCTTTCATCCTAGAGGCATTACTACAGTCAAAAAGCCATCCTAAAGATCCCTTTTGATCAAATCAAAAGGAAGAACCCGAAGAAGAGGTAAATATTTCATCACCTCTTTCATGTTCCTTTATTCTTTACTATTTATTTCTTTTTTTGTTTCCATTAAAAAATAATTACTCCCGTATCTTCTAAATAATATGATTTTATTATAAATATGGTACAACCATATTCATTACTGTATCCATCCTTTGAATGACATGTCACCATACGTGCATACGTATGACTTACCGTCTCCACATTGTGGTGTAGTTGTTATTCAATACATTATTAATTGGATGAGTATATGAATGATTTCTAATTGGTGTAAATAAAAAATATAACATGATAATGATTCTTTATATTGAATATACCATCCAATTATATAGGATTTTAATATCAAAATAATGATATTGTCGCTCGTGCGTACGTACAGAATATTGTCTCCACGGACGCGATGAGATTCATTCCCCATCATATCAATTCAAGAATAATTTTTATTTGATGATTAAAAATAATGTTTAATCACTTCATATCATTCTGAATATTAATAAAATACATCCTATCCCTAACAATCATGGCTTACGTAACCAAGCATATAAAGCAGAAAGAATCAGTTAACCCCCAAAATGAAGATAATACTAAAATATCAGCATTAGAAGATCATTTATGATATCATATTAATGTATATGATTATTTCATAATTTAATAACATTGATTTTACCATTATAAAAATGATTAAAGTACCCCCGACCAAGGAAAATTACAAGGTAAGTGGTTTCTTATCTCAATTTTAATTCTCTATGATTTCCATAGTTCACCACTTATTTTTTGGATGTGGTGTATTCTGTACTACCATTTGATATATATTATCATTATTCTCTTTATATTCATGATATTATGTGACTCATTTGGACTAAAAACTTCACTTAATTGATCCTATAATTTCAATATGAGATCGTAGTATAAAAGTGATGATCCATCATGGTTCCCAACACAATCCTCAAGTGATCCTCATACACTTCTTCAAATATGGACTAGACTAGGATGTTTTCCACAAATAACACAATGAAAGAGTCTATATATTGGTGGAAACCCCTATTTTTGTTTTCTACAAAGACCTCTGGATAATTTTCCAATATGAAAATCATGAACAAATACTCTATGTGGTTGTACCATGTTTAGTAATCCGTTTTCAGGATATATTCCTCTTTTACCCAGACATGGTGGTAACCCTAATGAAAGTTGATCTTAGAGAAACACTTTTCCCCTTTAATTTGGTTGGAAAATCTTCAATATTTTGAAAATGGTATTTATTCGTGATGGATATCTTATTTAACTTCAGGTAGTCAATTCACAACCAGAGATATCCTTCCGCATTCATTGCGAACAAAAAAAGAGTGACCCATGGAGAGACGCATGGGTGAATGAACCCTTTGGATTCCAAATCGTCCAGTTATATTTTTAATTCCCTCAATTCAGTGGGGACCATACAATATGAATGAAGATATATCAGTTGTGATACTAGTTCCATTTCAATCTAGAAATGAACGTCTCACTCTAGGGGTAATCCTGAAAAATCAGAAGGAAATAACTTTGGGAACTTTTCCACCACATGAGGTAACACACCCTCAGGAACACCAGAATTGTCCTCCAACATGAGAGATGATAATTGAAAAGAAATATTACCCAACACCAGGAGTGGAGGTCTGACATGACCTGACTGGGATCCCATTCAATGTGGAAGACCTGAGCACTTACATTAGGTACCACTAAACTAACTGACTGCCGATAAAAATTAATGTGTGATTGGAAATGCACCATCTAGTAAATGATAAGGATCACAAAAAATGGTCCATATCTAAGACCAAGACACCCCATTCCATATCATCCCCTAACATGGAAAGTGAAAATTCTGGGAAATTGATATCCTGCTCCTTCTTCTAACCCAATGGCGTCACCAACTCCATCACCAATGATAAGAGCTTAGTTGGAATATTCAACAAGTTCACAAGACAAGAAGTTATAAAATACATAGATTCACTAGTTTAAAATAAAACTTCATATATAGAAGATAAAATTAAAATGGTACCTTGAACTGTTGTGGGCCCAACATCTGGTCCCACTTGTGTCTCCTCCACAACATGAAGGTGGCTGGTATCTATTTGAGTCTGACCATTCCCACTAGCATGAAACTCTATCATGATCGTAATCTAACCAGAAGAAGATTTGGCCCTACCACCTCAACCACGAAATCGAGATCCCACCACCTTGGACTGTTCTGATTGAGCTGTTATTCCCTTGGAATCCACTACTCCTTCCACTCCCTAATAAGAACATATATCCCTACAAAATCGCTACAAGTTCTCTGATGCTCAACATCGGTGACAATATTTGGGAGGATTTGTAAAAGTAGGTTGTGTTTCTCCCACCTTACCTTATTGGGGGCACAAAGAGGACTTTAAATCAATAGCCACGGGGTAAGGATGCCTGGAAGGATGGCCTGAACTACCACCCCCTTCATCCCAAGCTCACCACACATTTTTTATTTTCCAATGAATTGTTGTTTCCCATAACAAACATGGATATAGAGGGACTATACCTTCCCTTGCTGTCAATCTTCATAATACATGTTCGGTCAACCACTTCACCATAAGTCTTCATCTTGAAAAAGAAGACCTGAGAATAGATATCTAGATGGAATCCTTTATCAAACCTTTGAAATTTCTTCTTCTCATTACAGACTATCTTAGGGGCACACCAAACCACCTTATCAAAACTGTTGGCATACTCCATCACCGAATGGTCCACCTGGACAAGATCGATGAAATCCCAAGATCCAGCATACACCAAGACCTCATGGTAGTATTGATTATCAAATAACACCTTGAATTCTTTCCAGCTCATTATCTTATGCTTCCATTCTTTAATAACTGAGTCCAACCACCTTTGACTGTGACCCTTTAGTAAAAATGAAGCACACTTCACCCTTCACTCTTTAGGGGTTCTGAGGAACCCAAACATGTGCTCTATATTCTTTATCCACTCCTACTCTTTTTTATGTTCTAAGCTACCTTGAAATAAGGGGTTTTAGTCTTTATAAATTCATGGGATTTATCCTTCCAAGGGCGAAGGTCACCTTCCCTGACCGGAGTAGGAACAAGACACACCGCTTGTCATAGAGCCCAGACAGCTCAAGCCATGGAATATACAAACATCAGATTGAGAGGTGAGGTAGAACTCTCTCCAGCTTATTCCTGTGGTTGTAGGGGAAATTTCATAGGATGCCTCTTTCTATAACTAGAAACAATCACATATGAACATAATTAACACAATAGATCTGAAAAAATTCAGAAACAAACAAAAAAACCAATAAATCATATATGCCAAAGAAACAAAGTGACCAAACCACTTCACCCAGAACTAGTTTCCACATACATTATGTAGCCTGAACATCCCAAATAGAGGAGAATCTAAACCCACATCAAAACATCCCATGGTGACATGAGGTCTTTCATGAAGTGTTTTTTCCCGACACCCAATTCGCAAACAGAACTCTGAGCCACAATAATCCTAGATCTTGTATATCCAGACTCATCCCAAATAACATGACCCAAATAGATAAACCTCACTTTGAAACCATTTTGTCACAAACCAATCTGGGTGTTCATCTAAACTCGCACCTTTCCTGGTCTGTGGAAGGGCTCGAAGGTCATTCTCAATCCCCATGGGATAGCATAAGTTCTTGGGTATCAATACAAGAAAGTGGGTGAGATTTACCTAACCATAAAAATATAAAAAATTATACAATATAAAATAAAACAAATATGGATAAACCAAACCAAAAAATCCTTTACAAGGTTACATATTTATTTGTACATGTTTATAAAAAACCAAAGAGAGATACTATAAAAAGAGAACAAAAAACCATCTCCAAAAACCACCACAAGGAAGGGGGAAAATATCTCTCATGGGGTCACCACAAAATGCCAAATAGGATCACTGGCATCCCAAACCACCATCCCCAAAAACCTTAACCTTACCTATATCAATCATGCCAAATTATCCTTACACCCAAAGGTGTAACCATGGTGTGAGCTATTTCCTAGTATGATACAACCCAAAAGGAATCCATGCTATAAATGTTAATTGAAAAATAATTTTTCACGTTTGATAAATGAAAGGAAATTTTAAAACTATTTAATGGAAATAATTTTTAATGAAAGAAACTTTTAAAATAATGCATCTTTAAATAAAAACACATTTACCTTTGAGGTAACCCGATAGCCACACCATATGCCGACGATGAGGGAAACATAGTCAAGATCACTAAACATGGTAGAGTCCCTATGGGTAATAACTAGTATATGGGACCCTATAACCTCACATCTCATTGTAATGTTTTATAGGAGACACAACCATCTATGTTCTCACACACGAGCCATTATAGAGGAGAATCATCCAACATTCTAGTGGTCTCTGATCATCGTCAATATTTAGTTGTGTCATTATCTCCAATCCTGATAAGTGAAACTAGGCCATAGCCACCTCTGTATAACAATAAACATATTCATAGAATGACCTATTAACTACATGGACTTCCTATAGTTGGTCAATCAATATTTATTTGACACAAGATAAACCACACTTATACATACAATCTAAACAAGGCACCACACCCGAAAATCCTCCATTTTCACTCCAAAAAACTATTTCATGAATCAAACTCACACTAAAACCGTTTTAACCATGGTTAGTATCTGAAACACCATTTAATAAATCATTTATTCAATTAATAACACATTTCAAAAGAACAGAATAGGGAAAACATCAAGAATGCACCATTTTTACATGCATATCCCATTTTAAAATCAACAGAACAACATATCACATCAAAAAATACTTTAACACAACACTGATAATTTAAAAAACATTATAAATAACACATGAAAGACTTATAAATTCATCATGAAAAGTGAAAGCATAGAATCCCCTACCAATAGTGTAAAAATCCTCGAAATCTTTGGTGAAACTACCACCACACCTAAACCACACTAGAAGGAAGAAATATAGAGACCAAAACAACAATATTGATCCCAAAGGATCAATATTCAACACTAAAATCATTACCCTAGGGCTGGAGAAGAGGAAACCCCAAAAGAAGAGTGGGAAACCCTAAAATAGAGAACAAATCTAGGAGAGGAGGCACTTATGAAAAATAAATGAATAATCACACCAAATCCTACACAAAAATGGAGTTTGAAGGGAGGAGGAAGGAGGGTGAGGCACACCTAAGGAAGAGAATCCAGAGTGGGGTGATAAATGTGGTGTTTTGTGGGTTAAAACCAAAATGATAGAGAAATTTTAATGACTTGGATGCCACACATGGTTAGTTCACACGGTTTTGGAAACCGTGTGGTAATCTTGATGATCATTTTTTCTGATGTATGACCCACTGCATGGTTACCTGGGATGAGGAGCACAACCATGCAGTGACCGTGTAGTAGGTTCTAACTCTTATGACACAATTAACTAGGCTGGGTGAACATTTACTACAAACTGTGTGCCAACCATGCACAGGGGACTCTCCCTCCAAAATCCTCCATATCTATAAAAAAATTTAGAGGGAAACTAAGGAAACAATATAGTCCAAAAAATAGAAAAAACTTTAAAAATGAGAACATAGATGTTATAGATATAGTGGAATATGGTACTCCTTACCCATTCCTTAATGTATGTCCTATAAGTTTGATCCAAAGATAAATCTTATCTAATAGTAACAATGTGTGTTGTTTTCTTAAGGATATCTTATAATAACCATGTATAATTTGTTCTCTTTATGAATTTTGGGGAGACCTTTAATAAAATCCATGATGTTGTTTTCCCATTTCCGTTCTGGTATGGGTAATGTTTTTAACATACCCCTCTAATTTTTCCCCTCATTCATAACATATTAACATACCAATAACTGATATACAACTCAAAAATATATCTCTTTATGTTTTCCTCTTTGATATAATATTTTTAACTTTCCAGTTGTTGGTGTTATACCCTTGTCACCCTTAAGTTGTGGGTTCAAACCCCAAAATCTTTTTTTCTTGTGATAACTTGTCACCTGTGATGTAGTTTATCCCTTTTCAAAACAATATTGATATAATTAAAATAACATTAACAAAAATAAAAACCCATAATTAACGTAATATAAAAGGTAATATAAATCATAAAGGTTTAGAATAACTTTATTCTTATGTTCATTAAATATTAATGCAGTCTTCGTAAAATAAAAATTTCAGTAAAAACTTATAAACAACAAATGTGTTGTATTTACATACATGTATCCCAAAAAAACCATAATATTTATAATCTCTTATCACATAAAACCTAAATAGGGGTTTATAAGACTTTGAACATACAATAAACCATTAAATAACAAACAAATTAGGATATCTACTACTATTTAGTTAATTTTACATGGATACATATATTCATCCAAAAGATAATTAAACCATTATTCCTTAAATTATATCCAATAATAGACAATAATATTTCCACTAGAATCATTGATTTATCCTTTAACGTATATAACATCAAATGAGGATTCAATATTTAAGAATCTATATAGAGGTAGATATTCAATGGTCAAGATGACATCAAATTTCACTAAAGGATAAAGAATTATATTTTCAAAGGGTGTATTTAAATAAAAACAACATGAAATTACTAATTCTAGAGTGGAGGATAAGTTTTCCCTAATTATCATTATTCAATTCAACAATTGTAATTTCATTTGATTAACTTTATCATTTTTATTTATAGTTTTTATATCTTGTTATCCTCATTATCCGTTGTATTAGGTAAATGATTTTCACAATTCCCAAACTCCTTGTGTCTATAACAATGAATTTTTGGTGGGGCATCACGTGGATATATCTCTCAATTCACATCATTAGCTATCTTATTGAAATAATATCAACATTCATCTACTTGATTAACTTACTTTTCACACATAAAACATTTACCAATACCCTTAAGATAATTTCATCTATGCTTCCTTACACACTTAAAGAATAAATTAATCTCATATTCTTCCAAACATTGTTCATAGAGTTTACTTTGAATTACATATTCCTCTTCATATCAAAACCATTAGATTTAGGGGTTACCCTAATAATTATTTCCAACATGATATAACATTGAATGATTTATTCATAGATATTTGAGTCCCTTATGTCCAACAAGCTTCAAAGTCTTCGTTTAATGAAATTGAGGAATCAATCAACTTTACTTTGAGGTTGGATGATAATACCAGAAGCGTACTTCACAAGTGTAATGCCCTAACACCCAAGCATGGAGCTAGTGAATTAATTTTTTAAATTTTCATCATTACATGAAATCAAATCCAAAAGGACTAATAATTTTTAGTAGTTTTTGAAAACCATATTACAATCAAGATACCCATAATACATTAGTAAAAGAAAATAAAACATAACAAAAGAAAAATATCACCATATTTAAAACTCATTCAAAGAATTAATATTCACATAATATGGAATATAATGAAAAAAGGGTTCACTATGGTTCCCAATAAGTGTTCAGTATAGTGGAATAACTAATGAATCAATAATAATAATGAACATGCAAACATAAATAACAGAAAATTCATTCCATTTAATCAATAAATTGAGAATTAATGGTATCCATATATTTTTTCACAGTAGAAATATCATGGATAATAATAACTAAATACTAAATTAAGGAAATGATTAATGATCAAAATTCAGGTCTAGGGAATATGAAAACTAATACCAACAAGTCCCTCTATAATATTGTTTAAAACAAGAGGCAGAAACACATATAATTTGTGCGACTAATTTGTCCCAAGGGAAACTATAGATGCATCAAGGGGATATATAAATTCTAAAGACCACCTGTCACTTCCAAATAATTCATCATATATCGAGTTATTAATTTAATTAATAAACAATATTCCTTATCAAATATTCTTATTAATTAAGGAATACATATTTATGAATATTTTAACAGATAATAAAATAAATGTCAAAATAAAAACCATATGTAAATATTTTATATAATTTAGGAAATAATAATGTCCATCTCCCAATAATTTAGATATTAAATGTAAATTTAATTTCCAATTATAAATTATTACAATAAAGTGATTTCTTCAAGATAAATTTAACAATCACAAAATAAAGTGATATTGCAAAGATAAATATTACCACTTGGTAATTTTACCGTCAAACCATTTGGGTGAGATAATTCAAAATGAAATGAAAAATACCATTATGTATGAGTGAATAATAATATTAAATGAAAAAGGGGTAGTATATACACCACTTAAATGTTAATTGGTTCATACTAACAAATAAGTCTTAATGTAATGTAAATTGAGACGAAATCCCTTACCTTACACTCCCTTTTGGTTGAATGCTCATTAACATATTTTATAGTGGGTTTAATAATGTGATTAAATTAAAAAATATTAATATTAATATTTATAATACCATATATTATCCTTTTATAAAATATTATCAGCTGTTTGATAATAATCGTTCCTTATTTTCACTTTTTCGGGTGTTAATTATCTCATTTCTCGAGTATGTTTTTACTTGTTAGTGTTTTATTCCTATTACTTAGATCATGATTTCATAATATCCAGAACATAAAACAAGATTTAAATATTCTATATATTATGTATATACTTATTTATAGTAATCCGCAATGTCTGGATATTGGAAATGAAATACACCGTTCATGGAGACGGTATGCCATTCGTACACATGGATGCTGCCTCAAATTTATTATCATATAAAAAATAAAATTAAATGATATATATGTATATTATAATATAGGAGTCATATTAATTTCACATTTGTCCCATAGTTTATTAAACCCATCCTTAATACATTCAATGTAATGTGTGAATGAATCAAGTTATTTTGAAGAGAAGGTAGTCCACACGGCCACATACGATATTATCATTTTCCAATCAAATGGAAGTAAAGAAGGTATGAATTATATAAAAATTAATGAATCATAAAGACATAATAAATATAATATATATTATATTTACACTATAAATAAATCATTATTTCCAAACATGAAATGTTGTAATAGAGGAACGAATGACATCGGTACGTGAGGCGATAGTCCGTCAAACACACAAACAATGATCACATATCCCATTTGATGAAAGTTTGTTGAGGTGTAGGTTTAACTTAACAGATACCAACATGACCATTTGTTAAGGATAATTTTTTATTAAATATTCAATATTTAATAATTATTTAATCTTTTTAGAAATAAATAAAAAGAAATGCTCATTAAGGAATGTTACCTTTTTTGAGTAACTCTTTTTGGTTTATATGGAATGACTTTATTGGTTGGATTTATCCCCAAAGTGTGGATTATATTATGAGGTGAAATATGTTGGTAGATTATTTTTACATGATTTTGGCAATCCAATGTGATGTAATGGTGTGAATAATTGAGGGGGTGAGTGCATTTTTATTGTATAGGAGGAGTGATAATCTTCTAATTATAAAAAGGTCAACACTAATGATATGCGTCCCTTACTTTAGGAGTATACAAAATGGAAACAATGGATTTTAGTGAAATTATTATCAATATAAACCTCCACCACAAAAAATAATGATATTTTATATCATTTTCTTTCTTAACTTCTATGTTTCCATAGTTTTACCTTTTGGGGTTTTCACTAGGGTAAATAATTTTCTAGCCTAGGTATTTTTACCATTAAAACTGAATTATATGGATATTTTTTAGAAAAATAGAAAAAATTAATTATAAATATTATATATAAATTTAAAAATGGAAATCACTTGTGTGGTGGAAATTAATTTTATTAAAAATGCATGTAACATGAAGAAACACTACTTTAACCCAAACCATGATAACAATGTTTTTACTATTTAGTATAAAATATGTTCATTCTAAAATATCAATTATTCTAGGTGTATACCATAGTTGATATTTATTAGCATTTAAAAATTGTTTTTCAGAGTTTATGATTTTTTAGTAATTTTAAATATTTTAATAAAATATCATTTATAATAAAATAACATTAATGTTATGTTTTACAATATTTACATAATTTAAAATTTAAATATCAATACAGAGAATAAAATTTAATGTATTAAGTCAAAACCTATGTAACATGATATATTCATCTAAAAATAATTAAATACAATAAATCAATCAATTTTTTGCACTTTTAATATTTTTAGTATCATTTATTTTTGTTAATTTTTAAATAAATAATTAACGATTTAGAATTCCATATGAATTTTAAAAAACTAATTAATATGTAAATGTTAAATATAAATTATTATGAAAAAAATCATTTGACTTTAAAAATATGGTGTATAAATGAACTAATGTGTTTTTTTTTCTATATATGAAGGCTTCAAAAGTGTTAAAGGTAAGGAGAATTCCTTTTTTGTTTTCTTCCTTACGTAACTTATTATATAGGTCACTTTCATGGAATAATATTTCACTAAATCATAATATTAGGTTCAATACGGTATATGGTAAATATGTGGCTAATCAATTGGTTTTGGACATTTGTCAAGGTCATTTGGCCCCTTAAGATTATTGTTTAAGCACAAAGTAATCTCATTTTTACCTTAATCTCTCTAATTAATTTTAACCACTTCCACTAATTGTTATGGTCAAAAATTATATTGATTTTATTAAAATATAAATACTATTCTGATTCCAAATATATATATATATATATATATCCATTTTTATAAATTCAATCCACAAAAGTGGAAAAATTAAATTTAATGTTAATCCCAAAAATTTTGAGAGAAAGTGGGTTTATTAAAGTTAAAATGTTAAAATACTTAAATTATTTAAAATCAAACATCAATATGAAAAAATGTCTAATTAAAAATATTGAATTCATAGTTATATTATAAATATAATTTTACTTTAAAACCAATTAAAAATATAACTTAATATTAATATTTATTAAAATGAATAGATGGTAAATAAAATGTTAAAAATGTTAAAATATTTGTTTACAAACAGGTTCACCATTAAAAGGATCCAAAAATACATATAGAATTTTTTTTCATGAAACAAGATTTTCTGTTTTCATATTTCTATCAAATCTATTTTATGAATGAAAAAATAGTTGATTGAATACATAATATATAGATTTGATTAATAGAATTCACTAGTAGTAATTAATTTAATATATTCTAAAATAGATATATTGTAATGTATTAGGGCGTTACATTCCCCCCACATTAAATAAATTACACCCTCTAATTTCAAACATCATATATGTAATTAACGGTATGATATTTGGAAATACTATTATTGAGAAACCCACATTGTAAATAGTTTTAATAACAGATATTCCTAATAAAAGGGAAAGGGAAATGATAAGGTCACCACAAAACTAGGTATGAGAACATTAGATAAAAATTGACATTGAAATGAAATCTAAATATCACTTTATGAGGGATAGTTATAGAGAACATGTCTATGAAAATGTTTTTGACCACAAATCCATACACCATAGTCGTGAAAAATTTCATTGTTATCACAAAAAATGATGATAATCGGAAAAAAATTTTGTTTCAAGGACCTTCTCTTATAGTTGAGAAATTATTTCACTATATATGAGAATTATTTAATATTTATTTATATTTCATAAACACATTATTATCCTTTGGTTGTGCCTTGAAATATTTCTACTTCACTTATTAGTATAGGTTTCATTATACGGTGAAGTAAGACATTAACCTCTATATCCTTATCTAATGTTCAAAAAACCATTTAATAAATGGATAACCTTATGAAAATTCCAATATATTATAAATAACGTCCCTGAATATCCAAAATGATCTTATCATCAATTACCAAAATAACATGGAGTTCTTCATAATCATCACATGATAGTATGTGAATAAATTCTTCATATATTCCCATGAAGCATGATAATAATGTGAATTACCATAAAACCTAATTTAAAACATGCATGCTTACATATCCCTAAAATAAAAGATAAATTATTGGATATATATTTCATAAATCATAAAATGATTTAAACTCCATCAATGATAGAATAAACATCATTGTTATTAAATCATTTATCATTTCGAAGGTAGTCAGTAATTACCCAACATACATCATATGTATAAATCATCACTTAATCAAAAATAACTACCTCAAACTCAGGAACATATTAAGGGACGTTAATAATGTGTTTTACAAGATGTTTTACCTGTTACTAAATCATATTTCTTTCTCATTGGTACAAATCAATGCATGAAATTAAATCCATGATGAAAATATACTACGATAAAATCCTAATGTATTTCATAATAATTATAACCATGATATCGTTGACAATATACTATTACAAAATTATTCATGGAAACAAATACATGTGACAATTAATCATTCCACTTTATCTATATCAATAAAATAATCTTTACCAAGAACCATTAGCTTCTTCTAAGGTAAATTCTCTTGATTCTTTGTGTATTCATTTTTATAGTGCCCCATTTCCCTATAGTTGTAGCACTAGAAATAATCTATATATTTATTAACCTTTTATTCATGATCTTTATGGCCTCTATATCTGAACATATCACATAATCACAATCCCTTCAAACATTTACAAAGGTGATTTGTTCCAGAGTTATCACAAGGTGGAAAATATTGGATTATATTTTTCTTCTTTAAAGAATTAGAATTTTCATGGTTCTCAGATGACCTCTTATTATCTTGGTTTCCATTAAATTTGTAATATTTATAGAATTACTTCTTTATTTTGATGGCACATAATACTATTTCATTAAATGATGAAATGGTTTGAGAGACCAAATCCATTTGGAGACATGGCATAAGCCCTTTGAATAAATTGTCATTCATACATTCAGTTTACATTATATAATACATATCATACCTAGAAAACCTTATAAAGGTAGATTCATAGTCCGCAACACATTATTATTATTTTTAATTTAATCTTAAGAACATTATTTTTCTCTTAATTTATTGCTCATGAGGGAAATATTTATCGTAGAATGTCTCCTTAAAGTATTTAGATTCCATGAGTTATATTTCCCCATCCTCTATAGTATTTTGGATCATTAACCACTATTGGGTAGAATCATCTTTGAGAAAATATATTGAAAGTGTGAAATTTTCCTTTTCAACACATCTCAATGGAACAAATATCTTCTACAGATACATAATCCATTGCTTAGATGAAATTGGAATAGTAGTCCCACAAAAGGATGGTGGCTTCTGTCGCGTAATGTGATCTATCATAAGATAATTTTCACATGGAATAGGTTTCTCTTTCCAAGAAAGGTTATTTTTCATAACCAGACTAAGATTCCCTAATATAGACAAAATTTATTTGTTTACAATACCAACCATATTGGTTTCCTCAGCAGGGTAGTCTCCATATTTCCCATAATTATTGATACCATTCTTCCTTTTAGAAGACATTTTTAAACAATTTCATATACTGTATTAGATCATATCATAATGAAACATAATTTATTATCGAAAAACCACTGAAATACATAACATAAATTGAAATGTTTTATTATATATAATATCAAAATAATAAACATTGTTTTTTATTACATTCATCTATTTGTATCCTCAAAGTGTATCATAGGGTTATGTTCTCTATTATATGTTTTTTTCTAAATATAATTTCTATGGTTTCTTCTAAACTTCCTCTGATACCAATTGTAACATCCTAATCCCAAAAGCCTAGAGCTAGTGAATTACTTTATTACATTGGCATCATTATAAGGAATAAAATGCCAAAGGGCTGAGCAGTTTAATAGTTTGGGAAAACCTGATTATTTATAAGATACCCAAAATACATTGCGAAAAGAAAATAAAGCATAATAAAACCAAAAACTAAAAATCCATGAAACTTAATCAGAGAGTTCATATTAATATCCTTATGAAATAAAAAAATAAGGGTGAGCTCAAATGATCAGTAAATGAAGATTATATTGGAAGAAAAAATGAATCAATATGAATAATCAATATGGCAAGGTAAATTTCAGAAAAATCATGCCATTTAATCGATAAACTGAGAATAAAATGCATCCATAGAATGTTTCATAGTGAAAATCACATGGATAATAATAATTAAATACAAAATGAAGTTAATTATTAATTAAAAGATGTTATATTAGAGGAACATGAAACCCTGTACCATCAAGACCTTTCAGAAAACTGTTTAAAACTATATGTAGAAACTCCTTTAATTTTTTCAAATGATTAATCTCATGAGAACATGTCTATAAATCAAGGGGATATATAAAGTATGGAACCCACCAGACACTTTCCATCCAACTCAATGCTCATATATATCTAGTAAAAAATTTAATTAATAAACAATATTCCTTATCAAATATCCATATTACTTAAAGAATATAAATTTATCAATATTTCCCTAGATAATCAAATAACATCCAAAGTAATCAACATGTGTAAAATGGTGTACGGTTTAGGAAATAATAACATATATTAACCAAAAATTTGAATATTTAATTGAAATTTAATTTACAATTGAAAATGATTACAATGAAGTTATTTTTTCAAGTGAAATTTAAGAATCAAAAAAGAAAGTTTGATTGCAAATATAACTTTTACAACTTGGTAATTTTCAAGTCAAACACCTTAGGTGAAATAATTCAAATTGAAGCTAAAAATATCATGAATTAATAGTTACTAATGATATTAAATGATTAATTGGGAGTATATATACCAATTTAATGTGAATTGGTTCATAATAACAAATAAGTCTCAATGGAATGTAAATTGAGATGAAATACCTTAACTTACACTCCCTCTTATTTAAACGCACTTTAACCTCACACATAATGATTTTATGTATGTTATTAACTTATAATATAACCATATTAATATTTATAATATCATATATGATCCATTTATAACATCTTATCAATCATTTGATAACAATATTTCATTATTTTCCCAGTTTTGGGTGTCAATTAACTTGTTTCTAGAGAATGTTTTGACTTGTTATGTTTTTGTTTCTATTAATTAGATCATGATTTCATCATATAAAAAATTTTATCCCAGATTTAAATATTATTTATATTCAAAATATATGTATTTATAGTAATTCGTAATGTTTGGAGACAGGAAATAAAATACACCGTTCATGGAGATGGTAGATCATATATACACATGAACATTGCTTCCATTTTATTGTCACATTAATATAAATAAAAGTAAAGGATATATATTTATATTATAATTAAATTATAATATTAATTCTATATTTTTTACATATTTTAATTAAAATCATCCTTAAAATATTCCATGTAATGAGTGAAGGAATCATATCATTTTGGGGAGGTGGTTGTCCACACGTCCAAAAATGAAGTTATCGAATTCTCCAAAAAATAGAAAACATGAAGGTATGCATTATATAAAAATTTAGGAAGAATAAATTCATAATAAATATCATAAATATCATATAAAAACTATTAACCTATAATTATTTACAACCATGAAATGAGGTAATGGAAGAATGAATGACATCGGTTTGCGGGGTGGTAGTCCGCCATACACAGGAATGATGATTACGTATCACATTTGTTGGAAGTGAATGTAGGCATAGTCCGTAAACTTAATATAACAACATATAATAATATTTATGATATTTATATTATTATATAATCAAGATATAATAATAATGAATGTATGGATAATGAAATAAAATAGGTGTGCTCATTTAATAACATTACCTCTTTTTTGGGTAAGTCTTTTTGGTTTATACCTAAAGACTTCCTTATTTTCATTTATAATGAATGTTAGGATTCTAGGATGTAGGTAGGGTATTGGGAGTATATTTTTGTAGGGTTTGTATTATCCAAAGGTCTTCAGAGGTGCGAATTAGTTAGTGGGGTGACATCTATTTTATAGTGGAGGAGGATTGGTAATCTTATAAATATAAAAAGGTAAACATTATTGTGTGGTATCACTTACATAATTTTGCTATAAAATTAAATAATACTGGATTGAAGTTAAATTATTTTTTATACACACCTCCAAAATAATATAATAAAGGAATTTTCATTATTTTTTCATTAACATATTAGATTCCATATTTTTCCCTTTTTGGGTTTTCACTAGGGTAACTAATTTTATAACATAGGTAGTTTAACCATTAAGACATAAATAAATTTTCATTTGTTGGAGAATATAAAACAAATGAATTATAAATATTACATATAATTTTGAAAATAAAAAACTGATGTGTGTTGGAAATTAATTTAAACATAAGTACATATAAAGTGTTAAAACACTCCTTTAACCCGAATCATACTAATAATGTTTTTACAATTTAGGGGTCAATATGTTCATTATGAAAGAACAATTGTTCCTTTAATTGAAAATATTATATATTTATTAAAATTTACAAATAAACTGAAAAAATATATGATTTTTTTAGTAATTTTAAATCTTTTAATTAAATATAATTTTTTATAACATTACATTATAATTATTTTTGACATTATTTAATTAATTTAAATTAAAAAATATCAATAAAATGATGTAATATGAATTTATCATGTTAACACATGTTAAAAATGATATATTCATCTTAATAATTAACTAAAGAATATAATTCAATCAGTTTACTTCACGGTTAATATTTTTAGTATCATTTATTTTAGTTAATTATTAAATAAATAATTACCACATTGGAATTCCTTAAGTAGTTTAACCTGCTAATTCATCTCAAAAAATTAATATCAATTTTTATCGTGAAAAAAACTTATTTACCTTTAAATTTATTTTTTTTAAATTAACTAATGTGGTTTATTTCTATATGTAAAGGATTTATAAATGTGAAATGTAAGGAATGTTCTTTTTCATTAGTTTTCCTCAACTAACTTATTATATAAGTAACATTAAGGGAATTGTATCTTAATAACTCAAAAAAATCAATACAATAGAGGATATGGTCAATATATGGCTGGAAAATGGGTTTTGGACAAGTCTCTAGGTTATTTGGCCCCTTAAGATTAAAGTTTAACTACTATGTAAACTCTTTTTACATTAAAAGCTATAATTTATTTTAACTGCTTTCAATAATTATTAGGGTAAAATATAATGTTGATATTATTAGACTATAAATAATATTACAAATCAAAATAATTATATCCACATCTTCAAATTCAATTAATAAAAGTGGTTAAATAAAATTTATTGTTAATCCCAAAAATGTGCAGATAAAGAGGTTTTCTTAATGTTACAATGTTAAAAACATTTGATTGAATATATAATATATAGATTAGAGCAATAACTTTTAATAGTATAAATTGACATACTCTATTATAAAATAAATATATTATGAAGACTGGTGGTTCTACATTCTCCCCACCTTAAATAAATTATGTCCTCGCAATGCAAACATGATCTCGGTATTCAAGGGTATGACATTTGGAAATAATTTTGTGAAAACCCCCAAATCATAAATAGTCTTAAAAAACATTTTCTTAATAATACAGAAGGGTAAATGAGGTCACCAAAAAAGTAATATTTTTAATAGGAGATAATTAGTGAAAAAATGGACATGTAAGATAAATAAAACTATCATGTTCTGATAGAGAGTGATAGATAACAACTTCTTGAGAAAGTCATTAACAAATAATCTATAACCTAGAGGTGTGGAAAAGGCTTTTGATATCATACAAAAACATGATAATAGTAAAATTAATTTTAAAGACCATTTTCCTATAATTTATGAATTCTTCTACTCTATATGAATATAAGTAAATATATTATTTTATTTAATATACACAATATTAACCATTAGTTATGACCTAAACTATATCTATTTCATTTCTTAACATAGGCTACATCATATGGTGAAGTAATGCATTAAACTATAAAACCATATCAAAATATTGACATAAACCATTTAATAAATGGTTAACCATATGAAACTTAGAAAATATTTGAAATAAGGTCTTTGAATATCCAAAATGATCATATAATCGATTCACCAAATAACATGATGTGTCTCTTCATCATCACATACCATCATGTGAATAAATTATTCATTTAATATCTTGAATCCGGGTAATAACTTGAATTACCATAAAACATTATTAAAAACATGAATCCTTTATTATAAAATAAATATAACATCGATTATTGCATATATTCCCTAAATCCCAAAATTTTATAAACTCTATCAATGACAGTAGAAACCAAATTTTCAATAAATGAAAATTCAGTAATAAGGTAGTCAGTAATTATCTGATTTACATTATCCATATCAATCATCAATTTTTATAAAATAACTATCGCAACCTCAAGAACGTATTAAGGGACCTTAATCTTATGTTTTAAAAGAAGTTATGATTTTCACTAAATAAATTTTCTAGCTCTCCAGTACTGATCAACACACGCTTTTAAATCCTAGATGCAAAAGTATTGGATGACAATTTTTATACATTCCATAATACTTATTACCAGGATATCATTAGTAAAATATTATTAAAAATTATAAACGGACAAAAATACTGTAATGGCCCAGAACCCCCTAGCCATTACTTTTACAAAGACGGGGCTCCACCATGATGGTGGAACCGTGACGGTGGCACCATGAGGGTGACACTGTGATGGTGGCACCGTGTCCTCACCCAGTATTTTCTTTCTTTCCTACCCCGCTCCTACAACGTAAGTTTTGACGTAAATTAATTATTTTAACCTTTTTAAAACCATTTAAACCCAATAATTAATTCCTAAAAATCTCATGACACCTCCACAATGGGGGATATTAAATAACAACTTAATACCATCGTGTGTAACTGTCGAACCACGTAGGAAACCGCAATCTGACTTTCCAGGTGTTCAAAATTCCCATATCCCATAACAACGGGATCTTATCCATATATCACATGGGAAGTTATTTTTCCTCTTCTTCCTTTGGCCGAATTCCTTCTTCCCCCAGGGGCGCCGGGAGTCCCTTCATCCCGTGGCTTGTGGTGCACCTATACTGGAGCTTCCTTCACCCCTTGGAGTCCGCGGAATTCCTCCCCTACAAGCCACCCATCCCATGTTCCTCGCGCGTGGAGAAAAACCTCGATCCTTGTTCAATCAAGTAGGGATTTTTCCTTTTCCTCTCCTTTTTGTGTATCATGTGGAGTGGGTATGCTTTTGTCTCTGTGGGAATTGATGAAACCAAACGTAATGAAGATAATGAACAGACTTTTAAAGAATGATGGGGGTGTGATCGATGTTTCTGATGTAGTACTTTTATGTTGTATGTGTTGTGAATTATGCGGGCCTATGCTCACTAAAAATCATGGCTGCTGGTTTTCTTTACTTTAACAATAATGAACCTTTGTCTTCTATGATGATTAAATGACTTAACCTAGAAATTGGTCAATCATGTAAACTTAGTTGGGTTAAATAGATGTTCAGTAAAATAAGAATCATTGTGTGACCACCCTGGTTAACAAATAGAGAGAAGAACCTAATGAATGATGTGCTTGAACCTGGAAGTTTTCCACTTTGTTTGGTGGTGGGTGTGTTGTTTTGAATAGTGCTTATGGGAAGATGTGAACGGGGATGGGATCCTCTGTTGTGGCACGCTTTTTGGTTGTGAATTTGAAGCTGTGTGGTTTCTCTGCTGTGACACGAAGTCGGGTGGAATCCTATATTGCTGAGAAATAGTGGGTTCCTAGTTTTTGGGACATGGGTATGTGTCTCAAGGTTTACTTTGTCTCCAGTACTTCAAGGGATCTCACTTATCCCTTATATGAGGCTTTATTTGGTTCCAGTACTTTGAGGGATCTCACTTATCCCTTTTTCTATTTTGACATTACAAGAGAACCGGGTGTGAATGCTTAAATTGATGTTTGGCTATTTATTTTTTTCCTAGCTTGTGTTTATGCCTGTTAGTTTCCCAGTAGTGCATAATTCACCCTAATGGGATCACTTGAACATGAAAAAAAGAATGGTTTAGTGGGAAATTAGTTTGGGAATGAGTTGTGACTTGGCCGTGAGTGTCGTGGCTTCTTTTGTGAATGAAAAGTTACAAGGGTGTTTCTACGTAGGTTTTGGAACCCCTAAGATAGGATGAGTGTTTGTTACCTATACATATATCTGTAGCTTTTATGTTTCTAATTTTCACCCCACCCAAGTTGATCACTTAGTTCCGAACACCCCATTTCATGGGGAGGGTGTTTTTCCCAACACTCCTATATGTGGCTGGTTATTAGGTCCTTTTATTCTCCTTTTCCCGAATAGCTCAAGACTCTTCAGTCCGGTTGTGATGGGATGAAGTCCATTATCAGTAGAAGAATCTTCGGGCGGGGTAGTTGTGGTGGTTGGCCTAGGCGTTTGTGGGAAGTTGGTTTCCCAAGTGTCTTTGGGATGAGGCCCATGTGTCTTCGGGCGTGGTAGTAGTTGTTCTGACCCAGGTGTTTGCGGGTGATGTTACACGTAGTGGTTGTGGCCCAGGTGTGTGCGGGTGGGGTTTGACAGTGGGACTGCAGTGAGGTTATGGCCCAAGTGTGTGCGGATAGGGTTTGGCAGTGGGACAGCGGTGAGGTTATGTCCCAGGTGTGTGCGGGCGGGGTTTGGTAGTGGGACTGCGGTGAGAATGACAGGATTGGTTCGATGCGTAGTATGACTTTAATCACCACTGAGAATGTGTCACGGGGTACCCAAATATCGATGTTCTATTACTATAATTTACTTTCCTTGCATTATTTGGGGAGTGTGCCTTGGTCAGACATGGGTGGATAGTTTTCCTTACTAGGCGCTTTGGTTTTTATTTTCTCACAGGACATTAGAATGCCTCTCCACTTGTGAATGAGAGTCATTGGGTTTCCCTACTGAGTGTACTTGTATTCTCACCCTACATATATAAAACTGTTTTCAGATTTCTCGGAGGATTTCAGGGATCGTGCGGGACCGTACTAGCTTGGACATTGGGGTAGTTGCTGTTGCCATTTTACTTTTTCTTGGTAAATTAACTTTGGAGTTTTTGTGGCTTGTATCTTTTATTTTTGAACATTCATATGGGAATGGTTTACTTTTGGCTTCACCTTTACATTCAACTTTGGTATTTTTGGGGTTTCTATATTATCTCTCGATCCTATAAAAATAAAAAGGGTAATGCCTTCCATTTTGTGTGAGATTCTATACCCTTGGTGCTGGTTGCCACTCCAGGACCTATTAAAGGAGGGTTTCAGGGGTAATTATCTCTCATTCAACTTAAAGAAGGAAGGGCATGGAATTCAACTGACCCTTCCCTTCTTTTGGTGAAGTTGTGTCGCGACATAATGGTATCAGAGGGAGGTTGAGAGATAGCATAGAGTCTGGAGTTAGGCACAGTGAGGATTTCATGGGGTGGTAGGACAACAGAGTTGGGTGAACTTGGTGTGGGAATTTGGATTGGGAAGAATGGCTAGGATACAGGATTTTTGGGCCCCCCATGATCCGATGCAAGGACTCTGTACCTACCGAAAGACCAAGTAAGGCTACACTGATTATAGGTTAGAGACACTTGGAAAGCTAAATGCATCATAATGACTTTTGTTCTCGTGTTTTTGGGGTGTTTTGGGGATTTAAAATGAATAATAAGTCTAATAATAATATAAAAACAACATTCTGAACTACTTGGGCTTAGGAATTCCTTACTTACCTTATAGCTATGGCACCTGGGAGGTGACCACGAGTTGTGCGGGCGATCGAGGCCCAGGAGGTTGACTTGGCCGATCAGAAGAGGACCGACCGAGTAGAGGAGGATTATTTCATTTAGAAGACTCTTCAAGCATTTCAGTGATAGGCCCTTAGGAAGTATTAGGGAAACACCTCAGATATGGAGACGGAGAGCTGGCTCTAGGAACAAGTGATATCTTTATGCCTAATTCGGGCTACAACGGAGTACTGGGTTCCTCTGGCCGTCATCCAGATGCGTGGAGCAGCAAATCAGTGGTGGACTCATTATCTTGGATAGAAGAGGGAAGCTGAGGTTGCGTGGGCTGACTTCGAGAAGGAGTTTCGGGCAGAATTTCTCTCTTCCATGATGAAGGCCAAGAAGAGGCAGGAGATACTCTCCCTCTAGCAGGAGAGTATGTTAGTGAGAGAGTTGGGGATCAAGTTCAAGGATCTCCTTTTCTTTTCTCTGGACCGCTTTCTGGATGAGGAGTCTTGGGTGAGATGTTTAGAGGAGGCACTCTAACCTTCTCTTTAGTACACTGTTACTCCCTAAACCCTAACGACATACTTAGAGGTGCAGAATAAGGCTGAAGTGGTGGAGAGGATTCACATGTTGGTAGGTGTATCACGATAGGGGATCCAGTTGGGCTCGTCAAAGGTGAAGGTCTTCAGCAACAAGCCTCTAGCATCAGGGCCCTCTAGGTTCCGACTAGTAGGGAGCATGTTGTAGCAGTTCCAGTTCCGATATCCCGGTCCTCGCCCTTTCCCTTTGGGCCCGGGACTGATGTGCTTTGTCTGTGGAAACCATGGGAACTTTCGAAACCAGTGCCCGGGCAGAGTACAGTACGGTAGGGGTGGGCGGGTCCAACACCCACCTCAACAACAACAGTTCCCGACTAGTCCCTTTCAGCAGCAGCAACAGGATCAGCGGGCTCCCGCTCCGCCGAGGGCCGACGTTTCAGGAGGAGGCCGACCTCAGGGCACTCCTCAGGGACCTTGACCCGGGTGTGGTCGGGGAGGTGGCCGATAGCCGAGAGGCATAAGAGCTGGGTTTGTGCAGTTGCACGCCGCAGAGGCAGCAGTTCTAGTAGGGCCATAGGTACTTCAAGGTACGATTAGCTTATTTAGTACCCTAGGATATACCTTGTTCGATACAGGAGCTTTGAACTTCTTTTTTACACCCAGTCTGGCCCTTGATCTGGGTTTAGACGCTGAGAGACTTCTTGTACCCCTGGTGCTGAGCACATAAGTCAGAGGACAGACCGACTTGTTGTATGTTTGTTGAGGATGCAGACTGATGATAGGGCCACATCATTCAGTCAGGGATCTTCTACTATTGCAGATACAACCATACGATGTCATCCTAAGGATTTACTAGCTGTTCTCTGTATGTTCTGTCATTGACTGCTTCTGAAGAAGGGTTTTGTTTTCAGACTTGGGCGGTCGAGGGGTGACTTTCATTGGTGAGTGGAGTTTCCAAGGAAGAAGCAAGTGAGGGGAACCCCTCCCCTCCTTTTTGGCTGAGCTATTAGTGTAGTCGGTGGATGAATAAATGGTGTAAGTCCCAGGAATCATCAGGGAATTTATGGACGTCTTCCTTGAATAGGTGGAAACTCTGCCCCCTCGACGTGATGTTGAGTTTGGGATATACTTGCAACCTGGTGCTCATCTGATTTTGATATCCCCCTATCAGATGGAACGTTTGGAGTTGTAGGAGTTGCAGATCCAGATTGATGATCTGATGAAGATGGGTTCTGTTCGGCCAAGTGTGTCACCATGGGGTGCTCCTGTTTTGTTTGCAAAGAAGGCGGATGGTGGTCTAAGGCTATGCATAGACTACAGGAGGTTGAATCATCTGACGGTCAAGAATCGCTACCCTCTATCAAGGATATATGATCTCTTTGACCAGCTGAGCGGAGAAGGTTGGTTCTCGAAGATCGATCTGCTGTCTAGATTTCACCAAGTGAGGGTGAAGGAAGGTGACATCTCAAAGACTGCCTTCAGGTGCAGATATAGGGACTTTGAGTTTGTAGTCATGCCTTTAGGCATTATGAACACACCAGATGGGTTCATGGGGCTCATGAACTCCTTATTCCGGGAATATCTGGACTGGTTCGTAGTCGTGCTTATTGACGACATTCTAATTTACTCAAGATCAAAGGAGGATCACATGGAGAATTTGAAAATGGTTTTAGAGGTCCTCTGATAGAACCAACTCTATGGGATGTTGTCTGAGTGCATGTTTTGGACACGAGAAGTGCATTTACTTGGGCACGTGGAGTCTGTGTAGGGGATAGCAGTGGAACCATCGAAGGTTGAGGCAGTTGTTTCTTGGGCAGCACCCATGAATGTGGTGGAGGTTCATAGTTTCCTTGGGCTGGCAGGTTACTACCGGAGGTTCGTGCCCAACTTCTCCTGAGTTGCGACACCCTTTATATCCTTGACCAAGAAGGACCAGGATTTCGTATGGGACGAGCAGTGCGAGGTAGCCTTTAGTTATCTGAAGGATAAGTTGGTTAGTGCCCCAGTGTTGAGGTTGCCGGAAAAAGTGGCAGCATATGAGGTGTTCTGTGATGCTTTAGGGAAAGGCCTTGGATGTGTGTTGATGCAGCGACAAGGGGTGATCTCTTATGGGTCTAGGCAATTACACCCCCATGAGTGTAACTATTCCACCCATGATCTAAATCTTGCAGTGGTCCTGTTTTCACTAAAGATGTGGCGAAACTACCTCGTTGGAGAATGCTTTGTGGTCTTCACGGATCAAAAAAGATTGAAGTATATTGTATCCCAGAGGGACATGAACTTACGATAGCGAAGGTGGATGGAGTTCCTTCAGGACTACAAATTTGATATTTCCTACACTTCAGGAAGAGGGAATGCAGTGGCTGATGACTTGAGCAGAAAGTTGCAGACGGATGCAGTTCAGGAATCAGAAGATGCTTGGAAGGCGATGGTGGAGTTGGTTTCCCTGAACCTTGATGCGAATATGGATAGTGGTAGAGGATTCATTTATCAGATTATAGTACAATATTCTCTATTAAAGCGGGTGGAGGAGTCCAGTTGGGAGACATTGAGAATGAAGTGATACATGACCGAGTTACCCAAGGTGATGCCCCAGAAGGATGGGCGGAGGATGGTCAGAATCAAATGCTTTTCTGAGGAAAGATGTTTGTTCCATATACGATGTGCTGAGAAGTTATTAGTGAGTTCCAAAACACACCACCAGTGGTGCACCTGAGAGTTTCCAAGATGTTCTAGGGTCTGAGAAGATAGGTTTGGTGGCCCGGGATGAAACATGCAGTAGTAGAGTTCATAACAATGTGCCTCGTGTGTGAGCAGGTGAAGGTCGAACACTGTGTTCCAGGTGGGCTGCTGCAGTCTATAGATGTCTCTGAGTGGATGTGGGAGGAAATATCGATGGATTTTTTCACAGGACTACCCAAAGTTCAAGGAGGTTGCAACACTATCTGGGTAGTGGTGGACCAGTTGACGAAATCGTCTCACTTTCTGGCAATCAAGAAGTCGAGTGTAGTGTATTCTTTAGAACGAAGGTAAGTGGATGAGGTGTTGAGGTTTCACGGAGTATAGAGATCCATAGTCTCGAATAGGGATGCACAGTTTACCTCAAGAATCTGGAGAGTATTGAATCAGGCTTTTGCCACCCAGCTACATCTTAGCACTACTTTCTATCCCCATACAGATGGGCAGACGGAGCGCACCATCCAGACTATGGAGGATATGATGTGGGCATGTGTCTTGGACTTAGGAGAATCATGGGTGTGAAACTTGCCTCTGGTAGAGTTCACATACAATAATAGCTGTCACTCTACCATTGTAATGCCTCAATTCGAAGCCTTGTACGGGTGGCCATCTCTCTCACGTGTGTGTTGGACTGAGGTTGGGGAAGCGAGTTTTCTTGGAACAGATGAAGTGCAGAGCACGACAGAGAAGGTTCAGCTTATACGGAGAAGGATGAAGGCAGCAGAGGACTGAAAGAAGTCATATGCCGATTATAGGAGGAGACCCTTGGAGTTCAGGGTCGGGGACCACGTGTTCTTGAAGGTCTCCCCTCGGCATGGACAATAGAGATTCGGTAGGGGGAGAAAACTCTCTCCCAGATTCATTAGACCCTTTGAAGTATTGTGTTGGGTTAGAGAAGTGGCTTATCAACTAGAATTAGCCCTGCCACTACTGAGGGTACATGACGTCTTCCATGTGTCCCAGATCCATCGGTATCTGCACGACGATTCACACATCCTTGGTTGGGGATAGCTGGATATCGAGGACGACATGACCTTTGTGGAAAGACCAATGAGGTTTGAGGATCATGAAGAGAAGGTTATTCATGGAAGAATCATTCCTTTGGTTCATGTGTTGTGGAGGCATGGTGGGCTCGAGGAGAGTACCAAGGAACAGGAAGCGTAGATGCAAGCCCAATACCCATAGTTGTTTTGAGTTTTGTGTTGTTCACTTTGTACTTGTTTGTAACAGAATGATCTACCTTGTTGGCTGTGAAATGCATGGTTCTCCTTATTCTCTGAATGTGTGTGAAAATTCCTAGATATGGGGAGGGGAGGATTTGGTCCCTAGTTAAGACACATTAATGTGGATGTGCTTAAACCTGTGTGAGTGAGTCAATGCCACCCAAAGTGGATAGTATCTTAACATGGATGAAAGGAAACCCCTCACCCAAATGACCGGATAGTTTGAATCTTTATTTTGCATGGTTTCATGGGGGAGGGTAGAGGTATGTTTGTGATTTCTCATGAGATAGGTGAGCAAGGGGGCGTTCCTTGGTAACAAGGTTGTCTACCCCTGAGAGGTATCTTTTGAGGTGGTTGTTCGGACACCTCTCCTTTCTTAGGTTCTGGTTTTAATTCTCGAGGGAAAGAATAGTTTGAGAGGTATCTAATGTAATGGCCCAGAACCCCCTGGCCAATACTTTGCCAAAAATAGGGCTCCATCATGACGGTGGCACCACGACGGCGGCACCAGTCACAGTGGTACCATGACGGTGCACCAATCACGGTGGCACAGTGATGGTGGCGCCGTGACGGTGGCACCGTGAGGGTGACACCATGACGGCGGCATCGTGTCCTCACCCAACTTTTTCTTTCTTTCCAGCCCCACTCCCGCAACGTAAGTTTTGACGTAAATTAATTATTTTACCATTTTTAAAACCATTTAAAGCTCATAATTAATTCCTAAAAATCCTGAGAAACCTCCCCGATAAGGGATATTAAATAACAACTTAATTCCATCATGTGTAACTGCCGAACCATGCATGAAACCACGATCCGACATTCTATGTATTCAAAATTACCATATCCCATAACAACGAGATCTTATCTATATATCGCAGGGGAAGTTCTTTTTCCTCTTCTTCCTTCGGCCGATATCCATCTTCCCCCTGGTGTTCCTGGAGTCCCTTATTCCCGTGGCTTGTTGTGTTCCTCTACTAGAGCTTACTTCACCCCTTGGAGTCAACGAAATTCCTCCCCTGCAAGCAGCGCATCCCCTGTTCCTCACATACAGAGAAAAACATCGATCCTTGATCAATCAAGTAGGGATTTTTCCTTCGCCTCTCCTTTCGGTGTATCATGCGGGGTGGGTACACTTTTTCCTCTGTGGTAATTGATGAAACCAAACTTAATGAAGAGAATGAATGTACTTTAAAAGAATGAAGGGGGGTGTGATCGATGTTTCTGTTGGACTACTTTTATGTTGTATGTGTTGTGAATTGTGCGGGCCTATGCTCACTGAAAATCATGGTCGTTGCTGGTCTTTTATTGCATACTAATGAACCTTTTTATTCTTTTATGATTCAATGAAATAACCTAGAAATTGATTAATCACGTAAACTCATTTGGTTTAAATGGATTTTTAGTAAAACAAGAATATCAATGTGACCACCCCGGTTAACAAACTGAAAGAAGAACCTAATGAATGATGTGATTGAACCAGGAAGTTTTCCAATCTGTTTGGTGGTGGGTGTTTTCTTCTGGATGGTGCTTATGGGAACGTGTGAACAGGGATGGGATCCTCTGTTGTGGTATAGTTTTTGGTTGTGAATTTGATGTTGCGAGGTTACTCTGTTGTGACACAAACTCGGGTGGAATCCTCTTTGGTGGAGAAATAGTGGGATCCTGGTTTTGGGGACATGGGGCTGTGTCTCAGGGTTTTATTTGTCTCCAGTACTTCGAGGGATCTCACTTATCCATTTTTTAAGTATTTATTTGGTTCCAGTAATTTGAGGTATCTCACATTTCCCTTTTGCTGTTTTAACTTTACAAGAGAACCGGGTGTGAATGCTTAAATTGTTTTTTGGCTGTTTCTTTTTTTTCCTGACTTGTGTTTATGCCTGTTAGTTTCCCTATAGTGTAGAATTCACCATAATGGGATCAATTGAACATGAAAACAAGAATGGTTGAGTGGGAAATTAGTTTGGGAATGAGTTGTGACTTAGCCGTGAGTGTCGTGGCTTCTTTTGTGAATGAATAGTAACAAGGGTGTTTGTTCTTAGGTTTTGGAACCCCTAGGATGGTGTAACACCCGAGATTTTTATGAGAAATATTTTGTTTTTATGTTATATAAATCATCAAAGGAATCTTTCACTATACACAACACTATCTTGGCTTTCTTTACACGCAACCGCGGCCTTCCTCGATAGCTTGCGTCGTACGCAATACCGAGTTTCACTAAACAACGATATGCTCTTAAAATATTATTAAAACTAGCCGTTATGAATAGTATTAACTGAATTTTTAATTTTATAACATTTTAATTCAACTTATAAATTTTCTAGAATGAGGTATAAAAGCTAAATCAGTTTTTTGGATAAAAGAGGTATTTTTCAAAAAATACGGTTTTGCGGCCTTTTGATGGAACACCCACATTAAAGCTAGTTTTTGACATGTTTATAAGTTCAATTTGACAAAATAAAATTCTTATTTTTAATCAAGGTATAAAAATTTACTTTGGATAAATTTTTGATATTAATCTGATAACTTTCATATTTTGATGAATAGTTAAAATACGCTAATTTTTAATTAAAAACAAAGTTTTTCATTGAGATAATTTATATGGATAAATTATAACATTGAATGGTTTTAAAGTATAAATAGAATATATTTTTACCATTTAATATAATTTATGTCATTATCATTAATTTCATATTGAATTCATAGGTAAAAACATTTCAACCTTTGGCAATGAATTAACTTCTAAAACCCGTTTTCTTAACAATGTGATTTATTTTAAATTAATTACTGCAACTTATATGTTTTGAATTTTGAAAAATGGATTCCATATTCAGAATCAGTGGGTCCAAATTATGTTAATAGGCTACTTTTTATATTTGGGCATTATGAATAGTAACTACGGTAAATTTTATTTACTATAGTTAAAGGTAAATCGGGTAATTAAGGGTAAATATAAGATTATAAAACTACCCTAACACCTGAAAAAATCCTATTGGATGACTACAAGTCGACCCATATCACCTATGTATTGGATTAGATTCATTTAATGGACTTTTGTCCTGGAAAATAATTTAATTATTATAAAAACTAAGGAATGTGACATCATGTCACTTTCTTAAATATTATAAGTATAATAATTTTAATTTAATGATAAAATTCAGGAAACTTCTAACATGAATAGTCTCCAGAAAGATAATACAATTATATACATCATAGGAATTTATTTAGAATTTTTAGGGATTAAATAAGTATCATTTATTATGACACAATAATAATGTTGAAATTATTTTATTAATTAAAATATCAAATAAATGGTTTTAAAAATAATAAATTAAATATTTTATGAACTATTTAATGTGATCCACTAATTTTATAGATGCATATGAAATTTTATGTATCTATTAAAGATTTTAGTTTGAACATATCTTCTGTATATATTTTATTTAAATTCAAATAAATGAATAGTGTCAAAATTGACACTATTGTTATTTTATAAAAATAACATATTATAAAATTGTTTAAAAATAACAAAAATATTTAAATTTTATAAATTAAAATTTATATGGTCTAAAATGTCATAAAGTGTCAAATTATGGAAAATTCACAACGCATATGTAATTATTTATAATAGTTTAAAATTTAGAATATTATTACCACAAATAAAATTAAATTGATAAGTAAGGATAAATCAAGTTGATAATGTTTAAAATAAATTACTAACATGTCCAAATTTTATTGGTTGATAATATTACAACCCTATCTCATCTAATCTTTGTATATGAGTCATTTTGGATGTTTTTATATGGGGTTGGGATTTAATATAAACTAATATTTCTTATATTTCCAAAGGTTCCCCTCTCCTCCCTTATAAAAGGGAACCTCCTACCTCTCCTCCTAACACCAATTTGATCCTTGAAGCTCGGACAACCCCTGAAACTTTCTCCCCTCCACTTCCCTAGAGACATCCTAGAGGTCCTGGTCTTCTTCAAAGACCAATTTTAGTGCCCTAAAAGGAGGTCTCAAAGAAGCGCCTCAAAGAAGAGGTAATGCCCATTACCGATTATTTCATCTTTATTTCTTCTTCCACTTATTATTCATTAGTTGTTTCATTATGAGGTAATAAAATCAGTATCACTAATATAGTGATATGTTATTATAAATATGAAACAACCGTATTTCACCTCTTATCCATCCTATGGAAAATGATATCACCGCGCTTGCGTACGTACAGAATATCGTCTTCACGCCGTGGTGTAATCTATTTTCCACCACCACCTTACTTGGATGGGTATAAGGGTGAATGTAATGAATATATATAACTATTGTAAAGTGTTATTTATTCGGAAAAAGTATACATACACTAAAATAAAATTCCACGATCATGGAAACGATATCATCGCACGTGCGTACGTACGGAATACCGTCTCCACGATGTGATGCGATTCGTTCTACATGATCTTCATAGTATAATGATTATATAAATGAATTGAATGAATGAATATGATATATATTACACTAATACCATTCTTTAAATGAGGTATCTATAACCTAAAGAGAATAATAAGAATTTATTCGACAAAACACGCATAAGAACAAAAAGTAATAAACACCTGAATAACAAGTAGTAATGAAATATTACTAATAAGATGATAATAATATAACCATATATGATATCATAAAAATACGTATGATTCTGGAATAAGTCAATAACATTATTTAAATCATTATACAGGAGGTTAAGACACTTACAAAGCAAATCTGACCTAAGGTAATGGAAATATCACAATCTCATTTTTATCCGAGATTGTTTATACTTTGGAATTTACTGGGGTGTATTTTATCATCCACATCCATGTTTCTTCAATATGTAATGTTATTTCCACCCACCTAAAATTGTTTAAATCCAATTTTACCTTTCGGTGAGTTTTTATTAAGACATATGAAAGGAATCTTTTGTCGTTTTTCGTACAAGGTACTTTTTGACATTTCTGAGAAAAGTATGAGAATAATGTTTTTTAACTTATACGGCATGAATGGATTTTTTAAAAATTATTTCCAAAAGTCTTCCTTTACAAGTTCTCAAGTTTATTTTTAATCAACATCTTTTTGTTTAGAATTGCATGACACGTTAAGAAAGGAAATGCATTTTTGAAGTAAAAAGGATATTTTCCTCAAGAATGGAGTTCAAGTGTTTTATCAAAATTATTTTTCATCTAAGATAATATAGGATTCTGTTTTTATCCCTATTATTACATTGATTTGATTATGTTGTGATGAAATTATTTTTATTAATTCCTTTATCATATATGAATTGTTTTATGATGTCATGTTGTTTAAGAATCCCATTTTTATTACATGGGTTATGCAATGATGTATGATTTATGATTTTGTGGAACAAATAAGAATGGTATCATTATGAGATGGGTGGGACCTATATCTCCCTCCAATGCATTGGGTAAAGATTTTATATCTCATGAGATAGACATGGCCGGAATGGCAGGTGAAACCGGTTCAGTGAAACAGGACTGGAACGAGGAGTGAACTCGTTTCAGAAATGGACATTCTTCGTAAAGATAGTCTTGGAAATGAGTCTTGACTACTATGAAATGATTCTCTATGATTATGCATGTATTCCACAAAGTTTCATGTTTTATTTTTTGATTATTGGGATTACATTTCATTACTATGATTTATCCCATGTTATGAAATTATGATCTCTTTTTCAGGTTAAGATTTCCAAAAGTTATGTTCTTATGAATATGATGTGATTGATATTTCTTTTGTTTACCCTTACTGAGCATTTGAGCTCACCCTTTTGTATGTTTTATTTCCCCAGGTCAGGAAGAAGGTTATTATGTAGGATATGCCAAAAAGGGACTCTAGATATGATGAAATAAATGGGGGGCAAAGTAGATTCTTTATGAACCTGTTGTTTATGATTTCCAGTTTCTAAAGACACTATACGTATACGGTCCTTTCTTGGTTTTGTCATATGTTGTAATAAGTGTGATTCAACTTTTAAGTAATAACAATGTATGTAAAGTATGGGTCGTTATAGTTGGTATCAGAGGAAAGGTAATGTCATCCTTTGGAAACTAGTATGTGAAAGCCTTAGTAAGAACCCTAAAGATAATTCTAAGCATAGAAAACAATCTTAGTGTTTTAGAGATGACCATGAATAGCCTAGGATAAGATCTTAAGTGTGAAAATTTATTCTTGATTATGTGGTTTTCCTATTATAATTAGTGTTGCTCAAACTATTCTTCTTGGTTTTAGTCAATGGCTGGAACCCGAAGGAACTGTGTTAATGCGGAATGCGATGGGCAATGCAATGATTGTCCCCCTGAGCAAGCAGATGTTATGGGAGTTGGAATGAAAAATCTTGTAGCCATGCTCACACAACATTATCAAGCTATGAATCATGCTGGACTTCCAAACGAGAAAAGGAAGGAGCAATATTATATTGAATCCTTCATGAGGTAGCGTCCACCTTCATTCAGCGGGTCTACTGATCCATTAGTTGATGAACAATGGATCAGTACTACTGAAAATATATTTTCAGTTCTTCAATGTTCTGAATATGATAAAGTCATCCTAGCAGTGTATCGTTTGGAAGGAGATGCTGATCAATGGTGGAATCTTATTAAGAATATGAGTCAAAGAGATGAAATTGAGTCCATGGAATGGGACGAGTTCAAAAACTTATTTTTCAATAAGTACTTCCCTCGTATTATCCGAACAAAAATGGAGAAAGAGTTTCTTGAACTGAAGAAAATGGATGATGAATCTTTTGGTACCTATGAAGAAAATTTTACAAGACTTTCAATGTACGCTTCTGGTATTATTATCCAACCTGAGAGTAAGATCGATCGAATCATTAGTGGATTAAAACCATGTCTTCGAAGGTCCTTATCCATAAGGGACTTCAATAGCTACGAGGAAATCGTTTGATGTGCTCTCAAAGTTGAGATAGAGATTGGAGTAACCCATTAGTCATATGGGATTGATAAGAAGAGGAAAATGGAATTCAAAGGAAAATCTAAAGAGCACACTGAAAAGAAGATGAGCTTTCCCTTATGCTCAAAGTGTGGAAAGAAACATGGAGGGACTAGTCTTAAAGGGACAAGTAAATGTTTCAAATGTGGAAAGAAAGGTCATCAGGCATTTGAATGCCGCAATGATGGGAAGACGATGTCTAATGATGCAAACAAGGGAAGGGACACATAGAATGAACCTACTACACTTCAATGTTTCAAGTGCAAGGAGATGGGTCATTATGCCAATAAATGCCCTAATCCAAGGGTTGTTGATGATGATCGACATAAAAAAAATCTTAAGGCTAAATACAAAGGAAAGTCACATGCAATTTCTATCAGTGATGTGGAGCACGATAATGATGTGGTGAAAGGTACACTTATCATCCACTCTAAAGTAGAAAATGTTTTATTTGATTATGTATCCATCCACTCTTTAATTTCTGATGATTTTTCTAAGGGTATCACCATATTAAATCAACAATTAGATGTTGAGTTATCTGTGATAACCCCTAATGGCACAACAGTCGCATCAAAAGTTTATAATTCTTCCCCGATTGAAAGTTTGTGGGAAAATGCTTCCTGCAAATCTTGTGATCCTTCCTGTAGTGGAATTTTATGTGATTCTTGGCATGGATTGGATTTCTTTATATGGAGCTCATATCAATTTCCAAAGAAGGGAAGTCACATTTCATATTCTACATCAATCTATGATCGTCTATCGATGCATGGATGAACATAACCTTCTAGTGGAAATTTCTTCCATCTAATGGGTCTTGATTCCACTTAATGAAGGTTATTTATCTCAACTGGTTGGTGAGAAACTTAAAATTAAGAATATTCCCATTGTATGGGAGTTTGATGATGTCTTTCCGGAGGAATTTCCGGGTCTTCCACCAAATCGTGAAGTTGAGTTTTCAATAGAACTAGTACCGGGTGCTTTGACTATTTTAAATACACCTTATAGAATGGCCCCAACTGAGTTGCATGAATTAAAGAAGCAACTCCAAGAGAATCTTGATGAGGGATTCATACGCCCTAGTGCATCACCTTGGGGAGCACCTGTTCTATTTGTTAAGAAGAAATATGGATTAATGAGACTCTGCAATGATTATCGAGACCGTAACAACCTCACTATCAAGAACAAATATCCACTCCCACGCATTGATGACTTATTTGACCAACTACGCGGAGCTCAATACTTTTCCAAGATTGATCTTAATTCAGGGTGTAATCAATTAAGGGTCAAAAGGGACAATATACCAAAGACGACTTTCCATACAATCTATGGACACTATGAATTTATTGTGATGACATTTGGTCTTACTAATGCCCCTGCTATCTTCATGGATCTGATAAATAGAGTCTTTAGAGACTATCTTGATCAATTTGTGGTAGTCTTTATAGATGATATTCTTGTCTATTCAAAGAGCAAGGAAGAACATGAATATCACTTGAGAATTATATTGAAGACCCTGAGAAAGGAGAAACTTTATGCCAAATTTACCAAGTGTGAATTTTGGTTTCAAAAAGTTGCATTGTTGGGTCACATAATCTCAAAAGAGGGAATATCTGTGGATCCAACAAAAACAGAGGTTATCGAAAGATGGTCGAGACCAACAACAGTAACTGAGATCCGAAGTTTTCTTGGATTGTATGGATATTATCGATGTTTTGTGAATGATTTTTCATGATCATCTAATCCACTCACCAGGTTGACTCGGAAAGTAGTTAAGTTTTTTTGGACGGAGGAATGTGAAGAGAATTTCAAGGAGTTGAAAAGAAGGTTATCCAGTGCACCTGTGCTCACACTGCCTTGTAATGGAGAAAGGTTTGTGATCTACAGTGATGCATCCAAGAAGGGGTTGGGGTGTGTTCTTATGAAAAATGATATGGTGATAGCTTATGCCTCACGACAGTTGAAAATCCATGAGCAAAATTACCCAAGACATGATTTGAAGTTAGCTGCAGTAATCTATGCACTAAATATTTGGCGAATTATCTTTATGGAGAAAGGTGTGACATTTATACTGATCATAAAAGTTTAAAGTATATTTTCACACAAAGGGATCTGAATATGCTCCAAAGAAGATGGTTGGAACTGATTAAGGATTATGACTGGTCAATTCATTGCCACCCCGGGAAAGCAAACAAGGTTCCAGATGCATTAAGTCGATAAGAACATGCCAGCTTATCCATGATGAGGATCACAAAAGATCCAGTATTTATGGATTTACAAAGGATGGATCTTGGAATTTTAATGGGAGGGGGAAAATCGTATCTTTCTCAAATGAATGTTCAACCATCTATACATGTGAAGATTATAGAGGCACAGAAAGAAGATGTAGAGTTACAAAAGAAGGTGAAAAATATTCCTGAATTCAACCTTGATTGTGATGGGATAATAAAGTTCAGTAATCAGGTTTGTGTTCTTCCCATCCCAGAATTAAAGAAGGAGCTACTGGATGAGGCTCATAGTTCTTCATTATCTATTCATCCTTGAAGCATGAAGATGTATAGGGACCTAAAAGAGTACTTCTGGTGGTATGGCATGAAAATAGATGTTGCTAAATATGTCTCTCGATGCTTGGTTTGTCAGCAAGTTAAAGCTGAGAGACAGAAGTCTAAGGGGATGCTACAACCATTACCCATACCCGAATGGAAATGGGAAAAAATAACTATGGACTTTGTCACAGGACTTCCTAAAACATCCAAAGGCAATAATGTTATATGGGTCATAGTTGATCGTCTTACAAAGTCTTCACACTTCATTTCTATTAGAGATGATTTCTCTCTGGATCAGCTTGCCAGGATATATGTAAAGGAAGTGGTAAGATTGCATGGAGTACCACTTTCTATTATATCTGATCGGGATCTAAGATTTACCTCGAAGTTCTGGAGAAGTCTTCAGCATACTCTGGATACAGATTTGAGTTTCAGCACTGCTTATCATCCTCAAATAGACGGTCAGTCTGAGAGAACAATTCAAACTCTAGAATATATTTTGAGAGCTTGCTCTATGGATTTCAAAGGTGGTTGGGATCAACACCAACCTTCGGTGGAATTTTCTTATAATAATATCTTTCACTCTAGTATTCAGATGGCTCCTTATGAAGATCTCTATGGAAAGAAATGCAGGACTCCAGCTTGCTTGGATGAAGTTGGGGAAAGAAAGCTATTAGGACCTGATCTTGTTGATGAGATGGCAGAAAAGGTCTGATCGATTCAACAACACATAAGAGCAGCTCAGAGTCGACATAAAAGTTATGCCGACAACCGAAGAAAAGACCTAGTGTTTGAAGTGGGTGATAAAGTGTTCTTACGAATATATCCCTGGAATAGGGTCATGAGATTTGGAAAGAAGGGGAAGTTGAGCCATATATATATCGGTCCTTTCGAAATACTGGATCGTGTTGGAAAGGTAGCTTACCGATTGGTGCTTCCACCGAATCTCTCTCAAGTTCACGATGTGTTCCATGTATCTCTCCAGAGAAAATACATACCTGATCCTTCACATGTACTCAGCTCAGATGTTGTACCGCTGGAGCCAGATCTTTCTTATGAATAACAGCCGATAGAGATTCTAGATCGTAGTGGAAAAGTCCTAAGAAACAAGACCACTTGCTTGGTGAAAGTTTTATGATGGAACCACCAACTAGAAGAAGCTACATGGGAGCTTGAGGATATGATGAGGGAGAGGTATCCTCATCTGTTTGTTACAAAGTGACGAATTTCGAGGGAGAAATTCATTTTAAGGGGGGTAGAATGTAACACCCGAGACTTTTATGAGTAATATTTTGTTTTTATGTTATATAAATCATCAAAGGAATCATTCACTACACACAACACTCTCTTGGCTTGCTTTACACGCAACCACGACCTTCCTCGATAGCATGCGTCGTACGCAATACTGAGTTTCACTAAACAACAATATGCTATTAAAATATTATTAAAACTAGCCATTATGAATAGTATTAACTGAATTTTTAATTTTATAACATTTTAATTCAACTTATACATTTTCTAGAATGAGGTATAAAAGCAAAATTAGTTTTTTTGGATAAAAGAATTATTTTTCAAAAATTACAGTTTTGCCGCCTTTTGATGGAACACCCACATTAAAGCTAGTTTTTACATGTTTATAAGTTCAATTTGACAAAATAAAATTCTTCTTTTGAATCAGGATATAAAAATTTACTTCGGATAAATTTTTGATATTTTTCTGATAACTTTCATATTTTGATTAATAGTAAAAATACGCTAATTTTTAATTAAAAACAACTTTTTTCTTTGAGATAATTTATATGGATAAATTATAATATTGAATGGTTTTAAATTATAAATAGAATATATTTTTACCATTTAATATAATGTATGTCATTAGCATTAATTTCACATTGATTTCATAAGTAAAAACATTTCAATCTTTGGCAATGTTTTAACTTCTAAAACCCGTTTTCTTAACAACGGGATTTATTTTAAATTAATTACTGCAACTTATATGTTTCGAATTTTGAAAAATGGATTCCATATTCAGAATCAGTGGGCCCAAATTATGTTAATATGCTACTTTTTATTTTTGGCCATTATGAATAGTAACTACGTTAAATTTTATTTACTATAGTTAACGGTAAATTGCGTATTTAAGGGTAAATAAACGATTATAAAATTACCCTAACACCTGCTAAAATCCTATTAGATGACTAAAAGTCGACCCATATCACCTATGTATCGGATTAGATTCATTTAATGGACTTTTTTCCATGAAAATAATTTAATTATTTTTAAAACCAAGGAATGTTACAACATGTCACTTTCTTAAATCTTATAAGTATAATAATTTTAATTTAGTGATAAAATTCATGAAACTTCAAACATGAATAGTCTCCAGAAAGCTAATACAATTATCTATATCATTGGAATTTATATAGAATTTTTAGGGATTAAATAATTTTCATTTATTATGACACAATAGTGATGTTGAAATTATTTTATTAATTTAAATATCAAATAAATGGTTTTAAAAATAATAAAATAAATATTATATGAAATATTTAATGTGCTCCACTAATTTTCAGGATAAATATTACATTATATGGATCTATTAAAGCTTTTAGTTCGAACATATCCTCTATATATATTTTATTTAAATTCAAATAAATGAATAGTTTCAAAATTGGCACTATTGTTATTTTATAAAAATAACATATTATAAAATTGTTTAAAAATAACAAAATTATTTAAAATTTATAAATTAAAATTTATATGGTCTAAAATGTACTAAAGTGTCAAATTATGGAAAATTCACAACACATATGTAATTATTTATAATAATTTAAAATTTAGAATATTATTACCAAAAATAAAATTAAATTGATAAATAAGGATAAATCAAGTTGATAATGTTTAAAATAAATTACTAACATGTCTAAATTTTATTGTTTGATGATATTACAAACCTATCTAATCTAATATTCGGATATGAGTCATTTTGGATGTTTTTATGTGGGGTTTGGATTTAATATAAACTAATATTTCTTATATTTCCAAAGGTGCCCCTCTCCTCCCTTATAAAAGGGCACCTCCTCCCTCTCCTCCTCTCACCAATTTGAGCCTTCAAGATCGGCCAAAATCTGCCACTTTTTCCTCTCCACTTCCCTAGAGACATCCTAGAGGTCCGGGTCTTCTTCAAAGACCAATTTTAGTGCCCTTATAGGAGGTCTCAAAGAAGCGCCTCAAAGAAGAGGTAATGTTTGTTATCGATTCTTTCATCTTTATTTCTTCTTCCACTTATTCTTCATTAGTTGTTTAATTATGAGGTAATAACATCAGTATCAATCATATACTGATATGTTATTATAAATATGAAACAACCCTATTTCACCTCTTATCCATCCTACGGAAAATAAAATCGCCGCGCGTGCGTACGTACAGAATACCGTCTCCACGCCGTGGTGTAATCTATTTTACACCACTACCTTACTTGGATGGGTATAAGGGTGAAAGTAATGAATATATATGATTATTTTAACGTGGTATTGATTCTGAAATAGTATACATACACAACAATACAATTCCACCATCATGGGAATGATATCATCGCTCGTGCGTACGTATGGAATATCGTCTCCACGATGTGATGCGATTAGTTCAACATGATATTCATTTCATAATGATTATATAAATTAATTGAATGAATGAATATGATATATATTAAACTAATACCATTCTGGAAATGAGGTATCTATAACCTAATGAGAAGAATAATAATTTATTCGACAAAACACGCATAAGAACAAAAAGTAATGAACACCCGAATAACAATTAGTAATGAAATATTACTAATAAAAAGCTAAGAATATAACCATATATGATATCATAAAAATACGTGTGATTCTGTAATAAGTCAATAACATTATTTAAATCATTATACAGGAGGTTCGGATACTTACGAAGCAAATCGGACCTAAGGTAAGAGAAATATCACAATCTCATTTTTATCCGAGATTGTTTTTACTTTGGAATTTACTAGGGTGTATTTTATCATCCACATACATGTTTCCTCAATATGTAATGTTATTTCCACCCACCTACAATTGTTTAAATCTAATTTTACCCTCCTGTGAGTTTTTACTAAAAGATATGAAAGGAATCTTTTGTCGTTTTTCGTACGAGGTACTTTTTGACTTTTCTGAGAAAAGTACGAGAAGAATGTTTTTTTAACTTATACGGCATGAATGAATTTTTAAAACATTATTTCCAAAAAGATTACTTTAAAAGTTTTCATGTTTATTTTTAATCGACTTCACTTAGTTTAGAATTGCATGACACGTTAAGAAAGGAAAAGTGTTTTTGAAGTAGAAAGGATATTTTCCTCATGAATGGAGTTCAAGTGTTTTATCAAAATTATTTTCCATATAAGATAATATAGGATTCTATTTCTATCCCTATTATTACATTTATTTGATTATGTTGTGATGGAATTATTTTTATGAATTCCTTTATCTTATATGAATTGTTTTATGATGTGACGTTGTTTAAGAATTCCATTTTTATTACATGGGTTATGCAATGATGTATTATTTATTATTTTGTGGCACACATAAGAATGGTATCATTATGAGATGGGTGGGACCTATATCTACCTCTAATTCATTGGGTAATGATTTTATATCTCATTAGATAGACATGGCTAGAACGGTAGGTTAAACCGGTTCAGTGAAACATGACAGGAACGAGGAGTGAACTCGGTTCAGAAATGGACTTTGTCCGCTAAGATAGTCTTTTAAATGAGTCTTGACTACTAAGAAATGATTATCTATGATTATGTGTGTATGACACAAAGTTTAATGTTTTAAGTTTTGATTATTGGGATTAAATTTCACTACTATAATTTATCCCATGTTATGAAATTATGATCTCTTTTGCTGGTTAAGATTTCCAAAAGTTGTGTTCTTATGTATATGATGTGATTGATATTTCTTTTGTTTTCCCTTACTGAGCATTTGAGCTCACCCTTTTGTATGTTTTATTTCCCAAGGTCAGGAAGAAGGTTATTAAGTGGGATATGCCAAAAAGGGACTCTAGATATGATGAAATAAATGGGAGGCAAAGTAGATGCTTTATGAACCACTTGTTTATGCTTTCCAGTTTCTAAAGACACTATACCTATATGGTCCTTTCATGGTTTTGTAATATGTTGTAATAAGTGTGCTTCAATTTTTAAGTAATAACAATGTATGTAATATATGGGTCATTATAGATGGGATGAGTTTTTGTTACCTATACGTATATTTGTAGCTTTTATGTTTCTTATTAGTGCCCCACCCAAGTTGAGAACATAGTGATGAACACACCATTTCACGGGGATGGTGTTTTTACCAACACTGCTATGAGTGGCTGGTTATTTTCCCATTTTCTTCTCCATTTCCCAAATATCCCAAGACTCTTCAGGTTGCATATGATGGCCTAATGTCCATTATCGGCCCAAGAATCTTTGGGAAGGGCAGTTTTGGGGGTTGGCCCAGGTTTTTATGGAAAGTTTGTTTCCCAAGAGTCTTCGGGATGAGGCCCAGGTGTCTTCGGGCGTGGTAGTAGTTGTTCTGACCCAGGTGTTTATGGGTGTGGTTATGCATGTTGGTTGTGGCCCCAGTGTGTGTGGGCGGGGTTTGGCAGTGGGAATGCCATGAGGCTATGGCCCAGGTGTGAGTGGGTGGGGTTTGGCAGTGGGATTGCGGTGAGGTTATAGCCCAGGTGGGTGCAGGTGGGGTTTTGCAGTGGGACTGCTGTGAGAATGGTGGAATTGGTTCGATACGTAGGATGTCTTAAATAACTAGTGGGAAAGTGGTGTGGGGTACCCATATATTGATGAGATATTACTATAATTTATTTCCTTGCATTATTTGGGGAGTGTTCCTTAGTGAGACATGGGGGGATAGTTTTTTTTGATAGGCTCTTTGGTTTTTCTTTTCTCACAAGGCATTAGAATGCCTCTCCACTTGTGCACGAGATTATTTGGTTTTCCCTAATTAGTGTACTTGTATACTCACCCTACGTATATAAAAATTTATTCAGGTATCTAAGAGGACTTAAGGGATTGTGCGGGACCATACTAGCTCAGACCTTGGGGAATTTTCAGTTGTCTTTTTTTTTTCTTGGTACATTTCCTTGGGAAATTTTGTGTCTTGTATCTTTTACTTTTGAACATGCATATGTAAATGGTTTACTTTTGGATTTACCTTTACTTTCAGCTTCAGTATTGTTGGGGTTTCTATCTTATCTCTCGGACCTATAAATATAAAAAGGGTAATGCCTTCCATTTTGTGTGATATTCTATACCCATGGTGCTGGTTTCCACTCTGGGACCTATTGATGGCGGGTTTCTGGGGTTATTATCTCTCATTCAACTTAAAGAAGGAAGGGCCTGGCATTCTGCTGACCCCTACCTCCTTTTGGTGAAGGTAGTTCGTGACAAATAAACAATAAAATTAATTACACCAATTCATCAATATCAATAACAAAATATTTATGTTGACCCCAAATCATATTATATGTTATATTCCTTCAATGCTTTGGGTATTCGTTTGCGTAGTGTCCCATTTCCTTGTAGTTGTAGAATTGGAAATCATTGAAAAGTTATCCCCTTACATTCATGATCTTGGTGACCCTAATATCCCCAATTATAACACACTCTCAATAATTGAAAACATTTACCACAAGGATTATTTTTAAAAACCCAAGATTTTTTGAATTATTTTTTTCGAAGTAATTTAATCTTTTAATAATTTTCATTTCACGCAACACTGACTATAGTTTTATTTATATACAAAACAACTAAGTCTGGATTAAATTATATGAAACCAAAAGTTAATATTGTGCCAATAGAACACTTAAATTGTCTTGCGGTATACACAAAACATTGTTTATCTTATATTACACACAATGTTGAGTCCCTTCGATCGCTGAAGTTACACCCAAGATAGAGTATTACTAAACAAAAATCTATTATTAATGTCATTATTAATATATTATTATAGATACAACCAATCCATTGAAATGGATGTTACAAATAATATTAATTAAATTGTGAATATATTATTTTCACATGTGTATTAAATGAGTCCTTTGGAAATCAATTAGTATAAGTAAATGTAAAAACTATTTTAAAATAAAGAAATTACTTTTCTAAGAAAACTATTTTTCTATATATGAACAAAATTTTATCTCAATAAAAACAAAAAAAATTATTTTATGTTTCAATGAAATTTTTATATTTTATTCCCATACAATATATTTTTTTTTATATGATAAGAATCAATCAAATTTTATGAATAAAAAGATGTGTTTTTCTAAATTGAATTTCACCGCCTTTTAATGGTGAACCAATTTTAAATATGATTTTTGGAACTTTTATAATTTTTTCATGAAAAGAAAATATTTATTATTGAAATAAAAATATCAAAATTTACTTTGGGTGAATGTTTTGAATTTTTCATATAAGATTCATTTTTTAATGAATAGTGAAAAAAACAGAATTTTAATTCAAAACTCATTTTTCATCGAATTTATTTGTATTCTTCAATTTTGTTATTATTTGGTTTTATGGTATAATTAGACCAATTATAAATAATGTAATGTAATTTAGGTCTTTATAACACATATAATAATGAAATTCGATATAAAAAAGATTTCAAACTTTTGGACCATTTCTCTTTAAAACCCACACTGTCGTGGCTTCTGTGGGATTAATATTATTTTAATTTCTTCCACTGATGTGTTTTGAATATGGAAATATGGATTCCATATTTATAATAGGAATGATTTATAACTTTTTATATGGCTAAAAATATTTTTGAAGAAAAATATTATTGAATGTGATTAAAATAAATTACAGTGAGTGAAAGAAAAATTAGTTTAACAAAGGACTAAACCTTAATATTAAGCCCCAAAATGACATATAAACTTGCCCAAAATCAATTTTATGTTCATTTTTAGACCCTATACTCCCTTTTATAAAATATTCATCATTATTAGAGACACTTTATAAAGGAAAAATGTGCATTAGTTTACTTTTAATAAATTTACAAGACTGTCACCCCTCCTCCACTATAAATGGCACTCACCACTCCTACCCCTATTTACACTTATAAAGACCCATTTGGTATACTAAAATCTACCCAAATGTCCTTTAAAATCGACCCAAATAATCCTATAAGACTTTCTTTGGGATAAAATCCATCCAAGGAATCCCTTTTGTGAAAACTAAGAGTAGTTACCCAAGATGGGGTAACATCCTTCTTTAAGCTGTTTTGACTTATTTTCATTATACACCCCCTAAACACTTATTATTACAGGATTATATAATAATATAAGTATCAAAGATATATTTTTATTGTTTCATTCTACATCATAAAAATACATTTACATAGATATCCATCTAATTGGTAATGAACAAATCATTCGTGTGTGTGGCGGACTACCGCATCATGAAATGATGTTTTTCTTTTTTTCCTTTACAAAATACCATGAGTGAGAATGATTATTGATCAAATAATTTAATATTATATATATGATATAAATTAATTGGATATTTTTATATAATTATTATAAAAAATATAACTTCATTCTTTCCATTTTGTGGTAATATGATAAATTTCTTTTTGGACGTGTGGACTACCGTCTCCTCAATGTGATGTGATTTGTTCACACTTTAAATGGAATATATAAAGGATTGTTTTAGTGAAATTATATGATATATATGAATTAATAATTACAATTTAATGATATTTTTTATATACACATATATTTCATTTTATTTATTTATTTAAATATGATAATAAAATAGAAACAACAATCATGTGTACATACGACCTTATGTATCCAAGAATGTTGTATTCCATTTCATAATTACATATTTTATAGATTATTAAAAATAATTACATAATTAATTTATATGATATTTATATAATTTTTTACTTTGTTTAAATAATTAAATCTTTATCTAAGTAAGATTATCAAGAGTAATATGTCAAAAGATATTCAAAAAACAATTTAGATATTACATGAAAGTTAACGTTAACATGTAATTGTTGATAAATTGTTAATATAAAGACATAATAATATAATATATGGTATTAGATATTATAAAATTTTAATTTGGTATATTTATAATAATTTTATACTTATTATACATTAGGTATGAATGTGTATGAATAAATTCATGACATAAGGTAAGGGAGTTTCATATCACTTTTTTTCCGTAAGATACATGCCTTATTCGTCACTCACTTATTTTGTGTGGTGTATATACTACCCTATGACATGTTATATAATTAATTGAATTTATTTATTGATATTAAAATATTTAATTAATTTTATTATTTCATGGGGATCATGATTCTATAGTTACTCAAGTAGTAAGGGTTTTCTCATCTCACTTTTATTTATGTGAGTCTTATACATTATTCAAAAATAATTTCAATTGTGTGGTGTATATACTTAACATGAATGTATTATATTATTATTAAAGTTAAATTTATGGGTATTTAAATATCAATTTTATCTCTCTATTTCATGGGGTTTTAATGTTCAAATGATACCAAATCAATAAGATAGTTTTTTAGCAATTTTCATTATTTGAGACACATGTGTTGTTATGCATCTATTTTATTTTGAGAGTTGTATATAATTCCATTTTAAATTTTCTATAATGGATATAAATCTTTCCATGATATTTAAAATATCATTTAATTTTATTTTTCTTACAATGGGAGTATGATTCAATTTTACAAAGAGGTAAGAATTATCATAAGAATTTCATCATTTATCGGGAATGTTTATGATTATGTTTTCATTAAATAATCCTTATGATCCATCATTCAATAAGAATAATGAATTATCTTATCCTCAAGTTATTCATGAAATATTCACGTATTAGAACCATTTTTTGATTCTTTGGTATTTTCGATATTTTAAATATTTTTTAAGAAGATTTGAATTTATCTCTATATTTAGTCAGAAAACAAATGTTTGGTATTTACAAATTTATCCACCATTAGGAACATCATTACTTGGAATATTTATTTGAATGTTTAAAATATTCCTTCGTAAGAAATTTTTTTTCTAATATTCTGTAAATTCATTATTTTTATAGTGATTTTTTAGGAAAAGGTTTTAATTAAAATTTTTTATGGTTAAAATGTGTTTTAAGTTATTTTCAAAGCTTCCATTATTAATTATAGAAAGGTTATATTAAAAGAAAATGATTTCAATGATTTCAATGATTTTTTTTGTGTTTTCAAAATTTTCTCAATGGAAATGGTTTTGAAAACCTTTATTAGTTTTCTTAGTATGTTTTCATTATGGTTTAAAGGAAAAATATTTTACAAATTTTTTCAAGATTATTTTATAAATATTCATGTAAAATGGTTTTAAATATTTTTTCAAGGCTTCTATAAAATTTTTCAAGGAAAATTGTTTTAAAAACGTTTTCAATGATTCCATTATAATTTTTCAATGTAATATTTAATGAAAAAGTTTTTCTACATGTTTTCATGCTTCATTAATATGTTTTTAAAAAAAAGGTTTTTTTTAAAGTGATTGTAATTACAAAGAATTTTTAAAAGAATATAGGTTATTTTAAATAAGAAATTTGTTAAAATATATTTAAAAATTATTTTCCATATAAGGTGATTTGTTTGGTATTAATAATTCCTTTTATGGGGATGTGATATAAGGGAGCCATTCATATTCTATCTCTAAATGATTTGTGTTTTGATGGTGTGATGTTTATGAAACCCATTTATATTTCATAGGATAAATTTATATGAAATCCATTGATGATTTATGGTTCATATGTTTTTGAAACCTGTTGGTCGGAGTAGATCACTCAAGAGGGGGGTGAATTGAGTGATTATAAAAATTTCTGTTAAAATTTGTTCTTTAAAATAATACCCCCTATTAAAATAAAATCATAGTTAGTTTGTAATGAATTGATTAAATCCCTAAGTTTTTAATTAATTTTGCAAAAGATTGATTATTTCTCAGCTTTACCAATATTTAGATTAGTCAAACTTTTGAAACTAATCTACTGATTCAAAACAGATATAATCATTTTCTAAAATAACTATCAATGTATAGTTTTTCTTAATTTTAGATTTATGTAATAGATTAAAACACAATACAAACACCACATCAGTTAAAACAAGAGGTTCAGTTTCAAGCTAAGACTTAGTCCTCTCCAATTGGTGATCACATTCCACCAAGCTGTTTATATTAATAAACATTAGATCGACACCCTGGATCAGGGTTCACGACAGCACACAAGGCTGTCCAGGTTACACTTGACCTCTACCACAATTATTCATTGGAAAAATATCAAACTGATCACACATGATCTCTTCCACAGTACTACGTGGGATAAAAGAGTACCAAGGGATTGAGTGTGAGGATATTTTAGTGTATTTTAGTTATAATAAAGAGAAAGTGTGTCTGGCAAAAATAGATACACACGCTACTCAAATATTAAACACAAGATCTCAACAGAGTCATAAAATGAGAATAGAGTTTAGAAATCATTATGTGTTGTGAAGTAAAGATCTGTAATCATTGGATGTAGAGAAAATGATATTCGAGTCCTCTTCTAGAATTTGGCTCCAAAAATTAGTACCGTAGTATCTATAATATATCTTCCAGGTGAGAAAAGGTTTATCTCTTCAATGTTAGTATGTTCAGCGTGCATCAGCAGGATGCAACTTGTAACATTAATCTTCTTGTATACTCAAGCTTTAAATTCTTCTACTTTCAATATCTTTCACATTATCATAGCAATACATATGGTTTTTATTGCGAGTTCAACATATACCTTTTTTAGGTTGATCTCTTAATCCTTTTATACTTCAAGGTCTAGTAGGAATTATGATATCCCCACATGCATGTAACTCATACTATCCATGGATAGTCTTATAGACAACATTAAATAATCCCAGAAAAATTAATTTGTCTAAATATGACCATTAGAAATTTATATGAATTAATAGATTCAAAACCGTTATTTATGTCTATTAGTGATTCAATTGCATTAGTTTTCCATCTTCTATCGAACATCTTTGGTCTGTCATCTTTAGTCTATCATCTTTAGTCTGTCATCTTTGGTCTGTCAAACATCGGTGTGTTGAACATCAGTGTGTCGAACATCAATGTGTCATATTCAGTGTTTCCTCTTTATTGTGTTGAAGATCAGTGTGTAGAACATCATTGTGTCTAACATTTGTGTGTCAAGCATCAGTGTGTCAAGCATCGGTGTGTCTAACATTTGTGTGTCGAACATTGGTGTGTCGAACATCGGTGCAGTGACTCTGAAAAGATTATGTAGTGTCTGTCTTACATATAATATTAATAGATTATGTGACATCCAAATATATATGTAAAAATAAACTTATAAACATATTGATCCATATATATAGGATATTGACTTATTGATGTATATAGTTCTATATGAAATAATTGATTTACTTAGAGATATTAAATGGCCTGAAATAGTAGAATATATAGATTGTCATTTATTTATGATTATGGAAACTACCATATCATAGAGGGTCAAATAATCTCCCCATTTTGGATAATCACAAATTATATCATACATTTAAATATAAGGAATAATAATTATTGGACATAGCATAATCTTCACTAAATTTGATTATTCAATATAACTAGAGCCTTCCCTTGTGTGTGTTTTTAAAATAAATCCCCTCTTAAAAAATTTATTATGTTGGGTACATGCCATGTGTCCTATGCCAGAATTTACCCCCTTATATTAATAACGTATGCCTATTATTCTCCTTCTTTTGGGAGTAGAAAAAAAATAAAGTTGAAGTAAATAAGATAAATAGAAGAAAAAAAGACATAGAGAAGATAATAAAGGAGTTCCATTATGAAACAAAAGAGTATGGGCAATAAAAATAAGACAGATCCATATCAAAGATACAATCCAACCCTAAGGGTTCAGGTTCTAAGGGGCATTGTCTTTTTCTGAAGGATCCAAAGTTGGATTAGAAGGTTTCGGAGTGGCAGAGGGAAGAGGTGGTATGAAGATAACACCAAGAAGGGAACACATGTTGGGAAATTGGCTACAATACTTAGCCTTTTCTCTGACAGCACGCGACTGAGATATTGCTCTGTAATGACTGGTTGAATCTAGGAAAGTGCCTCCGAGACAGTCATTAGAGTAGAAGGCTGAGAGGGAGTACCAAAAGAAGCAGTCTGAGGGACCACAATTTCATCATCCTGGAAATGCAGATATGGATTAAGGAGGTTGATGAAATTATTGATGATTTCACCACCATATTGGGTATCTTTCTCGAATTCATCTTTATTCTCCAAGAATTTATTCAGCAGAGTGGTAAATTCCTTAAATTGAGTAACTTGTTTCGTGAATGCTTATGTGACTAGAGGTATTATTAGATTTTTTGTTGGAAACTTGAATATATTTATCAGATCATGCATGGTATAAATCTTAGTAAATTACTTGTCCACTTTCTCTATAATCTCTTTCTGAGTAGTAGAGGATTCATTTGTACACTGCCTGACCATATTGTACACAAGGTCTATATTTCTTTGTACCTTTTGAAGAGTTTCTTTGTTTGAAACAGTCTAAATATTTTGGAGTTCCCCTGTCATCACAACGTTGAGAGATTCCAAATCAGCTACATCACCTTTCCCACTCCTAGATCTGGAAGTAAAATTAACCATTTTGAAAAGATCCTCTATCAATTTCTTCATATCTACACATTGTAGATGAGTCTCCATGTTCTTAACAACTTCTAGTACACCACTAAAGGAGGTATTGAAATCAGAGGTTACAGAATTTTAGTCATTACTCATCTTCCTTAATTATTCTCTCAATAAGGTATTCTGTTGAATGATGGTTTATTCTGTAGTAATGAGATTTGACTAAGTCACATGGATCACCATCCTTTCAATCATTAATACATCAGCATCTGAAATACTGATCAAAGTAGAGGTTTCACTTCTGGATCCAATTGAGGCTTTCAATCAATCACATATATCATTTTTGAATTCCTCCAAATAATCCTTAGTGACATATTCACTAGGCATTATTTGTGAAACTAGCTCTACCACTGAAGAAGAAACTAGTGTAACAAGTTCTGCTTCACCTTGGGCTTGTAGAGTAGAAGGAGGAGGCACACTCTCTACATCTGAGTCATATCCAAACCCAAAAAAAATTTACCTTGGACCATTATTCCATTCTTGAGTATAGGTCCAGTCTCTTGGTACAACAGTGTAAATCATGATCCTTCTTCATTGAGGCTCATGAAAAACATCAACTTTATCAGCTTCTTCATCATGTCCTCTAGCCATAATGAAATTTCTTTGTACTGGTTTCAACTGAGCTTGAGGTTCTACATTTTCTCCACCAACTTCAACTTCTCCAGGAACTTCATCAATTTGAGGCACCTGATCCTCATATTCTTCTTCCTAGACACGAGCTATATGTTCATTTAATTCCTGAATGATTTTTATGATTTTAAGCATTATGATGTGGTGATCTTCCCTCATGACCAACATCTCTATGATCAACATATTCCTATTCAATAGGCTCAATACCATTACCAGCTCAATGTATATATTTCTCACTGGATCTGATAACTACTTGTTGTCCCATTTTTAAAGAATCACTTACATGCTCATCATTTCTTCCTTCATCATCCTCCTCCTCCTCATAATCATCAGAATCCTCATCTAATTTACTTAAATAACCTTCAACACCAATAACCTCAGTCTCTTCCTCATCCTCATCACCTAACAAGGATTCTATTGTGGGTAAGTCTAAACGTGGACTAGCAGGTCTATAAGACATGTCCATGGGACTTTTAACAATATCGGGATCACTCCTGTCATCAAAAAAAGATCTTCTTCCCTTGGAACTTCAGCTTCATCTTCCTCATCAGAATAAACAGGTTATTCTCCTAGTTTCAGACCTGTATCAACTTTATCATTTGGTCTGGTCGGATGATCAATTGGATTAAATCCTTATACATCCTTTCCTCATCACCTACCCAGCATTTCTTCCATAGATTCCAAAATATATTCATTATTTTACAAATATCTTTTTGAAGACAGAAACCACTACATGGACTAATCACTTTATCTCCATCTTCCACACATCCTATCCTTTTTAACATGGCAGAGATCACCCTCATATACTAAAAACATGTTTCCTTCTTTGATGGATTTATCAAATCAAAGAAATGCACCATTATATACCTACACAGGTTCACTTTTATCCCATGTTTCAATAGATAGATCAGTATTACATCCTGATACTTCACAACATATAAATCTTCCTTCCTTGGGTAGATTTGCTGTTGTATAAACTTAAAAAGATACCTTACCTCTCCTTCAAACTCACTTTCAATAGACCTCCTAGATTCTCCATTTCTAGTCATCTCCTTCAAAGCGTCTTCGTAAGAGAATAAATTAGAGGAAGGTGGAATATTACCTGGATAATCATTATAGACACCTTCACGAGGCATCTCCAAGCTCTTAGTCTATTCCTTAGATGAAAAAGATATTTCCATTCCCTTTACAACTAACATCATCTTAGCTTCCCTAGCTTCATCCATGGATATCTTTATATTTCATTAAAATTAATCTACTAGATGGAGATAATAGGGTCTTTCATTATTAGAGAACCAACTTAGCCACCCTTGAGATTCTATCACTCTTAATAAAAAAGACTTTCTAGATATAAGACACTCAGTAGATACTTCTTTTTCATCTGTAACCACTCGGCTTTCCATGATTGGTTTTGCAGGCCCATTGGACTCACCATTATGACACTTAGAATATAAGGATTTTCTTGGCTCTTCAATAGCGTACTTAGTATTTTCTATTTCAAGTATTTGGATTCCAAAGGAGTTGAGAGGTCGAGGGTCGAGAAATAGAGTGATAAAGGGTAGAAGTCTTTATGACAGTGGGAAGGTGAATGGTCGGGATGGATCAAACATAGTATATCATTTAGGGATTGTAAATCATAAAGCATAAAATTTAAACATGGAAAAAATAATACTGAAATATTTTCATTTTATTTAAAACCGATAGAATTACAAATGAAACCTTAAATACATTAGTTTTATTGAATAAGTTTTACAAGATCAGTTTCAGGGATCAGTTTCATAAGATCAGTTTGACATGATCGATTTTACAAGATCGGTTTCAAGGATCGGTTTGGAAAGATCACTTTCTGGGATCAGTTTCAGAAGATTGGTTTTAGGAATGGGTTTCACAAGATCAGTTTCACAGGATCGGTTTCGGGGATTTTTTTTCAAAAGATCAGATTCCGGGATTAGTTTCACAAGATCTATTTTAGGGATCGGTTTCACAAGATCAATTTTTAGGATCGGTTTCACAAGATTAGTTTGACAATAATCTAGAGATTTATCATTCCTAATTCATGTCTAATGTAGTTCATTCTCTCGTAGTTTTGGGGTTTGTTGAATATATCAGCAAACTGATGCTTAGTCACAATAAACTCAAGAGTTATATCACCTTTTTGATAATGATCTCTCAAAAAATGGTGTCTTACATCAATATTCTTTAGTCTAGAATGAGATATTGGATTCATAGAAATTATAATATCACTTGTAAAGACCCATAAATTTCAAGGGAATTTTTTTCTTAATTTTCTTTGGAATTTTTCAAGAACGCAGTTTCTGACGGCACCTGATTCCGAGGCCCGGTGTGCCCGGAATCATTTCCCGAAGTTTGGCTCGGGTAAATTCAGTAAACGAACGAGTGGGTGTTTCTAACTTTTGAACCGGTGCCCGGAATTGAATTTTGAGGGCACCAATAAAATCACAGCGCCGGTATCTGCTTAGAAACACCTCTTCCGGAGTTGCGTTTGCTCGGGTGTGGTTTTTAATTTTTGGGCTTAAAGTTTAGAAATAAAATAATTTGTTCGACAAATTTTAATTTATTTCACATAAGCCACTTGAAGCCACTTGAAATCCACTTAAACTAAGTTAAAAAGATTAGGGTGATATCCAGATATATCCTACTCCCTTGGTAGGATATTTGTGAGGTGGGGCCCGCACGAGCCCCGCTGTTTCTTTCCGCTAAGTAACGCACCCGCGAAAACCCGTCATTATGAAAGTCAACTAACGCGTTTTCTTATTTTCTTAACGCACCATTTAATTGGGAGGTTTATTTCGTGAATTAAATGGGCGGTTTCTTTAGTTGAATTAATTCAACGAATTGATGGGTCGTTACTTACCTTTTTCGTTTGTTGGCGTAATAATAAAATAATACCAACAAGTCTTTTTGGAGGATTACTCGTTGAGAGGTTTGCTAGAGCTCTTGAGCCTTCATCCTCCTTCGCGAAGAACATGAAGAACGCGAAGAACGCGAAGAACGCCAGCCTCCGACGAAGTATGCCGAACCCGCAGAAGTCGACGATGCGACGCCGTGTTCTGCGATGCCGACGTTCCCTTCCTGCAACATTCTTCTGCGACGTCTCTTCCTCCGCAACGAAATCCTCAATTAGCTGTTTGAGGTAAGAGACTTCGGGTTTCTCTTAAATATGCCTTGTGTTTTTTTTAACAAAACTTGGATTTAATTTTTATAATTAAATTAAATCTGTTGTTTCTTGGTCCGTTGAGTTCACCGACTCAACGTCGGATTTCGCGACGACGCAACGCCCTTCCGCGACGACGCGATGATCCCCTCCATCCGTGACGAGCAAATCCGCAAAGAACGTGCGTACGATGACGACTACGAGGAAGGGGTTGTTGTAAATAATTATTTTCTCCCATGATCATTTCTTTTAAAAGTAAAGAACCGGACAATATGAACAATTTTAATTTATTAAAATTGTTGTTTCCTATGTGGAATAAAAATTCTCCCGTTGTTTATATCTAACGCGGAGGGTGCGGGCCAAATGAACACGGCCAGACAACCCTCCGCCATTCTTCATGATTGTGCGGATTTGACGGGCGACGACGGAACGTGACCCAAGGGCAGTTTGATGATCCCGCAGTGAAGAACGGAACCCGGGAGGAACAACGGCGCAGACGGGAAGGAAAACGGACCACTGGAGCGACTCTGGCGGCCCATGGAAGCCGGCGGCGGCGCGGGTCCCCAGCGCGGCGGTGCCGGCGGCCGGGGGAAGCTACGCCCCGGTGCGCCATCAGAAGAACCGCCGCGGCTTTAGTTGTGGCGGCGGCGCCCGCTGACCCACAGCCGCGCGGGTCAGGCGCGCGCGGGACGCGGCTGAAGCCACGCCGGCCGACCAGGGCGACACCCCGCAGGTGTCGCGGGGTTGTCACACGGGGGCGGCGGCTCCCCCCCGCGTCGCTCAGTCGTCCAGGGCGACACCCCGCGGGTGCCGCGGGGGTGTCACGTGGGGGCGGCGGCTCCCCCCGCATCGCTCGGCTGCTCGGCCGATCCGGGCGCGACGGGGTCTGACCGGGTTGACCCGGTTCGACTGACCCAGGGGGGGGGGGGGTCGGGACGGGTCGGCCCGGGCCCGGACCCCCCCGACTTCGGACCGTTTTTGGTCAAAGGCTCGTAACTTGAGCTACGGGCCTCCAAACGACTCTCCATCAGTAGCAACACGATCCTTGGATCGAGATGGTCGTTTCAGTATATTGCACTCAAGGTTTTGGAATACTTTGAGTTCGGCCAGGATGGTTCGTACACGAAACCAACCGGGCCTTCGGAGCTGAAACGCTCATATCTTGAGCTACGGACGTCCGATTGACGTGCCGTCAGTTTTGTTGTTTTCCTCTAAGTGAGATGGACCTTTTGGCTCACTCCGCCCGAGGTTTGGACACAGGTGGAGTACGGTCGGGTTGGTTTTTCCATAAAAACCAACATGACCCCTGGGACGAAAATGCCAATAACTCTCAGATCGGGCGTCTGATTGACGCGCCGTCTGCGACGTTGAGTTCCTGTTGACGATAAGGAACTTTTGGATACATCAACTTCGGACTTTGTGTAAGTTGATGTATCAGACTCTCGGCTCGGGGAGCAGACCCTTCCGAACGAGCTTGCTGTGTGCGGGAACCCTAGTGCTGGCTGCGACTGCTACTTCGACAGCGACGACTGTGCAGAGATCCTCAGTGGACTCCGACAACGACCGTGCCGAGATCCTCAGTGGACTGCGACGATTACTGTGCAGAGATCCTCAGTGGACTGCGATGACTACTACACTCAGCAATCCTACGTGGATCAGTGCTACAGGTCCTGTGTGGGCCCGATCCTGTGTGGGTCTGATCCTATGTGGGTCAGCGCTCAGCGGTTCTGTGTGAGCCAGCGCCTATAGGTCCTGTGTGGGCCCGATCCTGTGTGGGTCATTGTGGGGGTTAGTATCTATCGATCCTTTTTGGGTCCGACGACTTAGATGGAACAGTGATCATCTTTATCGTCATCCGAAGAAGTATACATGTGTGAGCTGAATCATGTGTTACTCTCCTTTGTGGATTGTGTTGAGCTATCCTATGTGGATTTACTATTTACTCTCCTTTGTGGATTGTGTTGAGCTATCATGTGTAGATTTACTATTTACTCTCCTTTGTGGATTGTGTTGTGATATCCTGTGTGGGTATACGTTTGCATTCCTGTGTGGACTGGGTTGTGCTTGGGCTCGGACGTTGGAGTCGAACGGGAATTGATGACTTAGGTATATGTATGGGCATATACCTAAGCCGTGTCAGATGTTACTTCGTGATTGAATTTTTCCTTTGTGGTTTATCCTTTTTGGATTTCGGGAGACCTTCGGGGGTCTCGGGGTCCCTACTGAGTAGCTTATACACACCCCTGCACGGGCTATGCCCGCACATCGTTGTGTTGGTTGCAGACGACGGACATCATTGATCATGGTGGAGGCGTGCGGAGCAGGACGATACCTGAAGGTGGACCACTGGGCGGGACGCACTCAGAGCAGACGACTGGACCGAGGAGCTGTGGAGGCTATCCATACCCACCCTTCAGGTGGGACTTCTAGAGGACAGCTCGACGTTGCGGCTTTTTCTTTTCAGTTGTTATTTTTCCTTTCAGTTGTACTTTACAGTTGGGCTTGTATTTCCGGCCCCTTTTTCTTTCAGCACAGCTTGTTACAGTTTTACTTAGTGGTTACTTTTCCGCTTTCTTACTCTATGGTGCTTTTTTACTTTTCAAAGGCAATGCCTTCCCTTTTGTTGGGATTTACGCCTTGGTGCTAGTCTCCAGCCCCTGGCCTATGGAAGGCGGGCTTGGGGTAGTCACAGCACGGGCACCGAGGACGGGTCGTGAAAAAATGGTATCGAAGGTGGTCGGTTCTACCACAGACTCTGATCTTTCTTCTATGTGAAGAAATAGTGTTTAGCATATTGAGTGTGGTTATCAGTCCAGGGAGTCCAGTGTTGGTGCGGGGGCTGACATATCCGTACACTAGGACCCTGATTTCTGATTTCCGACTTAATGCACGAAAACATTGATTGCATGTGTGTTTCAAGTTTTCTTTGTGATTACTTGTGTCAGCTCACTAGGTATACTGTTCTGACCGTGGCGCACTTGTTTCCTTTTCAGGATGGCCTGACGATAGCAGTCATCTAGGGTTCCGAGAGTAGAGCGCGACGATAGCCCGCCAAGCGACGAGGCCTCGGTACAGGGCCCGTTGACAGCAGAGGCACCGGCGGTACCTTTACCCGCCGAGCCCCCGATGCTTCCATCACCGACCGCTGACGATGCACGATGGCTCGGAGCTCTGCACGGGTTCCAGCGCCAGCGACCACCCAGGTTTCATGGGGAGATGGACCCCCAAGCAGCCGAGGACTGGATGGAGGCGGTCGTTCGAGTTTTCAGGCTAGTGAGGACACCAGCAGACCTCATGGTGATCCTCGCAGTGAGCCTACTGCACGCAGCAGCAGGACGATGGTGGAGCTTGATGCTCCAGGTGCACGATGAGGCCTCTATCATCTAGACGGACTTTGAGAGACACTTCCACTAAGAGTTTGTCCCGACCACCCTCCGTGCGGTGCGCATTCAGGAGCTTCTTCAGCTGCGGCAGGGCAGCTTGACGGTCGCTCAGTACGCGACGAGGTTCACTGATCTTTCTTGCTACTCGACTGACATGGTACGAGACCCCTTCTTCCGGGCTCGGACCTTTGAGCAGGGATTGAGACACGAGATCAGGGCGTCACTGATCTCCCTCAGCATCCCAACCTAGGAAGGAGTGATGGAGTGATCCCTTCTGATCGAGAGCTTTCTGGCTGAGTCTACAGTGAGACCTACTGCAGGGCGGCATGTGGCGGAGTCTTCGGCAGCAGGTAGCCGATGGATGACTCAGGGTTCCAGGCAGACCATACCTTCCGGCAGATGACCTCGGGACACTGGCTCAGCAGTGCGGGGCACACAGCACGGAGCCAGTCTTCCGAGAGGCAGGCAGTGCTACGAGTGCGGCGGACAGGGCCACATGGCTCGTGACTGCCTGACCCGCCATACGGAGGGGCAGCTGACGGTGGAGGGGCCACCCAGGAAGAGGCAGAGGGTCGACCGTGGCAGTCCGCAGGGAGGAGGCAGACGAGGCAGAGGAGCTGGCCGAGCAGCAGGTGGTGGGCGATGCTTTGAGGCTCTACCACCACCACCACCAGGAGGTCCGCCCCGACCACAGGGAGCTGGCGGGCAGAGACAGGCACAGCCTTAGGCAGCGGAGGCCTACAACCACGGCGCGCTAGAAATGATTCAAGGTACGATCTATGCCTATTCTACCCTTGCTGTAGTTCTTATAGAAACATGACCGAGTCACACTTTCATAGCCGCTGCCCTTGTTCGGAGCTCGGAGATTCTGACAGAGCCATTGGCTTGATCCTTACAGCTAGAGACTCCTACGGGAGCAGACTCGACGATTACGCACTGGTACCGGTAGTGTAAGCTTACTCTAGGAGGCGAGAGCTTCGGCTGGGATCTTCTTGTAGCGGCGTCGAGGCCTTATAATGTCATCTTGGGCATGGATTGGTTATCTACAGTCCATGATCAGATTGACTGTTTTAGGCGCAAGGTGCGATGTGTACGCACCGACGGGAGCAGGTTCACCTTCACCGGCGAGAAGGGAGCCTTTGCAGCACAGGATGGACTCATGCAGAGCAGAGGACAACCCATCACTCATCAGTTGGCTAGCCTCATCCTAGGAGCAGTGGTGGATCAGTACGCGGACGTCTTTCCCGATGACGTTCCAGGGCTACCTCCTTGCAGAGAGGTAGACTTTTATATTGATATGTACCCCGGGACAGCCCCGATATCCACTCCAGCATTTAGGATGGCCCCCGTTGAGCTTTGAGAGCTACGGGTACAGTTGGAGGACTTGTAGGGCAAGGGGTTCATCCGACCCAGTGTTTCACCCTGGGCTTCGCCGATATTGTTCGCCAAAAAGGCGGACGGGAGCTTGCGACTGTGTGTCGACTATCGTCGCCTGAACCAGGTGACTGTGAGGAACAAGTATCTGCTACCGAGGATTGATGACCTATTTGATCAGATCAAGGGAGCACGGTGGTTCTCAAAGATAGACCTTAGGTCAGGCTATCATCAGCTCAGAGTTCGAGACGAGGATGTGCAGAAGACGACCTTCAGGTATCGGTATGGCCACAATGAGTTCTTGGTTATGCCCTTCGGCGTAACCAACGCTCCAGCAGTGTTCATGAGCCTCATGAACAGGATCTTCCAGCCATACCTCGATCAATTTGTCATGGTCTTCATCGACAACATTTTGGTGTACTCAACCACGGAGGAGGAGCATGCCTACCACTTGCGGGTTGTACTAGACACACTCTGAGAGCACCAGCTTTATGGAAATCTCTCCAAGTGCCGGTTATGGTAACGTGAGGTCCACTTCTTGGGGAACGTCATCTTTGAGGTGGTAGTTGCAATGGATCCCGTGAAGATCAAGGATGTGGTAGCTTGGGAGCCACCCAGGAGCGTGACGGAGGTGCGGAGTTTCTTGGGTCTAGCCGGATACTATCGAAGATTTGTGCTGGACTTCTCTAGAGTTGCGGTGCCACTCTCAGCTTTGACAAAGAAGGGGAAACCCATTGTGTGGTCAGACAGATGTCATCAGATCTTTCAGCAGCTGAGACAGAGATTGACCAGCGCACTTATCTTGAGGTTGCCTGAGGAGGGAGTCGGATACGTAGTCTACTGCGATGCGTCAGGGACCGGACTCGGGTGTGTCCTGATGCAGGAGCGGGCCGTGATTGCCTATGGATCACGCTAGTTGAGGCTGCATGAGCAGAACTACGCTACCCATGACCTGGAGTTAGCCGCAGTGGTCTTCGTTCTGAAGACATGGCGACACTATCTGATGGGCGAGCATTTCACAGTCTTTTCTGACCACCAGAGTCTCAGGTACATCTTCTCTCAGAAGGAACTGAACCTGAGACAGCATCGATGGCTTGAGTTCCTCCAGGACTATGACTTTGAGATAGTCTATACTCCTGGGAAGGGGAACGTAATAGCCGATGCCCTCAGCAGGAGGACGGGCATTCAGCTACTTGAGGAGGCGACAGAGCAACTATCCGCCTTGGAGATATCCTTCGTGGATAGAGACGGAGCAACCTTCCTTCAGTCTCTCACCGTCTCTCTTCCACTTCTACTGCGGTTCAGAGAGGCACAGCGTGAGGACGCTGACTGTGAGACATGGCGTACACAGATATCGTCGGGACATGCATCTGATGGTTTCTCCCTTGGAGCAGAGCACGACGTCCTTTTCAGAGGACGTACCTTGGTACCAGTCGCTTTATGAGAGGCGGTGATGAGAGAGTTTCACACTTCTCCTTTGGAGGTATATCCAGGAGTGGCGAATATGTACCAGGACCTCAGACGACAGCACTGGTGGCCGGGCATAAAGAAGGCTGTGGCAGAGTTCGTTTTGCGGTGCCTCACCTGCCAGAAGGTGAAGGTAGAGAATCAGGTACCAGCAGGCTTGGTACAGCCCTTGGAGGTCCCGGAGTGTAAGTGGGACCGGATATCTATGGACTTCGTGACTGGACTTCCACGCACTTCCAGAGGTCACGACTCCATTTGGGTGATTGTTGACCGACTCACCAAGTCGGCACACTTCTTACCCATCCGAGAGCAGGGCTCAGTGGAGATCTTGGGGCGTCTCTATGTTCAAGAGATTGTACGGCTTCACGGTGTGCCATCGACTATCATCTCCGATCGGGACGCTCGTTTAGCTTCCCGTCTTTGGAAAGGGTTGCAGGAGGCGTTCAGAACGCGGCTACGTCTGAGCACCGCCTTTCACCCTCAGACGGATGGTCAGACAGAGAGGACCATTCAGACTCTCTAGGACATGCTCCGTGCATGCATCCTCGACTTTGGTCGCAGCTGGGAGGACCACCTACCCTTGGTGGAGTTTGCGTACAACAATAGCTACCACTCCACCATTGGGAAAGCACCATACGAGGTGTTGTACAAAAGACCTTGCAGATCTCCTTTGTGCTGGACAGACCCTGGGGAGTCAGCACCTGTGGGACCAGAGATGGTCCGAGCCATGACAGAGAAGGTCCAGGTCAACCAGGAGCGGATGAGGACAGCTCAGAGCCGACAGAAGTCATATGCTGACAGGAGGAGGATGCCACTAGAGTTCGAGGATGGCGACCACGTATTTTTGCGGGTCTCACCTCGACGTGGTTTGTGGAGATTTGGCCGAGGCGGCAAGTTGTCTCCACACTTCATTGGACCATTCCAGGTCATTAGCAGGATTGGCGAGGTGGCTTATCGCCTGGCTCTACCACCTCAGTTGCACCCGGTGCACGACGTCTTCCACGTATCTCAGCTGAGGAGATACGGGCACGACCCGACGCACATCATTGACTATGGGGAGCTAGACGTGGATGATGGGGCGACTTTTGCGGAGGTCCAAGTGGAGATAGAGGATCGACAGGATCGGGTCCTACGTGGGCGATCGATTCCTCTTGTGCGCATCAGATGGCAGCACGGGAACCTCCATGAGAGCACATGGGAGCGGGAGGCTCAGATGCGTGCTCAGTACCCACATTTGTTTCCCTAGTTTATGATGTATCTTTACGGGGACGTAAAGCCCTGAGGTGGGAGTAATGAAAAGACCCGTAAATTTCAAGGAAATTTTTTTCTTAATTTTCTTTGGAATTTTGCAAGAACGCAGTTTCTGACGGCACCTGATTCCGAGGCCCGGTGTGCCCGGAATCATTTTCCGAAGTTTGGCTTGGGTACGTTCAGTGAACGGATGAGCGGGTTTTTCTAACTTTTGAACCGGTGCCCGGAATCGAATTCTGAGGGCACCGATAAAATCACAACGCCGATATTTGCTCAGAAACGCCTCTTCCATAGTTGCGTTTGTTCGGGTGTGGTTTTTAATTTTTGGGCTTAATGTTTAGAAATAAAATAATTTGTTCGAAAAACTTTATTTTATTTCACTTAAGCCACTTGATGACAATTGAAATCCACTTAAACTGACTTAAAATGGACAGGGTCCTATCCAAAAATATCCTACCCCCTTGGTAGGATATTTGTGAGGTGGGGCCCGCACGAGCCCCACCGTTTCTTTCCGCTAAGTAACGCACCCGCGAAAACCCGTCATTATGAAATTCAACTGACGCGTTTTCTTATTTTCTTAACGCACCATTTAATTGGGCGGTTTATTTCATGAATTAAATGGGTGGTTTCTTTCGTTGAATTAATTCAACGAATTGATGGGTCGTTACTTACCTTTTTCATTTTTTGGCATAATAATAAAATAAGACCAACAAGTCTTTTTGGAGGATTACATGTTGAGAGGTTTGTCAGAGCTCTTGAGCCTTCATCCTCATTTGCAAAGAACGTAAAGAATGCGAAGAATGCCGGCCTCCGACGAAGAACGCCGAACCCGCGGAAGTCGATGACGCGATGCCATTTTCCGCGACGCCGACGTTACCTTCCTACAACATTCTTCTGCGACGTCTCTTCCTCCACAATGAAATCCTCGATCAGCTGTTTGAGGTAAGAGACTTCGGGTTTCTCTTAAATCTCCCTTGTGTTTTTTAACAAAAAACAGATTTAATTTTTATAATTAAATTAAATCTGTTGTTTCTTGGTCCGTTGAGTTCGCCGACTCAACACCGGATTCCGCGACGACGCGACGCCTTTCCGCGACGACGCGACGATCCCCTCCTTCCGTGACGAGCAAATCCGCGAAGAACGTGCGTACGACGATGACTACGAGGTAGGGGTTGTTGTAAATAATTCCTTTCTCCCATGATCATTTCTTTTAAAAGTGAAGAACCAGACAATATGAACAATTTTAATTTATTAAAATTGTTGTTTCTTGTGTGGAATAAAAATTATCCCGTTGTTTATATCTAACACGGAGGGTGCATGCCAAATGAACACGGCCCGACAACCCTCTGCTGTTCATCGTGATTGTGCGGATTTGACGGGCGATGACGAAATGTGATACAAGGGATGTTTGATGATCCCACAGTGAAGAACAGAACCCAGGAGGAACAACGGCACAGACGGGAAGGAAAACGGACCACCGGAGTGACTTCGGCGGCCCGCGGAAGCCGGCGGCGGCACGGGTCGCCGGCGCGGCGGCGCCGGCGGCCGGGGGCGGCGGCGCCCTGGTGCGCCGCCGGAAGAACCGCCGCGGCTTCAGCCGCGGCGACGGCACCCGCTGACCCGCAGCCGCGCAGGTCAGCCGCGCGCGGGACGCGGCTGAAGCCGCCTCCGGCCGACCAGGGCGACACCCCACGGGTGCCGCAGGGTTGTCACGTGGGGGCGGCGGCTCCCCCCTGCATCGCTTGGTCGTCCAGGGCGACACCCCGCGGGTGCCGCGGCGGTGTCACGTGGGGGCGGCGGCTCCCCCCCGCGTCGCCCGGCCGCTCGGCCGAGCCGGCCCGGGCCGGACCGGGTCTGACTGGGTCAACCCGGTTCGGCTGACCCAGGGGGGGTCGGGCCAGGTCGGCCCGGGCCCGGAACCCCCGACTTCGGACCGTTTTCGGTCAAAGGCCCGTAACATGAGCAACGGGCCTCCAAACGACTCGCCGTCAGAGGCAACGCGATCCTTGGATCGAGACGGTCATTTCGGTATATCTCACTTAAGGTTTCGGAATACTTTCAGTTCGGCCGGGTTGGTTCATACACGAAACCAACCGGGCCTTCGGAGCGGAAACGCTCATATCTTGAGCTACGGACATCCGATTGACGTGCCGTTAGTTTTGTTGTTTTCCTCTAAGTGAGATGGACCTTTTGGCTCACTCCGCCCAAAGTTTGGACGCAGGTGGAGTACGGTCGGGTTGGTTTTGCCTTAAAAACTAACCGGGCCCCTCGGACGAAAAATCCAATAACTCTCAGACCGGAAGTCTGATTGACGCGCCGTCTGCGACGTTGAGTTCCTGTTGACGATACAGAACTTTTGGATACATCAACTTCGGACTTTGTGTCAGTTGATGTTTCAGCCTCTCGGCTCGTGGAGCGGACCCTCCCGAATGAGATTGCTATGTGCGGGAACCCTAGTGCTGGCTGCGACTGCTACTTCGATAGCGACGACTGTGAAGAGATCCTCAGTGGACACCGACGACGACCGTGCAGAGATCCTCAGTGGACTGCAGCGACGACTGTGCATAGATCCTCAGTGGACTGCAACAACTACTACACTCAGCGATCCTACGTGGATCAGTGCTACAGGTCCTGTGTGGGCCCGACCCTGTGTGGTTCTGATCCTGTGTGGGTCAGCGCTCAGCGGCTCTGTGTGAGACAGCGCCTACAGGTCCTGTGTGGGCATGTTCCTGTGTGAGTCATTGAGGGGGTTAGTACCTATCGATCCTTTGTGGGTCCGATGAATTAGATGGATCAGTGATCATCTTTATCGTCATCCAAAAAGGTATACCTGTGTGATCTGAATCACGTGTTACTCCCCTTTGTGGATTGTGTTGAGCTATCCTGTGTGGATTTACTATTTACTCTCCTTTGTGGATTGTGTTGAGCTATCCTGTGTGGATTTACTATTTAATCTCTTTTGTGGATTGTGTTGTGCTATCCTGTGTGGGTATACGTTTGCTTTCCTGTGTGGACTGGGTTGTGCTTGGGCTCGGACGTTGGAGCTGAACGGGAATTGATGACGTAGGTATATGTATGGTCATATACCTAAGACGTGTCAGATGTTACTTCGTGATTGAATTTTTCCTTTGTGGATTATACTTTGTGGATTTCAGGAGACCTTCGGGGGTCTCGGGGTCCCTACTGAGTAGCTTATACTCACCCCTACACAGGCTATGCCAGCACATCGTTGTGTTGGTTGCAGACGACGAACACCACTGATCATGGTGGAGGCGTGCGGAGCAGGACGGTACCTGGAGGTGGACCACTGGGCAGGATGCACTCAGACCGGATGGCTGGACCGAGGAGCTGTGGAGGCTATCTGTACCCACCCTTCAGTTTGGACGTCAAGAGGACGGCTCGACGCTGCGGCTTTTTCTTTTCAGTTGCTGTTTTCCTTTCAGTTGTACTTTACAGTTGGGCTTGTATTTCCGGCCCCTTTTTCTTTCAGCACATCTTGTTACAGTTTTAATTAGTGGTTACTTTTCCTCTTGCTTACTCTGTGGTGCTTGTTTACTTTTCAAAGGCAATGTCTTCCCTTTTGTTGGGATTTATGCCTTGGTGCTAGTCGCTAGCCCCTGGCCTATGGAAGGTGGGCTTGGGGTAGTCACGGAACGGGCCCCGAGGACGGGTCGTGACAGCACTTGTGTTATCACTGTTTATGGTGATATTTTTGAATTGAAATCCATAATCTCATAAGCTGTGTTTTATCCACAATATTTGTGCACAAAAACTTCTAGCAGTAATGTATTCTACTTCAATAGTTGAAAATGCAACTAAATTTTTCTTTTTACTACACTATGATATTATAGACATTCCCAAAAAGTGACTTGCTCTAGATTTACTCTTTTTATCTAACTTACATCCACTGAAATCATCATCTGAATAGTTAACTAAATCAAAAGGTTTTCTTTTAAGATTGAACAATCCCAAATTAGTTGTATACTTGAGGTATTTGAAAATTCGTTTAATATCATTTAAATGTGAATCTTTTGGGTTTTTATGAAATCTCACACACATACACACACTGAACATAATATCTGGCCTACTAGCAGTTAAGTACAGTAAGCTCCCAATCATTCCACTATAAGAAGTTTGATCAATTGATTTTCCATTATCATCAAGATCCAACTTACATGTAGAACTCATAGGAGTTTCACTACTCTTTATGTTATCAAAGCCATATCATTTCAAAAGATATTTTGTATACTTACATTAATTTAAAATAATACATTCTTTATTTTGAAATATTTTAAATCCAAGAAAATATTTATGTTCACCCATTAAACTCATTTCGAACTGGCTTTGCATTATTTTTGAAAAATAATTTCATAAATAATTTTTAGTAGATACAATGATAATATCATCTACATATATTTGGGACATTAAAACTTCTTTTGATGTTACTTTTATAAATAATGTAGGATCTTCATTTCCTTTTGTAAAGCCTTTAGAAATAAAAAAATTACTCAACCATTCAGACCAATCTCTTGGAGCTTGTTTCAAACCATATAAAGCTTGAGATAATTTGAACACATGATTTGGAAAATGTTGTTTTGTAAAACCTGGGGGTTTTTCAACAAAAACATCCTCAACTATATAACCATTTAAAAATTCACTTTTGACATCCATTTGATAATGTGTAAAATACAAGTGTGCTGCATAGGAAAGTAAGTTCCAAATTGCTTCAAGTAAAGCTACTAGTGCAAAGGTCTCTTCATAATCAATTCCCTCTTCTTGATTATATCCTTGTGCAACTAGTCTATCATTAATTATAACTATATTTCCAGCTTCATCTATAATATTTCTAAACACCCATTTGGTTCGTATGGTCAAAGTATCCTTCGGTCTATCTAAAAGTTTCCAAATATTACTTCTTTATAATTTATTATGTTTTTCATGCATGTCCATTACCCAAAATTAATCTATGATCAAATCATTGTTATTTTTAGGTTCAAGCTATAACAAAAAGGATTGATGTTTAACCTGGTTTCTCAAAGAAACTCTCATTTATGTTCCTATATCTAAATCTCCAACAAAAATATATTTGGGGATGATTCTAAAGGGTCCTAGTTGGTCTAGAGAAGGTAGGACATGATATTTATAGTTTTTTAGGTTGATCTGGTTCACTATGTTTAGGATCTGGAGAATTTATAAAACTGGATGTTTTCACAGATTCCTTCATATGATGATTTGAGGTTTTGTCATTAATGTCCAGATTTCAAAAATCATTTTTAATATTTTCTAGTTAGGTTTTGGGATCTTGTGGATCTTCCTCATCATACATGATATGTATAGATACCTCCACACAATTGGTTTTCTTATTAAAGACCCTAGAGGGTTTTCTCGATGTAGAATATCCAATAAATATTCATTCATCACTTTTGGAGGATAAATTATCCAAATTATATTTAGTGTTCATAAAATAAAATTTACATCCAAACACTTTAAAATAACATACTTTGGGTTTCCTATTATTCCACAACTCATAAGGAGTTTTCTTAAGGATGGGTCTGATTAGTACTCTATTTATTATGTAACAAGCTGTATTAACAGCTTTAGACCAGAAATAAATAGGCAGGCCATATTCCATGAGAATAGTTTGGGAAATTTCTTATAGAGATCTATTCATTATTTCTACCACACCATTCTATTGAGGAGTCCTAGGAGTAGAGAAATTATTATTATAGCCATTTAGGATGAAAAAAGAATCAAAATCCTGATTCTCAAACTTAGGACCATGATCACTTATTAAGGATTTAATCTTAAGTCCAATAATATTTTCTACAATCCTATAATACTTGGTAAAGTGTGAACAATATTCAATTTTGTGATCTAGGAAAAAGGTCTAGGTGTACCTAGAGAAATCATCTACAAGAATATAAATATTGTTCTTCCCATTGAGACTTGAAACTCTAGAAAGTCTAAAAATTCCATGTGAACCAATTCAAGAGGTTGAGAAGTAGTTACTTATTTCTTTGGTTTGAAAGAGATTTTATGTTTCTTTCCTTTTTGACAAGGATTACATAATTTATTGTTGGGAAACTCTAATCTGGGTAAGTTTTTAACTAAACCTTTTATAGTTAACATCCTAATAGAGTGTATGTTGCAATGTCCGAGTCTTCTATGCTAGATCCCAGACTCTTTGTGAAAATAATTTAGACTAGAGACATTCTGTGAGGCTAGTGTGTCTAGATTTATAGCATATACATTATCATTTCTAAAAGCTGTAAATACTATGTTATTCTTGGCATAACAAATGTAATGAATCATTTTTCAATTTAACATTAAATCCATCATCCCAAAATTGAGATATGCTGAGTAGTTTATACATTAATCCATCAACGTACAATACTTTATAATTTGAAATAGAGTTAGGGTCACCAATCTAGCCTAGACCGATGATTTTTCCTTTACCATTGTCACCAACTGTGAAATTTCCTCCACAGATCTTGATAAGACTTTTAAAGCATGAAAAATAACTAGTCATTTTTCTTGAACACCTACTTTACATGTACCAATACGTTTTACTAAGCTCTTCTGGCAGTTTACCTACGAAACGATTCATCCAAGAAACGACTTTGGTACACATATTTTTCTGGGTCCACATACATCAGTGATATAAGATTTAAGAACCCACAACTATCTTATTAGTTTTCAATATGCATAATATAAAGTATTTGAAAAGTAAACGTTTTTTGGTCCTGAAGAATTAAATGCAGTAAAAGAATTCATAGAACTGAAACTTGCTGTAAAATTATGGTTTTTGAAAAAGGTAGAAGATTTTCCAGATTGGGTTACAAAATGTGATTTGGATAAATTCATTTGACCTGGTTGATATCCTATTCCTGATGTATACATAAGAGCTATTTGTTTACCAAGAATTTGAGTAAGATTATTTTTTCCATTAGTGAACCTTTCCAAGTCTTTCTTCAATTTCTCATTAGACATTTTTAACTCATTGTTTTACTTGACCAGTTGATCATTTTTATCTTTTTCAATTTTAGTTCAAAGTTAACATTCACATTAAGAGCATGCTATTTCTTCCATGATTTATACTTATATGTCAACTCATGACATGTTTCTTCTATCATATTCCAATATTCGAATAATTCATCATTTTTTATATTTTCATATTCACTTTCATTATAATATGAATTATGCAAAGGAGAATCTATGGTTACCTTAGTTGTGTTTTTCATAAAACAAATATTGGCCATATCATCTTTCTCATTTTGAGAAGAGGTAGATTCACTTGAGCTGTCTTGGGAGGCACTCTAGGTGGCATTCATTTCATTTTGTACCTTCTATCCTTATTTTCATATTTTTCTTGTATTTCATTTTTGGATAGTCTGCCTTGACATGTCCTTTCCTTTTACATTCATAGAAGATTATCTCTTCTAATTTAACATTTTGCTTCTAATACTTTTTCCAATTTCCCTTGTTATCATACATTCCTTTGTAATTAGGTTTTTTTAAAACTTCTTTTTCCTATAAAATTTCATGAATCTTCTAGCCAACTAGGACATTTCTTCATCACTGTCCGAAGAAACATCCTCAATGCTTGATATTTTAGTAACTACTTGAACTTTATCTTTGATATTTGATTTTAGAAGAAGTTGTCTTGAAAGCTATAGAATTTCATTTTGGTTCATCTTCTTCTTGATTCACCTTCAATTCCTCTTCATACACAATTATTTTTCCAATCAATTCCTTCACTAACATCTTATCAATATTGCATGATTCTCTAATTGATATAGAAGTTCCATGCCATATTTTTGGTAAGCATCACATAATAAGCATAATCTGATCTTTGGTTGTTACTTCTCTTCCTAAAGAAATCATTGTATTCACAATTTCATTGAACATGGGATGCATATCAGGAACAGACTCATTAAGCTTCATTATGATGTTGTCAAATTTAATAGTATAAGTATTTAATCTCATTTATTTAACATTAGATATTCCCAAATGAGAAACAGAATGAGTGTCCCAAATCTCATTGGTAGTTTTACAAGCAGAGATATAGTTAAATTCTTCATCTCCTAGTGAAAATTAGAGAGGATTCATTAATTTACTATTATTTTCATAGGCAGTCTTGGTAGGTTCATCCCAAGTGTTTCTAGCAGTTTCATGAATTGTATATTTACTTTCAATAGCAGTCCAAATTTCAAATCCAATTCTTTCTAGATGTATTTTTATCTTAAGATTCCACTGAGCATAATTAGTTCCATTAAAGGAAGGTGTTTTATTGGTAGTAGCCCCTTCTAATCTATTATCCATGATATAGATTGTAAAATAATTCCAAATAGATGAAAATTTAGAAATAAAATAAATTTCGAGCTCTTTGAAAAACAACTATAATCACAGTTGACAAGATTTGAAAATTGAAAATAACTTTTAAATTCATTTGATACAAAATGTTTGTTGGAGTAGATCACTCAAGAGGTGGGGGTGAATTGAATGTCTATATTTTCTTAAAAAAAAATTGGTTCTTTAAAATAACATCCCCTATTAAAATAAAATCAAAGTCAGTTTGTAGTGAATTTATAAAATTCTTGAATGGTCAATTAATTTCTAAAAAGTTTGATTAGTTCTTAGATTTAACAATCTAAATATTAGTCAATCTTTTGAAACTAATATACTAATTCAAAATAGATATAAACTCTTGCTAAAATAACTATCAAAGTTTAGTTTATCTTAATTTTAGAAATATATAAATAATTAAAACACAAGACAAACAACACAATGGTTAAAACAAGAGGTTTAGTCCCAAGCTAAGACTTAGTCCCCTCCACTTGGTGATCCCATTCCACCAAGCTGTTTATATTAATAAACTTTTGATCCACACCCAGGATCGAGGTTCACAATAGCACACAGGGCTTTCAAGGTCACACTTGACCTCTACCAAAATTATTTATGGGAAAACATTCAAACAGATCACACAAGATCTCTTCCACAGTTCTATATGGGATACAAGAGTATAATGGGATTGAGTGTGAGGATATTTTAGAGTCCTTCAGTTATACCAAGGAGACAGTGTGTGTGACACAAACATATACAGATGATACTAAAATAGTAAGCACAAGATCAAAACATAGTTATAAAAGACAAATAGGGTTTATAAATCTCTATGTGTTGTGAAGTAAATCTATGGACTCAATGGATGTAGAGAAAATGATATTCAAGTCCTCTTCTGGAAGTTTCTCCAAAACAGAGTATCATAGTCTCTATAATCTATCTTCTTGGTGTGATAAGGTTTATCTCTATTATGTTAGGATGTTCAGCGTGATTCAGCAGGATGCAACTTGTAATATTAAAATTCTTGTATAATCATGATTCGAATAATTCTATTTTCAATATCTTTCACATTTTCACAACCAGCCTTTTTGTTTTTATAACTATTTTAACATCTCTATTTTTAAGTTGAGAACTAAATACTTTTATACTTCAATGTTCAGTAGGCATGAAGATCTCCCCACATGCATGTACCTCATACTATCTATGAATAGTCCTACAGACAACATTAAATAATGCCAGAAACATTAATTTGTGTAAATATGACCTTAAGAAATAAATATGAATTAATAGATTAAAAATAGTTATTTATGACTATCAGTGATTCATTTTTATCGGTTTGCCATATTCGGTCTATCATCTTCAGTCTTTCATCTTTGGTCTTTCATCTTCGGTCTGTCATCTTCAGTCTGTCAAACATCAATGTATCGATCATCGGTGTGTCAAACATCAGTGTGTCATCTTCGGTGTGTCCACTTTATTGTGTTTAACATTGGTGTGTTGAACATCGGTGTGCCTAAGATCGGTGTGTCAAATATTTGTGTGTCAAACATTGGTGTGTCGAACATCATTGTGTCGAACATTGGTGTGTCGAACATTAGTGTGGCGAGAATTGGTGTGTCGAACAACTGTGTGTTGAACATCGATGTGTTGAACATTGGTGCCAGGGACTCTGAAAATATTATGATGTTTCTGTCTTACACATAACATTAATATATTAAGTTTCATCCAAATATACTTGTAAAAATAAACTTCTAAACATATTGATTCATAAATCTAGGATATATACTTGTGGAAGTATATAGTTTTGTTTGAAATAATTTATTTACTTAGAGATATTAAATGGCATGAACTAGTAGAATCTGATTATTGTAATTTATTTGTGATTATGAAAACCACTATATCATAGAGGGTCCAACAATCTCCCCTTTTTGATAATCAGATATTAAGTCATACATGTACATATAAGGAACAATAATAACAAGACTTAGCATAATATTCACTAAATTTTATTATTCAATATAACTAGAGCCATCCCTAATGTGAGTTTTTAAAACAAAGCTCCCCCTTAATAAATGTATTATATTGAGTACATGCCATGTGTCCTATGCCAAAATTTATCCCCCTTAGATTAAAAATGTATGCCTATTCTTCTTGCCCTTTTGGGATTAGAAAAAAAATAAAGGAGAAGGAATGAAGATAAATAGCAGAAAAAAAGACAGAGAGATGATAAAAAATGAGTTCCATTATGAAACAAAAGAGTACATTCAATAAAAATAAGGTAGATCCATATCAAAGATACATTCCATCCCTATGGGTTCGGATTTTGAGGGGCACTTCCTTTATCTAAAGGATCCGAAGATGGATGAGAAGGTTTGGGAGTGGCAAAGGGAAGAGGTGGTCTAAAGATAACACCAGGAAGGGAAACAACAGTAGAGAAATTGGCTGTAATACTAGGCCTTTTCTATGACAACACGTGACTGAGAGATTTCTCTGTAATGACCGGTCGAATCTAGGAAACAAGCTTAGAGACACTCATTAGAGTAGGAGGCTGGGAGGGAGTACTAAAAGAAGCTGCTGGAGGGACCACAATTGCTTCATCCTGGAAATGCAGATATGGATTAAGGAGGTTGATGAAATCATTGATGATTTCACCACCATATTGCATATCTTTCTCGAAGTCATCTTTTTTCACCCTGAATTTATTCAGTAGAGTGGTAAACTCCTTCTATTGATAGTCTTATTTCGTGAATGCTTCGGTGATTGGAGGTATTCTTAGAATTTGTTTCTAGAATCTTGTAGCAATTAATCAGATCATGCATGGTATAAATCATAGTAATGTACTTATAAAATTTCTCTCTAATCTCTTTCTAAGTACCATAGGATTCATTTTTACACTGCTTGACCATATTTTACATAAGGTCTGTATTTCATTGTACCTTTTGAAGATTTTCTTTGTTTGAAAAACTCTGAATATTTTGGAGTTCCTCTCTCATCACTGCCTTGAAAGATTCTTAATCAGCTACATCTCCTTTCCCACTCCTAGATCTGGAAGGGCCAATAATCATTTTTCCAAGATCCTGTTTCAATTTCTTCAGATGTACACATTGTATATGAGTCACCAAGTTCCAAAGAACCTCTAGTACACCAGTAAAGGAGGTCATGAAATAAGAGGTTAGAGAATTTAGCTCATTACTCATCTTCCTTACTTCTTCTCTCAACAAGGTATTATGTCGAATGATGGTTTCTGTTGTAGTAATGAGATTTGGCTGAATCACATGGATCACCATCCTTGCAATCATTACATCAACAACATCTAAAATACTTATCGAAGTAGAGGGTTCAATTCTGGATCCAACTGAGGCTTTCACTCAATAACATATATCATTTTTGAATTTCTCCAAATCAACCTTAGTGACATATTAACTAGGCACTTTCTGTGCTACTGGCACTACCACTGGAGAAGAAACTGGTGGAACAGGTTCTTCTTCAGCTTGGGATTGTAGAGTAGAAGGAGGAGGCACCCTCTCTTCATCTGAGTCAAATCTCAAACTAAAAAGAATATACCTTGGATCATTATTCAATTCTGGAGTACAGGTCCTGTCTCTTGGTTCAACAGTGTCAATCATGATCCTTCTTCCTTGAGTCTTAGGTACAACTTCAACATTATCAGCCTTTTCATCCAGCCCTCTAGCCATATTGACATTTTTGGGTATTGGTATCAACTGGGCTTGAGGTTCTGTATTTTCTCCACCCACTTCAACTTCTCCAGGTACTTATTCAATTGGAGGCACTTGATCCTCATCTTCTTCCTCCTATCCACCAACTATAAGTTCATTTAATTCCTGAATGATTTCTTGATTTTCGGCATTAGGATGTGGTGATATTCCCTCATGGTCAATATATCTATGATAAACATCTTCATATTCAATAGGCTCAACACCATTACCAGCTCCAAGTACAGATTCCTTACTGGATTTGTCCACTACTTGTTGTCCTATTTTTAAAGAATGACTTATATGCTCATCATTTACTCCATCATCCTCATCATCACCATCATCAGACTCCTAATTTGATTTACATACATAACCTTCATCCCTTGTGACCTCAGTCTCTTCCTCATCCTCATCACCTAACAAGGATTCTCTTGAGAGTAAGTTTAAACGTTGGATAGAAGGTCTATAATACATTTCCTTGGAACTTCCAGCAATAGCAGGATCACTCCTCTCATCAAAAGGAGATCCTTCTTCCCTTGGCACATCAGGTTCAGCTTCCTCATCAGAATAAACAGGTTCTTATACTAGTTTGAGACCTGTATCAACTTGATCATTTTGTCTGGTAGTATAATAAATTGGATTAAATACTTATACATCCTTTCCTCATCACCTACCCAGCATTTCTTCCATATATTCCATAAGATCTTCATTATTTTACAAATATCTTTTTTAAGACAGAAACTACTGCATGGACTTATCACTTCATCTCCATCTTCCACACAAGCTAACCTTTTTAACATGGAAGAGATCATCCTTAAATAGTAAAAATATGTTTCCTTCTTGGATGCATTTATCAAATCAGGTACATGCACCATTAGATACCTACACAGGTTCACTTTTATACCATGTTTCAACAAATAGATCAGGAATACATCCCGATGCTTCACAGTAGATATATCTTCCTTTGTTGGGAAAATTTCATGTTGTATAAACTTAAAAAGAAACCTTACCTCTCCTTCAAACTCACTTTCAAAAGTCCTCGTAGATTCTCCATTTCTAGTCATCTCCATCAGATAATCTTCGTAAGAGAATAAATTAGAGGAAGGTGTAATATTACCTGATACAGATTGTAAAATAAATTCAAAGAGATGAAAATTTAGAAATAAAAGAAATTTTGAGATCTTTAAAAAACAACTATAATCACAGTTGACATGATTTGAAAACTGACAAAAACTTTTAAAATCATTTGATACAAAATGTTGGTTGGAGTATATCACTCAAGAGGGGGGGGGGTGAATTGAGAGTCTATAATTTTTTTAAAGATGGTTTATTAAAATAACATCCCAAATAAAATAAAATCAAAGTCAGTTTGTAGTGAATTTATACACTACTGGAAAACTAATCTTTACCAATGGTTTGGAACCGTTGGTATAGGCCTCGAAACCGTTGGTATAGCCTATACCAACGGTTTGGAGAACTGTAGCCAAGTAAGCCGTTGGGATAGGTCTATACCAACGGTTTTCCAAAAACCGTTGGTATAGACCTATACCAATGTTTTTGGAAACCACTGGTATAGGTAATATGAAATCTATACCAACGGTAATGGAACCGTAGGTATATAAATTCCAAAAATAAAACATCCGCTGGGATTTGATCCCAGGATTCCAAAAATAAAACATCCGCTGGGATTTGATCCCAGGACCCCTCGTTTATAATCGAACGACTTAACCACTAAGCTAACATCACTTTTGTAAACATAATTTCATAAATATATATATGTATTATCATAATTATTTAAAATTTTTATTTATATAATGTTCTCGGTTAGTAGATCAGGGAAAAAATCAATGAACATATCCCAACGGTTGTCAAAACCGTTGGGATAGACCTATCCCAACGGTTTTCAAAACCGTTGGGATATGTTCTGGGTGGGTGTATTTTTTGGTGGCCGTATGCTGGTTTTTTTCCTCCTTTTCCCAACGGTTCACCAAAACCGTTGGGAAAGGGTGTGTTTTTAGGCCATTTCCCAACGGTTTTGGTGAACAGTTGGGAAATGGTGGCTATACTAATGGTTTTTACAAACCGTTGGTATAGAAGTGTTGGGAAAGATCATGTTTCCAATAGTGATAAAAGTCCTGAATGTTTAATTAATTTCTCAAAAGTTTTATTAGGTCTCAGCTTTGACAACCTATATATTATTCAAACTTTTGAAACTAATCTACTAATTCAAAATAGATATAAACACATTAGAAAGTAAATATAAATTTTTAGTTTATCGTAATGATAGAAATACATAATAGATTAAAACACAAGACAAAAAACACATTGGTTAAAACAAAAGGTTCAATCTCAAGCCGAGACATATTCCTCTCTATGTAGTGATCACCTTCCACCAAGAAGTTTATGTTAATTAACATTTGAACCACACCTTTGATCTGGGTTCAGAATAGCACACAGGGATGTCCAGGTCACACATAACCTCTACCACACTTATTCGTGGGAAAACTATCAAACAGATCACCCAAGATCTCTTCCACACTTCTACATGGGAAAAAATATTATAAAGTGATTGAGTGTGAGGATATAATAGTATCCTTTATTTATGATCAAGAGACAATGTTTGTGAAACAAGTAGATACACACACTGCTCAAATAGTAAACAAAATATCAAAATAGAGTTATAAAAGAATAATGGAGTTTAAGAATCTCTGTGTGCTGTGGAGTAAAGATCTGGACTAAATGGATTTAGAGAAAATGATATTTGAGTACTTTTTTGGGAGTTGGATCCAAAATAGAGTATCGTAGTCTATATAATCTAGCTTCTAGGTGTGAGAAGTTTTAACTCTTTGAAGTTAGGATGTTCAATGAGCTTCAGGAGGATGAATCTTGTAATATTAAACTTCTTGTATACTCAATCTTTGAATTCTTCTATTTTAAATATATTGCACATTCACACAACCAACATTTTTGTTATTATAGTGGTTTAGGTGTATCACTTTTTAGGTTGAGCTCACAATCCTTTTATACTTCAAGTTCCAGTAGGCATAAAGATCACCCCATGAGCATGTACCTTGTACTGTCTGTGGATTGTCCTACAAACATCATTAAATAATATTAGACACATTAATTTGTCTAAATACGACTGTTATAAATAAATTTGAATTCAATAGATTCAAAACAAATATTTGTTAATATTGGCGATTCATTTACATTAGTATGTCATCTTCAGTCTGTCATCTTTGGTCTATCATCTTCTGTCTATCATCATTGGTCTATCATCTTCGGTCTTTCAAACATCGGTGTGTCGAATATCTGTGTGTCATATTTGGTGTTCCGTCTTTGGTGTGTCATATTCGGTGTGTCATCTTTGATGTGTCATCTTTAGTGTGTCATCTTCTGTGTGTCATCTTCGGTGTGTCATCTTCGGTGTGTCAAACATCGGTGTGTTGAACGTCGGTGTGTCGAACATTGGTGTGTCAAACTTCGGTGTGTCGAACATCGGTGTGTTGAACATCGGTGTGTCAAACATCGGTGTGTTGAAAAATTGTGTGTCAAATATTCGTGTGTCGAACATAGGTGTGTCTAACATCGGTGTGTCGAACATCTCTATTTCGATCATCGATGTATCGATCATCGGTGTGTCAAACATCAGTGTGTAGAACATCGGTGTGTCGAACATCGGTGAGTCGAACATCAGTGTGAGTGACTCTGAAAAGCTTATGAAGTGTTTGGCTCACACATAACATTATTAGATTAAGTGAGATCCAAAAATACATGTAAGAATACACTTGTAAACATATTGATTAATATATATATATATAGGGTATTGACTTATTTAAGTATATAGTTCTGTTTGAAATAATTGATTTACTTAGAGATATTAAATGCCATGAAATAGTAGACTCTATAGATTGACATTTATTTGTGATTATGAGAACAAATATTGCATGGATTTCCAACAAAAACTTTTTCTCTTTCATGAGTTAAATGATTATAAAACCCAATTATTTTCATGGGTTATGCTTTGTTCAAATGATAATGAACGTAGTCTGTTTTTCCATATGTCATGATATGACTACATATTTATGATACAAATTTCATTTCATGGGTTATGATATGATGTGTGTTTTTGATATTTTAGAATCTTTCTGTATGATTTCATTATGATATGGTTGGGACCTATATCTCCCACAAATGAATTGGGTCAATATTGATATCTCATGAGATAGACATGGCAGGAATGGAGAGTAAACTCTATTCAGTAAAGAATTGTTTCAAGCTAAAATAGTCATAGGAGTGAACCTTGACAACAATGTTATTATTATATTTATTATGAACATTAATCCCTTATGATTTATGTTTTTGATATGCCAATATTTATTCCATGACTCATATATATGATTCTTGATATTGAGGGTATGATCTTTAAATGTTATTCTCATGATCTCATACCCTTATTCTAATTTTAGGATTATGTATATTCTTTATTTTCCTTTATTATGAATCTAAGCTCACCTATTTCTTATTTTTCTATTATATAGGTTTTAGAGAAATGTTTTATGTAAAAGTACTATAGGGGAAGATATTTTTGGGAAACATAGAAGATATTTCACCATGTTAGATATTTTTGTTCTATGTTTCCAAAAACACTACACAATTACATTCTATGATCACGTATTTTTGTAATGCAATTAATATTATTCTAAATTGATGAAATATCCATATATTTTAAGACCGGGTCACTATAGTTGGTATAAATGGGAGGTTTCGTCAAGATTTGGAAAAGATGATGAGAAAACATTAGTGTTTTCTCTAGGGATATTTCAATGAATTTTTCGAGGGATTTCTATAAAGATAAAACTAAGGTGTCATAGATTTAAATATAGGTGTCATGATTTAGGAATCCTATGGGTAATTTTCCATGATTATGTGGATTTATTCGATGTTAACTATTTCTCACACATTACATTCTTGTTTCTGTCAATGGATGGAACCAAAAGGAACTAGGTTAATTTAATCTATTTGAAAATTTTGTGGCTATGTGAAATAGAATTGGATAATGACTAGATAGAAAGATATTGAAATTATACTGAATCTGATATCGTGATATATGAATAAAAATGTAAACTTTGGTGATATTACTAAATCATAAAACAAGATAGAGATGGACTTTTATAAAATGGTCACATTTTAAAAAGCATAGAGGAAAGAAGATTTGAGTTCCTACATGTCAAGAAGAAGGGGGGATATACCATAGGGAATACCTCAAAAGGGGGGAAGATGTTAACTATGCTGGAAAAAGATACATAGAGTGAATAAGTTTCATAGAGTTCAATGTATTATATGTTTAGAATATAAGCATTACCCAAATAAATGAATTGACTTAAGAATCTATTTCTACACCACGGATGGACCTACTCAAGGAAAATAAATAAATAATGTTTAAGGATTGGAGTATTTATGTATTTGAATTCAATAATTATGGATGATGAATTATATACGGACTGTTTAGTTTATGTTTTTTGCAAATGATTTACAAGAATTTGAAGAATGGTTCTGATGGACTATAAAAGTGATTTAATGGAAGTTTATGTTCATGGGAAACACATGATTAAGGGAAAGATAACCCTTAAAATGTACCTAATGTTGTGATAATGATGTTTGGATAAATATGTGTTGGATATGAATAAGTACATTGGAAGGTACTTGTTACCTCGGAACTGATAATGGATTTTTTGAAAAATTAGTTGTGCTATCATAGATAGAGTTTAGATAATTTTTAGAATTAAGGAATATATGAAATAAAAATTTAAATAAGGAAACATGCATGTTTTCAGTAAGATTTTTAGGTTATTCAGGTTATTTACATGTTTTAGGAGAAAACAAGATGAAGGTATTCCCATGTTCGTTATGTGAATAATAATATATACTTTATGATATATGGGGGATCAATGCTAATATATTTTTGACAAATATAGTGTCCTTAATTATAATGTTTTGAACTTTCACCTTTTAGAAGGTTTATAAGGTTAACTATTAATAAAATGGTTTATTTTAAACATCAGATGAGGTTTTATATATTGAAGTATTATATTAAAAAATTTGGATTTCTGCATATTGGATAAATTGTGATATATTTTTTGTGATAAATATATATGGAATGACCTATCATTCTATTTATGGATCTCATTATCTTATAATGATTTGGGAATGCCAAATTCACCTTCATTTTTTAGACTAATAGTTGAAGTGGAAATTGATCAAGGAAACAAAAATGGAGAGGTTGTCCAAAATCATGAAAGTATATCATTAAATGAAAATGCATTAAATTTATTGAAAATTGTATTGAAATAAAATTTGGTCATGTTATCATAATTTTTGATGATATAAATGACATTTTTCAAGCATGTCTTGGCTATGGATTTGTGATTGTTAACATTCTTCAAACCATGATCTCTATCACTCTCCATCATAACTTGATAATTATTTTTTTATCCATGTCCATGTTTTCAATTTAACCATATGTTCTCCTATGTGTAAACCTAGTTATGATTTACATTGGGTACCATTATATTTCCAACTATCCCTTTTTAAAAGAAGTTTTAGTATTCTTTTTTTGATGTCGGTTTCTAAAAAAGAAACTATCAAGTATTATTCATCAGATAACCCAAATGAATTTTTATGGTGAAATTAATTTTAAGGTGGGTAGAATGTAACACCCCTATATTTTATGAATTATTATTATTTTTGAATTAATTTAATATTTTAATATTTTTTATTTCACGCAACATTGAATAGAGTTTTTTTATATATAAAAGCACAATATCTTGTATAAATTATACACAAACGCATGTTAATACTACACCACAAAAAAAATATATTATATTTTTGATCACACAACACTATTTTTTTCATGTACTAAATGGAATACAATGTCTCTTAGATAACTTCCATTACACATAAGGCTGAGTTTTACCAAACTACAATATAATATTAATATGAATATTAAAATATTATTATAGCTACCACCTAGTCATTTAAATTTAAATTTTGAATAATATTATTTAAATTGTGAAAATTTTATTCATACATGTGTATAAAATGAATCCATTGGTTATAAATTAGTATAAGTGAATGTAAGACCTATTTGAAAATAATGAAAATACTTATCTAAGAAAACTAATTTTTTATGTACAAACATAGTTTTGTATCAATACATTAATCCAAAAACATTTGATTAATGTTTTAAATAAAATTTATCTATTATATACTCATAAAATATATATGATAGGTATAAGATAAGAGTAAATCCTATTTTATGAATAAAAAATGATTTTTTATAAAATAGAATTTTAATACCATTTAATTGAGAACCCATTTTAAATCATATTTTTAAAAAATTTAAAAATTATAGTTCACAAAATAAACTCAATTTTTGTAATATTTTAGAAAAATTTACTTTGGGTGATTTTTTGGTATTTTTATGAGAAGTTTCATTTTTTTGACGAATAGTGAAAATATTGAATTTTAATTCGAAACATCTTTTTCACGTAATTTATTTATTTAGGTAAATAATGTTTAAATTTGGTTTTAATGTATAATTATATCAAAAATACATAAATTAATCCAATTTAGTTCATTATAACCTATTTAACAATGAAATTGGATATGAAAATATTTCAAAAATTTGGAATTTTTTGCTTCAAAACCCCGCATTGTCGTCCCATCTTCATGATTAAATTTAAACTAATTTCTTATTCTTTGTTAATTTGAATTTGTTAAAATGGATTCTATATTTTTAATCATAATTTTTTATAATTTATATTATGTTTAAATCAGTTTTTTACCAAATAAATTATTAAAAATGATTATAATTAATTACAGTGATTAAAAGAAAAATTATCTTAACAGAGGACAAAATATTAAACTTATGTCCCATAATGACATAGAAAATTATCCAAAATCCAATTTATGTTAAAATTTATACCATATATTACATTTTTTCTATTATTTACCATATTAGATCCACATTAAATAGGGAAAATATTGGTGGAATTCTTTTTTCAAAAATTAACAAGAATGCCACTCCTCATACACTATAAAAAGGAACTCACCCCTCCCCCTATTCAAACATCTCAATACCATTTTCATTGATTTTTTTTTTCAAAATGGCCTCCAAATTCCCCAAATTTAATACCAGTAGACTCTTTGTGTATAAATCCAACCATGTAATCCCTTTATTTCAAACCAATTGGAGTTACACAAGGAATATAGAACATCCTTCCATAAACTCCTTTGTTTTTTTCATTCTCCACACCCTCCAATATTATTATTCCTCGATCATATAATAACCTAAGTATCCTAAATATATTGAAATTTTTTTATTCTAGGGGTTCTACCAAAAATTACACACACTTCCATCAAATGGGTAACGAACATACCATTCGTGTATACGGCGGACTACCACCTCATGAAACGAAGTTGTTCTATTTTACATAACCATCTCCCATGAGTTAGAATTATGATGGAAAATATATTTTTATATGATATATATGATATGTATTATGTAATTAGGAATCTATAATTATTATATAAATCATACAATCATGTTTTCAATGATTTTTAAATATGATAACTTCATTTGTGGATGTGTGGACTACCGCCTCCTCAAAACGATGTGATTCGTTCACACATTACATGTAATGTACTAAAGATGAGTTTAGTGAAATTATATGATATATATTACATAATAATACTACTATGATGATATTATATAAATACATATATGTCATTTTCATTATTTATTTTAATACGACAGTCAAATTGGAACAACATTCATGCATACATAAAACCTACTATCTCAATGAATGATGTATTCCATTTCATAATTATATATTTTATATAATATTATAAATATTTAAATAATGCATATATGTGATATTTATATAATGTTTTACATTTTTTAAATAATTAGATCATTATATAAGATAGAGTATTAATAAATACAATTGAAAACATATATGAAAAACAACAAGTATATTCCCCAAAATAGAACATTTACATGGAATTGTTAATAAATAGTTAATATAAAGTCATAATAAAATAATACATGGTATTAAATATAAGAATATGGTTCCATTTTAGATTTATAATAATGATTTTTTAATTATTCATGAGGTTTTAATGTGTACAAAGAAATCTAATACTTAAGGTGAGGGAATTGCATCTCACTTTTTATTTCCGTGAGATATATGCCATGTTCATCACTCACTTTTTATGTTTAGTTTATATAAAACCCTATGACACTACATCTAATTATTTTTCTTTATTTAATTGTATTAAATTCTTTAATTAATGTTATTCTTTCTTTTGGATAATGATTCTAATGTTACTCATGTAGTATTGGTTTTCTCATCTAACTTTTATTTCCATGAGACTTATGAATTATTCACCACTCATTTCCGTTGTTTGGGGTATATACTTGTGTTTCATATGGAAAAGAGGTGAACATGGTGCGTGATTTGTCTGGTCTGATGGATGGTTCTGGGGGGTTCATTTCTTTCACAGTCACAAATATCAGGTTATCATTATCATTCTTAACAGAAACTCCCAATGATTCCCTCATCCATAAATCGAAGCATACCTTCATTCCAAAGGTAGGTGTTCATTTCAGATTTTAGTTCCTATGAAACATGGATACTCAAATTGGAATATAGGATGGGAGGTTGAGCTCATTTTACCCTTTTGAGGATAATTATTGGAAGCTTTGGGACACTATTATAAATTTAAAACATGTTCAAGAAACTATTCCTAATATCGATATGGGACCAGTTGCCCTAAAAAATCATAGGGTAAATATCCTTTATTTAAAAAAATAAAGGGGAACCTCTCTATTTAATTCAGTTGTTCTTATCTACGGTTCTCCTAATATCTTCCAGTAATGAATATCTACTATATATAATGATGTCGTATAACCAAGTACTTCCGAATTTTTTTCCATGTTGGGAGGCCATTAGTATTCCAATGAAGGTATTAAGCCATTATAAGGAGTAATACATATCCTAGTGATTACATGAATCCAAAACCCTATTGTTTTTTAAACTCATACAGTTTAATGTCATGAGAAAATGATATATGTATCGGAACTTGGGCTCTAGATATTTGAGATCGATCCTTAAAGAGGATTCCTATGTATCCTAGATATTCCAGGAATCAGAGTTATCATTGTTCTGATCATGCCCGTCATACTGGCCCAAAGGTAGATGTCCTCTTATGGGGGAGTTTTATATCATACCACTTTTGGGGATTAAATTATGAGATTTCCTTGATTTTTGGATAATTATGATGCCAAAAAAGTTTTAATTATGATTATCTAAGCCCATGAGATCTATTCTTAGTGTGGGAAACAAGGGATAACAAATGATCATACTCATTTCATATGGATGTGGGGATTATGCACTGGGACGACCATTGTGGAACATCAATATGGAGCTCAGTCCTTAGGAAGGCATACTATGTATCCAGATTATGGTAGGAATCAAAGTCATTTTAGTTTCGTATCGTTCCCTATCTATTGAGGGATTAGATAAGATAATAAATCCATGGGAATGATTTGGTACCAATAGTTTAAATGATAGAAACATCTAGGGGATTTTATAGATGTATATTTCCATGTGAACATGAACTCGAGCCTTAGAATGGTGTCCTATGTATCCTGATTATTACAGGAATCAGAGTCATCATAGTTCAATGTTATCTGGGCTTACACATTTATGTTTCCATTTTCCTCATAGAGGTTTATGATGAAAATGGTATCACCATTAAAACTCCCTAAGACCACTTGAGCTATGATTAGTATGATAAATAAGGGATGTAAAATCATAATTCCCATTTCACATGAATGGGGGACTTATGTGTTGGAACTTCCATTGGGGTGTTATAATGTGGTCCTAAATCCATAGTAAGGCATACTATAAATCCAAGTTATAACAGGAATTATATTCATCGTAGTTCAGTAGTATTGGGGATTACACACATACATTGTCCTTAGGTTGGGGAATATTATGTTATGTCAGTAATTAGGGATTATGTGATGAGTATTCAATTATCATCGAGGTTTATATGATATGGATGAAGGAGGTGGTCATGTACTAGGATTCCCTAGTGGACCTAGTATGCTTTTATGCCCGACAGGCCAAATTTTCCAATCAGCATGCCTTGATTTCCTGATTTACAAATGGGAGGATTTATAAAAGAAATGTACTTATAGAATCACATGATCTATTTGGATTTAACAAGGGAGATCACATATTATGGACGGCATGTCTGAGGGAGGTTACATGATCTGGGATGACTTTTATGGAGAACATTGCAAGACTCATATAGTTTTCTCTGGAAGCCATCACATGACCCTAAATATCTTATTTTGAGGGTGAATCATTACCCAACTCACTTTCCCTTGTATTGTTGAGAGAGATGGATGAAAAATATGGAGAGTTCCATGAGAGTCAGTGTGACATGAATCAGAGTGTGTCACATGTCATGGTTGACATGTCTGGAGGGCATCATAAGATTTGGTTGTAATGCCCGGATGGTGCCGTGTGATCTAGTTGACATGACAGAGCACTACCACAAGACACAAATGACATGAATTGATGCTACAATATGGTTTATATGATATGTCAGTAGTGAAGAAAAACTTTAGGATGGTGATAACACCAGGTTTTGTGGGACCTGGGTGGCATGCCGAGGGAACCATATGACTTTCTCTAACATGTTTAGGGGACGTCGCTTGATCCGAATCGTATATAAAAGGACTGTCAGATGATTTGAGAAAATTTTACTAGTGATGTCATTTTTCATTAATGGTTCATGAGAAGTGGATAAGGATGAAAATATATATTTTTTACCTTAATTCTCCCATATTTTAGTCTTTATTTTATTTTTTATATTATGAATACATTAGATTTATTTAGTGTTATCTTATTTTATATCTCATGTGATCTTGAAGATGTGAAGGATTTCCATTAAGTGTCCTTACCAATGTCCTTTCTGTGATCTATGTTGATAATTCCATGTGTTTATACAAGTTTCATGATAGCTCCAACTATTTTCCATATATTACACGATGGAAAGCTTTCTGGTCATGAGATCAAATGCTCAAATAAATCTGCTCTTTCATTGGTGGATTTAAATGCTAGGATTCCCCTTGAGTCTGAGAGTAGTGTAGAATTTTTCATATTAGGGTGTGGTATTTATAGGCCTCTACTCCTTAATTTTTCTCCAATTTTCATGGTGTATCTCATTCCAATCTGGTTTGGACTCGGTGAAGGAATTCGTCAAGATGTGTCTTTTCGAGACTCTATCATGGATCGATTTGAGGGAGTCACTTAATTTTCAAAGAATGTGAGTCCCTCTCATCAATGCATACTTTATTAGATTGTTACAATTTAATGAGGTCATTTTTTGTAATTAAAATATGCCATGGTACAGCCATATTTCCATATTGACATATCCAAGGGACATCGTGAGATTAGAACCCCTATTGAAAGGCCTTCGTCTGATCTCAAGTGACTTGTCTGGTATCATGAGCAAGATAAGGATGGTTCCTCAATGGGACTTCGTTGGATCAAACCAACATATGTAGGAGTACTTTGATACAAATTTGTGTACATCATTAGGGAATCTCATGAGTTTTACAATCGTGAATGGATCTTTCCTCCTCCATTTTTTTTATTTTGTTTTATTTTACAATGGTATGGAGTCATGCAATATTGCATGAGTAATGTCAAGGAAAATTACACTTTTTTCTTGTAATGCGTAATGTGACATAAAATGGTTTTATGGGGATGCATGATCATTTCATGGGAAAATCCATCTATTTGTTATTTGGGATCCAAAGAGAGAGAGTGAATTCTCCTAGACATACACGAGGCTCTTAACGTGATGAAGATGACTAGCCAACATGATTTAAAAATAAGAGGTAGAAATGTTTCCAAATCCACACGATTTCATACAGATAACCAATTGTTAATTGCATGTCTTTTACAGTTGTGAGAAGCTCCCGCCTCCTCCCTTTTTTCCTTTGTTTTATTATACATTGTTCGAGAGTCTCACAAGTTTGGTTGTATGTTCACAAGGACAATAATCCACCCCATGGGTGATGAATCATGTGATATTTTTTACCACAAGAGGATCCCATCTTTTTGAAACTTTTCTCATATTTTCTAAGGATTTTTAGATGATTTTGTCAGGAACCCACTGGTAGACAATCTACATGGCCTGGGGGAGCTCATTTGGGTACTGCTTCATAACCAAGGATTGTTCGGAGTGCCTTTTTGAGAGAAAAAGAATTGTTGAAAGGACTTGTGTGGGAACATTTATAGGTTATCCACTATTCTTGGAGTCTTTTCCTAACCTTATTATAGTCATGTGATCATGAATCGCTTGGAAGATCATGTGATCCATGGGTCTCAACCACCTTCTTCTTTGTTTTCTTTTGTAGGGAAAATAATACCCATATGCAGTTATTTTTTTCCTTCAAATTTTTTCAATACTCAATTGGAGGGAATCAAAAAATTCACCCTATGAGTGACATCTTCATGAATAAGGTCTTGGTTCAATGGAATTTCAATACCCACCTGAGTCTTCAGCGTCGCCACAAGTCAGTGTCTTGGGTGGTGTTTGTTTTTCCATGAACTCTTTTGTATTCTATGGAATTTCTTATATGTAGGTGGGGTATAGATCTGTTGATTACACTAGCTACTACAAATCTAGAGTTCTCTTTCCTCACCTCTGTCACGTTCCCTCGTCACAAGACCCTTCTGCAATACTCGGTGACAAAACCTCATCACAAGCCTCCCTCACGAGAACTATTCCAGAATACCACTTTTTTACGACATTTTATCTAACCAACTAAAAATATATCTCACTAATTTATTGAACATTGTACAAGAATATTTATATTGTCTTGGGGACATCAGAAGATCTGTTGGACTGATCATATCATATACTTGTCTATCATAAGGATCATTTGACCATGTTAAGGTTATAAAATTGCATGTTCCTTAAGGGGTCATTATATTTTATAATGCCCTGTAGGGTTTATGCGACCCATGAGACCTCTAGGGGTTAGGCGATTGACAAAACTTTTAGGATATTCACAAATTCCCCTGACTATTCTTGCGACGAGCATGACGTAGTGAGAATATTATGACTTTACTTTGATAAGATTTTATTTCATCTATCTGAAATATTCCAAATACTTATTTTAGATGGTTTCTAGTTGGCTTCAACATTATATTTCATCTAATAAAAAGGAAAATATCACTATAAGTCTTTGTGCTAACCCTTGATATTCCATGGACTTAGATAATTCAGATTTTATGAATTTACTCTTAGATGAACTATCAGATTATCCCATATCACACCAACTACCTCTATACTAGTTCAGTTTGTAGGATGATTCTATTATTCCTCCTTCAAACATCAATCTTCTATATCCATGGGTGTCAAATTCTAACAACTATGATCATACAAATTTTTTTAAGATGGTCGACTGATTATACCTCAGCAGTAGATTTTATCTTATATGTTGGAAAATTATCCTCTAGGTCTGGATAGACATGATTTTGATCAGAAACCTATTGTTCAAAGTTATTCGATTATATATGACTCTTCTCTAAATAATCTGAGTATTATATCATACTCAAAATGGGATCTCCATCCTAGTGGAAATTTATATGTTGAATGTGAATGGCCATTTTGGCTTAAGTAAAGCTGTTTGATGTTTGCTGATGATTTATATTGGGTTTATCTTTATGAATCAATGTGGATCTACCAATTTATCATCTATCGCCAACCTCATCACCCCCAAGATCTGATCAGTAATTGGGTCCATGGTACGAACACATTCCCTTTGTCCCATGGGAAAATATGAATCTTCCATGGGAGATTATCTGTATTTTTTTGATCCCAGCTATCATAGAAATCTATGAAAATTTCCTCCCGATCACATATGTTTGTTATGATCCCTCACAAGAATAGGTATTAGTGAGATACATGCTTTTTAATTTTATTTAAAATATGCGAAAGGGGATGAATATGTGATCGATTATCTCTTTCAAGTATTGAATTGATGTTTTCCCCCCATAGAAGTGGAGTTGGACCAACATCCGTTCACTCTCATCGATCTCCTCCCCATCATGTTCATGACAGTCGCTTGTATCAGGACACCATAGAGGCTGGATATTATAACTCATAGGGATATTGCATGAACTCAGAGGTAATATAGATTCTTATATTCGTAGGTTTTATGCCCATGTTTTTTAATGGTTGGATTTTTCTAGCTGTGAATACAAAATTATGGATCTATGTTAGCACATTAGTGATGCTGTTATCGATTACGAAAGGTAACATATCAATTTGTTAGTGACGGTCCTTGCATGCATTTACCAGCACCAGTGTCAAATTCCCCATGATAACACCCCCTATTGGATTAGTGGACCCTTTTAATTTTTATTTGGCTGGATTGGGGATAATTTCTACTATCATTACTACTAAAACAATTCTAGGATCCCAAACTCCTTATCCCATCCTATAATGATAAACATATATAGGGTCGGTGCTTTGTCCCTAAGCTCTTACGAGGTCATGGGCTATCTGCATTGATCTGATAGCTTTGATTTCTCCCTTACTAGCGCCAAATGGGAAAATTAAAAATAATGTCAGATAATCTATTGAAAAATAGTCCTATATAATCTACCTTTGAGATGAGGTTCTTGAAGATAGATGGAAAACCTGATTTTCTGCGATCTATACACACTTTATCGGTTCACTCTTCAGGTTGGATATATCCATAGGCTCTTTCCCATTCCTTTGTCTGGTCTGCAAGGAGAGAAAAACCATGTGGTCATCCAATAGTTATGGATGGTATTTTTGTATGAGGATACTGATTCTAAGATCATTTCTCTAACTATCATTGCCTTCAACTTCCTTAAACATGATTATTCCTTGTCTTGGGTAGCATATTTTCTAGAGGGAAAGCTTAGGCCGACTAGTCCATCATGTAGGAAATACATTTGGTTCACCAAACCCACTGTATGTGGAAAAAAATGGAGGTTATTAAAGACCTGTGAAAGACATTGAGGAAGCATTCTCATCATGATGATTACTACCCTGATGATGGGTCATAATTTGTTGTGGAAATTATCCCTCCAGTATAGTCTATAGTTGTTATTCCTACTGAGAGGAGAGCACATGAGGCCACCTATATTAGTCCATTGGTAGATCATCCAACTATTCTTTCCGATGTAATGCCTCTCTTATCTCTCACGGAAGATCAGAAAAAACATAGGTTGATCTGCAAATAGATTCATGATTTTATCCCTGAAACTCATTTGGAATTATTTCCTGAGAAATAGGAATCGTTTCATTATCTATTTCATGACTTGGTGGGTGGATGGATTTGATATCCAACTTTTAGATGAAATCATGAATAATTTTTTTGATCTGGTAGGCTTTCTTGAGATGATACAAACATGTCTCCTTGGTCTTGCTATATCTTGTGGATCACTGTGGGTGGATCACGTTTCTTTTAAATAAATGAGTGGCTCCCACATACTCCCCTTTTATTTCCATTGTTTTTTTACAATGGTCTGGAGTCTCATTGGTTTTCATGGATGTTGTCAAGGACAATCATCCTCCCCATAAGTGATTCATCCCGTGATATTTATGAATGAAATAGGCTCCCACATTTTGTTTATTTAATTCCAATTCTCTATAAACTTTTATTGGGGTTTTTCAGGATTCTTCCGATTGACAATCCACGTATCCTAGGGGAGCATATACGGTTGCCACTTTATAATCCACTAATTGTCTTGAGTGCCTTCACGAGATAAGAAGAATTGTCGAAAGGAATTTCACATGACCTATCAAAGGTTATCCTCCCCATATAAATTCTTTGCGTGACCTTATTATGGTCACAAGATCACACATCCCTTGTAGGCTTACATGATCCATGGGCCTTAGCTAACATCTCATTCATTTGTTTTTTCAAGGAAAATAATACCCGTATCCCGGTATTTATTCCTTTGTAATTTTTAGTATTCTCATTTATAGGGAATCAAAAACTATCTATGAATGTATTATATTATTATTATAGTTTAATTTATGGGTATTTAAATATCCATTTTCTCTATTTATTTCATTGGGTTTTACCATTATAATGTTTCCAAATTAGTTAGATAGTTTTGTCTTAATTTTAATTCTTTGAGACACATGTTTTTATGAACATATATTCTTTTGAGGGGTGTATATAATGTGATTTTACATGTTGTTTCATGAATATCCTTACTTTCCTGATATATTATGCTTTATAAATTTTTATTTTTCTTACATGGGGACTATGATTCAATTTTACCAAGAGGTTGGAGTTATTGATACAATCTCATCATTTATCAGGATTGTTTATTATTATGATTTAATTGATGAGAACTTATGATCCATCTTTCTAGAACAGTAATGAGTTTCCTAATCCTTTGTTTACTCATGTTATCATCATGTATTGGTATCTTTTTCCACTCTTTGGTAGTTCATATATTCAAGAATTTTTTAAGAAGATCCTAGTGTATCTTTATATTTTTTCGGATATATGTGTTCCCCCAAAACCATGTTTTCCAATAATGATTTGAAAAAATTTCTACTTTCCTCCTACGATCCTTAAAATAAAATTTTACCCATTTTTTCCATAAAAATGATTTTAAAAAAAGAAATCTCCTAGTTATTTTTCGATTGAGGAACTTTTCTAAACATTTAACAGTGAAAAAGAATTGCTCAGAATGTATGGTTTATCTAAAATCATGAAGGTCCTTCCATTTAAGCTTATGTTGATATTTTTAAAAAAATTATGAAATTTTTTTCCCTAATACTATTGACATTCATTGTCTTAAAATTTGTCTTTAAAGAAAATAGTTTTCAAAACAATATTTTTTATGAATGTTTTAATTGATTTTCAAATCTTTCATAATGTGTTTTTAAAATTTTATTTTCAATAAAAACTGTTTAAATGATTTGAAATATTCTTTATAATTTTTCATAGCATTCTTAATAAAAAATGGCTTCTAATGGTTTTAAAATTTTCTTTATAAATTTTGAGATTATTTTCAAGGAATGGTTTTTTCAAAATGTTTTCAGGATTATTTTATACACCTTCAAGGAAAACAATATTCACATTTTTTCAAGATTAATTTATAAAATTTCAATGAAAATGGGTTTGAAAATATTTTAAAATATTCTTTTACATGTTTCTTAATATATTTTCAAGGAATTGTATTTTTAACATGTTTTCATGCTTCTTTAAAAAGTTTTCAAAAAAATGATTTTCGAAAGGATTTATGTTTTAAAAAGAATATTTCAATGAAGAATGGATATTTTCCCCATGAAATGTTTTTAAAAGATATTTCAAAATTATTTTCTATCTAAGATGGAATTTTTTGGAATTAATCATGAATTTTTTGGGGATATGATCCAAGGTTTCCATTCGTACTATTTCTATAAATAGTTTTTGTTTCAAGGCTTGATATTTATAAATCCGGTTTCTCATTCATGAGTTATATTTTTATGAATCCTATTTCTATTTTATAGGTTATCTGATTATGAAACCTATTTATATTGATTTGTTTATATAATTATGAAAACAACTTATTTTTAGGGGTAAATATTTTATGAAATGATTATGAAACTTGTATCTTTTTCCACGGGTTATGATATGATTACATGTTTATGATACTCATTTCATTTAATGGGTTATTATATGGTGAATGTTTATGATCTTGGGGAAAATGTATGTATGATTTCATTATTATATTTCTTGGACCTATATCTCCCTATAATTCATTCTGTAATGATTTATTTCTCATGATATAGATATGGATGGAAAGGGAGTTAACTCGGTTAAGTAAAAGACTTTGTCTGCTAAGATGGTCTTGGGAGTGAACCTTTACTACTATTATGGTCATGAGAGTGAACCCTGTCTACCAAGTTGATATGGGGTGTAAACTAATACTACTATGATGGCCTTGGAAGTAATTCTTGACTGTTATGGAAATCATTTTAATTGATTATATGTCTACAAAAAATTCTATTTATTATTCTTATGTTTGGCTTCCAGGGATTTTGATCAGCATTCCATTATGATTCTTGTCTTATGAACTAATAATATTTACTCCATGACTCAAGTATATGATCCTTGATATGTATTGTATGATCTTGAAATGTTATTCTCATGTTCTCATACACTTATGATCATGTTATTCATACGTATCTCTGTTATTCAACCTTACTAATCATCTGCGATAACTTATTTGTTAGGTTTCCTTTCCCTGGGTTATGAATAATGTTTTTTATATATAATTAATAAAAGGGAATTTATTTTCCAGAAATATTGATGAACATTCACAAAGTTAGAATACTTTTTTGAAAGATTAAAAAAACTATTATAGTCCTCAAGCATGTATTTATTTAATTTACTAAATGTTAATCTAAAATGTTGTAATATCCTCGTTTTATATGCTTGAGACTCTATATTATTTCAATAGTTTTTATAAAGTGGAAGAAGTTTCATTTTATAATTCTTATTGGATGCATTCCCATTTAAATTGTTCTTATATGGACTCCTCTTCTCCTGATTTCCCTTAAATATGTTGGATGTAGATAATTATTTCATTGTTTTGATGGTGCATAGATATATTTCATCCTATGATTAAAAGGTTTGAGATACCAAAGCTATTTATAGAATTGGATTAAGACCATAAATAAAATGGTGAATATTTCATTCTGTCTTGTGTATATAATATGTTGCATACCAGTCCGACCTTGTAAACATTCCTTTAGAATCCACCAAATATTCCACTTACATTTTTATTAATCTATGGAAATTTGTCTTTATATAAATTTTCTATAGATGGAGGAAATATCGGTCGAAGAATTTATTTTTAAAGAATTTATATTCCATTAGATCTATTTGTTCTCCCTACCTATTATTCTTGATTAATGACCACCATTGGTTCACATCGTCTTTGAGGAAATATAATGCAAGTGTGACCTTTTCATTTTCACCAAATCCCAACTCCGAATATATATTATTCGTATAATTAATCCATTACTCAGTTGTATTTATATTATTGGTCCCAAAAAGGATGGTGTCTTCTTTTTCATAAATTTATCTAGCATATGGTAATTATACTATGGAATATGTTTCACCATCCATGAAAGGTAAATTTTCATAACCTAACTAAGAATACCTAAAATAACCAAAAAAATATATGATACAGTACTATAAATATTGGTTTCCTCAATAGGGAAATCTCTAAATCTTCCATAACTATTTATACCATTATTTCTTTCAGGATCCATTTCTATACAATGGAATATACTAGATTAGATCATATCATTATCAAACACAATGTATAATTCCAAAACTAGAGAAAAAATTAAAATAAATTGAAAAGTATATGATTATGTAATCTCATAATTATTTAATTTGATTATTTGGGATGTTATTCTATATGTATCCTCAATGTCTATTATAGGGTTATGTTCTCTAATACATGTTATTCTTAATCTTCTTTAATAGGGTTATACTAAACTAACTCTAATAAAAACTATCACACCCTGAAACTAGAATCCTGTAGCTGATGCCTTAATTTATTACATTTGCATGGTAACAAAAAATCAAATCCCAAAGGACCAATCTGTTTATCAATTTTTGAAAAACATATTACATATATAATTCCCATAATACATTAGGAAAATAAAATGAATAATCACAAAAGAAAGGGATCATAATTATTGTAACTCATTCCAAAAATTAATCTTCATATCTAAGGGAAAGGGAAAAAAATAAGTTAAGGGTCAAATACAATGGATGAAATAATGAATCAATGAGAATAATCAATATGTAAAGGTAAATTATTGAAAAGTAATTACATTTAATCAATAAATAGAGAATAAAACAAATCAATATATTTTTTCAATATGAAAATCTTAGGGATAATAATAAAAAAAAATTGAATGAAGTAAACTCTAAATTATAGGACCTCATGCCTAAGACACATGAAAAGAAATAACATCAGGTTATTTCACATGACTATTCAAAACTATAGGTGAATAACCATTTAATTTTCACAATTGATTTTTTTCATGAGAACCTATCGATGAATAGCAGGGATATATAATGTTCGATCCCTACTCATCTCTTCCAGTCCAATGAATTCATCTTATATTTAGTAATCAATTAAATTAATACACAATTTTCCTTATCAAATATCTGAATTATGTTATAAATACAGATTTATCAATATTTCTCTAGATAATCAAATTCATGTCAATGTAAACCCCTTATGTAAAAATGGTAAAAAATTTAGAAAATAATCATATCCATCACCCAATAATGTTTATATTTTAATGAAATTTAATTTCTATTGAAAAATTATTACAATATAGTAATTTTTTAAGAGATAGTTGGAATCAAAAAAGAAAGTGAGATTGCAGAGAAAACTTTTACCACTTTATAATTTTCAAATAAAACCCATTGGGTGAGATAATTCAAAGTGAGACTAAAAATAACATATATTATGAGGGAATCGTGATATTAAATGAAAAAGGTCAAGTATATACACCTCATTAATGTGAATTGGTACATGATAACAAATAAGACACAATTCAATGTAAACTGAGATGAAATCTCTTACCTTAATGTCCCTTTTGGTTGAATGTCATTTAACCTATGATTTAAATGTTTTAACTTTTTTATTAACTTATATTATAACCATATTAATATTTATAATTCCATATATGATCGTTTTATTTGAAATTATCACCATTTTGATCAAAATATTTGTAACACCCCAAGCTTCCATGGTACGTTTCACTTCGAATAATGCAATAGCGTGTGTTGTACGCAACCTCGAGCTCTAACACACAACACAATGAATTAAAGAAGCCGTTGTGAATAGTAATACCAACTTTTTGAAATTTTATAAATTTTATTTATCAAAATGGACTTCATTTTTGGATTTGGAATATCGAAATTAGCCTATGTTGAATTTTTGGTATTTTTCTGAGAACTTCTATTTTTTATGAATAGTGAAAAATACTTAAAATCAACTATTTTAATAAAAATAATTTATAGTGATAAATTATACTATTTAGTGGTTTTAAAGTATAATTAGAATATATTTTTACCATTTTATCCAATGGTGGTCATTAGAATTAATTTAACATTGAAATTGGACATAAACAATTGCCAATATTTTGATATAAATTGTTTCTTAAAAACACGCTATTTGTTGTAACCGTGGGAATTAATTATAAAATTAATTAATGCAACTTATATGTTTGGAATTTTGTAAAATAGACATCATTTTTGAATTCAGAATATCAATTATAGCTTAGGGTAAAATTTTGGCCTTATTCTGAAAAACTTCAATTTTTGATGAATAGTGAAACCACTAAGTGGTTGTTAAAAACTGATTTTTCGTTAAAATGAAATATTACCACTCCTGTGATTTGATTTTCAAAAATCCGACATACATGGTTGTAATTAAGAAGCAAAATGTGGTTCGATGAGATTCAAATAATTTTTTGGTGAATAGTAACTTTTAAGTTCTTAATCGCGATTAGAGGTAATTAGTGTAGTTTAGGGTAAAAATAATGTTTTAATAATATGAGATTAGCTTGAAACTTGTCCTACTCCTATTGTATGAGTCATGTCCGACCAAGAAAACCCATGGGTAAACTTGGGGACCCCATGTAGCCACTTTGGTTGGAAAATGATATTAATATATATTTATTTAATGATAAAATTAAATTGACACAAACATGAGTTGTTTTACTAAAACAGTTTTTAAGTGGGGTTACACAAGTCCAAATTTTGACTATAAATATTCATTAGAAAGATAAAAATATTTCCTACATCATAGTATTTTTTTTATAATTTTTAGACATTAAATAAATTAAATTATTTATAACATCATTACGATGCAGCGATGACCTCATTATTTAACGATTTTAATAAAATGAAAAGATAATGTAAAATACATGGCTTACACTTGTCCAAAGACTATTGGATGGGTAGATTTAGAACCCATATCACCTTATCCACGAATTATATAAGTGTTGGACCTTTAGAATCCGAAAATCATTGTATAATAATTTAACATTTCAATCTTTCCAAAAGAGCCCCTGCTCTCCACTTATAAAAGGCCCCCACCTCTCCCACCTCATTTACACTTTCAAGCCATTTGGCTCGGCCAACCTCTGCCCAAATACTCTCCCAACTTCCCCCTATTACTTCTAGAAGCCTCAATTTGGGCAGAACTCTTCCCAAGGAAGCCTTTGGCTCAAATCAAAAAGAGTTACCCGATTTTGAGGTAATGTCTTCTCTAATGTTGTTTTGTTTTATTTTTCTTCTCCAACCCCCTAAACTCTTTTTATTAATTTATTTTGTAACAACACCAGTATCCTCAATATACTAGGATGTTGTTATAAACAGGATTCTAGCTACACTTACACACACCTACATCTAATGGTTAAAGAACATACGGTTTCTGTGGATGGCGAATTTCTGCCTCACGAAACGATGATTGTTCAACACTCATATAACACCTCCAAAGGTGGCCATTAAGATGTCACTATATTTATATATGATATATAATATGTTTATGTTTTACTTTTGCTTCTGTATTTCTCATTTATGGCATACTTTATGATTTCCATTATGGGTAAAACGCGATAATTTCATTTTAGGAAGTGCGGACTACCGCCCCCTCAAAGTGATTTGAATCGTTAATGCCATATGTGGGATTTATAAAGGATGGAGTAAATGGTATTATACACTATATTATACTGGAATTATATTATACATTTATATCATTATGATTTCGTTCCATTAAATATGAAATTGAAATGAAAGTAGCGTTCATGCGTACGTACGGCATACCGTCTCCATGAACGGTGCATTTCATTTCTTACCTCTAAATGTTACGTAATATTATAAATGAATGTATATACTGGATATATGAGATATATATGACATCTAAATCATGAATATAATTCTGGAGATAATGGATTATCTACCACATAAACAACTTGTAATTATAAGAATTTTATTGTTGACTCAAGTACCAAAGATCGACAAAACGACCGTTATTAACTTAAATAATTACATAATGTTCATATCATTGTAATAAGTGATATAAAAAGGATAATGAAATTGAAAATGGTTCTTAATAAGGTATATATTAACTCTAGTTTATTATTCAGGAGGTTAAAGAACGGTTGAGTCAAGTCAGACACGAGGTAAGGGAATTTCTTAACCCAACTTCCATTCTTTGGGTTAATCTCCTACTTTCAAATTATGTCATGATATGATTATGTTCTATCTTGTATTTTTACATTATTTATGTGTACTTATAGTGAATACACATTATAGATGTAATTTATTTAAAAAAATGATCTTTTTAAGGGACTTCGTCTCAATATCCATTCATTGAGGCATATTTTGTTTTATACACAAATTTCTTTTGTACAGTGTATAAACCCCTTTGACTTTTACGTTTATTCAAAGGGAATCTTTTTATACGAAACGTTTTTCTAAACAACAAAAGGGAATGTTTTTCTTTCTATAATTAGGCGGCGACAACGACTTCTCCGCCGCGATGACCATTATTGGAGTTTCGGCTTCCTCTACAAGCCATCTTTTTTTTAATGAAAAATAAATACAAAGTTTTAACTTTCTTTTATTTTGGTATTGAAAATGGTTTTGAAAGCGTTTTTATTATATCAATGTGTTGTATTGATATCTTGTGATTGAAATGTGGAAATTTTATGTTTCCTTTATGCATGTTTTATGTGATACGATTATGTTATGGTTTATGATATGTTTAAACCTATTCATATAAGGAATGTATTGGACTTAATAAGTGACGGGTGGAGCCCACTATAGCTCCTCGATGCATTGGTAGGTCTCATGAGACAACTAGACGTGGAATTGGCCGAGGCCCTTTCCCAATTTGATTTATGGTTTTGGCCGAGGCCTTAATCATTTTGGACGTCTTGTCCGAGGCCTTGACAAAATGTTTCAGAATGTCTGGCATTATAAATTCCCTCATTATGAAAGTGGTTATTGATTTTGCATGTGATTATTCGACCAGTAGAATATCCATGTGAAGAAGTGAATGGCATTATCTCATTTTACTTTTTCCATATTATGTTGAAGTTCAAGTTTAAAAGGCTTTTGTTTTATTTATACATTCCCTTAAATGTTAATGTTTATTTATGAAAGCTTCCGCTATATTATTAACCTTACTGAGCATCTGAGCTCACCCCTTTCAATGTTTTAATATTTTTCCAGGATGTGAAGAAGTATTTTATGAATGACCTGTAGGGATAGTCAGAAGAGGATATGAGTGTGGACTATGGAGACTTTGTTATTGTAGTTTTTCACTTTATGATGTAATGTAACGTTTACGAATGTATCTAGTGTTTCCAAGGCTACTAAACTAATCGGCCTTTCGAGACTTGATCTTTTGTGATCATGCCAATGTAACGAAGTAATGTACCGACTCTGGGTAGCTGGGGTCGGGGCGTTACAGTTGGTATCAGAGGCAGTTTAGTACTAACCTTGGAAGCTAGATGTAGATAAACTCTGATTAGAGCACATTGCCCAAAGATAGACTTTGAGGATTAGTATAGATGAACTTCCTAGAATTTTGGTATTATAGAGATGTTATGAGTTTTCCGAGAAATACATCCCTGTCTGGATGCGAGCAGGTAGAGGCGGCTCTGGCACAGATGTACCTAGGGGTAAAACCCGAAAACACCGCTTTGAGCTAGACTCGAACGAGAACTGGTGCACGACAACAGGCCTTGCTGTACTCTTGGTTACGACACTCCCGGGGGATATGCTTAGGATAATTATCATTTTCTTTACAAACCACTATGAAGGGTTATGAGTATATACTTCCTAAAAGGAAACATTTCTTTTTATGATTATGGATTATATCCATAAATAGTTCAATTTATGTAAAGTATTCTACAAATATGGAATTATGTATTTTATTTCATAAACTAATCTAGTTTATGCCATTGTTTAGAAATGGCGCCTAGTGGAAGGAATAGAAACTGTATCAATGCACGCACTCCGTGTAGGGATTGCCCTCCTGCTCAAGATAATTATGGTGGAGCTAGTGATACAACTGGTGCTGATCAGCTTCTCACCGTACTGGGACAACTCACGCAGGTTATGAATAATAACCTTACTCATATGGAGAACCCTGATCCGCAACGTGGAGGATCAATGCTAGACTGTTTCATGAGGCAACAACCACCAACCTTCAATGGGAGTACAAATCCTATAGTAGCTGAGTAATGGATAAATTCCTTAGAGAAAATATTCCATGCCTTGGGGAGTAGTGAAAGGGAGAAGGTTGTCATGGCAGTTTACCGCCTCACTGGAGATGTCGATCAGTGGTGGTCGCTGATTCAAAACACAAAGGAAGATGATGACGTATCGAATATGGAATAGAGGGAGTTCAAAGAGCTTTTCTTAGAAAAATACTTTCCTCGTGACCATCGAGCAGATATGGAAAGGCAATTTCTGAGTCTGAGGCAGAAGGAGGATGAGAATGTCGCAAAGTATGAGGCTAACTTTACAAGGTTAGCGAGGCATGCTTCCGATTATATACATAACCCAAGGAGTAAGATTGATCGTTTCTTTGATGGGTTAAAACCATTTCTCCGTCGATCTTTAGTATCACAATCCTTCTCATCATACGAAGATATTGTCTCATGTGCTATCAAGACAGAAAAGGAATTATCTAAGTCTTATGACAACAAAGTAAAGCAAGAGAAGAAGAGAACGGTGGAACAAGAGACAGATAAAGGGAAAAAGGGAAAGAAGGATTTTCCATTATGTGATAATTGTGGGAAGAATCACCCTGGTACGTGCCTAAAAGGAATGGGAGTTTGTTATAAATGTGGAGAAAAGGGTCACCAGGCTCGTGATTGCAAGGGAAAGAAAGAGGCTGTCAAAGTTGAATGCTACAATTGTAGGGAAATGGGGCATTATGCAAATGAATGTCCTAAGCGTCAAGGAAAATTACCTCAAAAAAGGCCAAGGGATCAAGGCCAATCTTATGTTGTGACTACAGTTGAAGCGGAATAATTAATGTATTGGTGCTTTTGGACTCAAGGATTATATTCTGGTTATAAGAATAATGTGATATATATATATATGGATTGTACTGCAGTACTTTTTGATTTCAGTAAGGTTTTAATATGATTATGGTAATCATATTTTTAGTATGTAATAATAAGAGAAACTTTTCTATGTTTGGGGAATCTGATGTTACAATTGATTTTGGAATTAAGAGACCTTTTAGAGAAAGTCTGGACAGATGTATTTTGAATAACTATAAAGGTTGGAGTGGATTAAGTTGATCTTTGAATAGTATTGTTTAAGGTTAAATCATTTCTGAAGATTATTTTTGGAATATTATAATACTATAGTTTTAGGAAAAGGACAACCTGCAGGGTGGGGAATAACCCGTCGCGTCGGACAAAGCTGCAGGAATCGAACCCACAACCATAGTGTGACAAGCCTTTATTTCCTACCACTAGCCTACAGGAAGTCCCTGGTTATTACAAAATAGTTTTACTAATCTAAATGACATGTGTTAATATTTGGAACCTTATACAATCAGGATAAAAAGAATATTTTTGAGTTCCGTTACCATTTAGAGTAAAAGATGGGTTTGTGGTAAAAATTTATTAACGAATGAAAGTACACATAACAATTATGTATATTCCCTTACGTTCTCAGTAAATCTCCTAAATAAATTCCTCAACATTATAAAAGGTAACTTAAACAAAAATGTTGACGGTTAACTTTTCCAACTGGGGATTCAATGACCGTTTAACCAGTCACAAGTTTGTGATTTTCTTGTAGTTAAACTTTCTCCTAATCATGTTTTCTATAACTCTCCATCAGACCTTGATGGTTTGTTTCTCCTCCATATCCATATTTTCATAGAATCCTAGAATGGGCTATATCGGGTGACCTTTGTACTTATCTTGCTTTCTTTTAATATATTTATTAACCTTATTTTTGATGTGGGTTTTCCTCAAAGGTATTTTCTCTTTTCAACCTTTTATTTTCAAAGAAAAATTTCAAATTGCGAGGACGAAATTTATTGAAGGAGGGGAGAATGTAACACCCCAAGCTTCCATGGTACATTTCACTTCGAATAATGCAATAGCGTGTGTTGTACGCAACCTCGATCTCTAACACACACCACAACGAATTAAACAAGCCGTTGTGAATAGTAATACCTACTTTTTGAAATTTTATAAATTTTATTTATCAAAATGGACTGCTTTTTTGGATTTGGAATATCGAAATTAGCCTATGTTGAATTTTTGGTATTTTTCTGAGAACTTCTATTTTTTATGAATAGTAAAAAATACTTAAAAACAACTATTTTAATAAAAATAATTTATAGTGATAAATTATAATATTTAGTGGTTTTAAAGTATAATTAGAATATATTTTTACCATTTTATCCAATGGTGGTCATTAGAATTAATTTAACATTGAAATTGGACATAAACAATTGCCAATCTTTTGATATAAATTGTTTCATAAAAACACGCTATTTGTTGTAACAGCGGGAATTAATTATAAAATTAATTAATGCAACTTATATGTTTGGAATTTTGTAAAATAGACATCATTTTTGAATTCGGAATATCAATTATAGCTTAGGGTGAAATTTTGGCCTTATTCTGAAAAACTTCAATTTTTGATGAATAGTGAAACCACTAAGTGGTTGTTAAAAACTGATTTTTCGTTAAAATGAAATATTACCACTTCTGTGATTTGATTTTCAAAAAACCTACATACATGGTTGTCATTAATAAGGAAAATTTGGTTCGATGAGATTAAAATAATTTTTTGGTGAATAGTAACTTTTAAGTTCTTAATCACGATTAGAGGTAATTAGTGTAGTTTAGGGTAAAAATAATGTTTTAATAATATGAGATGAGCTTGAAACTTGTCCTACTCCTATTGGATGAGTCATGGCCGACCAAGAAAACCCATGGGTCAACTTGGGGACCCCATGGATCCACTTTGGTTGGAAAATGACATTAATATATATTTATTTAATGTTAAAATTAAATTGACACAAACATGAGTTGTTTTACTAAAACAGTTTTTAAGTGGGGTTAAACAAGTCCAAATTTTGACTATAAATATTAATTAGAAAGATAAAAATATTTCTTACATCATAGTATTTTTTTTATAATTTTTAGACATTAAATAAATTACATTATTTATAAAATCATTATGATGCAGCGATGACCTCATTATTTAACGATTTTAATAAAACGAAAAGATAATGTAAAATACAAGACTTACACTTTTCCAAAGACTATTGTATGGGTAGATTTCTAACCCATATCACCTTATCCACGAAGTATATAAGTGTGGGACCTTTAGAATCCGAAAAGCATTGTATAATAATGTAACATTTCAATCTTTCCAAAAGAGCCCCTGCTCTCCACTTATAAAAGGCCCCCACCTCTCCCACCTCATTTACACTTTCAAGCCATTTGGCTCGGCCAACCTCTGCCAAAATAATCTACCAACTTCCCCCTATTACTCCTAGAAGCCTCACTTTGGGCATAACTCTTCCCAAGGAAGCCTTTGGCTCAAATCAAAAAGAGTTACCCGATTTTGAGGTAATGTCTTCTCTAATGTTGTTTTGTTTTATTTTTCTTCTCCAACCCCCTAAACTCTTTTTATTCATTTCTTTTGTAAAAACACCAGTATCCTCAATATACTAGTATGTTGTTATAAGAAGGATTCGAGCTAAACTTACACACACCTACATCTAATGGTTTAAGAACATACGGTTTCTGTGGATGGCGAATTTCTGCCTCACGAAACGATGATTGTTCAACACTTATATAACACCTCCAAAGGTGGCCATTAAGATGTAACTATTTTTATATATGATATATAATATGTTTATGTTTTACTTATGCTTCTGTATTTCTCATTTATGGCATACTTTATGATTTCCATTATGGTTAAAACGCGATAATTTCATTTTAGGAAGTGCGGACTACCGCCCCCTCAAAGTGATTTGAATCGTTAATGCCATATGTGGGATGTATAAAGGATGGAGTAAATGGTATTATACACTATATTATAATGGAATTATATTATACATTTATATCATTATGATTTCATTCCATTAAATATGAAATTGAAATGAAAGTAGCGTTCATGCGTACGTACGACATACCGTCTCCATGAACGGTGCATTTCATTTCTTACCTCTAAATGTTACGTAATATTATAAATGAATGTATATACTGGATATATGAGATATATGTGACATCTAAATCATGAATATAATTCGGGAGATAATGGATATTCTACCACATAAACAACTTGTAATTATAAGAATTTTATTGTTGACTCAAGTACCAAAGATCGACAAAACGACCGTTATTAACTTAAATAATTACATAATGTTCATATCATTGTAATAAGTGATATAAAAAGGATAATGAAATTGAAAATGGTTCTTAATAAGGTATATATTAACTCTAGTTTATTATTCAGGAGGTTAAAGAACGGTTGAGTCAAGTCAGACACGAGGTAAGGGAATTTCTTAACCCAACTTCCATTCTTTGGGTTAATCTCCTACTTTCAAATTATGTCATGATATGATTATGTCATATCTTGTATTTTTAAATTATTTATGTGTAATTATAGTGAATACACATTATATATGTACTTTATTTAAAAAAATGATCTTTTTAAGGGACTTCGTCTCAATCTCCATTCATTGAGGCATATTTTGTTTTATACACAAATTTCTTTTGTACAGTGTATAAACCCCTTTGACTTTTACGTTTATTCAAAAGGAATATTTTTATACGAAACGTTTTGCTAAATGACAAAAGGGAATGTTTTTCTTTCCGTAATTATGCGGCGACAATGACTTCTCCGCCACCGTGTCCATTATTTGAGTTTCGGCTTCCTCTACAAGCCTTCTTTTTTTTAATGAAAAATAAATACAAAGTTTTAACTTTCTTTTATTTTGGTATTGAAAATGGTTTTGAAAGCGTTTTTATTATATCAATGTGTTGTATTGATATCTTGTGATTGAAATGTGGAAATTTTATGTTTCCTTTATGCATGTTTTATGTGATACGATTATGTTATGGTTTATGATATGTTTAAACCTATTCATATGAGGAATGTATTGGACTTAATAAGTGATGGGTGGAGCCCGCTATAGCTCCTCGATGCATCGGTAGGTCTCATGAGACAACTAGACGTGGAATTGGCTGAGGCCCTTTCCCAATTTGATTTACTGTTTTAGCCGAGGCCTTAATCATTTTAGACGTCTTGGCCGAGGCCTTGACAAAATGTTTCAGAATGTCAGGCATTATACATTCCCTCATTATGAAAGTGGTTATTGATTTTGCATGTGATTATTCGACCAGTAGAATATCCATGTGAAGAAGTGAATGGAATTATCTCATTTTACTTTTTCCATATTATGTTAAGTTCATGTTTAAAAGGCTTTTGTTTTAGTTATACATTGCCTTAAATGTTAATGTTTATTTATGAAAGCGTCTGCTATATTGTTAACCTTACTGAGCATCTGAGCTCACCCCTTTCAATGTTTTAATATTTTTCCAGGATGTGAAGAAGTATTTTATGAATGACCTGCAGGGATAGTCAGAAGAGGATATGAGTGTGGACTATGGAGACTTTGTTATTGTAGTTTTTCACTTTATGATGTAATGTAACGTTTACGAATGTATCTAGTGTTTCCAAGGCTACTAAACTAATCATTCTTTCGAGACATGATCTTTTGAGATCATGCCAATGTTAAGAAGTAATGCACCGACTCTGGGTAGCTGGGGTCGGGGTGTTACAATATTTCATTATTTTAACTATTATGGGTGTAAATTATCTTGTTTCATGAGTATGTTTTGATTTGTTATTTTTCTGTTCCTATTGTTTAGATAACTATTTCATCATCAATAGAATGAAAAAAATGATTTCAATATTATAAATATTCATTATATATGTATTTATAGTAATCTATATTGTGTGGGGATAGGAAATAAAATACACCATTCATGGTGATAGTTGGATGTACGCACGCATGAATGTTGATTCCATTTTCTTTCATTTTAAAAGGGTGAAAATTAAATGATATATATGTATATTATAATTATGTTATCAAATTAATTTCATATTTATAAAATATTTTAATTCAATAAATCCTTAATACATTCCATGTAATGCATGAACCAATCACATCTCTTTTAAGGGTCAGTAGTCCACACATCCACAAATGATGGTATCGCATTACCACAAAATGGAAGGCATGATGGTATGTATTATATAAATATTATAAAAATATAAATACCTATAAAATATCATATATATCTCATATAAACTATAAATACATCACCATTTCCAACCATTAAAGGTGATACTGGGAGAATGAATGACATCGGTTCGTGGGGAGGTGGTTTGCCATACACATGAATTATGATGGTGTATCCCATTTGGTGGATGTGTTTGTAGGTGTAGGTCTTAACCATAAGATAAAAAATATTATTATATTTAGTATAATTATTTTATTTATTATCAAGATATATGAATAATTTAACGGGTGGATATAGAAATAAAACAAAAGTTCTCATTGAAGAATATTACCTCTTTTTCAGGTAACTCATTTTGGTTAATTCCAAAAGATTTACATGGTTGAATATATGCCAAAATTTAGGATTATAATACGAGATAAGGGAATTTTGAAGTCCATTTTTGCTGGGTTTTGATGATAATAATGTCTTTAGATGTGTGAATAAGTGAAGGGGTGAGTGCATTTTTATTGTGGAGGAGTGGTAATATTTTTAATAAAAAAAGGTAACCAATATTGCGAGGTAACAGTAACCTTTTGTGCCTAAAAAAATAAAAATAATGGATTTAAGTGATATTATGGTCTATAACCACCTTAACCACACCAAAATAAGGTTTTTTATCATTATGTTCCTTAACTTATATGTCTCCCTATTTTTACCTATTTGTGTTTTTGCTAGGGTAACTAATTTTCTAACCTTGGTAGTTTAACGATTAAGAAAAAAATTAAAGTGATATTTATTAGAAACTATATACCCAATGAATTATAAAAATTATATATTATTTATAGAATAAAAATCACATGTGTGGTGGAAATTAATTTTAATAGAAATGCATGTAACACAAAAAACACTACTTTATCCTGAATCATGCTAAAAATATTTTTACTATTTAAGGGTTAATTACTTAATTATAAAATATAAATTGGTCCGTCAATAGAACATATTTTATATTTCTTATAATTTAAAAATAAATTGTAGGAATATATAATTTTTTATTAATTTTAAATATTTTAATAAAATAACACTTATTATAATATAAAATTAATATCAGTTTTGACATTATTTACATAATTTAAATTTTAAAATATCAATACAATAATTTAATTTGAATATATTAATTTCAAAACCATTTAGAATTATAAAAATCTCTAAAAAATTAATTAAAGACAATAATTCAATCATTTTAAATCACTTTTATTATTTTTAATATCATTTATTTTAGTAAATTATTAACTAAATAATTCTCACATTGTAATTGCATAGTATTTTAACTAACTAATTACTCAAAAAAAATTAAATATAAATTATTATGATGATGAAAACTCACTTATATTACAATATAATCTGTATAACCTAACTAATGGGGTTTTTTTCATATCTGAAGGCTTTATAAATGTTGAAGGTAAGGAAGGTTCCTTTTTCTATCTGTTTTCCTTACTTAACAAATTATATCGATAAGGTTCATGGAATAATATCACAATAACTGATAACATTATCTCCAAGAGGGGATATGGCCAAAATATGGCCAGACAATTGGTTTTGGACATGTGTATTGGTCTTTTCGCCCCTTAAGATAAAGTTTATCCACTACAAAACTCATTTTTACATTAATCATTGTAATTAACCTTAATCAATTTCACTTTTTATTATGGTATAGAATTTATCCAATATTTTTAGATTATAATATTATGGTGAATCAAAATTATTAAACAATTTTTTCCAAATTCAATTTATAGAAGTGGAAAGACAAAATTTAATTTTGATCATGAAAACATGGAGACAAAGAATGTTTCTTAATGTTAAAATATTCAAATGTTTAAAGTGTTATAACATCAAACAAAAATTTTAAAATGAATAAAATGAAATATATTGTATTAATATATATTTGTGTGATCTAATTATTTTCAAATTCAATTTTAAAAATAATTTAACATTAATAATTAGCTAAATGAGAACATAGTTTTCAACTAAAATGCAATATTTATTACTGTTAATAAAAAAATATACTAATCAGAACAATACAAAAAAATCACCCTAATGTAATTTTGAAATGAAAAATTAAAAACATAGGTTTATTTTGAAAAAAAAATTATAAAAGGGTAAAAATGGAGTTTTAAAATAGGTTCACCATTAAAATACGACAACATTGCCTTTATAAAATATAACTGTTTATATATAAAACAATATTTGTTCTTATCATTTGTCCATAAAATCGATTGGATGAATGATTAATTTTTTTATTGAATATAAAATATTTTTATTTCATTAATACCATCCACTATTAGTAATTAATTTAATATATTCTAAAATAAATATATTATAATGTCTTTGGGTGTTACAAAATGTCTTGTAATGTTTTTGACATTGGTTCCAACAGATTCATCACCCATCTACTTTAACCTAACGAATTATTTTTCCATTTTCATATAGAAAATATGAGGGAAGTAAATATTGAAAATTAATCTCTTAAACTCATCCCACTCCATATAGTCAATTTCATCATGTTTTTTCATTTTCCTAATAAGAGACAACAATTTATCCACTTTTCCTTCAAAATGATAAATTACCAAGATGGATTTTTCATGTTTTAACCACTATAAAATGGAAAATAACTTTCCATTGGTACTGATCCATTTATTTGAAACTAGTGTATTATGGAGACAAATAAAAGAAGGTGTATGTTTTTTCATAATTGACAAAATAGAACATTTTCCCTCTTTTTACCATTTAGAAGTTCAACATTATTCATATCATGAAAAGTTATGGGAGCATAACAACAAGTTTTTTCATCCACGATAGAATAAAATCTAGATTCTTAAGAGTAAAATCATTACATTTTCCTCAGAATTCATCATTAACATAGTTTCTTCAGGTTATATCGATTCATTGGAATAAAAAAACATAGTGTGAGAAACAATAACCATAGGGGGGAAACCACATAATCATGAAAAACAATTTAAATGAAGTCTAAATCATGAAAACACATTTTCAATATATCAAACCATAGGTTTAAACTAGGTCATTCATGGTCATAATCTATTCAAATCCTTCATGATGTATTGTAAAGAAAATATAAATTTACCCATTAATATCCCCCAGGAGTGTCAATATAGGTGCTTAGTAAGGCCCATTTTCTTGTACCTAGTAACACTCGTTTCAAAATCGAAACACATTTTTCGAATTTATGATCCCTAGGTTTATCTGTTCTGGAACCATGACCACTTTTAGTATCCTTATAGATATGTAATTGTAGATAAACCATATAATTTATTCCTTAACAAAACATAATAATGTTATCCTATACTTATAATCATATTATAGTTTCATCACTAATTTTTTCTCATCTTAGTTTATATTTTTTAAATAAACCTTTATCTAATAAGAACTATAGAAAATAGGCTTATAAGACATAGATATTAATTCTAGAAAGATGAACATACATTACATAATATAACAATCCATAACAAAACTATTTAGGGTTAGTTCCATTGGAAACTTGGAATCATAAACAACTAGTTCTTATGTGAAATACATCATCTCCAAGTATTTTCATATTAACTATCACACTTCTTAAAAATATCACACATTTTATCTGTATTTATAACCAAGGAAAGGGAAAAAAAGAAAGGATGAGCTCAGATGTTCAACAAGAGTAAACAAAGGAGATATCAATATAACTTGAGCATAAGGGTATGCGATTATGATAAAAACATTTAAATATCATAACCTACATATCATAGATCATCAAATAAAGTCAATAGTTAAATAAAAGTAGTTCATGAGACATTAATTATAAAAAAATCAACGAACATATGCCATGATAACATAAAATTGTCATAATCCATGGATTTATGACACAAAAATAAGAAAAATACCCATTTAATTAGTAGTCAAGGATCATTTTTAAGAATATCATAGTGGAAGGAGTTCACCACCAAACCATCATAGTTTTCAAGGATCATTCCAAGGACTATCATAGTGGAAAAAATTACTTACTAAACGAGGTTTACTCCTTATACAAGTCATGTTCTTCTCTTGAGATATCTGTCTTTAGAAAATAAATTGGAGAGATATAGGTCTTCACTATATCCTAATGAAAATCATAAATATGTATTTCATAAGATCATAAAATATTTATCATATCATATCCCATTAAATGAAATGGGTTTCATAAACAATTCATCATAGTATAACTCATGGAAAAGAAATTAGCTACATAAATAGCTCGTGATCATAAATATAAACCATTCAGTGAAAGAATAAATATGGTATCATTGGATCATATCAGTAATAAATATTTCATTACATAAAATTATGTCATCTTAGATAAAATATGACTTTATAAAAAAACATGGAACATTTCTCGAGGAATATAACATATCCCCTCTTAAACCCACATTTTTTAAACTATAAATTCAGAAATAATTGTAGAAATAATTTTATTTGAAAATAACCATTAAAACTTCTAATTTTTTATTTATAACATTTATTTTTCATGATGGTTTTAAATTTCATTCATTTTATACAAATTAAAATAATGATTCTTTACATAGATTTGGAAAATCCCAACATGCCTAATTTGGAAAGTGTCCTAATGATTTTTTAATTCGTTTATAAAAATAAGATACATTAGTAAAAATTTATTTTAAAAATAATGTTATTATATTAAGAACATTCTTTAATTTTTTTTTAGAAAAAATTTACATGAATGAAAAATGTTTTTTTACCAAAGAGAAAAATGTAGTTAGTTTTCCTTAAAAAACGTATTTTGGAATATTGAGTATATAAAGAGGGTGAAATGAAATTAAAACCTTTATAATCAATAATTAACCATAAGAGATTACAATTCATGAGTTTTTTGAGATATATATCATAATATTTCATCATTATAAATGTAATAAAAAATAATCATAATAAATAATGAGATTATAACATCAAACATTTACCACATTGGTATATGATTAATAGTAAGACACATGAAAGAAATAAAGTTATATGGATATTTAAATCCCATTATTTTTCTTGATAAGGACTATAAAATTCAACTACAGTTAGTATATACACCTATCCATAGAAATAAGTGGTGTATAAGGCATATGTCTCTAAGAAATAAAAAAAGACTAGGAATCCATTACTACTTTGGTAACTTTTGAATAGAATGTATCATTAAAGAATGAAATAAAATAAAACATTTAAAGTTCATTAAAACAAAGATATATATGATATACAAAGTCAAATGGGTATTATATACACTCCATGAAAGATTATAGATACAAAATATAAACATATGTCCCAAATAAGAACTATGAATATATTCCATGAAAATAATTATATATATAATACCATATAATATTTACATGTGACCTATTACTACCCATTTATTAACAATTCGTTGTTAAAATCACATTTTGGAAAATAACAACTTCATTTTTCATTTTTATTTGGATTTGGTATTTTCAATAATTTTACTTTTATCATCAATATATCATTTCAATAATTTTTAATGTTATTTACATATCATATATATTCATTATATATGTATTTAGAGTGACCCATTGATGTTAGATTTAGAAAATTAGATACATCATTCAAGGAGAAGGTATGTCGTACGTATGCATTAACATTGATTCCATTTAATATAATGATGGAATGAAATGAATATAAATAATATAAAATTATTCTAGATTAATTATTATTATTTATATATCAAACATGTTCATAATTTTATTCTTATTACCTTCCATGTAATGCGTACATGAAAAATGAATCATATCTCTTCGTAAGGTGGTAGTCCTCTGTACACATGTGTAATGTTATTGTATTCCCATTTAATGTAAAATAAGAAGTTATATGTGATACTACAAAAATATAAGTATAATAATTTACCTAAAAAAATCTATACTTTAAATATATTATTATTTTCAACAGATAGAGGTAGTGATGGAAAACGAATTACATTGGTTTGTGACTTAGAAGTCCACCGTACACACTATTGAATGTTTTGTTTCCCATTTAATGGAAGATAAGATTGATATAGGTTATGAAATTAACATAATAAAATATCAGTATATTTTATATATTTGGGGTGTTATATAATCCTATATATAAAAAATATTTTAAGGGGGTGTAAGAATAAAAAAACACATGTCAAAGAATTTTACTTCTTCATCAGAGAGACTCTTTATGTTTATATCTAAATCCATCTGAAGTGTGATTCATAATAAAAATAAGGCCTATAGTATGTGGGGAGTAAATTAAGGAAGTAATTTGGTATTATATGATCTGAACCAAATGGTTTTATAAGGGTTAAGAGGAGAGGAGTGGGGTGACCTTCTATATATGGGGGAGAGGACACACTTGTAATTTGTTGAAATATATAATTATACCCACATTTTCACATGCCAAAAGGATAAAATTAGATTATTATGGAAAATTATAAGATACAATGTCCGAATAAAACCGTAAAATATGAATTAAAAACCTTTTTATTGATTTTTAACCCTTAAATTATTAGTTCAACCACCTGATAAACCCATTTTTACCTTAACCATGTTAATTAATGGTCACTATTTTTACTATTCATTATAGTAAAAAATAAGATAAAATTATTTTCCAATATTAATTATTATTATTTGAAATTTGGAATAAATGTTTCCAAATTCAAATGAAAAATGTTGAGGAATTTAACATTAAATTAAACCCTTAGATGTGGCAAACAACTTTTTTCTAGAGTGAGAAATTTCAAAAGTTTAAAAAGTAGTCATATCTAAATTCATTATGAAACTGATTAAAATGTACTAAATATAATTAATAAATATATATTTGAACTAATTTAACCTGTAGAACAATTTTTAAAGAAATTATATTTTGAATTCGTTAATGGATACAAAAATTTTCAATAAAAACTGTGTTTTTCATTTTTCATTGAATAATTAGTCATTTCAGAGAAATCCAAAAAATTCATCCTAATATAATTTTGACATGATGATCTCATAAATGGATTTTATTTTAGGAAATCAATTTTCAACATTTTTGAAAAATTATTTTTATTATTTTTTCACAAAAATAAATAAATAGTTTGAGAAAAATATCTTCTCGAATAATATAATCACTTTACAAAAAAGTTTTGATCTTATTTGTAAATAAATTTTCATTATATAAAACCTTTATAGTTAATTTTAAAAATAATTTTTTACCATTTATATAACTATGTTTAATAACTAGTACATAATTTCTTGTTTTATTAATCATAATAATAGTATTTCACATTTTGGTAAAACTCAGTGTTGCATGTAACATATGATATCAGATAAATTAATTTCTTTTGAAAAAATTAATAAAATATTGGTAAGATAAAATGAGTACTAAAATATACCCTACCCAATAAAAAATGTTCCCATTGAATTTAGTTCAACTCTACATCATTCCATAGGACAATAACCAGTGTAATGTCATTTGAGAGTGTAATATCTAAAGTGTACAAGATCCAATCAATTAGAATCATTAACACAATTCCATTGAACGACCAAAGAAACGCTATTTCATAATAAAAGTGTGGGTTAGTAAAAAAACCTTTTATTTTAGAATCTTCCATTCCAACTATGATAGAGACTTGAGGATTGGACTTGAGAAAAACCTTATTTTACTTGTTGAATGAAGAATATGAAACATATTGGAATTGGTGGAATGATTTTTTTGGATATTAAATCCGATGTATGACCTCTTAGATTGATCTTATCATCTATTCTATAGCTCATGGGTCTAATTCAAGAGACTATACAAAAAAAATATGTACCCCACAATAAACAACAAGGGTTTTTTAAGTTCATGATTAAATTGTCCCACCAATTAGCTAGCCGAATAAATATTTTTTTGATAATATGAAGTATTGTTATCATTATAGCAACAATTAATTGAGAATGATTATCAACAACTGACCCAATATTAACAATATGATGGGATTGAACAACAGATCCAAGAACCTTTATCATATTCATGACATATAAATTTCTTAGATATCAAAGGAAAACTTATTTTTCATATATTCAAATGATTTGATTGGTGATTATAGATCCCATAGGACTAAGGTTTTAAACATCTTGTTGTTCTTGTATTTCCTTAATCAATACAGACATCCATGGATTGGGGGATATGAGGGACCTTTTATTCGTATGAGTCCATAGTTAGTTGAATTTTAATGGTGATCATTGTAATATTAGATTATGGGTCACTTTTTTGGACACAATATGGCATGCATATGGATTATTGATTTGCATATGAGTGGAAGGTTCAACATATGAATCAAACCAAACTATTTCAACGTGATTATTAGGAAGATGGAATGTAGAATTTAAATTATACTATTCTAGTGGGTGATAAATGTCTAATATATACTATTAATATAATTTGATTTTTGATACCATACAAATTGAAACGATGGTTTGACCCCATTTTCTCCATTTGAACTCGACGGTACTTGGGATAGAGTAATTATTTCACACTAGGGGAAATTTAGGTATGAGTTGAAACCGATCTAACACTAGTGTTTATGGACTGATCTTCAACCTAATGAACCCTTAGAGGATGAAAGGGGAAAATTAATGTCGTACGTCGTCTGGTTTACCCAAGAGTTTTGATTAGATTAACATGTTCTCTCCTTGAGATCCCAGTAGACTGGACATACTTAGTAACTCTCCCTAGGATGATAACAAAATCCAAGGGATTTCTAAATAGAACTGATATGATTTCCTTAAATCCCACAACTATTCTCTTTTATTGAATCTAATTCACATATAAAGGATTAGAAGATAAGGGGTCAAGATCAAGGATAAGATTGATCTGGCCATTGAAGGGATATTTGTTTCATCATCATTAAAGGTTTTTATCATTAGTGATCCTTTATCTGAGAAAGAGTAAACCAATCTTAATTATCAGATCATTCACTATAGCACTATACCCAGAGATCAAGAAATAGAGTTTATTTAACAAAAGGAAACATTATATTTGTTTTTCTAGTGAGTTACAATAATAGAATAGAATTACCACAAACAATTATAAATTATTTTAATTGGAAATATGGGATACAATTTCTTATAATATTATATCATTTTTGTAGAGTAGATTTTGGGGGAAACGGTTCACCAATGGGAGATGGATTGGAGATCTTATGGATGATTGACCGTGAATTGAGAGCATGGGGTTTACCCGATTGACAGATTTGGTGTAATTGGGTGTGGAAGGTCACCCAGTGATTGAATCGATACACAATCATGTTCCCAAACTAGTCTATGTTTGGTAAAATAGATATACAACGATATTTTTTTCAAAGTTAAATATCAAACCACTCGGTTACTCCATAGATCAATGGTAGTTTTTTTCAAATTTTCTTGTAGCCACTAAGTTTTTGAAAATTATATAAAAACGTTATCCACTGAACCATTATGTACTTAGTGATAAGAAGGCTCATGATTCTGAGTCCCAATGACCACAAAATTAATTTTAAAAAATATTAAAAATAATTTTATTGAGTGTGCATGATTTTTCTTAAAAATGTGTAATATATCATAAATATATTCTAGGATAGGAAATCTGATACATCAGTTATATCATGAATATGGAGTTTACCCTATCCATGACCTAAATTTGGTCGACATGGGAACATTGGATGGGTAAACCATTGGTTGGTGAATTAGATAAATTAATTAATTTAACTAATTTATTTAATAACCCAAACCCAAATAAGTCATATAATGAGATTATAATGCGAAATACAAGTCCACTGTAGAGTTCACAATGTGGGTTTTACCCTAGCCGTGACCTAAGTTGGGTCGTCGCGAGACATTCTAATGATGTAGGCATTGGCGGGTATTTTTATTAAAAATAAATAAACAATTAATTTATTTTTTATTTTTAATGAGCTAAATAAATCCTATATAAATTCCCTTTCATTAAAATTTTCCATGGGTTGGCTGGATAATCCTTGCATGATCTAAGAGGATGAGGATAGCATTTTATATTGGTATATTGAGACCAGATGAAGATTGATGGTTAGATCAAGGTGAATCTAAAAGAGACGGATGCAACATATAATCTTTATCTCCAACGGATGTGTTCTTAACCAAAAATAATTCCATAATTGAGGACTGATCAATTGTGGTTTCCACAACATTTTATTAAAATATTAAGCATGACCAGATTTTTCTTCTATGATCTGCATTTAAATGAACCTTCACATGAGCCCATGTATCAAAATAGATTATTCAATTTATTTATTCTCCAAGCCATATTTCTCTCCCGGGTTTACCAACTATGAAATCATTGGCCAATATTTTTTGGGAAATGATGTTTATGACCATTGGTATTGGTGATTTTCTCCCACCACTCTTCTAGTTCTTTATCATTAGACCACATAGTTACGATTCAACTTTTCATGGGAGGGTTCGAGCATTGTACAACCCCCAGATTCTTTGTGGTGGCCTGAACAACATTCAAATTGATGGTTTTAGGACTGATTGATAAATGACCAGGATGGTGTTTGGCGAACATATCTGTTTGGTATTGTAGGTGTAGGATTTATGATCCGAGGTGGTTCAGGATCAGATAGGGGATCCATGTTTTGCAGATTAGCAAGTGGTGATGATTTTCATTGTGACATGATCAGTTCAAGGTGGCGTCCTTATGTGAAATATCATAGAAGAGGCTTATTAGTGTGGATGTGGTGATAGTCAGACTCGAATCCCTGACAAGGTGGTTAAATATGGTAAATGCGATGAGTATAAAATAATAATAATGATGATGATGATGATGATGATGATGATGAGTTAATAAAAACTAAACAAGGTCTTTGTAATTATTATAATATTAAATAATAATAAAGGTGGCATCAAATGCGTGGTTAAATAAATAAAATTATTTTAATTTAACAATGAAAAACCTTTTTAATAAATATATTTTTCTTTGAAATAAATGGTGGAGCCGATCTATGTGCTTGGTTAGTGAAGGAGGAACATAACCTATTTTATGAGGTGATTTATATGTTATTATTATTATTATTATGAAATAATAATTATTATAATATTGAATAGATAAAAGTAAAATAATAATAATTTTCTTAAATAAAATTGAAGAGGTTCCTGGATGGATAGGTACAAATACAGTATGGAGGCTCCCCACCTTGGGAATGAATCTCTTGAAAAATAGAATTTTAAAAAATAATAATAATATAATAATAATATAATTATTATTTGGGAAAATTGGTTTTTAGTCATAATATACTCATATGACCTATAATTGATGCGCCATTAGCGGTAGTTTGACCCTGACATTGCGATGGTCATTTTATGATTGATGTTAGATACCTTTTTCTAACTTGTTGCTCGGGTCAATGAAACACCTAATAATAATATTATTATTATTATTGTAGATTTTTTTATCTGACATAACTCATCTATACAATATTTGATTGACAAACCACTTATGGAATCACAATCCTGAATTTGAGGTGTAATTTTCAACATCAATATTTGGTATTTAATTCGGACTCCTAGATCGAGTCTATTAATCACTATTAGTGCATTATGTGGTGAAACATTCACTTTTCACTCGGTGTCTGATTTGGGATAGTGAATATCAAATCCTGATCATTTTCAGTAAGTATTGTAAATAGTGTGATTATTTTTGGCCATTCAGGGCTATTTGCAGTTGAATTTTGGTGGAATTACGTTTTTTTCCTTTAGACTGACGATGATCCTTTTATGATTATCATGAATTTTTTTAGACATATAATTTAGTACACTTATATTCCATGTAGTATTACATTTGTAGAAATCCTTGTGAATGCAAGGACACATCTCCTAAGAATATCAAGACCACATGCCATTTGGGTCCCATTTATGACATGTACTCCTTTTTGAATCTTCAAGATTCAGAATCTCTTTCATTTAATCTCATATTTTACCCATGAGTAGAATATCCTAGGTTTTTTTAGTATCAAATGTGATTGTTCCCTCTATTATGGATTCTAACATTCAATGTGTAATTTTCTGAGATGATTCACTTTTTAAGAGATGCATAACAATAATAGTGATCACACATGATCACCAGAGACTGTCTGAGAGGCACCATCCAGAAGGGCTAGGAATTAGAGTTTTCAACAATTTAAGAGTGGAACCCACAATCAGATAGTTTTTAGGTCCTCAATTAGTAGAGTAGAACCCCCAACCATCATGTGTATGGGTCCTTTATAGCTTCATACTAAGTGTAACCACCCAATAAAATATGGTGCAACTGCTTAATGACTAGAGTGGAACCCCCTTTTCATAGCAGAGCGTGGGTCCTCGTCAATCATACTGGAACCCCATATCAAATTAGAGTATGGGTACTATACCTATTGAGTGGAACCACCATCAGTATGACTACATGACCTCTAGCTTCTTAATGGAAGCCCTATCAGATAGAGTGCAGGTCCTCAGTGACTGGAGTGGAACCCCCCACCCCCTATCACCGAAGGGCACAGGTCCTCATGACACTAGAGTGGAACTTCCCATGTGGTTGGGAGCAGTTAATCTACAGATACTTATAGAGTGTAAACTCCAAAATTCACTGGGGATCATGTCCTCTACTTGGAGTTTGTGGCCCCAAAACTATGCGTCAAAGGGACGAGGCATGGTTTCATGTAAATAGTTATAATTGGAAAGATGTATGAGATGTTGGGAATCATTAAAGGACTTTGGAACTATTTTTTACACACTTTACATGAGAGGTGAAGATGAATGGGGTATGAAACATTCATTAAAGGTTATCTTATCAGGGTTTGATGAGTCTACTCACTTGCTATAGGTGGTGAAGACACGACATGAATTTCTTCTACTCACCATGTTGAGCCCCTTGTGTTTTGATGAGATTAATTACACTCTTCTTCTTGGGATAATAAGTGATGTAGATATACCCTTACTATCTCTTTTTTGATTCTTTTAAATGAGAATATATATAATATTATATATCCAAAACATGGATTTTGTTACTCTCTTTCCATGATAGGAAAATACATGCAGGGTATTCCATGCGATCTTTGTGTTTAACTTCTCATGGTTGGATGAGTCTACTCTCCTATTATAGGTGGAGAAGACTCGATATTTAGTTTATCTACTCATCATTTCTATCCCCATGTTCTTGTATGCGGTTACGATCTCTTTATATGGGATGAGATGTTCTCTATTATTGTATCCTGCTTATTCTCTACATTTTTTCATTAGTTTTTGTATCAATAGCTTCTCACCCTTTAGATTTTATGGAATTCTACTGGGTATGAATATAGTCACCCCACAAGGGATTTTATCACATTTTTTGTGTCTTTTGTAGACAGTTGAAAAGGTCTCGCATGACTTCATAAGAGATTAGGAATACCTGGTACTTTGGACCGCATACAGTGGTCACAACTTAGAGATCAGGAGCTGGATTCATTCAATATTTTAATTTTCTAGTTTTTTAAGTTGTTCACACATATTTCGAGTTGGGAATTTATTTTTCTTATTTACCTTTCAGTTTTTAGTAATTTAATTTTGTACTGTCTAGATATTTTTAATGCAGGGTTATTACCTTAGTTTTTTTCTAATTTAACTTTTAATTCACCTATACTTATGGATCGAGATGGATGTGTGTGTGTATACATTCACTTAGGAAATGGCCTCTTCATTTTAGTTGTTGCTCTGGAACTGGTCTCCACCCCCTAGAATATGGAGGTCGGCTTGGGGTAGTTGCGACCCAATCCCCATCTTGGGTTGGGTCATGAAAGCTGGTATCAGAGAATGTTCAGTCATTGGGATGTTGTTCAGACTGGTCCCTTTTAGAGGTTTTAGTTGAGTTTTAGGGAAACCATGTAAAATTTTCACAAGTTTGTCTCTTAGGTGAGGGAATCTGGTGACGGTGTAGTAAGCTATCATATCCATTCACCAGGACGTTGACTACCTACTTGTAGACTCTGCATAATGACACGTTGGTTACATGGATCAATGGTACATGAATCATATAGGATTGAGTCTCTGACTACCGCTATTGAGTAATTTCCCAATTGATATATTTAAATATTCTCATTTGACCATGATACATATTTATTACTTTATATATTCCTCCATGAGGATATCCATCCAGGTTATCATTTTCCGGATCGTGATAATGATCTGATGTGGTATGAGGCCTCAGTTCATGGTCAATTTCATTAGATCTTTTTCCACATGCAAGAATGTAGCAGCACGCCCATATGTCAAGTAGTGTTTAGTAACATCATAGTATGATGATGATGTATATATTATGATTTCACTTCATGAGTTACATTGGTATAGGATGTTGAGGTTCCGCGATGATCCAAATCCCCATGTAGTAGAGGATTGTATGGAGTCGGTGATTCGAGTACCCATACATGTGCATATACTGACTAATCGGATGGTTGTACTCAAAATGAGTGATCTTCATCAATAAATAGTTTTTTATGCTGGTACTATAACATGACACACATATGATGAGTGCACATTTCTCATTTCGAAGATAGGGATCACTCTAGTTTGATGTTGAGTGAGACTCTCTTATTAGGTGGTTGAGCTAGTCTCGATCTTGGGGTTTGGATATCTCAATCCGTTAGGATACCTTTTAATGGAAATCTTCATAGAGAGACTCCTCCAAGGTAACACAGGGAATTGGTAGATCCCTATGTTAATGATTTTCAATGTGGCCCCAGACATGCAAGAATTTGGGACACAACCCACACCGAATGTGTTTTTACGATGAGATCTAAAACATTGTGGGCGAGTCAGTGTCACCCCAATGTGGATAGTATAAATGTTTTGTGGATGAGTTAGTTGAGTTTTATGTTTTATTTCATTATGATTTTATGGGGTGTTAGTGTATTACCTGGTTTATGTGAGAAGGATAGGAAGGCAAAAGGATGAGCCCTTAGAATATGGAGTTTCTAGCTAGGAGGCATGAGTGTGGTTTGGGGTATGACCTATGTCACTACTTCTTCATTTTCAGTTTTAGAAAAAAGGTAAAACCCATATTTCTATATGAATAGACCTTGTTTTAGAGCTATTTATATCAGATGAGGCCCTTTTGCTCGACCATTGTGCTAGAGGCTCAGGAGAGAGGATCGATGATCAAATGTTTCTTCAGATGGTGTGAATTTCCTATCCATAGAGAGAGAGACTCACATGAAATCTTCCCATAGAGAAAGTGGGACACTATGATATTTTCCTCAGCATAGTCTAGTCATCTACCAACCATGCACACATGATTTATACTAGTGACTTTGGTAGTGATTTTAGATCGTAGGACAAAATTTTCCTCCTTGATAAGGAGTGATATCCAACAAAGGAAGGATAAGATCATTCGTGAGAGGATACATCTAATTTATGAGTTAGATAATATTTCCATTGGACTAATGGATTATTTTGAAATTTAAAATACATTAAAAAATGGAGGGCTATGATGAAATGTAGATCTTACCTCTCCAACAAGAGAATGTCCTCTGTTTAGACTTCTTCTAGGGAAACTAAATGTTTGTTCTATCATATCGAATGACCCCATGGAGATATGAGATATTGTAGGGTTTTTTAAGCGTCTGTAGAGGTAGGGATTCAAAATACACAATGTTTTTTATTAGGAAACCCTAGGTTGTTTAACTAGGAGGCATATGAGAGATGAGGTCTGGTGTGGATAGATATAACCTTCACAAGCTTACAATCTAGAAGGAGTATTCACCCTTGAGAATTGATGAACTCCTCAGCCATTGGATGGAGGTGAAGTGGATCTCAATTTTATCTAAGAACAGGTTATCACCATCTCCAAGTTCGATATGTGGATATACCGATCATGGACTCCAAGAGTCGATGTGGATTCTTTGAGATGTTGTGGAAACAATTTGGCTTGTTGAACTCAATAGTAGAGTTCAGAGGACTTATGAGATAGATACCTAACCTTTCATTGGTCGGTTCATGTAATCTAATTACAATGGTACCCTCATTTACTTAGATTCATATTTGGGACACACAGGATATTGCATGATAGTGCTCATTATGCTATGGGAGAGTTATTCATATGACAAATCTTATCAGGTCAGTTATAGATACTATGGTCTACATCTAGGAATATATATATTATTGGGGGGACACCTAGGGAATGGTCATCAATAATATTCTCACATGGAGGAGTAATATTTGTTATTCTCATGTGAGGTAATAGATAAGTTGACCTCCTTGAAGTTAACCCTATAGTGTGGGACTGGTACTACATACCTCGAGTCGATGGTTGTACACCCTCTACTTCCACAATGAGTTAGGAATACACAACTCGGTGATATCTACTAAGATATTTTTCATTACTAGATACCCTTAAGAGTTTCACCTGATTGATTTTTGTAACGCCCCAACCCCAGCTACCCAGAGTCGGTACATTACTTCGTAACATTAGCATGATCACAAAAGATCAAGTCTCGAAAGAACGATTAGTTTAGTAGACTTGGAAACACTAGATACATTCATAAGTCTTACATTACATCATAAAGTGAAAAACTAATAACAAAGTCTTCATAGTCCACACTCATATCCTCTTCTGACTATCCCTACAGGTCATTCATAAAATACTTCTTCACATCCTGGAAAATATTAAAACATTGAAAGGGGTGAGCTCAGATGCTTAGTAAGGATAACAATATAGCAGAATCTTTCATCAATAAACATAAGCATTTAAGGAAATATATAACTAAAACAAAAGCCTTTTAAACATGAACTTAAACATAATATGGAAAAAGTAAAATGAGATAATTCCATTCACTTCTTCACATGGATATTCTACTGGTCGAATAATCACATGCAATATCAATAACCACTTTCATATTGATGGAATGCATAATGCTAGACTATCATAACCACGTAGCCAAGGCCTCGTGCCAAGACCACAAATAAGATTTTGTCAAGGCCTCGTGCCAAGACACTAGTTTGTCTCATGAGACTTGCCGATGCATCGAGGAGCTATAGCAGGCTCCACCCGTCACTTACTAAGTCCAATGCATTCCTCATATGAATGGTTTTAAACATACCATAAACCATAACATAATCGTATCACGTAAAACATGCATAAAGGAAACATAACATTTCCACATTTCAATCACAAGATTTCAATACAACACATTGATATAATAAAAACGCTTTCAAAACCATTTTCAATACCAAAATAAAAAAAACCTAAAACATTGTATTTATTTTTCAAAAAAAAAGTGATGGCTTCTAGAGGAAGCCGAAACTCAAATAATGGTCACGGCGGCGGAGAAGTCATTTTCGCCGCATATGTACAGAATGAAAAACATTCCCTTTTTGTCGTTTAGTAAAACACTTCGTATAAAAAAGATTCCTTTTGAATAAATGTAAAAGTCAAAGGGGTTTATACACCGTATAAAAGAAAATTGTGTATAAAACCAAATATGCCTCAATGAAAGGAGATTGAGACGAAGTCCTTAAAAAGATCATTTTTAAAATAAAGTAGATCTATTATGTTTATTCACTATAGGTACACATAAATAACGTAAAAATACAAAATAGGACATAATAATATCATGACATAATTTGAAAGTAGGAGATTAACCCAAAGAATGGAAGTTGGGTTAAGAAATTCCCTTACCTCATTTCTGAATTGACTCAACCGTTCTTTAACCTCATGAATAATAAACTAGAGTTAATATCTACCTTATTAACAACCATTTTCAATTTCATTATCCTTTTTATATCACTTATTACAATTATATGAACATTATGTAATTATTAATGTTTATAACGGTCATTTTGCCGATCTTAGGTACTTGAGTCAACAATAAACTTCTTATAATTACAAGTTGTTCATGTGGTGAAATATCCATTATATCCAGAATTATATTCATGATTTATTTATCATATATATCATATATATCCATTATATACATTCATTCATAATATTACGTAACATTTAGAGGTATGAAATGAAATGCACCGTTCATTGAGACGGTAAGCCGTACGTACGCATGAATGCTACTTTCATTTATATTTTGTATTTAATGGAATGAAATCATAATTATATAAAGTTATAATATATTTCTAGTATAATATTATATATTATATCATTTACTCCATCCTTTATACATCCCACATATGGCATTAACGATTCACATCACTTTGAGGGGGCGGTAGTCCGCACTTCCTAAAATGAAATTATCGCGTTTACCCATAATGGAAATCATAAAGTATGCCATAAATGAGAAATACAGAAGCATAAGTAAAACATAACAATATTATATATCATATATAAATATAGTGACATCTTAATGGCCACCTTTGAAGGTGTTATATGAGTGTTGAACAATCATCGTTTCGTGAGGCAGAAATTCTCCATCCACAGAAACTGTATGTTCTTTAACCATTAGAAGTAGGTGTGTGTAAGTGTAGCTAGAATAATCATTATGAAAACATCCTAGTATATTGAGGATACTGGTTTTGTTACAAAAGAAAGTAATAAAAAGAGTTTAAGGGGTTGCAGAAGCAAAATAAAACAAAACAACATTAGAGAAGACATTACCTTAAAATCGGGTAACTCTTTTTGATTTGAGCCAAAGGCTTCCTTGGGAAGAGTTCTGCCCAAAGTGAGGCTTCTAGGAGTAATAGGGGAAAGTTGGGAGAGTATTTGGGCAGAGTTTGGCCGAGCAAAATGGCTTGAAAGTGTGAATGAGGTGGTATAGGTGGGGGCCTTTTTTAAGAGGAGAGGAGGGGCACTCTTGGAAAGTAAAGAAAAGTCACTTTATTATAAAATGATTTTCAGATTTTAGAGGTCCCACACTTATATAATTCGAGGATAAGGTGATAAGGGTTCGAAATACACCCATAAAATAGGTTTTGGACATGTTTAGGTCTTAGATATTACATTATCTTTCCATTTTATTTAAATCGTTAAATAATGAGGTCATCGCTGCATCATCATGATGTCATAAATAATATAATTTATTTAATGTCAAAAAATTATATAAAAAATACTATGATGTAGGAAATATTTTTAGATTTCCAATTAATATTTATAGTCAAAAATATGACTTGTATAACCCCATGTAAAAATTGTTTTAGAAAAACATGTCATGTTTGTGTCATTTTTTTACTTTAACATTTAATAAAAGGTATTTATGTCATTTTCCAACTAAAGTGGCTCCATGGGGACCCCAAGCTGACCCATGGATTGTCTTGGTCGGCCATGGCACATAAAATGAGGGTAGGACATGTTTCAAGATCATCTCATATTATTAAAACATTATTTTTACCATAATCTACACTAATTACCTCTAATCGTGATTAAGAACTTAAAAGTTACTATTCACCAAAAATTATTTTAATCTCATTGAACCACATTTTACTTCTTAATGACAACCATGTATGTCGGATTTTTGAAAATCAAATCACAGAAGTGGTAATATTTCATTTAAACGAAAAATCAGTTTTTTAACTACCACTTAGTGGTTTCACTATTCATCAAAAATCGAAGTTTTTCAGAACAATGCCAAAATTTCACCCTAAGATATAATTGATATTATGAATTCAAAAATGATGTCTATTTTACTAAATTACAAACATATAAGTTGCATTAAATAATTTTATAATTAATTCCCGCTGTCACAACAAATAGCGTGTTTTTAAGAAACAATTTATATCAAAAGATTGACAATTGTTTATGTCCAATTTCAAAGTGAAATTAATTATAATTAACACCACTGGATAAAATTGTAAAAATATATACTAGTTATACGTTAAAACCACTAAATAGTATAACTTATCACTATAAATTATTTTGATTAAAAAAGTTGTTTTAAGTATTTTTCACTATTCATAAAAAATTGAATGTTCTCATAAAATTACAAAAAACTCAACTTAGGATAATTTCGATATTCCGAATAAAAAAATGAAGTCCATTTTGAAATATAAAATTTATATAATTTCAAAAAGTGGGTATTACTATTCATACCAGCTACTTTGATTAGTTGCGGTGTGTTAGAAGTCGAAGTTGCGTACAATGCAAGCTATTGAATTATTGAATGAGAAGTGTATCATAGAAGCTCAGGGTGTTACATTCTCCCCTCTTTCAATAAATTGCGTCCTCGTAATTTGAAATTTTTCTTGGAAAATAAAAGGTTGAAAATAAAAAATACCTTTGTAGAAAACCCACATCGGAAATAAGGTTAATAAAAATATAACTTTAAAAGAAAGAAAGATAAGTACAAAGGTCACCCAAGATAGCCCATACTAGGATTCTATGAAAATATGGATATGGAAGAAAAACAAACCATTAAGGTCTGATGGAGAGTTGTAGAAAACTGGATTAGGAGAAAGTTAACAATAAGAAAATCACAAACATGTGATTGGTTAAACGGTCATTGAATCCCCAGTTGGAAAAGTTAACCGGCAACATTTTTGTTTTAAGTTACCTTTTATAAAGTTAAAGAATTTATTTAGGAGATTTACTAAGAACGTAAGGGAATATACATACTTTTCATGTAGACTTTCATTCTTTAATAAATTTTTACCAAAAATCCATCTTTCACTCTAAAAGATAATAGAACTCAAAAATATTATATTTATCCTAATTGTATAAGGTTCCAATTATTAACACATACCATTTAGATTAGAAAAACTATTTTGTAATAACCAGGGACTTCACGTAGTCCAGTGGTAGGCGATTAATCCCAATCGCACTATGGTTGTGGGTTTGATTCCCACAGCTTTGTCCGACGCGATGGGTTGTCACTCAGTCTGCGTGTTTTCCTTTTTATAAATATCCAAAAATAACCTTAACAATAGTATCCAATGTAAAATATAATCCATTACAACCTTTATAGTTATCCAAAATACTTCTGTCCAACTCATAGTCCAGATTTTATGAGGAAGGTAAACATAATGAAGCTTCTTTTTTTCTGCGTAACAACATGTGAACATCTTCATCGTGTATTATTTTAAAAGACTGCAACATACTGAATTACCATAAATCCTTATTGATCACATTCATGAGCCCTTATTCCTTATAGAAAACTAGATATACTCCTTCTATCCAAAAATGTATACAAATCATTATTCAGTTTCAAGGATGTTAAGAATATCCAACATAATTTATCCGAATCAATCATGTCTTATTCCAAAATCACTATCTCGGTATCAGAACCATATTATGGTTTATCTTTCTCTCAACCATATATTTTCTAAAAATTTAACCTACTTTGGAGTCACTTTTCTTGGTTCCACACAATCTCAAGTCCTAGATGAAATAGTACTGCAGTACAATCCTTATATACTCCATAATTATTATAACCAATACATCATTGATACAACACTCAAATTACAAAATTCTTTAATAACAACATAAGAACTCTAATCATTCCTCCTCATCTGTGGTAGTATCATAACTTGATTATTATCCAATAACATCATTTGGGGAATACATTGATGATTTGAACATTGGTTTGCGTAGTGTCCCCACTCCTTGCTGATGAAGCATTGTACATTTGAAACCTTTTTCTTACCCTTGCAGTCACGCACTTGGTGTCCTTTTTCTCAACACTTATAACAAACTCCCATTCCCTTCAAGAAAATTCCAAGGTGTTTCTTCCCACAGTTATCACATATTGGAAAATTCTTCTTTTCCCTCGTCCCTTTATCCATCATTCTCTCTTCCATCCTTTTCTTCTCTTTCATCCCTTCAAATCCATAAGACTCACAGAATTATCTACTTATATTATTAACACGTGATACTATTTCTTCATATGTTGATAACACATGGGAGAATATTTCCCTTCTAAATGTTGGCTTAATACCATGAAAGATATGATCCTTCTTACTCTTTGGATCATACGTATTGATGGAGTTCACATTCCTTCTACTGGGCGCCATTTCTATACAATTCCATAAACTAGGTTAGTTTATGAATCGAAATACATAATAACAAACTTGAAAACACTTATAATAAATTGAACTATTTATGGATATAATCCATAATAATAAAAAATGTTTTCTTTTAGGAAATATATACTCATAGCCCTTCATAGGGTTTTGTAAAGAAAATGTGAATTATCCTAAGCATATCCCCTGGGAGTGTCGTAACCAAGAGTGCAGCAAGGCCCGTTGTCGTGCACCAGTTCCTATTCGAGTCTAGCTCAAAGCGGTGTTTTCGGGTTTTACCCCTAGGTACATCTGTGCCAGAGCCGCCTCTACCTGCTCGTATCCAGATAGGGATGTATTGCTCGGAAAACTCACAAAATCTCAATAAAACCAAAATTCTAGGAAGTTCTTCAATACTAATCCTTAAAGTCTATCTTCGAGCTATGTGCTCTAATCAGAGTTTATCTAAATCTAGCTTCCAAGGTTAGTACTAAACTGTCTCTGATACCAACTGCAACGCCCCAACCCTAGCTACCCAGAGTCGGTACATTACTTCGTAACATTAGCATGATCACAAAATATCAAGTCTCGAAATACCGATTAGTTTAGTAGCATTGGAAACACTAGATACATTAATAAGTCTTACATTACATCATAAAGTGAAAAACTAATAACAAAGTCTTCATAGTACACACTCATATCCTCTTCTGACTGTCCCTACAGGTCATTCATAAAATACTTCTTCACATCCTGGAAAATATTAAAACATTGAAAGGGGTGAGCTCAGATGCTCAGTAAGGATAACAATATAGCAGAAGCTTTCATCAATAAACATAAATATTTAAGGCAATTTATAACTAAAACAAAAGCCTTTTAAACATGAACTTCAACATAATATGGCAAAAGTAAAATGAGATAATGCCATTCACTTCTTCACATGGATATTCTACTGGTCGAATAATCACATGAAATATCAATAACCACTTTCATAATGATGGAATGCATAATGCCAGACTATCATAACCACGTAGCCAAGGCCTCGTGCCAAGACCACAAATAAGATTTTGTCAAGGCCTCATGCCAAGACAATAGTTTGTCTCATGAGACCTGCTGATGCATTGAGGAGCTATAGCGGGCTCCACCCGTCACTTACTATGTCCAATGCATTCCTCATATGAATGGTTTTAAACATATCATAAACCATAACATAATCGTATCACGTAAAACATGCATAAAGTAAACATAACATTTCCACAATTCAATCACAATATTTCAATACAACGCATTGATATAATAAAAACTCTTTCAAAACCATTTTCAATACCAAAATAAAAGAAAGTTAAAACATTGTATTTATTTTTCAAAAAAAAGTGATGGCTTGTAGAGGTAGCCGAAACTCAAATAATGGTCACGGCGGCGGAGAAGTCATTGTCGCCACATATGTACGGAAGGAAAAACATTCCCTTTATGTCTTTTAGTAAAACGCTTCGTATAAAAAAGATTCCTTTTGAATAAACGTAAAAGTCAAAGGGGTTTATACACTGTATAAAAGAAAATTGTGTATAAAACCAAATATGCCTCAATGAAAGGAGATTGAGACGAAGTCCTTAAAAAGATCACTTTTAAAATAAAGTAGATCTATTATGTGTATTCACTATAGGTACACATAAAGAATGTAAAAAATACAAAATAGGACATAATAATATCATGACATAATTTGAAAGTAGGAGATTAACCCAAAGAATGGAAGTTTGGTTAAGAAATTCCCTTACCTCGTGTCTGACTTGACTCAATAATTCATTAACCTCATGAATAATAAACTAGAGTTAATATCTACCTTATTAAGAACCATTTTCAATTTCATTATCCTTTTTATATCACTTTTTACAATGATATGAACATTATGTAATTATTAAAGTTTATAACGGTCATTTTGTCGATCTTAGGTACTTGAGTCAACAATAAACTTCTTATAATTACAAGTTATTCATGTGGTGAAATATCCATTATATACAGAATTATATTCATGATGTATTTATCATATATATCATATATATCCAGTATATACATTCATTCATAATATTACGTAACATTTAGAGGTAAGAAATGAAATGCACCGTTCATGGAGACGGTAAGCCGTACGTACGCATGAATGCTACTTTCATTTCTATTTTGTATTTAATGGAATGAAATCATAATTATATAAAGGTATAATATATTTCCAGTATTATATTATATATAATATCATTTACTCCATACTTTATACATCCCACATATGGCATTAACGATTCACATCACTTTGAGGGGGCGGAAGTCCGCACTTCCTAAAATGAAATTATCGTGTTTACCCATAATGGAAATCATAAAGTATGCCATAAATGAGAAATACAGAAGCATAAGGAAAACATAAAAATATTATATATCATATATAAATATAGTGACATCTTAATGGCCACCTTTGAAGGTGTTATATGAGTGTTGAACAATCATCGTTTCGTGAAGCAGAAATTCTCCATCCACAGAAACCGTATGTTCTTTAACCATTAGATGTAGGTGTGTGTAAGTGTATCTCGAATACTCATTATAAAAACATCCTAGTATATTGAGGATACTGGTGTTGTTACAAAAGAAAGGAATAAAAAGAGTCTAAGTGGTTGGAGAAACAAAATAAAACAAAACAACATTAGAGAAGACATTACCTTAAAATCGGGTAACTCTTTTTGATTTGAGCCAAAGGCTTCCTTGGGAATAGTTCTGCCCAAAGTGAGGCTTCTAGGAGTAATAGGGCGAAGCTGGGAGAGTATTTGGTCAGAGGTTGGCCGATCCAAATGGCTTGATAGTGTGAATGAGGTGGTATAGGTGGGGGCCTTTTATAAGAGGAGAGGAGGGTCACTCTTGGAAAGTAAAGAAATGTCACTTTATTATAAAATGAGTTTCAGATTTTAGAGGTCCCACACTTATATAATTCGAGTTTAAGGTGATAAGTGTTGTACCTATCGTACCCCTCGTGGTTTAATTTTCATGATCACAATCACTCTCTTATTTATCTAATCTTGTTTTAAGTGTTTGTGGATGATAGACATGATTTCAGGTTGCCAAGGAATTGGGCCAAGAAAGCCAGAAGGAAAAAGTGGAATGATTTCAGTCCACCGGCCAAGAAAGCCAGAAGGCAAAAGTGGACTGATTTCAGTCCACCGGCCAACCACTGGATGACCACTGGCCAGCCGGTGGATTCTTGAGAGAAGGCATCCCCTCTGTCCAGACCACCGGCCAACCGGTGTCCCATCACCGGCCAGCCGGTGGAACCCAGACAGAAGGCATCCCCTCTGTCCAGACCACCGGCCAACCGGTGCCCTCCTCACCGGCCAGCCGGTGCTGCCTGGGCAGAAGGCCTCTCCATTTTCCAAAGCACCGGCCAACCGGTGGCCATGCACCGGTCAGCCGGTGGAGCCAGTCAAACTAGTCGTTGGGCTTTGACCAGCCTGCTCCCAACGGCTCCGAAGACTTTTCCAACGGCTCCAAAGACCCCGAACGGCCATATGAGGGTTCCCCCTCTATAAATAAAGGACTAGGAAGCCCCGGAACTAGAGAGGAAATATAACCAAGCCAACAGAATCCAACGGACACATTTTTCATCATTTGGAAAACCTCCGGCGGATTCCTTCAAGGAACCTCAATTGCTCCAACCCATTTACACATCCAAGGAGCATCACCATAGAAGCTTGGGAGCGCTCTTCATCAACTCCAATCAATCCATTGGCACCCAAGACTTCCCCACATTACGGTTTTTCTTGTTTTATTATTTTGAGCATCAATTTGGGTTTGTTCCTACAAACTCCACTTTCTCTCATCTTCCCTTTGTTTGGGTTTTCACACCACCTTCAAGGTGTGAAGAGGTTAGTCAAGCCTTCCCTTTAAAAAGCTTGAGTCATAGGTGAGCTAGCCTTCACCTGTAAGAAGGCTAGTGGGTTCTTTCTTAACCATTAAAAGCAAGCTTTAATAGGTTCTAGACTACCTTAAAGTCTAGTGGGTTTCTTGCTAAAACCATTAAAAAGCAAGCGGTAGTAAATCTCTCAATGGTTGAGTTGGGAGCGGAGACGTAGGCTTTGGTTTAAGCCGAACTCCGTTATCAAGTTTTGTGTCTTGCCTCTTTTATTTCCGCTGCGCTTTAAATTGTTTTTAAATTGTTAAACTTTTTTAAAAAGGCAATTCACCCCCCCCCCTCTTGCCATCACTCTCCTCCCCATCAATTGATATCAGAGGCAAAATTTGAGTAATACCCTAACCGGTTTCAAATTCAAGATCCTTTGTGATGGCTTCAACTTCTTTCGCCCCCGAAGGCTATTCTTTGGGTCGTGCTCTATTCTTTGATGGAAATGACTATACTTATTGGAAAACCCGCATGACTACTTTTCTTAGAAGTATAGGTTATCCTATTTATAAAAGTGTCATGCATGGTTATTCTCTTTCTTCTCCCGATGAATCCAAATGGACTCAAGCTGATATTAAAAATTTCGAGCTTGATGGAAAATCCATGAACTCTCTTCATTGCGGCCTTTATCGTAATGAATTCAATCGAGTTTCCACATGCACTTCATCTCATGAAATCTGGAAACTATTGGAGGTTACCCATGAGGGGACCAACAAAGTTAAGGATACTCGATTGGATATGTACCGTCAAGATTTTGAGTCTTTTACCATGCATCCATATGAAAATATAACTGAAATGTTTACACGTTTTACTGATGTTTGCAATGGGAGAAAGTCCCTTGGTGATGATGTGTCTGCAGAAACGATGGTCAAGAAGATCCTTTGGATCTTACCAAGCACATGGGCACCGAAAGTCACGGAAATCCAAGAAGCAAAAGACATCAAGAACCTGCCGGTCGAAGAGCTCATCGGATCCCTCATGACCTACGAGATCACTATGAGGAGGCAAGCTGAAAAGGAAGGCAAACCGATCAAAGTTCCAAAGAACATCGCCTTCAATGTTCATAAAGAAGAAATCTCCTCCTCCTCATCGTCTTCCTCTTCAAGCGGCGATTCAGAAATCGAGAACCTTGCCCGCAAAATGCACAAATTCATGAAGAATCACAAGAAGAAGAAATCCCGCAAGGCTCAACCCAACGAAAAATCCAAGCCCGAGGTAACATGTTACGGGTGTGGCAAGAAAGGCCATTACAAGCCCGATTGTCCACTCAACAAGAAAAAGGCCAAGCAAAAGGAAAAGAAGAAGGCATTCAAGGCCACATGGAGTGATAGCTCCACATCCTCCTCCGCCTCCTCCTCAAGTGACAACGGTAAAAAATGCCTAATGGAATTTCATGAGGTATCCTCTTCCGACTCCTCATCCTCTAGTTCTTCAAATTCTTTCAATCATTTATCTTATGAGGATCTCCAACATGCTAGAGATCAATTGGAGTAAGGCTTTCACGAACATTCTTCCAAATTTATTGCTTTAAAAAATAATTTCAAAAAACTTTCTTCCGAAAAGGAACAACTTCTCAAAGAAAAGGAGGTGTTGTCCCTCAAGATCCAAAACCTTCCCGATGTTGATTCTAGGGAATTAACAATCAAGGATTTAAGGAAATACCTAGCTAAGTTCACCGAAGGTGAACATAACCTTTCGAAGCTCCTTGGTTCCCAATGCGTATCTAGAACCACCCAAGGGCTTGGCTATTCCAAGCAAGCTTCCTCTTCCCATGCTCCTACTATTTTTGTAAGGGGAGCTCCCAATATAAATTTTGCAACTATTGTAAAAACCCGAGCACTTAATTTATGAGTGCAATTGCAAAAATGCCCGGTATGGAAGGCCCAAAACCATTTCCTTTAATGATGAATTTCATAGGAGAAGACCCTCCACTAGACAAGTATGGATTGAAAAATCCCTTTTAGCGAGTCTCTCCGGACCAAAATTTGTCTCGGTTCTAAAATCCTCTCCCCGGTGATTTGTTGTTTTTATTTAGGGGGATTTAGGATTGTTTAAGCCTTTTTGCTTTATTTTCAAAACTTTCAATTCAAAACTTTTAATTCAAATTTCAAAAATTTCAATTGGTTTAAAATCTCTATCTTGTTTTTCAATCCTTTCCCTCAATCAAGTTTTTTGCCCTGTGTTATTTTGATAATCAAAAAGGGGGAGAAATTCTTGGTTGATTGGAGGAAAAATCGTTCTCTCATGCTTTGCTTTATCCTTTAAAGCATGCCTTTCATTTCAGTCTTTTACATTGCTTGTTTTGGTGATTGTGATCATCAAAATAGGGGGAGATTGTTGTACATCTCGTACCCCTCGTGGTTTAATTTTCATTATCACAATCACTCTCTTATTTATCTAATCTTGTTTTAAGTGTTTTTGAATGATAGGCATGATTTCAGGTTGCCAATGAATTGGGCCAAGAAATCCAGAAGGCAAAAGTGGACTGATTTCAGTCCACCGGCCAAGAAATCTAGATGGCAAAAGTGGACTGATTTCAGTCCACCGGCCAACCGGTGGATGACCACCGGCCAGCCAGTGGAATCTTGACAGAAGGCATCCCCTCTGTCCAGACCACCGGCCAACCGGTGTCCCATCACCGGCCAGCCAGTGGAACCCAGATAGAAGGGACACCTACTGTCTCACCAACGGCCAACCGGTGGCCTCCTCACCGGCTAGCCGGTGGTGCCTGGACAAAAGGCCTCTCCATTTTCCAAAGCACCGGCCAACCGGTGGCCAAGAACCGGTCAGCCGGTGGAGCTAGTCAAACTAGCCGTTGGGCTTTGACCAGCCTACTCCCAACGGCTTCGAAGACTTTTTCAACGGCTCCGAAGACCCCGAACGACCATATGAGGGTTCCCCCTCAATAAATAAAGGACTAGGAAGCCCCGGAACTAGAGCGGAAATATAACCAAGCCAACGGAAGCCAACATGCACATTTTTCATCATTTGGAAAACCTCCGGCGGATTCCTTCAAGGAACCTCAATTGCTCCAACCCATTTCCACATCCAAGGAGCATCACCATAGAAGCTTGGGAGCTCTCTTCATCAACTCCAATCAATCCATTGGCGCCCAAGACTTCTCCACATTACGGTTTTTCTTGTTTTATTATTTTGAGCATCAATTTGGGTTTGTGCCTACAAACCCCTCTTTCTCTCATCTTCCCTTTGTTTGGGTTTTCACACCACCTTCAAGGTGTGAAGAGGTTAGTCAAGCCTTCCCTTTAAAAGGCTTGAGTCATAGGTGAGCTAGCCTTCACCTGTAAGAAGGCTAGTGGGTTCTTTCTTAACCATTAAAAGCAAGCTGTAATAGGTTCTAGACTACCTTAAAGTCTAGTGGGTTTCTTGATAAAACCATTAAAAAGAAAGCGGTAGTAAATCTCTCAACGGTTGAGTTGGGAGTGGAGATGTATGCTTTGGTTTAAGCCGAACTCCGTTATCAAGTTTTGTGTCTTTCCTCTTTTATTTCCGATGCGCTTTAAATTGTTTTTAAATTGTTAAACTTTTTTAAAAAGGCAATTCACCCCCCTTTTGCCATCACTCTCCTCCCCATCAATAAGGGTTCTAAATCCACCCATACAATAGGTTTTGGACATGTGTAGGTCTTAGATATTACATTATATTTTCATTTTATTTAAATCGTTAAATAATGAGGTCATCGCTGCATCATCATGATGTCATAAATAATCTAATTTATTTAATGTCTAAAAATTATAAAAAAAATACTATGATGTAGGAAATCTTTTTTATCTTTCCAATTACTATTTATAGTCAAAAATATGACTTGTATAACCCCATGTAAAATTTTTTTTAGTAAAACATGTCATGTTTGTGTCATTTTTTTACTTTAACATTTAATAAAAGGTATTTATGTCATTTTCCAACTAAAGTGGCTCCATGGGGTCCCCAAGTTGACCCATGGATTGTCTTGGTCAGCCATGGCACATCCAATGAGGGTAGGAAATGTGTCAAGCTCATCTCATATTATTAAAACATTATTTTTACCTTAAACTACACTAATTACCTCTAATCGCGATTAAGAACTTAAAAGTTACTATTCACCAAAAAATTATTTTAATCTCATTGAACCACATTTTACTTTTTAATGACAACCATGTATGTCGGATTTTTGAAAATCAAATCACCGAAGTGGTAATATTTCATTTAAACGAAAAATCAGTTTTTTAACTACCACTTAGTGGTTTCACTATTCATCAAAAATTGAAGTTTTTCGGAACAATGCCAAAATTTCACCCTAAGCTATAATTGATATTCAGAATTCAAAAATGATGTCTATTTTACTAAATTACAAAAATATAGGTTGCATTAATTAATTTTATAATTAATTCCCGCTGTCACAACAAATAGCGTGTTTTTAAGAAACAATATATATCAAAAGATTGACAATTGTTTATGTCCTATTTCAAAGTGAAATTAATTATAATGAACACCATTGGATAAAATGGTAAAAATATATTCTAATTATACTTTAAAACCACTAAATAGTATAACTTATCACTATAAATTATTTTGATTAAAAAAGTTGTTTTAAGTATTTTTCACTATTTATAAAAAATTGAATGTTCTCAGAAAATTACAAAAAACTCAACATAGGATAATTTTGATATTCTGAATACAAAAATGAAGTCCATTTTGAAATATAAAATTTATATAATTTCAAAAAGTGGGTATTACTATTCATAACGGCTACTTTGATTAGTTGCGGTGTGTTAGAACTCGAAGTTGCGTACAATGCAAGCTATTGCATTATTGAATGAGAAGCGTATCATAGAAGCTCGGGGTGTTACAATTTTTGGTATAAGGGAATCAAATCATCCTTTTTCAAGGACGAGTGATGATTCTAGTCACATTACATGGCATGGTGATAAGGGAGTCTCAAACTTCTAATTTTTTTATACATCTCATTGTAAGGATGACCTATGGAAGATACAGATGTGGGATCAGTATCTCCACTTTTACATTAGTTTTTTCTTTTAACAATTGAAAATATTTGAAGAAGATAATAATTTATAGACTCTTTTTTTCATGTAAGACTTTGGAATATTCCAGTGAATATTTTTGGAGCTAGTAACTGAGACGATACATGATTCTGAGGCACAATGAGTGATGAATTAATTTTATAAGAATATTAAATAAATTTCTAATTCAAACACATAGATTACAAGAAAAAATGAATTATCGTATACACAGAGTCTCAGATCTATATTTTATATTATCTTTAAATCCAGAATTTAGATTTTACCCTTGAGGTGATCTAAAGTTGGTTGGTGCGAGATGTTCTGATGGGGCAGCCTTACTAGGTTCATTTGATAAAGAAATGAATTTAATTTAGTTATTTAATAACCAATACCCAGATAACTCCTAGATAGAGATATGAGTGAAAAATTAGATACCACTATTGAGTTTATAATAGTGTTTTCCCTAGGAATGACCTAATGTTGGTCGGTGAGAATAATTCAGATAAGGCAACCATTGTTGGGTATGTTTATTTAAAATAATGAAATAATTTATTTATTTATTATATTGAAAAAACTAATTAAATTAACTATAAATATAATCTTATGAAAATATTCTAAGGGTTGGCTGCATAACCCTTACTAGATATAAGAGGAGGACAACATCCTTTATTGGTGGATTGAGACCAGATGATGAATGGTGAACATATCAAGGAGAATCAATAGGTGGTGGAAAATGCAGATAATCTTCACAACTAACAGATGTGTCCTTCACCAATGATCAACCCATAATCAATGTTGAACTCATCAATTTTGGTTTCCACCCCTTTTGATTAAAATATTTATCTTGATCAAATTTTTATTCTTTGATCTTTTTTAAATGAACCTTCACATGAGCTCGTTTATCAAAATAAATTATTTTTTCAATTTATTTCTTGTCCATTCCATATTTTGGACCATGATTTCCCGATATGAAATCATTTTCCATGACCTCATTTAAGGAAATGTTTATCACATTTTTATTGATTCTTTCCCCCCACTATTCTTTGTATTCTTCATCATTAGACCACAAGGTCCTGATTCGACTTTTTGAGAGTGTGGTTGATCACATTCAAACCCTCAGATTCATTTTGGGGTTAGAAAAAATATGTGGATCGATGGTGTGGGGCAGGATTGATAAATGAGTAGGATGGTGTTTGGTGAATCGATTGGTTTGCTACCATGTGTGTGAGCTTTGTGATCGAAGGAGGTTTTAAATTGAATATATGATCCCCATTCTTCCAATTGGCATGTGGTTATAACATTTAGTGCGATGGTATTGGTTACGTGCAAAGGCCATGTTTGAAATCTCAATGTGGAGGCTGATCACTTTGGATGTGATGGTGACCAGACTCAGATCTCTGATGAGGTGGTGAGGCATGGTAAATGAAAATTCATGTTAAATGCTATTATTATTATTATTGAATATGAGTGGGAAAAAATAAAGGATACTATTATTGTTATAATATAATATAATAATAAAAATGGGGTCCTAAAATTTGTATTTTTAATTAAATTAAATAAATTAAATATAATAAATAAAAATGGTTTTAATGAAATGATTTTAATTAATATCATTTTGTTTGGAAAAAAATTGGTAGATCCGATCCGGGTAGTCGGGAAATGAAGGAGGCATGCCACCTATTTTATGAAGTGAGTTATATATTATTATAAATATTTTAAAATAATAATGAATAAAATATTTAATATATAAAAGGAAAATAGATATCATATTACTAAATAAAATTGAATAGACGCCTAAAGGTCTATGTGCGCTACAACAAGGACGTGACCCACCTTGAGAGTGAATCTAATGAAAAAAGGGTTAATAATATTATTATAATTATTATTATTGTTGGGAAATCTTGGTTTGGACATAAATTATTTGTACAACCTTGGATTAATACATCGTCTGTGGTAGCAGGACATAGACATTGAAACTTTCATTTTATGACCGATGTTAGATAACTTTTTCAGACTCGTTCTTCGGGTCAAATAAATTCACAAAAATATTAAAATTATTATTATTCCAGAACCTTGTATCTTACATAACTTATCCATATGGTGTTGGATTGATGAACCTTATATGGAATCAAGACCCTGACATTAAGGCGAAATTTTCATGACCAATATTGGGTCCTTTATTTGGACTTGTGGCTTGGGCCCAGAAAGCACCATTTGTGCATCATGTGGTGAAATGTGAATTTTTAAATAGGTGTTTTGTTTTTTTGAGTGAATAGTATATACCAAAATATTTTCCATGAGGATCTCAATGGTGTGATCCTTTTGTCCATCTAGGCCAATTTTCTCAGGTATATTGGTAGAATTACATTATTTACCGTCAGACTAACGACGAGACTCATACGTTCATCAGGCTTCTGTTTGGGACATTTCTTGTAGTACCCATACATGTAATTTTTTATTACATGGACCAAAATCCATGTGTTAGAAAATAAAAATCCTGGTAGTAGAGTAAGACTACATGATTCATGGTTTCTTCGATGCCATGTAATCTTTTAGGAATCTTCAAGATTCCATATCTCCTTTCTTTGAACACAAATTTTTGACTGTGATTATCTTATCCATATTTTTTTTGGTTTATAATGTGATTGGACCTCTATTGTGTATTCATAGAAACAATGTGGAATTTTTTGCGAACGATACACTTTTTAGGTGATGTCTGAAGATAACATTAATCACACCTAATCACCAGAGACCTTGCATGTGGTACCATCCAACAGGGCTGGGGAGTGGAGTTCTAACATGATTTTTTACTGGAACACACATATTAGATGGGGACTGGTTCCATGATGACTAGAGTGGAATACCCAATAATTATTAGTGTGATTCCTCAACATCATCGTACCATGTGGAATCCCCATATCTGATAGGATGCAGGTCCTCGGGGAAAAGAGTGGAACCCTTCTGTCACACCAGGGCATGGGTCCTAAACTTATAGAGTAGAATACCCATCAGTATGTGTGTGGGTCCTCTACATTCAAAGTGGAAGATCCCTATCATAAAGGTCTTAGTTCCTCAAATACTAGATAGGAACCCCCTTATCTCACTAAGATACAGGTCCTCATGAGACTAGAGTTAAACCCCCCATCATCTTGGGCATGGGTCCTATATGGATACATATAGAGTGGAACCCATTTTATGAACTAGGGAATGTGTACCCTTATTAGGGTTTGTGGCCCCTTGACTATGTGGCACATTGATGAGGCATGGTTTTACTTGGATGGTTAATACTAGAAAGACATGTGAGAAGATGGGCATCATTGTGGTTGGATGAGTTTTCAATGCTACAACAGGTGGTGAAGACAGGATGTGTATTTCATCTAATCCCTGTGCTGAGCCCCTTGTGTTTGGACATGGTTACTTCAACTATTACTCTTGGGCAGAGCTGTGAGATGAAGATCCCCTTACTCTTTTGTTTAGGCTTTTTTTGACTGAGAATATAAGTACTATTACGTATCCAAACCTTATATTTGGTTAATCTCTTTCAATGAGAGAAGAAGACGTGCACGGTATGACATAAGCTTTCTGTGTTTAGCATCTAATGGTTGGATGAATTTACTCTCCAACTAATGGTGGTGAATACTAGATGTGTTGTTCATCTACTCCCGATGTTGAGCCCTGTATGATTGGATGAGGTTACTCCCTCTTAGTATGGGTTGAGCAGTTCTCTTTCATTGTATACTTAATACTATCAACCATATTTATGTCCCTATTGTATCTATTATTGCTCCCCTTTAGTTTTCAAGGAGTTTTAATGGGTATGCATATACTCACCCCTATATGGGCTTTGCCAACATGCATCGTTTTTATGAGACAATTGATATGCCTTCAGTGACTTTAGAAGGGTTTATGGATACCTAGTACTTTGGACCATGTATGATGGTCGTATATTAGTGATCAAGAGCTACACTCTTTCATAGATTTACATTTAATGTTTTTTGGATGAGAAACATATTTATATTTGGACATTTATTTTTCACCTTTTTCATTCTGTTTGTATTACTATACTTTTGTACTATCTATATATTTTTCATTCACCGTTGTTCCAATATCTTTTTGGTCCTTTTACTTTTAATTAATCTTCACCTATATATCGAGACAATTTTGTGTGTACATACAAGTACATAGGCAAAGGTCTCCCTGTGTTAGTTATGTCTTTGACACTACATTCCACAACTAACATATGGAGGTAGGCTTGGGGTAGTTGTGGATCGATCTCCAGCTTGGGTCGGGTTGTGACATGGTATTAGATATTTCCAGATGACTAAGTAATTAAGATTTTTATCAAACTCAATTGTGTAAGGACAATGGTTTTTCTATATTAAACAAGAATTCACTATAGAGAAAAATAAAAAGGTTTTTTTTTATTTTTAACACAGTCCATAATCACAATAAAAATTTCAAATGTCTTTTTGGTCTATATTTCATAGATAAAACTATTCTATACGTGATTTTTTTGAAACATTAAATAATTGTATCTATGTTTAAGAATATTCAATAGAACACACATGGGGATGGTAAAAAAATTAGTTTTTTATAAGATGTCTATTATTTAAATGATAAATCCAATGATATTAGAACTTATTTTTTTGACATGTATTCTTTGGGCACCTAAAACAATGTAATTGGGGTAGTGGAGTTTTTATTAAAATTTCCTTATTGAGGTGGTCTTGTTTACATTGAGTATTTTTTATGTGATTCAACATTAATGAATACGGGTACCCCAATCAAACGGACTAGTCACTAATTAGAAACATTTATTTTGTATTACATTGGGGGGGGGTAGTTGGAAATTGATATATGGTTTTCATGGATACATTTAGAGAAGTATAAAATATACTAGATAAAAGTAATTGAAATGGAGATTCAGGTCATATCTATAAAACTTCAACATTTAGAAAATGGGAATAAGGGAGTGAATAAGAGGTTTTAATTCCTTATTTGAGTTAGACCTAGAGATATACTATAGATGTAAAATTTTAAACGGAGTTAACCAAAGTAAGGGTTTTGATATAAACTGACCAAAACATGAAAACATACTACATAAAATTAATTGAATATTAATATCATATCACAATTAATCACACCACCAAATATATAGCTTTTCATATGTATTGATTATATATGTATTAAAATTATTTTACCAAAATTATTCAAAATATCAAAAAATATTATTCATACATGATACCATTTTGGAAAAATCATAAAAAATACTCTTCTCATAACCTAGGTAATAGAAATATAAGAATGGGTGTGATAAAATTCTTAGTAGGGGTGAAATTAAGACATATAAGAAAAAGATTTTATGTTATTATAATATGAAAATTTGTGCATGGGAACATAATTTAGGTAAATTGATGTACCTAGTGGACAAGTGAAGAAACCTGATAGGGGTAAGATGAATCAGTTGTTCACTAAATTTTATCATTTCCCAATTCTTTTCCCCCATTTGTAATTGGACATATGTTTCTAGTTAGTGAATATGGATCTATTTCATATATTTCCACAAAATAACATACCATATGAATACATGTAATGAAAATACAAAACAAAAAATATTTTTACAGGTTTTGGTACAATGACCTACTCCATGTCATGGTGGGTTATTCACCCAAATCATGTATTCTTTAGTATAATAAAATTTTGATGATAATGGGTTTGGTGTGTCCAATCCCTAAAATTTAAGCATATTATTGGGTTTAAAAATGTATTATTTTCACACGACCTCAATAACTAGATACACACTAAATTCACAGATTTTTATCATGATTTCAAATCAAAATTTGAATCACACCAGTTCTACCATATCCCATTGTGTTTTTGAAATTTGTTTCCTTATTGATCCACCATTGAATTATATCAACAATTCTAATCCATGATGTATCAGAATTAAAATATTTTTTTTCTTCCATCAACTTAGATAATTCTATTTCCTCCCAGTTCCTTTACTTAAGTAGATGGAACTTAGTATATAAACGTATCCAATATCTTAGATCATCAAAAAAACCTTATTATTGGCTTCTAACACTTCTCCACAAGAACTCATCTTTGATATGAATTGGATTTTTAGATTATAAAATGTATCTGATTTCTCTTATTATTATTTTCTTTAGGAAGTAGGAGATTCTTGTTCTTCCTCCTCTTAAAAATATATTGGATTCACTCATTTGGTTCCAACACTAGGTTACTCATCATACTGACATCAATAGTTTCTACTTTATTTTGTATTTCTTCCTCCTCAATCTTCCCATGCACATAAGGAATAATTTTAGTTAATTAAATCACTTCCATCAAAATAAGTATCTATAAGTGGGATATTAAGGGTATCTTCTCATTTCCTACCATAAATCACCATCACAGAAATACCCAATTTGGGTTCCAATGTTACTTTATGCCCTGTTTTTTGAACTCAAGAGATATTCTGAGAATACACTTATTAAATACTTCTAATTCATGAATTTTATCTTGAAATGTATTCAAAAATATCAAAATAAGGAATTGTTTAACCTCCCCAATAGAATATGTAGAATAAACAGTATGAATCTACAGAAATATATTATAAATGATCAACATACATATTTATGATATGGGACTCATCTTGTAGAGTGATAATCTTCATGAAAATAGCACAATATAAAAATTGGATTTATGGACAACATTATCTCCCCACCATTCTCATGATTTAATTCATGGGAACATTCAAAGATTTCCATATTAACTCCCCTTGAAAACTCGAACAACTTAATATCAAATTGGGGTAGTCTATGATAAACATCATCTCATGTTTTGATGGAACATTATTTTTATTATTATTGAAAACCTGATAAATTCATCTTGTATATTAAGAAATATCTTCAGTGGTTATCCTAATGTCAATATAACCCAAAATATTCTTGAATCATGGAATATATAGGCATCATGATATTCTAAACTCAAAATCACATCTTCATCATTATCAGTTATTTCATTTTTTAGAATAAAAAAATTATAGAAACCCCTATTATCAAATTTCATTGATCTTCACTTTCCACAGAAGAATAAAAACCCCTATTTCATTTTATACTTGGAACAAAAAAGATTATATGTGTTTATTATAAAATATTTCAAGCCTTCTGTAGATTATTTTTGTAGAGATGATGGTGCTAATTTGATATTTCATAATAATCCAATTTTTGTGGAATAAATGTTTATACTGATTCTAAATTTTTTTACTAAATCAAGTTATCTCTAGATGAATATTTCTAGTCTTCCTTATAAAGAAATGATTTAAATAAATCTCCTGTTTTTTCTTTCATTTCATTCCTTGCTTGTGCATTATTAATTCATCTCTTGTATTCACAGTAACATTCTTTTTTATTAATAAACATTTTTATGGAGAATGAGTTTTACTACCTCATGAATTTATCTTTTCTAGTAAAATTGATTTTTTATTATCTAGAATAACATTATAATATTCTAACATATTTAATCCTATGATGGGGTCTTAAATTAATTACATTCAAATATTCTTATTTTCAGAGACCTATAATCAATGGTAGAATTATTATGTTATAGAAAATCCATAAATTGGGCTCAATTACTTATAGTAAAGTCTTATAATCAAACATTATGCTACAAAGAAAGTCATATTATCATTCATCATAGACTTTAAAGCCTTATGATGAACTCACATAGTCGAAAAAGTATTATGATTGAAAAATTAATAAATACATACAATCACTTCAATGTATTTTGTTCAATATATAAATTATTACATCCGAATCGAAGTCTTTTTATTAGTTGGAAAATCCTAATTCTGAAGAGCTATGCATTTTTCCATGAACACTATAAACCCTATTTTTTAAAGGAACTATAGAACATTTTCTGATTTCTCCATGGGCTTCTAAAAATTCTCCAAAATCATCTCAAATATTCATTAAATAACAATTGGAAATATTAAATTAATCATAAATCCACTAAAAACAATTTTCATATATTTGATCATATAAAACGCTCAAGATATATTTTTTCCTCCAATTCCTCTACCAACATATGGTTGGATCCTCTTTAATAAATACTGATCCACCTACAGTGACATAGATCTATATCTAAGAGTGTTTGAAAACTTTCTCTATAACATCCAAAATTATTTTATCTCATTGTATAGGGTCATCAGTACATTCTTCTAGCTATCCTCCAAGCATTGAACATGATTTATATGTGTTCTCTTCATCGATAGAGGATTTCCAGCCATAGGTTCAAAAAAAAACTATTCCATCAAGTTTTATACTTTATGATGTACTGTTGATAACACTCATACATTATATTACTTTCAATAAACATGGGGAATATTGAATTGAATCATCTAATGTTGGTATGGACTACCCACGTGAATCATTTTGGTAAGGTATTCAAGGTAAAACAAGTTCATAGTTCTCTTTTCCCAATATGTGGGAAAAAACTTCTTTATATCACCTTTCTAATATACTCATCATTGAAGTAGTCTACTATTTTCTTAATGGGTGGAAACTCAAATCAATCAACCAATTCACAATCATTTCAAAATGACATTGAAAATGAGAACAAGTACAAGTGAAAATAAATATAGTCATCAACCTATGGATAATTCATACATGAACATAACATAAATAAATCATGCCTAATAAAATATTTATTATAAATCATGAATCATGACTTGATCATTTTTGAATAACATAAAAAATGATTCATATGAATCTGGAATATACATGACTTTAGAATATAATTTATTATGTTATGTATCACTACCAATAATATCATTCCATAGTGGAAAAATTCACATATGGAATAGTTTCACTCCCCTTCAATTAAATAGAGTGGAAAAAGACACATAGTGTATTTGTCTTACTCCATATCCCATTATATATATATATCATCCAATGAGATATAAATCTTTACCAAATGCATTGGAGGGATATATATTTCTAGTCCCACCCATTTGGTAATGAAAAACCACACATATATTTGGAACATGAATATGAAAAAATTCACAATTCCATCATAGGATAATTAAGCCACGAGAAATTAATAGTTCAGATAAATATTTATATAATACATGATCATAATAAATATAGAGAGAGAAAGTGGATATAATTATTAGATAATATTACCAATGAATATTTCAAACATTAAAGGATACCGACATAGATGAAAAATACTTTATAATAAAAATAGAATATTACTTTGAAAAATAAGAAGTAATATCCTTTAATTTTTGGTAATTTTATTTTAAAATGAAATACTTTATTAAATAATGGAATTATAAAAAACATGTGATCATTAACAAATATAACATGATTAATTATGAAAACATGAAAAGGAATTTTTTTAATGAAAATTGATAATAACAATAGGAGAAAGAAAATGTGAGAATGTGTTAAAAAATATTCATTTTAATTTTTTTTAAATAAAATTAAATTTCATATAAAATGAACTCAGATAATTATAGAATAATTTATATGTAAAATCATAAAATAATCCGAAAAATATGGACATTGTGGAGAATTATTCCCAATTGAAAAGAAGATTTTTGGCTAGTATCACTTACATGAATCATTTTGGGTGAATTTTTATCCAATGGGAGGTGAGATGGTTAGATTAGTAAACCATATAAATAAAGATGAGATGAAAAAAATTTGTTTTTTATATAAAGTGACAATATTTACACAAATAATAACTTATATATTTAATATCAAGATTTCAATTTGAGAATAGAAAAGAAACCATCACCTTGAACTCCCAATAGGTTGGATGCACTCTAACTCCTTGTATAATATATATAGGTTTATTATCAAAAAATTTAAAAACCTATTCATATTTAATTTACATAATAATATTAATTTATAAATATATATTACCCATTATTATTTATTTTATTGTCAAAATTAATATATGTTTTTTGATTATCCCATGTTTCCATACATGATTAAATTTGGGGATTTTTCTCCTTTATCCTAAATCATAGGTTTATTATCTAAAAAGTGTTCACGATAATAATTTATATGTTTTTTATAATGTTTTGAAAATACTATGGTTATTTCTTGGAATATATGGTTTTGGTTTGTAAGGAAATCTTAAAAAAAATTAAGTTATTATTGAATATATAAAATAATTGGATTATTTATGAATGAGTAAGAATACGGTATCTTCTAGTAATAATAACACATTTAAAAAAAATTATGTATTCTATAGTCATTTTATTAATTTGGTAAATAATATTTTAGTATAGGTGGATAAAGAAGATAAACAAGATGATTATGTAAAGGATAACACTTATATTGAAGAGTTCGAACTTATCTTAGAGAGCCTCATCTAAATAATGTCTTTGGGACACTTTCTTGAGACCATGGATTCTAAAATTTGGGATATTATAATCATGAAGAGAATTTTAGTAAATATTAAATAAAAATATGAAGTTATTTTATGATTTTATGTGGGTAGATAAGGGGTACTCTTATTGGAGGGATTGAGTGAAATTGTCATAAATAGTGATTTCTTTTTGGGTACAGAAATGCATTTTTTATAGAATGTGGAACCAAAGTGGAATAATATTCGAAACCAAGTGATGGGAGATAGATCATTCCCTCATACAGTTATATTTAGATAATTATTTGTCATATGTTATGACATGAACACTTGAATTAACCATTTTACCTGATTTTACTTATAATGTAGTAAATAAATTTTTACCTTGGTAACTTATTTTAATGGAAATATATAAAATTGTTTTTCTTATATATTTTAGAATTATGATTAAAAATCTGGACTCTATTTAACCTAAATCATTTTCTATGTATTAAAAATTTATCAAAAAATGAAAACACAAAATTTATAGAAAGATTATTTTATATAAAATTGAAAATTTAAGTAATAAATGTTATTATTATTATTTTATATATTTTTTTAAAACAGGTTGATGGTCATGACATATTTCTAAAATGAAAACATAGAAAACCACTTTTGAAAAATGGGAAAAGTGGAAACCCATTACAATCAACATGGAGAGAAACGAATAAAAAAATCCACCAAAAGGAAAATGGTCAAGATCATTCAAAAAGAGACAGAAAACAAGGTAAGAAAAGGATGTGGTTTCATATCCCCAAACAAGAAAATACAAATGCTGAATCAGTCATAGATAAGTGTCACCCCCTTCCCAGATGTTATATTGTGCTAGCATCATAATGAGGAATAACACCATTGCAATAGAGCTATTTGAAGGAAGGACCAGATGATAGGTGCCAACACACTTATCTCTCTTTTCAGCTACCCACCCGACAAAGATTGTGAAAAAATAAAAAGGAGTCAACTTGATGAAATGAAAATCAATAACAAATCCACCGTGAAAAATAAATTCAGAGAACCCATACATTAAAAAGAAGAACATATGGATTCTGATGAGTTCCAACACACTCATCCCTCATGTGAGGTCTCCCACCAAATCATTTCTGCAAAAAGCAGTACCACACCAAAAACAATGAATCCCGATTCAACGCTCAAATTTTCACCTACACTCGGATTAAAAAACAAGTCCCAAAATACCAAAATCCTTCAAAAACAATAACTGATGATAGAACGGAATAAGAACTATATGACCATGATCATGAAAACCACTAGAACTTGAAAACAAAAGGGATCAGCCCACCAACCAGCCACCTATATGTCATACTGGCACCGCTGAAAATAACAGACTATGCCTCAAAACACAAGGTGACAAACCAGTCATATGCAATCCCAATATTAATGCCACATCTGTTTATAATTAGATTGAAGCCAAAGAATCTTATATCCAAGGCATATATAAGATATATGGGGACCACACAATACGATCCAAAATCTGAAGAAGGGTAATAAGCCGTGGTTAGGAAAATCTTGGAGCGAAGCCATCAGAGGTAGTAGAATACAAAACTCAAATGAAGTAATGGTAGAAATCTAGCATGGAGTAAGACTCCTGGGAGAAATATGAGGCTGGAGCAGAGCGTCGTTCGACGGAAGAGGGTGTTGGGCCGAAAACCCTATTCGCATTGTACTCCTGGAAATTGCAGCACCATAACCGAAGATGTTTAAAATTAATTCTATATATTGTCAAATATATTATTTCATATCAATTAATAATTAAATCGATGATAATTATATTAATTAATATAAAAATTACTATTCATTAGAATCATATTTTAAAATTGATCATGTTAGCTTAATGAAATAACATACCTTACATATAGAAAAACAATGTATTGGAAAATATACTTATATGACATCAAATAATTTTAATTACATTACATTATTTACCTCATAACCATTCAATATTATCAATATATTTTTATCGTAATCATTCATTTAATTTTACAAACACATCAAATAAATCATTAATAGTAATAATAATTATAATTTCTAATGTTTAAAAAATATTATATTATATTATTATATTTATATTTAATTCTAAAAAAATTTATTATAAGTGAAATATATTATTTTTAATTAGTTACAAAAAGTTAACAAGCCATAATATACTTATTGGATAAAAGTATATCCACTGAACATATATCCATGACCATATGTTTAACAACCATGTATATATAACAATCATATTACATTCCTATATAATGACTTACTTATAACTATAAATATGTTGAACCTATTTGACAATTTTTATTTTCAATATATTTAAAAAAATTATAGTTTTATGTATTCTTTAAACAATTATCACTGGTGGTATGGTCTTCATAGAATATAATGAGGATGAAAATTTCAATAGTGTATTAGTTTTATTTACTAGTGGCATCCGTTCTTTAGTAATTTTACTAATTATGATTCATTTAGTTATCTCATAATGTATTTTGTTTTTTATTGTAATATTTTACAATATTTAAATAAAGAATTTCTCATTTTATTCTAGTGTTCCATGTATCAAAATTTATTACACACTTAATAATTATTAACAGGGAAGTACATACTAAAATCACCAGTTTTTACATTCTTCCCCCTGTAAATCAATTTCGCACTTGAAATTTCATTACATTGATTTGAAATTGAGGTTATTTTTATTTCATTATATCTTTAGGATCCCACATTATTTCATCAAAGTTATGATTTCTCCAGAGAGATTAATCTAGGTGGGTGTCCCTATTTCATATAACATTATCTCTATGATTAAAGATTTATACCGGCTATACAACAAATGATTGATCATGTTATAGTGGTACTACATTTAAGATCAATACATGTGAAGTATTAGGTATTTAATTCCTTAAATGTTACACATGAAAAATATTATCTACTTTGGAGAGGTTAGTTGGAAGTGAAATTTGATTTGTTACCATCAACAAATTATCAAGGATTTTAAAAAGAGATAATGTATCTATTTTACAACTTTCCATTATTTCCAAATCTCATAACCATATTCTAAGGATTTATTTTAACTATGAACTTATCATTACATTAAAATTTCAAATCTCCTTGATTATTATCTATATAACTCTTATGTTGATTTTGTGTAGTTTTAATATGTCACAAAATGGATTAATTAATATTTAGCATTTCCTTGGAAATTTCCCACCCTAGAAACATACACACTGTAAATATATCCTATCCTGTTGGATTTCAAAAAATATACCTATATATATATCCCCATATGGTTTCCTTTAAATTTTAAGATAAAAAATATTTTTATATATAAACTATAATAAGGAAAGGTGTTGATCTCAAAAACATCTGAAGTCCATTTAATAGTGTCTTAACATATACTAAATATTTGAATGTTATTTTAATATTTTCCATTAGTTTGATAATGGTCTATTATATTTAATATTAGTTCAATATAAAATTATGGTAATAAAATTTTCTAGAATATCAAGGTAAACCTCAGATCTCGATAAAATATAACTGAGAGTTGTACTCCATGACAACTTATAACTTCTATGATTTATATTTTGAAAAATTGATCAAGTGAGAAATATTATTTAATATCAATGAAATAAACTAAATTACTATGGAAATTAACTATAACAAAATTGGATTCAAGGACTCTAGAGGTACTAGGTAGTCCAATAATAAAATCCATACTGATGTTCTCCAATTTCCATGAGGGTATAATAATTTTTTACGTCATCCACATAGACTTATATTGTTCAAAATAAAAATGTTATAAGACTATGTATTAAGATACATACTCTATAATATCCTTCTTTATGGCCCCCCCAAAAATTATTCTTGAGATATATTTTCATCTTTATGCTTCCAGGATAGATAGAGAATTATGATTTTTGTAACTTATCCACCAAATCCTTCTTGAATAATGGAATTTATGGGACACATATTCATTTCATGAATATTATAATTCCCTCATTTTCATGGTTAAACTTTAAAATATTCCCTATATTATTATGAATCTCCATATCCTTCTTCCATAGAACCTTTTTCTTCCCATTTATGGATGGTTAATTAGTCATTTTGGAATGATAGTATTTTACACTTTCCTTATAATTCCCATTTCAGTCCATTAAAAATAAATGAGTAGTAGGTCCTTTTCAATTATCATCACGTATAATGTAGCATTATCATTCCCACTTTTATAATCATCGACCTTTTTCACCATGCAAGGTTTGTAACGTATTCATAAACCATAGTCTGTGATCAAATACAACCATCTAATTTAGAATATGTTCAACTCTTTCTATGTTAATATATACATTAACCTCTTGTGATCAATATACATAAAAACACACACACAAACACACACACACATATATATATATCACATTTTTCACCATAGAGATAATGACTCTATATATTTAATGAAAATTATGAAATTTCTAGTTCTAGATCACATGTTAGGTACTTTATTTCATGGTCCTTTAATTAACGTGAGGAATGCACTAACACCATTTTTATTTTTCATTTGGAAACATCCAAATCATTTTCTTTATGTATTAAAATATATCACTAACCACTCTACTATATATTTTAAGGAGATTATAGGTTTAGTGACCAATATTTTCTTGTTCTCATAATGATATTCATCACATTATTCTATCTAGGGAAGCTTAGCTCCCTTATATATTAATTGAATAGTGGATTGTAAAGTTTTGTGATTTTCCTTATAAAATTATGATAATAACCATTAAATATAGGAAAAATATGGATCTATTTTATTATGGTTAGTCGGGGTAATTATTTAATTACTATTTTCTTCACAATATCCATAGTTATTCCCACTCTTGTGATTACAAGACCCATGAATTATACATTCTATATTAATATTTCACACTTTATAAATATAGAAAACAATTTATCATTTATTAAGGTCTTTAGAACAATCATAAAATAATATTCATACACTTACATTAACCTTGGATATATAAGCATATCATCCCTAAAAAATACCAATAAATTGATCATGGTAGTCTCTAAAGACATTATTCATCATTTCCATGAATATGAGATGATTATTTCTAAGTTTGAATGGTAACCATATGATCTCTAAGTGCGAATATCATTTATATAATGTGGTATTGGATATATTCTTCCTTTATACCCATAATTGATGATATCCATATCTAAATACCAATATTTTATAAGTACTGATCCCCTCACAGTTGATTGAATAAGTCCTCAATACATGGAAGAATATACTTTTTCAGGATCATGATCTTGTTAAGATCATAATAACTAACATAGACACACATTGATCCATTCCTCATGAAAAAAGGGATTTGTTCACCCCATGGTGAAGGACCTAGTCATATAAAGCTTTTATCCAGATTCAGTCAGAGTTGCTTCTTCAATTTCTATAATTCAATTTGGTCCATTAGATATATGGTCTTTGGTATTGACATAAAATCTTGTATGAGTTATATTAAAAACTGAAACTCATAATTTTTGGTAAGACTAATAAACTGTTCTATTAATACATAAATATATTCTTAAAAAAATAGTTATATCATTAATATTGAGTTTTCCCCTACATTTTAAGGTAAATTTATCCCTTTATTACGTAATAATATCCATATAAGGGTAGTAACATCTATATGGACATCATAATAATGCTTGTTTTGATAGATGATCATATGTCGATTTAGGATATTAAATTGTACATCCCTATATGAGAAATTAACATAGGATCTATATAGAAAGATCCAATCCATTCTTAAAAGTAAACAATATCTGAATAAAGGGTGAATAATAATATTTACGGGAATCATATTCCAACAAACATTTATTTGATAGGATCAATATACTTGTGATGAATTCATCTCACCCCTGGGTGTTTTACTAAAAATTAAATATTTTGAACTTAGGGGGGTGTGATTTGATATATTTATAATACTTTCAAGATACGAAGGTGTGTATACAATCTTAATAAATTAGACATTTTATGTTATCATGTATATACCCAATGAGTCATTCACCACATAATTTTCATTATCCACTTCAGTAGATGTGAGTGCAGTAACATTCCATTTTACCCATGGATTTGGAGTTTATTGTGGTCACTTTAAAACACCGACCCTTGGACTAGTGTACTAGTTATTGTAATGTTCATAATTTTTAAAATTAATTCTTTGAATTATGGGAAGTACATTAAGTTGATATTTATTTCCATCCATTTAATTTATTGGCCACTTTATATATCTTTAGAACTCAGGTTCTTGATGTACTTGTATTCCACAACCAAATATAAATTTTCATTAAGAATCCACTTTGAAGAGATATGGGAAATGTCAATCAACAAAACAAGAACCACTATATACTAAAATATCTCATTAATTGATTGAAAAAGAGACTGAGTTTATCTTAATTAGAGGCTTCATATAAGACCTTTTGAAGTGTACTAACATGAATATCTGGTTCCTTGTGGATAATATCTTCAAAAAATTTAGCTATTCTATCCATTTTGTGTATAAATTCTTTAGTGTTGATTTTATATTGATTTAATCCCCATGCTAGTATAAAATATTGATTGTTTTTTCACTAATCCTAGACCTAATTACAATCAACTAGAAATATTATTTCTTAAATTATTCTAACCTCCTCCTTTGAGGCATTCACTTGAACAAAATTTTCAAGCATATCTTCCTTAGAATGAAGGTTGATCTCCAAATTTTCTCCTTTTTCTTCATCTTATTGTCATGTTGCCTCATTTTCTACCCACATTTCATCTTTCTAAAATCCAATGTTGGGACAATTTTGTGAATGAAGATTGTATTTGTTGTTAACAGTTGTCAATGCTAGTCAAAATAAATAAGGAGATGAAGAACGACTCCAAAGTTAATGGAGATCGACTGATGTGAGGATTCCTAGAGAATTGTTATGTAATCACATTATTGAATGTCATTCCTGGGAAATTCTCCATGAAGTAAATTTAGATGATTGTTGATCTGATCCTATGTTCAAAGAACTTGTGTCAAAGGTGACACATTGTTTACAATAATGAAGGATGGAGAAGTATCATCCATCAGAGGATGACTAAAGAAGAATGTGGACTTGAAGAAGAACAACATTTAGGTATCATCCACCTGATGATGATTGAAGAAGAATAAGTATTTGAATAATACCATGAACTTATTCATGATAGAAATAAATGGAAGAGATTACTTGATGAATAAAATCATATAATTTGCATGAAATGTAGAATTATGGTTGAAGAAAAAGAGAGAATGTGGAAGGGCTTGGAATTCTAACATAGCTATGCATTTCTCATTATATCGAAACTAGAAGATGCTTTGCTAATATGTATTTCTCAAATATAATAAGTCAAGAGAACTTGTGATGCAAGACATATGAATGAAAGGCGGAGAAATGATGATGCTAGTCATATACAATTTTGATTGGAAGGAGTGATGTTGCTGGATGATAGAGAAGTTTCTATACTTCCCATTGTAACTCTGACGATGCTAGATCTGGTCTTTCAGAAGATAAATATCACGATAGTGGAGTTCGTGATGAAAGCTGGAGAATAGTTATGTGACGTACTGAAGAGAGAAATGACAAAGCAATGGAAAATTTGGGGGAGGAAAAAAAGCACAGTTTAATGTGGCGTCGTTTTCCAGTGTTTGCCAAATTTTAGGGCCTGAAAATCAGGAGATAAAGATGTGTTATTAGCAATGGATGAAGTGTGAAATATTGAAGATGGTTTAGATTTTTTCATCCAAGGCATGATTCATGGTCAGAACATCAAAAAATGACAAAGGCATGGAGTGCGCAGAAATTTAGGCAAGTTGCGTGAAAAAATAAAGTGGTGCATGCAATATATGCGGGTTGGCCAAAATAACCATGGGAGGCGCAAAATTTCAGCGGGATGCGCAGAAAAATGAATGTCGTGCGAAATTGTATCGGGATGTGCGAAAAATCAGCTATATGCTCAAGAAGTAGAGTGTTGCACAAAATTGAGAAATGAAGTTTTCACGCAAAAGATTTTTTGAGATTAGAAGTTCCAAAATTGGAAAAGGCATGAGGTGCACGAAATATTGGAGCATCGCGGATTAGTGGTTTTTGAACCAAGTTAAAAATGCATATAAATATGAGGTGAAACCCTCTCATTTGAAGAGGCTTGACACCAAGAAAAATCTTGAGCTCTGACGCGCGGAAAAAATTGAAGTATAGAGTGGTTCACGAAAAGAAGAAGTGCTGCGCGAAAAGTTTGGGTGTCTTGTGGGCCTTCGATAGGTGCATTTCACTCTCGAAGAACCTTTGTGATGAAGAAATAAATGTAAATCATTCGGTTTTACAAAGAGAAATTGAACCGCACTAACATGATAGGGGTTTATCACCCACGTTGTACTTTGTGAAGTAAAGAATAACTAGATGTGCAATCATACTCACATCTGCAAAAAGGAAGAAGGTAGTATACTGACACACATACGTGTTGGTATTGAGATCTGAAGAAAGAGATTAAGACACTTCAGTACCATTCCATATTCTACTTTGTCAAAGAAAATGGAGAGAAGAAGAAGGATAATAGAGTATGCCCAATTGTATGCTAACAATTGTTCAGGGTAGTTAAATTCAGATGATGCAAAGTGAACCGATCTTCACTACCAGATTAATCACATTGGTATATGTGATTTTTTATATGAAAGAAGAAGATGTGTAAGTTCATTCTGTCATTACACTGAAGAAGAATACGAATAAGTCCTAGTGCAGCTGGTTTTTCACTAGTGAAGAAGAAAAGAAGAAGACAAGAATTGATTGCCTAATGCTTTGCAAGTAATCAAGTGAAGAGCACTAAAGAAGACCGAGAGTAGAATCTACCTTTTGAAGAAGGAAGAAGACTCTATCTATAGGCAGTATAATGAAATAGCTAAAGGATGCAAGTTGGACTAGGCCATCACCAATCTAGGGAAGAGGATTGTTTCCCACCCCCCTCCAAAGTGTAGGGACTCACACTGGCTAGAGGATTGTTTTCCTATCCACTCCACTATAATTTCATATCACATCATAGTGGAGAATCCATGCACTGGTCATACCCATGAATGAAAAGGACGTAACTACTATTATTGAGTGGTGAACCTTGAAAAAATATCGTGTGCATATTTTTACTGCTTTCTATTATTTCATGCGACAGGGAAAATAGAATAAGAGAATCAAGATCCTAACAGGTCAAGAGGTACAGGTTTAAATATTAATATTGGTATTAAAATTCCCCAACACTGATTCACCCCCCCCCCCTCTCAGTGTTCAGTATATCCCAGACTGGTCCTCTCATCCAATTTTTCTCTTGTCTTGATAGGTTCCTAACTCAATAATTTAGCAGTTGGTAATTCTGCTACTCTTTCTTCTATTTCAACTTACTTATACATAACTAAAGAATTGTAATTAAAATTTTTATGGGGGTTTGAGTAATCTATATGGGGACTAGCTTTCTTCCCCCTCATTTTAATTGTATAATTCTTATATTTAAGGTTCCCTTAATTTCCATTTCTCAATTTAGATCCAACATTCATATCCCCAAAGGGATCATTCTCATGATCTATCACTTATTGGGGGTCTCTATATCTATCACTCATATCAAAGTGTTCAATAGATTTTGATTCACCAATTTTTTTTGGAATTACATTCTTCCATCCTTCATGATCTTCATATCAATGATCAATTATAGATAAAGGCATAAATTGGCTATGGGTCTTAAGAGGTATTCTTCCGTACTATTTATAATAAGAAATCATATCCTTTAGATTAGTCACACTTGGAACCCATGACTCGATCCCCTCAGTCTCACAATCAATAATAAGAATTGGATCTCGAGAAGGTTGCACTGCCACAAATAAAATGTCAACATTCACAATAAAGGGAGTAACTCCTAAATTAGACCTTAGGTGCTTCAAGATATCAGTGTCATTTGGTTCATCCATGGCCATTGACGAGCCACATTCCTCGTTATTTCTATGTAGAACATCCCCCAAAAGATCCCCCTAGTATGCTACTTCCATCTATTGTAAATAACTACTAATAGATTTTACATCCTCAATGAATGAAGAAGAAAAGTTTGAAATGGCACTCTAAATTGCATAGGTCTCTTGATCCTCCCTTAGGGCCTCATTCTGTTGTATAGAAGAATATCCAATCCCACTAGTACCCAGTTCAAACCCATCAGAGGTAAAAATATCTAAAAAAAGATGAGATGGAATACCAGGAATAGTACAAAACTCATGTTGAATTTCTTCACGAAGTTCCTCTCAAGGATAGTCCGTCTTAATTTCTCCATGGTCATCACAATTGATACTCTTACCCCTCACCAGTGATGTTAGTCTGATCCTATACCCACGATGAAACACAGAGGCCTACATCCTAAGATGACCACAAGAGACATAGAAATCAAACCATGATTTTTAGATGACAACCTGCTTCTACAAAAATTCCTCACCAACTATAATCCATACCCAATCCATCATTGCCTTTGAAACATCAACCTCAATGCAGATATAGGGAATATGGGTGTTTGAATGCTTCTATTTGAATATCAGAGAATAGGAATCTCTTATCTAGGTTTTCAATAACCTTCATCATAGAAGGGTTTTGAAAGGGAAGGGGGGGGGGGGGGGGTTCTGGGAGGCTTACCCAGATCACTATCATTGGAGAATCCTACTGTATGTGGAAATCAATGGAGCAAAGGAATATGTAAAAGTTTTAGTTGTTAAATCTATGAGTGGAACTAGACCACACAGTAGCTAGATCGTCCACTATCATAATCCTAATCATGATATGAATGTGGTTGATAAACCAAACCACTGATTGATTCATAAAAATCCATGAGTAAAATATGAAGCGATCAACTCATCGATTGAGGGGTGATGATTCTGGAATCGAGAAACCATGGTTAGGTTGAAGAGACCTAAAGCATTGGAGAACCCTGAGAGTGAGATTGGGAGATGAAGTATGACCTCAAATTGACCAGGGAACTTCATACTAAGCATGATTTATAGAAGCTTCATAATTGAACCAGAGCTTGATAAAGGAATGAATGGGTGATGATGAGCAGGGGATGATGAAAAGAGAGAACCTCCGCCTCCCAAGTGGAGGTGGAATCCGAGAGTGCCTCCATCGATGCTTATGACATCATCGGTGAGCATCGAGAGAGATGTAGAGTGGAAGTCTCCTTGTATCCCATGCTTGAAACATTTTCTTATTCATTATGTGTAATTACTCTATACTAATTCAATTATTTTTCATCAAATAACAGGAAAAATATTATTTAATATATGGGTTTTTTTCATTTAAACATTCATGAAACTCCATTTTTCTATTCGTATCCCAACACCATGAGAATAATAAGAGAGTCTAATCCTTATTTCCACTTAGAGAGAACATGATTTTTTTTCATAGTTACCAATGTTTCTTATTACAAAATGTTTTCATATTGTTGGTTTTAACCCACTAAAAAAACATATAATTGTTTTTTAGGGCTACTGATAAAACTAGAAGAATACCATTGAATCCACCTAAATTTTGATTCCTAGGTTCCGATAGTTTTGCAACCATTTTATTTTAGAACCATTAATTATTTATCTATTTTATTTTAAATAGTTATTTGAATGTATTTATTGAATAACATATTCTTAATCTAATTCCATTCAATGCTTTTGATTTCCACCTATTGTATCATGTTCTTCATTGGGGTCCTACACTGTTCTACCCCAACTTATAAATGATAAATGAATAAAACAACCTTTTTTATGCATTAAGAACTTGAGAATGGAAAATATATATATTTTTTGTGTTGATCCACTACTTAAAAAGTAGTGTATTATAGGTGCCCCTAAATGTAGGGGGATGTTTCTATATAAAGAATTCAATGTATTTTTGTTACATCCTTATCATGTTTGGAAGTCTAAAATTGTTTTTTGTTTAATAATAGGTTGGTAATGTTTGATAATCATTTACATGATATTTTTTCTCTATCTCCCACCCCATTTCGTTTCCCATTATTAAAATCATTGTATTTTCCATTAAATTCATTGTTACTAGAGTCCTCCTGATCATATCTATTGAATAAAACTAAAACGTTTTCTGTGAGTATGAGGAAAAATAGCTACAACAAGAAATTATTTTAGAAGGTAAATCAATCAAAAATATGTTCAAAATTATGACACCTTTATTTCAACCTATGTTATTTTATGTTCCTCTAACACCACTTTGGGTTAAAAATAGGTTTTTTTAGGTTCTATTATCCTATTTGACATAACATAATCCCCCAAAACTATATAAAATATTATTTGATACCAACCAAGAATATCCTACCATAACATGCATATATATTATATTATTTTACATGAACATTAACTATATATATTGACAAATGACACCCCGCGACCTATAGTTTTAATTTATTTAAGGATTATATAGAGAAGTAGTTCATTTTACAAATATTATTAAACATCTCCTACAAATATTTTTCATGCACAGTAACCTTATAGATAGATCTTACATAATGTAATTCTACATAACATTATGGATATAAATATAATAAATGGTCACTTAATTTTCATATTAATGGATGAAAATAAGTCATATCAATCAAATATCATAAGTAAGTATAATATGAACATCTGGGTATGAGTAATAATCAATATACATGAACACAACATAAGGAAAAAATTAGCAACCTAACATGGATCATAAATTATATATCCTGATATAAAGCATGTTGAAAACAGAAAATGATATATATGAATCTATAAAATACATAACCATATAAAATAATTCCTTATTTTAAGGAACATTTCCAAGACCATCATTTCATCTTGTAATGAGTCCCCTATGGGATTGAGTTCAATTCCCATTCCCTGAAAAATGGTGGATAATGTTCTTTAATGGGTTGGTTTTTCTCCCCATTTCCCCTACATCCCATATCATTAGAGATACATATTTATCTAATGCATCTGAGATTTATATAATTCCAGGATCAACCATTATATAATAAAAAACCAATCATATGTCTGTGACATGAACACAAAAAAATTAATAATTCCATTACAACATAACTATTCAATAGTTAAGAAAAGTTCTTCATGATGATTTCCATATGACATGACCATAATCCATTGAAGGATAATAGGTTCATAGTATTACTACCACATAAACCCAATGAATAATAATAATCATCAAAGGATACTGGCATAGATGAAAAACGCTTTATAGGAGTGATAGAAATTTTATTTGAAGAATAAAAACAAATATCCTTTATTTCTTGATAACTTTTATTTAAAAATGAAATTATTTATTAAACCATATTTTTATAAAATCAATTATTAATTGAATAAAAAGTAGTTTATGATTAATGAATACGTAAAAAGATTGTTTCCTAAATAAAACTGAGGAAAACTATGAGATAATGTGACTAAGTGGAAAAAATTAAAAAAACCCTTTCAATATTTTGTAAATAAAGTAAATGTTAATATAAAATTATCTTAAGTAATCATAGATGTTGGGATAAGGATATATACAAAGGAATATAAATAACATGAACATACCGAAAAAATATTCCATATAGAAAAGATGATATAGGTCATGTTTCACACACATTCATTGTTTCAGGTGAATTATAATCCAACCAAATGGGAAATTGTAAAAACACTTCAAAAAATTGAAATAACAAGAGGAACATAAAATAAAATTAGTTTAAATAGAGAAAATATACAATTTCTTTAAATAATAATTTATACAAAGATAATCTCAATTTTAAATTGGAATTGGAAAATAAACCATTACCTTAGATTCTTTCTTGGGTTAGACACACTCTAACTCAGAGTATAATAAATATTAATTTATTATTCATATGTATAAAAACATTATTTAAATTTATTTTATATATAAGTATTCATTTATAATTTTTTAATACCCAAAAATTATTTAAATGTTTTTTAAATTCATATACTAGTGTTAATTGTTCCCTTTTTACACACATAATTTAGTTTTTGGGTCCTATTCCATGTATTTTTTACCATGGTTTTATCACCTCAAGATTGTTAAAAAATATGTAGTATTTTGTTTTGATATATTTTGGGAATACCATTGTAATATAATCAATTGTATGGTCATGGTTTAAAAAAAATAAATAAAAATATCATTTTTTGGATTATTAAATTAAAAAAAAGATTTTATTTGATGAATAAAATTTGGTATATTAAGACTAAATAATAATTAATAAATCATAAATTAATGATTTTTACATAAAATCACCATTAATTAATTGTTCGTATTCATTCATGATGAATAATTTATAACATTATTCATGTAGGCAGGAAATCCGACTTAACAAATTTATAATGATGGAATATGTAACAACAAATTAATTAATAATTGTAATAAAAACATTATATAATATTAACAAGTTTAAAAAACATAGTTAAAGTGAAAAACATAATTTTTCAATAAGTAGATGAATATAATAATTATTAATGATTAAGGATATGATAACACTTACAATGAGGACTGAAATCTTTTTTTGATGGCCTCTTTGAACTAAGGTATTTGGAACTCCTTATGAAATGGTGTTCACAAAATGTAGATAGTATATTTATTTATAGAATTTTTGTAGTTATTCAAGAATAAAATGAAATAAATTTTTTCTTTGAGATGGGTGAAGGATGGGTCCTTTTACTTGTGTGCTTGAGTATAATTTTCACAAATACCCATTCTGTAATGTGTATGGAATGTTTTTTACAATGTAAGAGTTTATAATGTAAAAAAATAAGGGAAATGGGATAGAGAAGGTACATGATTTCATCATCCACTCATTTAGAGGTATGTTTTTCCAGTATTTTATAACTATATCCCTTAATTTATCTCTTTAACCTCTATTTACAAATACTATTATAACTTAAATTTTATCTTAGTAACTTATTTTTATGCCTAAAAATTATGTTGAAATCCTAAACTAATTTTTATATGATGATTAAAATTTTAACCCCACATAATCTAATTCAATTTCTAAATAAAATAATTTTATCTTTTTAATGAATAAATAATTTATATAAAAACAAATTATAGAAAAATGACTTTTTAAACATTTAGTGTTAACAATATTGTTTTATATAAAATAATAATTAAATTAGTGTTAATATATTTATTATACCTACATAAATTACTATTTATTATAGTCATCCAATAAAGCCAATTAATTTATTTTAGTAAAATAAAAATACAAAATAGTTAAATGTTTTATTTGAAAAATACCCTTTTAACAATAAATTATTTTAATCACAACCAGCTATTTATCTTCTAACCACACAATATTATTAAAATATTTGTATTATAATATTTTAATGATTTTTTTAGACACGTGAAATCATACTCTAAAAAAATAAATTTAATTTCAATAATAACTTCAAATGATTTAAATTTTTTAATTAATTATTATATTTTTATTCCATTCCAAAACTATTTTTTATATTTAAATTATATTATTCTTATTTTTAAAAACTATTAAAAAACATCAATGTTATTATTTGATACTAGTGTATCCAATGATGATATATGTAATGACTATATATCCAATGACCTTATGTTCAATGACCATATATATAATTATTATATTATATTCTTATATATAGCCTCACTTATATGTCTAAAATCATTAAACATATTCTTAAATCTTTTTATCATGATCTTTTTCATAATTCTAATGTGTTGTTTTTTATATACCTTTTATTGGTGGTATATTCTTCATGGAAGACAATGATTATGAGAATTTAAATATTTTAGTAGTTTTATTTACTGTTTTTTTCATTCCTTTAGTAATTTTAGTAATTATAATTCATTCATTTATCACATAATGTATTATGTTTTTTTTAATATTCTATCATAACTAAGTAAAATATTGTTTACTTTTGTTTGGGGTTTCATATATCAAAATATATCAAAACAATGCTTATTTAAATTTATATACAAACTTTAATTATGGGGTGTCAAATTCTACCCCATTAAAATTAATTTTAATAAAAATATATTACTGTGATGAAAAAAATCATGGTACTTTAGTCTCATTGCATCTTTAGGATCCCATGTCTCTTTATTAGACATATGATTCCTCCTAATATCTTAAACCAAGTGAGTTTTACTATTCATATTAAATTATATATATGATTAAATATTTCCATCTATTCTCACTCGTAAGGGTGATCTTCTTCTATTGGTATTGCCTTTAAATTTAGTACATGTGAAGGGTCACACATATACTTCCTCAGAGGTGATATATGGAACACATCTTGGAATTAGGGGAGAGGTTCTGTGAAAGTTAAAGAAGATAAGCTATCATCCTCACATGAATGAGGATTTCAAAAGTGAAAATGTATCTAGGGATTAAATTTCCACACTTATAGAATCTCATAACCCACTTCCATGGTGATATTAAAATAGATACATGATCTCTATTTTCAAATTCAAAATATCATCAAAATTATCATCATTGATATTTTACAAACATATATTAGTTTTATTAAAATGAATAATAGATTGAATATTCTATGAAATTTATTGAGAAATATCAAGTCAAAAAATCTTATAGTCACTAACTCATCCCATTAAATTTAATTTTTCACCACTTCTAATACATAGACTCATATGGTTTCACTTAAATGCTAGGATGAAAACCATCATTATATGTGAAATTTCCAGGGGAAGGTGTGACCCCAAAAAAATTACAATTATGGAATATGATCTAAATATATCTTCTAGAATTTGAATTAAGCTTTCATATTATGCATTAATTTTAGGATGATAAAAAATTCTAAAGAATATCTCTATATCCAATCCATGTGGAATATATTCTTTTACCTTTGAGGAAATCCTCAGATCTCGATCAGATATAATTGAGAGTGGTACCACATATAACAATACCACTTACATTTTATATATCATAGAAAGATGAATTTTTGAGAAATAATCTTAAATATAGATGAAATATATTGAATATATATAGATTCCCATAATTTTACTATATAAATATCTCATCTTATTAGATGAATATTCACTAAATAACATTATTTTCCACACTATAACCATAAAAATAGTGTCTTCAGGGACTAAAAAACATAATAATATTTATTCATTAAATATATTTAACATCTCACAAAGGGAGATTCTAATATTGTACACCCTTTAAAAATAATCTAGCTAAAAACTTTCTTCCTAACCTGTGGAAAAGAATCAATGGAAATGGTGAGCTCAGATGCTTAGTAAGGGTGAAAATAAGATATATTAACCAATAATTATAAATGATCATAAGATAAGAATAAATTAATGAGAAAATGATCATAAATTACCATAATAATACCAAATCATTTGAATATCATTAATTAAATATAATAGAATAAAGGGATTTCATAATAAAAGGGAAAATTTTTAGGTTTTTATAATTATTAATAATGAATCCTAATCCATGATAACAAATCATAAGAATAAGAAATAAATTTTTGGAATACAGATAATCCTAAAAAATCATTTCCTTGGTTAAGTATCACAATCAATACTATAATAGTTGACTGGGTTCACTCCCTATTCATGTTTATCCTGAGTTAATGTTCTCTATAAATACTATCAATGTGGATAAATTCCCTTATTATACTAGGATCACACCCCATTCAATTTCTTATTATCTGATGATATATCCGTAACAACCATTTTCATTGGAGGGATATGTAATTTTGACAAAAAAAATAAAAAATATGAAAATCATACATATGTTTTCCATGAGAACATAAAACATTCATTATAACATTATATCATAACTAGTTGAACGTATATGAATTTTATAAATATTTCATCATTTCGTTATAGCATAACACATAAAAAATAAATAGGTATAAAAATATATAATCATAATAATATTAAACCATCCATATAAATAATAATGATTATATTGTTGGAACATATCTCAAATAAATCCCAATTAACAAAAAATTATGTTATCATAGATAAAGAATTTCATTAAACAAAAATTGGAATATTTCTTTGGGAAAGAAAACATATAATTTTGAAATCATTTATTTAAAATCCAAATACATAAAAAAATTTAAGAATAAATTTTCTTGGAAAATAACCTTGGAAACCTATATATAAATATTCAAATCAATGAGTGGCCATGTTAATAGGAAACCCTATTCATGTTGTAATCATTAAAACAAATATTTTCATCACTTTGTCAGAAAAAAGTACATTATCTAAGAAAAAGAAAAGATGGTTCTTTTAAAAAGAAGTTTAAAAAAGAAAAAACATGGTTAAATTTAACATAAATAAATAATTTAAAAGTAGTTGAGAATAATTTTTGAAACCTTTTATAAGTCAATTATATCAAAGTTCTAGGTTTTCTGACCAAAAGAGTATAAATATGACCAACATTTCCTGAATTATTTTGAGCTATTTTGACTACAAAAGAGAGAAAATTTTTACTCAAACTTAAATATTATATAAATAGCAATATTATAATAAACATTAAATGTTTTATTAATAATTATCATATAATTTCATAAAATTATATTCAAATATAAAAAATCTCAATTAAAATGTGATTGAAACATAATTGTTGAATATGACATATGTCTCACTAAAACAAAAGAGAGAGAAAAACCCTTACATTAAGAATCGTCTTTCATTGTACACATTAAAATATCATATATAATAAATGTTTATTTATTATAAAAAAATTAAATAATTTTATTCATATATATCTTACCATATATGATCTACTTATAATATATTTTCACCCATTTATTAAAAATTCATCATCAAAATCAGTGTATATGGGGATAACTTCTCATTTTTAACATATATTTTGGATAGATTGATATTGTAATTTCACCTTTTTCATTGTTTTATAATATAAATAATGTTAATCATGAAATAGTTATCACATTTATTTATCATATACACTATTATAATTATTAATATAAGGTAGTGATGAATAATTAATTACATCACTTTATGGAGAAGGTAGTTCATACGTATGCATGGTGGATGTTTCCACTTCTTGATGGATGAAAGGAAAGAAAGGTAAATATTAAATAATAAATATATAATAATTATTATACTATATATATCATATATATTAGATTAATATATCCTTGTTACTATCCATATAAAATGGAAATTAAAAATGAATCACATCATTTCTCAGAGGTGGTAGTCCACACATACACACGAGTAACATCATCATTTTTAAACATATGTCTATTTAAGAATATAGAAAAGATATTTTTGTCCTATAAATTAAATTATGTCATAAATATAAAATATAAACATTAAATACATTACAATTAACTACCTTGAATGGAGATGATGGAAAATGAATAATATATTTACATGGAGTCGATAGTCCACATGTATGTAGATGAGATAATTTAATTTCTCATTTGATGTAATATTGGGAAGATAATGGTGTTTAAATAATAATAATAAAATTTTAGTATATCTAGGATAATCAATTTTTTTATTTTATAAGGAATACAACAAATTTAGTTGAGGTAGAAGATTAAATAATTTAAAAGAGTTCGGGTAGGATGGTTACCTATTCATCTATATACCTCCTTTATATCCATTCATGTTGACCCTAAGAATGTTAAATTAGGAATAAAAGAGATACTAGTTCATGTATATTTATTTTTATGGTATAATTATGTATGTCGTGTTTGTCATAGGTGGATAAAAGTGGTGTAATGAATTTAGAGAATGAGTTTCCTTTTATAATGAAAGGAATGGAAACTCTTTTAATTTTTTAAAACATTTAAATAATATAAATTCATATTCATTTACAATTGGTTACAGTTTTTAATTATAATTAAAGTAGATATAGGGTAGAAATAAACATATCTAATATGATTTTGAGATTTGTTTTGTAAAATCTCATGTAAATAATGAATATAACATTTTCATATTTATTAAAATTTGTGAATTAAATATTAATTTTAATTTAAAGGGGATGTTTTGTTCGATGGAATACTCGATACACAAAAACGGGTTTATATGAAATCATACGTTGCACACAACATTGAGTATAATGAAAAATAATAATACAACATTATTATTTTAAATTTTAGTTAATTCCTAGCTGTTGTAATAGCGTGAATGAATATAACTAACGACCAAATGATTATACATGTTTCATAAATGTTTTCAATTTTTTCAAATAAATATTAGAGGCTTAAAATACAAAAGAATCCGATTTTAAGCATAAATACTCTAATATTATTTAAAAAATTGTTTTACCTCCTTTTAATGGAGAAACCTTTTTAAATCTAGTTTTTTCACTTTTATATGTTCCATTTGAAATTATAATATTCTCCTTTATAATGGGAACATCAAAATTTACCTTGGGTAAATTTTTGGTATTTTTCTGATAAAGTTCACTTTTTAATGAATAATGAAAAATAATATATTTTAATTCATAACTACATTTTAATCTAATTAATTTATATGGTTAGATTATATTTTTAAATGGTTTTAACGTACAATTATTTTATATTTTTACAATTTAATCCAATTTATGTCATTTCCAGTAATTTCACTTTGAAATTGGACATAAATAAGTGTCAATCTTTTGATAGTTATTATTTCTTAAAAACTCGCTTTTTGTTTTGACAACAACAATTAATTTTAAATTAATTTTTTGCCACTTATGAGTTTATATTTTGGAAAAGTGAATTAAATATTTGGAATCATGGGGTCCAAATTGTGTAAATAGGTAACTTTTATTTTTAGACATTATGAATATTTATTTCAGTAAATATTTTATTTACCATGATTAAAGGGTAAATATGGTAAACAAGGGTAATCAAATAATATTATAATTACCCTAACATGTGAACTTATCCCATTGGTTGATACATTTCCATCCATGTAAATCCTTGGTTCAATTTTGGGACCCCATGGAGCCACTTATGAGTGATATTGATACTTTATATTCATTAATTTAAAGTAAAGACAATAATGACTTAAGCATATATCGTTTTGTAAATAAATTCTTATGTGGGGTTATATAAGTTATACCTTCAACTATAAATATTAATTTTAAGTATAAAAGTATTTACTATATCATGATATATTTTTAAAAAATTTAGACATCATATAGATAAAAATATTTATGACACAATAATGATGCACTGTTTAACTCATTTTTGAATGATTTAAATAAATAAGATTATAAAGATTAAAAAAAATCAATAACCTATACAATTATTATTGGATGATTTTATTTAGATCATGATTCAACTTATATTTTACTTTAAAAATATTTGAGCCTTTATAAAATGAAAATAATTATACAATAAAATAATATTTTTAAACATTACTAAAGAGCCCTTCATCCCTCCTTATATAAAGCCCTCATTTCTAACCCATTCCTAACACTTTTCAAGCCCCTTGTCTCGTCCAAACTCTTCTTAATTAATCTACCTACATACTTATCCTCTTATTAGAATCCTTACCTTATGAATAAGGCATTTCAGGTAAACCTTTTTATTCAAACCAATGGGTGTTACCCGATTTAAAGGCAACATCTTCACTTAAGTTATTTTGTTTTATTTTACCTCTCCAATACCCTAAACATTTTTTATTACTTTATTTTATAAAAACTAAAGTTTCGTAAATATACTAGGTTTTTTTATGAGAATTATTAACACTACACTTACACACACCTCTATCTAATGGGTAAAGAATTTATTGTTTCTGTGGACGATGAACTACTGCCTCACGAAACGTTAATAGTTCAATCTTATCCTACCACCTTTTATGGTGGCCATTAATATTGAACTATTTTTATTTGTGATATATATTATATTTATATTTTTTATGCTTCTTTAATTTTCAATTATAGAATACCTTTATGGTTTCCATATTGTGTAAATACGATAATTTCATTTGAGAAATTGTGGACTACCGCCACCTCAAAGTGATATGACTCGTTCATGCCATATGTGGAACATATCAAGGATGTATTTAATAAAATTATATATTAAAATATACTGGAATAATGATATACCTATTTATAATTATGTTTTTATTCCATTAAATATGAAGTAGAAATGAATGTAGCGTTCATGCGTATGTACAGCTTACCGTCTCCATGAACGGTGCATTTCATTTCTTATCTTCAAATGTTATGTACTATTATATATAAATATATATATTGGATATATATGATATATATGATATATAAATCAGGAATATCATTCTGGAGAAAATAAAATATTGAAAACATGGACAATTTATAATTATAACAAGTTCATTTTTAACTAAAATTCTGAACATCGACAACCTGTCTAATATGAATTCTAATAATTAAATAATTGTTATATCAAGGTAATATTTGATATAAAAATAATAAAAAACATTAAAATGGTTCTTAATAAATTATAAATTAACTTTATTTTATTATTCAGGATATTAGAGAACGATCGACTCAAGCCGGACATGAGGTAAGGGGTTTCCTATCTCACTTTTACTTCCATGAGATTTCCATTGTTCGCCACTTATTTCTAGCATGTAGTGTATTTCATACTACCATTTGATATATATTATCATTATTATTTTTATATTCATGTTTTTTTGTGATTAATTTGGTGGATATTTACTTTTTATCATATGAATATATTAATTACAATGTCGTAAGAGGTTTTCATCTCACTTTTTATTCCCGTGAGATTCATGCTATATTTTCTTCTATTTATTTTTGTGTGGTATATGTACTAGAAATGATTGTATTATGTTTGTAATAATATTTAATTCATGGTTATTTACATCTTCATTGTATGATCCTTATTTCATGGGGTGTATGTTTCATATGTTACCAAATTGGTAATTGAACCTTTCACACTCCTCATTTTAAAAGAAATTTTTTTTATGTCTTTTAATTTACATATTATTATGCCAGGATATGATATTATATATCTTTATTGTTGTAAATTTTATTTTCATGTGATGAGATAACCATTTCTCTCACATAAAATCATTTTCTGAATTTTAAAATGACACCGTTAGGTTGTTGAGTTTCTCGAAGAGAACTTCTTAACCCAATTTCAATTATTTGGGTGAAACTTATACTTCTTGATTATGTTGTGCTATGAATATGTGTAATTGTTCTTTGATTCTTTTAAACATAATATCCACTTATATTAGGTGTATTTTTTTTTGTCACACATAATTATGTTATTGATTTTTCCTTAATCTAAGGATATGATCTTTGTAAGGGACCTTGTCTCAATTTACATTCCTTTGAAACTTATTTATTTTTATACACCAATTCACTTTAATTTGGTGTATATAATACCATTTGATGTATTATATCATTAATCTCTCTATTCTCATGATATTATAAGCTTTTATTTATGTTATTCCTCAATGGTTTGTATTCAAGCATCTCTCATTTTTTTTAAAACTCTTTTGCTAAAATATCATTATAATTGTTTTAAGGATTTATTATTCAAAATCATTCTCGTTAATTTAAATGTTTTAAAAATGGATTTTAGGATTTATTTATATGGAAATTAATGTTTTAAAATGTTAATTCATTTAAAATTTTCAAAGTGGTAAGGGAAACTTTGATTCCAAAAATGAATTTATTAATTGTTTTAAATGGTTTTGAAAATGGTTTGATAAAGCATTGTTTATTTCAATATCTTGAATTCATATATTCTGTTTGGAATGTGGAAATTTTATCTTTCCATTATTCTTGTGTTATGTTTTATGATTATGTTATGGTTATTCAATATTTTTTACATATATAGGTGGTTCCATGACCACCCTAGGGAGGTTGATCCCGAGATATATCTCTAATGCATTGGGTAACCTAATTGAGGTAAACGTTAATGTTTCTATGAATAGAATTAGGGAATATACCATAATGTTTATCCCAACATAAATCCCTATGTATCTATGATGTCTACAATGTACGTATGTTTTGTATGCTATAAGTTACCTTCATGAATTATGATTTATGTGTGTTATTCATATATCTTATGATTTCATAAGTTATGTTATAATTGAAAAGAATGGTTCCATTTAATTGTATTTATGGGTGGGATTATGTTTTCCATCATTATTTTATAACCCTTTCTGAGATTTTTATGTTCATCCCATGTTTTTGAAATTTTTTCCATAGGACTAAATGATGAATATGTTCAAGGATTAGATCAAGGAAAACTCATTCTGTCTAAAACATAAAACTGGACATGTTTCTTTTTAGAGTTTTTATTTTTTGAAAAATAGATACTGAGTAGTAGTGTCTACAAGTAATATTCAAGTTGTTATGTAATAGTTATGGCCTTACTCTCTAAAAATCTAAAACTGAAAAGATCCTTAATGTGAATTCTTGATTTAACTCAAGATTTAGTAATGTTTAAGGTTGGTCCCTTATAGTTGGTATCAAAGGTTGGTTTAGACAACATTAGGGATTATGAGTTTTTGATAAACACATGGTTAGTCCCAATGTCTATTATTTCATTCAAATCTGTGTTTTATAGATTTTTTAGATCGAAGAATGTCAGTTATAAAAGAAAGGATGAGGATCTCAAATGACATTCATATCTCTTCCTAATGACATGATTACAATAATTATTTTAAAGTCATGTTTGGATGATATGGAAACTTTTTCTAGAATACAACTCACTTGCAATCAGTTGTTTGAGATATCAAACACCTCCACTATACCTCGATATCATCTTGGATCCTGGGTAGTATTTAATCAAATCCTGTTTTCTCAATATTCTCATATTTTCAAGAAAGGTAAATAATATAAAGGCATTTTCAATTATTTTAACTTATCACAAGATTTTGAAGCAAATAATGATTTTTGAAATGGTGCTGAAGAAGGAGATCCTTGAACAACCTATTTATATTTTCTTTTACAATATAGTCTCATAGAATATACTTGTGGTATTTTAAAAGGACCATTGATTGAATGTTTCAACTCAAATCCAGTCCGACTGTTTTATAGAAATCATGATTTATAAGTTGTTTTGAAATTATATGTCATACATGATTATTTTATGAAACAATTTTTCTACAAATAACCATATGACCTATGCTGTATATGGTGCATTTGGATTAAGGGATAAAATGATTTTTAAGGATATCTAAATCATTGTTTCAATGCATATACCATCTACCTTCGTGAAAAAATGACAATGAAACCATATGGACACCGTGATTAAGGTATGTTGTTATTTCTATTCGTAAATTTTTTATTTTATCATATGGTGGTGAAATAAGAAAAAATGATAATATATATATGGCTTCATGAATTTTGATATTTAGGTCTTAATGTATTGGGATGAAAATGAATGTTTTAAGGAAACCTTTTAGTTTATAACATGTTAGGGTTATTTTGAGTTTTATAAAAAGGACAAACAATAATATTGGTGACAACCCATAGCATTTGGAAAGGCTATAAGAATCAATCCCACAACCGAAGGGTGACAAGTGTGCATCACCTATCACCGGCCTATATGAAATCCCAGGTTAGTATGACTTATTATTTGAAGTTAAATTATTTTATGGATCAAGAATAATTTTATTTTGGTAAAATATGTTTTATCAAATGGATATACATAATATGGAATAATGAATTGGTGATTAAGTGATAAAGGTTATTTTTTAAGGTGTTTTCTCTTTTGGGAACATTATATGCTTAAGGGAAATAAAATACTATGGGATTTCATTTGTGGAGTGATGGTTGAAATTTTATTTCAGAATAATCTATGTTTTTATTGTAGACATATGATGATTTTGTTTATATATTCAAATGATTAACCTATCATGGAGAATATGTGATTAGGTTAAATACTTTTCAATATGATCCTTTAAGAGTAACTGATTTTATTTGGAGATAAATGTTGAGATTTATCTTGGAATACTATGTGATTAAATCCTTATAAGATTTGGGTTTCAATATTATTTTGGATTAAATTGAATAATTTTATGGAAAGTTTTTTATTGAATGGTATTTGTTGATCTTTGGGTATTTTTTGAATTTTTTTGCAGATTAAGGGTAGTTTTTCATTTTGTAAAAGATTATCCTTTTGAGTATTATCTGATCATGTACTAACCATTTTGGTTTTGGTTTCTATATAAAGATTGTGGAAATTTATAGTTCATATTTTATGGATTTGTGATACTCTAGAATTTTATTCTAGCGCTTTTAATATGACCAAGTCAGTTTGAATACTCATCGTTTGGAAAAAATGTGAGTTTGTGGTAGATATTTATTAATTTATGAAAGTCTACAAGACAAGTAAGTATGTTTCCTTATGTTTTTAGTTAAGCTCATAAGTAAATTCATTCACATTATGAAAAGTATCTTTAAAAAAATGTTATCTGTTAACTTTTCCTATTGGGGAATCAAATACTATTTAACCCATCCCATGTTGGTTATTTTCTAGTGGTTAAATTTCTCTTAATCATGTTATCTATTTCTCTCCATCAAACCTTGATAGTTTTTTTCTCATCCATATCCATGTTTTACTACATGGAATCATAGTATGTTCTATCTTGGGAGAACTTTTTATTTTTATTTCTTTCTTTTAATGTGTTCTTTTTATTCACTCTTTTTCTGATGTGGTACTTTCAATGATGTTTCCCAGAAAAATTTTAAAATTGCGAGGATTCAATTTCCAAAAGTGGGGAAGGATGTAACATCCTAGATAAATAAAGAATTTAACATTTTCATAATTACTAATATTTGTGAAATAAATATTATTTTTACTTTAAAGGGGATTCTATGTTCGATAGCGTTCCCAATATAGAACAACGAGTTTCTTTGAAGTCTTACGCTGTACAAAACATTGAGTTATATTGAAACATAATAATAGAATATTATTATTTTAAATGGTAGTTAACAAAAAACCATTATATTGGATGGAATTAACATAACAAACTATAAAATTATTATAAATATTTGTTAAATGTTTTTATATTTATCCAGTAAATTTTAGGTGATTAAAATAATAAATAATCCGGTTTTAAGCATAAAAACTCTAATATTATTTAAAAGGTCATTTTACCGGCTTTTGATGGATAACCCTTTTAAATATAGTTTTTTTCACTTTTATATATTTTATTTGACAAAATAATATTCTTATTTATAATTAAAACAACAAAATTTACCTTTGGTAAAGTTTTGGTATTTTTCTGATAAAGTTCATTTTTAATGAATAGTGAAAAATGCTATCTTTTAATTTATCAATGCCTTTAAATATAATTTATTTATATGGTTATATTATCATTTTAAATAGTTTTAAAGTATAATTAGATTATATTTTTATCATTTCATCCTATTCGATTCATTAAATATAATTTCAATTTGAAATTGGACATAAAAGAGTGTCAATCTTTTGATAGTTTTTTCATAAAAACCCACTTTTTGTTTTGAAAACAGGGATTAATTTTAAAATAATTTTTTCCACTTATGTAATTTGAATTTGGAAATTTTGATTTTATATTTTGAATCAGGATTTCCAAATTGTGTAAATAGGTAACTTTTATTTTTATACATTACGGATATTTACTTTAGTAAAAATTTTATTTACCATTGTAAAATGGTAAATCTGGAAAATAAGGGTAAAAATATAATATTATAATGACATTATTAGGTGTCCTAATACTATTTATTGACACCTGTCCGTCTAGGGGAATCCTTGGGTTGATTTTTGGATCCCATGGAGCCCCATGGGTGTGATAATGACACTTCATATTAATTAATTTAATGTAAAGACAAAAATGACTTAAACATATATCTTTCAGTAAATCAATTCTTACATGGGGTTATATATGTTATCTATTAAACTATAAATATTAATTGGAAAGATAAAAAAATTTCATACAACATGACTGTTTTGTTAATTTTTAGACATCATATAAATAAAAATATATATGACACAATAATGATGCAGTGTTCACCTCATTTATGGATGATTTAAATAAATCAGATTATAAATATTAAAACAATATACAAATCCTGTATAATTCTTATTTAAATATTTTAATTAGAAAATGATTCATCTTATCTTCAAATATAATATGTTTTGGACCTTTATAATCGAAAATCATTATTCAATAAAAAAAATATTTTTAGACATTCATAAAGACACCCTCCTCCCCTTATAAAAATCTCTCAATTGTACCCCATTCCTCACACATCTAAATCCCCTTTGATCATCCAAAAACGTCCCAATAAATCTCCCTACATACCTCTCCTCCTCCTAGAAGTATTAACTTAGGCATAAGGCACTCAAAGTAATCCTTTTCGTTCAAACCAAAGGGAGTTACCCGATTTTAAGGTAACATATTTACATAAGTTCTTTTGTTTTATTTTACTTCTCCAACCTTCAAAACTATTTTTATTTCTTTATTTTATAACAAAAATAGTATCCTCAATATATTATGTTATTTTTATGAGAAGTATTATAACTACACTTACACACATATCAATCTAATGAGTAAAGAACATATTGTTTATATGGACGGTGAACTACTGCCTCACGAAACAATGAGTGTCGAATATTCTACTACCACCTCTTATGTAATCCATTAAAATGGAACTTTATTTATATATGATATATAATATATTTATATTTTTTCTATGCTTATTTTTTTCATTAATATAATACTTTTATGGTTTCCATGGTGTGTAAGTACGATAATTTCATTTGGGAATGTTCGGACTACCGCCCCCTCAAAATGATATGACACATTCATGACATACATAGAACATATAAAGGATGGATTTAATGAAATTATATATGATATTATACTAGAATTATAATATACCTATGTATCATTATGTTTTTATTCTATTAAATATTATATAGAAATGAAAGTAGCATTCATGCATACATACAACTTGTCGTCTCCATGAACGTTGAATTTCATTTCTTATATACAAATGTTATGTACTATTATAAATATATATATATATATTGGATATATATGTTATATATTATTTCTATATAATTTATATAATTATGTATATAATGAAATTTCGACCACATGGATAGTTTATAATTATAAAAATTGCATTTTTAACTCATGTTCTGAACATCGACAAAATGCCTGCTATGACCTCAAATAATTAACTGATTATTATAGAAATATAATAATCGATTTAAAAGGAATATTAAAATTGAAAAATGATTTGATAAAGTATATATTAACTATAGTTTATTATTCATTATATTAATGAATGATTGAGTCATGTCATACACGAGGTAAGGGGTTTCTATTCTCAATTTTAATTCCATGATATTTCCATTATTCGCCACTTATTTATTACATGCAGTGTATTTTTTACTACCATTTGATATATATTATCATGATTATGTTTATATTAATGGTATTATGTGATTAATTTTATGTTTCTAACTTTTTTTCATAAGAATTGACTAATTACAATGTGGTAAGGGGTTTTCATTTCACTTTTTATTCTCTTTAGATTCATGCTATATTTGCCACTATTTTCTATTGTATGGTGTATGTACTACCCATTATTGTATTGTTTGACTAATATAATAAAAATTATATGTATTTAAATCTTCATTGTATGACCCCTCTTTCATGGGGTGTATGTTTTGAAAGTTACCAAATTTTTAAGGGAACCTTTCGCCCACTCCTTTTTAAAAAACTACTTTTTGTTATGTCTTTTATTTTAAAACTTATTATATTAGGATATGTTATTATATATCCTTATTTATGTAAATATTTTTACATGTAATGAGATAAAAGTTTCTCTCTCATCAACTCATTTTCTGAATTTTAAAGTGACATTGTTAGGCTATCGAGTTTCTGTAAGAGAACTTCTTAACAAAATTTCAATTCTTTAGGTTAAAATTATACTTCTTGATTATGTCATACTATAAATATGTGTTAATTTCCTCTGATTTTTTTCACATAATATCCACTTATATTAGATCTGTTCTTATTTTTTACACATAATTATGTCATTGAGTTGTCATTAATCTAAGGATAAGATCTTAGGAAGGGACCTTATCTCAATTTTCATTCCATTGAAACTTATTTATTGTTATATACCAAATAACTTTTATATGGTGTATATACTTACATTTTATGTATTATATCATTAATATCTATATTCTCATGATATTATAAGCGTTTGTATTTGTTATTCATCAATGGGTTGTATTTAAGAATCTCTCATTTTGTTAAAAACTCTTTTGCTATAATATAGTTTTATATCTTTTAAAGATTTATTCTTCTAAATCTTTCTCATTAATATCCATGTTTTAAAAATGGTTGTTAGGATTTATTTATATGGAAATTAATGTTTTAAAATGTTATTTATGTTGAAATTTTCAATTTGGTATGGGACACTTTGATTCCAAAAATCTCTTTATTAAATGTTTTAAATTGTTTTGAAAGTGGTTTGATAAAGAGTTGTTTATTTCAATGTCTTAAATTGATATATTGTGATTAGAATGTGGAAATGTTATCTTTACTTTATTCTTGTTTTATGTGTTAGGATTATGTTATGGTTATTGGGAATTTTATACATATATGGGTGGTTCCATGATAAACATAGGGTAGGTGAGGCGGAGATAGCTTTCTAATGCATTGGGTAATGTGATAGAGGTAAATGTTAATGTTTCTCCTAAGAGATTTCGAGAATATATTGTGATGGGTATTCCAATGTAACTCCCTATGTAGTTGTGATAGCCACAATGAATGTCTGTTTTTTATTCCACAATTTACCTCTATGATATATGATTTCTATTTGTTATTCATAAATCTTATGATTTCATAAGGTATGCTATGATTGAAAAGTGTGGTTTTATTGAATTGTATTTATTTATGGGAAAAAATTTTCCATCCTTATTTTATAACCCTTACTGATCTTTTAATGCTCATCCCATGTTTTTTAAATTTTTTCCACAGGACTTAAAGATGAATAGGTTCAAGGATGGGATCAAGGAAAAGTTATGCTGTCTAAAACATGGAATTAGAAATGTTTTTTTAAAGAGTTTTTATTTTATTAAAAATGGATACTGAGTAGTAGTTATAACGACCCACACTTTACATACATTGTTAATACTTCAAAATTGAATCACTCTTATTACAACATATGACAAAACCACAAAGGCCCGTATAGGTATAGTGTCTTTAGAAACTGGGGAAACATAAACAACTGGTTCATAAATCTTCTACAGTGTCTCCCATTTATTTCATCATATCTAGGGTCCCTTTTAGCATATTCTACTTAATATCCATCTTCCTGACCTGGGGAAAAGAAAACATAAAAGGGTGAGCTCAAATGCTCAGCAAGGGCAAATAAAGGAAATAAAAATCATATCATATCTTTATGAAAATCAAAACCTGCAAAAGAGATCATAATATCTTAACATGGAATAAATCATAGAAGTGAAAATGAGATCCCCATAACATAAAACTTGAAACTTTGTGGCATGCACACATAATCATGGAAAATCATTTCTTGTTAGTCATGACTCATTGCCAAGACTATCTTAGTGGACAAAGTCCCTTTCTGAACCGAGTTCACTCCTCGTTTCAGTCCGGTATCACTGAACCGAAATAACCTTCCGTTCCAGCCATGTCTATCTCATGAGATATAAAATCATTACCCAATGCATTGGAGGGAGATATAGGTCCCACCCATCTTATAATGAATCCTTTCTTATGTGTGCCACATAATCATAAAACATACATCATCGCATAACACATATAACAAAAATGGGATTCTTGAAACATCATGACATCATAAATCAATTCATATATGATAAAGGAATTCATAAACATAATTCCATCACAACATAGTCAAACCAATGTAAAAATATGGATAGAAACAGAACCCTTTATTATCTTAGATGGAAAATAATTTTGATAAAACACTTGAATTGAATTCTTGAGGAAAATATCCTTTCTTCTTCAAAAACATTTTTCCTTTCATAACATGTCATACAACTTTAAAATAAAAGAAGTTGATTAAAAATAAACTTGAAAACTTGTAACGGAAGATTCTTTGAAGTAATGTTTTAAAAATCCATTCATGCCGTATAAGTTAAAAAAAAACATTCTTCGTACTTTTGTCGGAAAAGTCAAAAAGTACCTCGTACGGAAAAACGACAAAAGATTCCTTTCATATTCTTTACTAAAAACTCACCTAAGGGTAAAATTCGATTTAAACTATTTCAAGTGGATGGAAACAATATTACATATTGAGGGAACATGGATGTGGATGATAAAATACACCCCAGTAAATACTTACGAATAAACAATCTCGGATAAAAATGAGATTGTGATATTTCCCTTACCTTAGGTCCGATTTGCTTTGTTCGTGTCCGAAGCTCCTGTATAATGGTTTAAATAATGTTATTGACTTATTCCAGAATCATACATATTGATATGAGATCATATATGGTCATATTATTAGCTTCTTGTTAGTAATATTTCATTGTTACTTGTTACTCGGGTCTTTATAACTTTTTGTTCTTATGCGTGTTTTGTCGAATAAATTCTTATTCTTATCTTTAGGTTATAGATAATTAATTTCCATAATGGTATTAGTGTATTATATACCATATTCATTCATTCAATTCATTTATACAATCATTATGAAATGAAGATCATGTAGAACGAGTCGCATCACATCGTGGAGACGGTATTCCGTACGTACGCACGAGTGATGATATCGTTCCTATGATCATGGAATTGTATTGGAGTATATATATATATTATTTCAGTATCAATATTACTTAATAATAATCATATATAGTTACTCATTACACCATTATACCCATCCTTGTAAGGTGATGGTGGAAAATAGATTACACCACGGCGTGGAGACGGTATTCCGTACGTACGCACGCGCGGTGATTTCATTTTTCCGTAGGATGGATAGAAGGTGAATTAGGGTTGTTTCATATTTATAATAACATATCAGTATGTAAGTAATACTGATGTTATTACTTTATCATGAAACAACTGAAGAAGAAGAAGTTTAAGAAGAAAGAAATTGAAAAGATCGGTAATGGATATTACCTCTTCTTTGGAACGCCTTTTTGAATCCTCCACTTAAGGAACTAAGATTGGTCTTTGGAGAAGACCAGGACCTCTAGGATTATTCTAGGGAAGTGGAGAAGGGAAAATGGCAGGGGTTGGCCGAGATTGAGTGCTCAAATTGGTGTGAGGAGGAGGGGGAGGAGGTGCCCTTTTATAAGGGAGGAGAGGGGCACCTTAGGAATATCTCAAAATATTATTTTATATTAAAGTCAAAATCGGTTTATAATGGTTCCAAAGGGTCTTATTTCGAAGATAAAGTGGGGAAGGGTCGAAATCCTATCAACCAATAGGATTTAGACAAGTTTAGAGTATTATTTTAACCTTATCAATTAGATTTAACTCTAAGTTAATTAATTTAACTTTTACCGTGTCTTTTTGTTTTCTTTCACTATATGGTTAATAAACATTCTATAACATGCCAAACGAACCCCAAATTGTCTATTATTAATATATATATCCTTATCTAAGTCATTTGGCCGAACCTTAGATTTTTAGGAATAAAATAACAATTAATAATATAATATTTGATTTAAAAACTATTTTGTGTCAATTTTGACACTATTTGATATATGATTTTTGTGAAAGTCATAACTGAATTATATGTTCGAACCAAGTTGATTAAATCAACGCTAATATATCATAGTAACCTAGAAAATTAGTGGAATTCATAAAAAGTCTCAAATTACATTTATTTTGGTATTTATATTATCAATTTTTTCAATATTTCATTAATAAGATAATTACTGCATCATCTTTGTGTCATAAATAAATTAAATTATTTGATGTCTAAAAATTACAAATAAAATACCATCATGTAGGAAATCTTTTTATCTTTCTAATGAATATTTACAATCGAATTTATCTTATGTATAACCCTATATTAAAAATGATTTACTTGTTAAACTTTGATTTTAACTATTTTAACCCTTCTTTAAATAAATTAATAATAAATGTCCTAATCTAATCCAAGTGGGCCTAAATGGTCATATTTTATTCATAAGTTTGTTTTTGGTCGAATTACACTTGTCCAATAGTATTAGGACATGTGTTAGGGTAATATTGATATCATATTTACCCTTAGTTACCCTATTTACTATTAACCGCGGTAAAAATAGTAAAAAGTTACTATTCACCAAAAAATTATTTTCATCTCATTGAACCACATTTTAGTCCTTGATATTAACCGTGTCTCTCGGATTTTTGAAATTCCATTCACAGAAGCGGTAAAATTAAGTTTTATGCAAAATTTAGTTTTTAACCTACCCCTTAGTGGTTTCACTATTCATCAAAAATTGAAAGTTTTCAGAAAAATACCAAAATTTCACCCTAGGCTAATTTCGATATTCTGAGTCCAAAAATGAAGTCCATTTTGAAAAATAAAATTTATAAAATTTCAAAAAGTGGTTATTACTATTCATAACGGCTAGTTTTAATAGCATATTGTTGTTTAGTGAAACTCGGTATTGCGTACGACGCAAGCTATCGAGGAAGGTCGCGATTGCGTGTAAAGCAAGTCAAGCAAGTGTTGCGTAGAAAAAGATTCCTTTGATAATTTATATAACATAAAAGTCTCGGGTGTTACATTCTACCCCCCTTAAAAAGAATTTCGCCCTCGAAATTCATCACTTTGTAACAAATAGATGAGGATACTTCTCCCTCATCATATCCTCAAGCTCCCATGTAGCTTCTTCAAGTTGGTGGTTCCTCCATAAAACATTCACCAAGCGAGTGGTCTTGTTTCGTAGGACTTTTTCGCTACGATCCAGAATCTCTATCGGCTGTTCTTCATAAGAAAGATCTTGCTCCAGCGGTACAACTTCTGAGCTGAGTACATGTGAAGGATCTGGTATGTACTTTCTCAGGAGAGATACGTGGAACACATCGTGAACTTGAGAGAGATTCGGTGGAAGCGCCAATCGGTAAGCTACCTTCCCAACACGATCCAGTATTTCAAAAGGACCGATATATCTAGGGCTCAACTTCCCCTTCTTTCCAAATCTCATAACCCTCTTCCAGGGAGATATTCGTAAGAACACTTTATCGCCCACTTCAAACTCTAGGTCTTTTCTTCGGTTGTCGGCATAACTTTTCTGTCGACTTTGAGCTGCTCTTATGTGTTGTTGAATAGATCTAACCTTTTCTGCCATTTCATCAACGAGATCAGGTCCTAATAGCTTTCTTTCCCCAACTTCATCCCAGCAAGTTGGAGTCCTGCATTTCTTTCCATAGAGAGCTTCATAAGGAGCCATCTGAATACTGGAGTGAAAGCTATTATTATAAGAAAATTCCACCAAAGGTAGGTGTTGATCCCAACCTCCTTTGAAATCCATAGAGCAAGCTCTCAACATATCTTCTAGGGTTTGAATTGTTCTCTCAGACTGACCGTCTGTCTGGGGATGATAAGCAGTGCTGAAACTCAACTCTGTATCCAGAGTATGCTGAAGACTTCGCCAGAACTTCGAGGTAAATCTCGGATCTCGATCAGATATAATAGAAAGTGGTACTCCATGCAATCTTACCACTTCCTTTACATATATCCTGGCAAGCTGATCTAGAGAGAAATCCTCTCTAATAGCAATGAAGTGTGCAGACTTTGTAAGACGATCAACTATGACCCAGATAGCATTATTGCCTTTGGATGTTTTAGGAAGTCCTGTGACAAAGTCCATAGTGATGTTTTCCCATTTCCTTTCGGGTATGGGTAATGGTTGTAACATCCCCTTAGACTTCTGTCTCTCAGCTTTAACTTGTTGACAAACCAAGCATCGAGAGACATATTCATCAACATCTCTTTTCATGCCATCCCACCAGAAGTACTCTTTCAGGTCCCTATACATCTTCGTGCTTCCAGGATGAATAGAAAATGATGAACTATGAGCCTCATCCAGCAGCTCATTCTTTAATTCGGGGATGGGAGGAACGCAAACACGATTCCTGAACTTTATTATCCCATCACAATCAAGGTTGAATTCAGGAACATTTCTCACCTTCTTTTGTAACTCGACATCTTCATTCTGTGCCTCTTTAATCTTCACATGTATAGATGGTTGAACATTCATTTGAGAAAGATAAGATTTTTCCCCTTCCATTATAATTCCAAGATCCATCCTTTGTAAATCCATAAATATTGGATCTTTTGTGATCCTCATCATGGATAAACTAGCATGGTCTTGTCGACTTAATGCATCTGCCACCTTGTTTGCTTTCCCAGGGTGGTAATGGATTGAGCAGTCATAATCCTTAATCAGCTCCAACCATCTTCTTTGGCGCATATTCAACTCCTTTTGTGTGAAAATATACTTTAAACTTTTATGATCAGTATAAATATCACACCTTTCACCATAAAGGTAATGCCTCCAAATCTTTAATGCAAAGATTACCGCAGCCAACTCCAAATCATGTGTTGGGTAATTTTGCTCATGGATTTTCAACTGTCGTGAGGCATAAGCTATCACCATATCATTTTGCATAAGAACACACCCCAATCCCTTCTTGGATGCATCACTGTAGATCACAAACCTTTCTCCACTACAAGGCAGTGTGAGCACAGGTGCACTGGATAACCTTCTTTTCAACTCCTTGAAATTCTCTTCACATTCCTCTGTCCAGACAAACTTAACTCCTTTCCGAGTCAACATGGTGAGTGGATTAGATAATCGTGAAAAATCTTTTACAAAACGTCGATAATATCCAGCCAAACCAAGAAAACTTCGGATCTCAGTTACTGTTGTTGGTCTTGACCATCTTTCGATAACCTCTGTTTTTGCTGGATCCACAGATATCCCCTCTTTTGAGATTATATGACCCAAAAATGAAACTTTTTGAAGCCAAAATTCACACTTGGTAAATTTGGCATAAAGCTTCTCCTTTCTCAGGGTCTTCAATATAATTCTCAAGTGATCTTAATGTTCTTCCTTGCTCTTTGAATAGACAAGAATATCGTCTATAAAGACTACCACAAATTGATCAAGATAGTCTCTAAAGACTCTATTCATTAGATCCATGAAGATAGCAGGGGCATTAGTAAGACCAAATGGCATCACTATAAATTCATAGTGTCCATACCTTGTACGGAAAGCCGTCTTTGGTATATCCTCCCTTTTGACCCTTAATTGATGATACCCTGAACGAAGATCAATCTTGGAAAAGTATTGAGCTCCGCGTAGTTGGTCAAATAAGTCATCAATGCGTGGGAGAGGATATTTGTTCTTGATAGTGATCTTGTTAAGTTCTCGATAATCAATGCAGAGTCTCATTGATCCATCTTTCTTCTTAACAAATAGAACAGGTTCTCCCCAAGGTGACGCACTAGGGCATATGAATCCCTTATCAAGATTCTCTTGGAGTTGCTTCTTCAATTCCTGCAACTCAATTGGGGCCATTCTATAAGGTGTCTTTGAAATAGGCAAAGCACCCGGTACGAGTTCTATTGAAAACTCAACTTCACGATTTGGTGGAAGACCCGGCAATTCCTCCGGAAAGACATCATCAAACTCCTGTACAATGGGCATATTCTTAATCGTGAGTTTCTCACCAACCATTTGAGATAAATAACCTTCATTTAGTGGAATCAATACCCATAAGATGGAAGAAATTTCCACTGGAAGGTTATGTTCATCCTTGCATTGATAGACGATCGTAGGTTGATCTGGAATATGAAATGTGACTTCCCTTCTTTGGCAATTGATATGAGCTCCATGTAGAGAAAGCCAATCCATGCCAAGAATCACATCAAATTCCACTAAAGGAAGGATCACAAGATTTTCAGGAAGCACTTTCCCACAAACTTCGATCGGAGAAGAATTATAAACTTCTGATGCGATTGATGTGCCATTAGGTGTTGTCACAGCTAACTCAACATCTAATTGTTGAGGTAATACGGTGATACCCTTAGAAAATTTTTCAGAAATAAAAGAGTGGGTGGATCCAGAATCAAATAAAACATTTTCTACTTTAGAGTGGATGGTAAGTGTACCTTTCACCACATCGTTATCGTACTCCACATCGCTGATAGAAATTGCATGTGACTTTCCTTTGTCTTTAGCCTTAAGAGTTTGTTGACATCGACCATCATCATCAACCCTTGGATTTGGGCATTGATTGGCATAATGCCCCATCTCCTTGCACTTGAAACATTGAAGTGTAGCAGGTTCATTCTGTGTATCCCTTCCTTTGTTTGCATCATTAGACATCTTCTTCCCATTATCACGGCATTCAAATGCCCGATGGCCTTCCTTTCCACATTTAAAACATTTACTTGTCCCTTTAAGACAACTCCCTCCATGTTTCTTTCCACACTTTGAGCATAAGGTAAAGTTCATCTTCTTTTCCGTGTGCTCTTTAGATTTTTCTTTGAATTCCATCTTCCTCTTCTTATCAAACCCATGTGACTGATGGGTTACTCCAATCTCCATCTCGACTTTGAGAGCACATCGAACGATTTCCTCGTAGCTATTGAAGTCCCTTATGGCTAACGCCCTTCGAAGACTTGGTTTTAAGCCACTAAAGAATCGATCGATCTTACTCTCAGGTTGGATAATAATACCAGAAGCGTACCTTGCAAGTCTTGTAAAATTTGCTTCATAGGTACTAACAGATTCATCATCCCTTTGCTTCAGTTCAAGGAACTCTTTCTCCATCTTTGTTCGGAGAATACGAGGGAAGTACTTATTGAAAAATAAGTTCTTGAACTCATCCCATTCCATAGACTCAATTTCATCCCTTTTCCTCGTATTCTTAACAAGATTCCACCATTGATCCGCATCTCCTTCCAAACGATACACTGCTAGGATGACTTTATCATGCTCAGAACATTGAAGAACTGAAAATATCTTTTCAGTAGTACTAATCCATTGTTCAGCAACTAATGGATCAGTAGACCCGCTGAAAGATGGTGGACGCTGCCTCATGAAGGATTCAACAGAATGTTGCTCCCTTCTTTGTTCGTTTGGAAATCCTGCATGATTCATAGCTTGAGAAAGTTGTGTGAGCATGGCTACAAGATTTTGCATTCCAGCTCCCATATCGTTTGGTTGCTCAGGGGGACAATCATTGCATTGCCCATCGCATTCCGCATTAACACGGTTCCTTCGGGTTCCAGCCATTGACTAAAACCAAGAAGAATAGTGTGAGCAACACTAATTATAATAGGAAACCACATAATTCAAGAATAAAATTTTCATGCTTAAGGTCTTATCCTAGGTTATTCAAGGCCATTTCTAAAACACTAAGATTGTGTTCTATGATTAGACTTATCCTTAGGGTTCTTACTAAGGTTTTCACATCCTAGTTTCCAAAGGTTGACTATACCTTTTCTCTGATACCAACTATAACGACCCACACTTTACATACATTGTTAATACTTCAAAATTGAATCACTCTTATTACAACATATGACAAAACCACAAAGGACCGTATAGGTATAGTGTCTTTAGAAACTGGGGAAACATAAACAACTGGTTCATAAATCTTCTACAGTGTCTCCCATTTATTTCATCATATCTAGGGTCCCTTTTAGCATATTCTACTTAATATCCATCTTCCTGACCTGGGGAAAAGAAAACATAAAAGGGTGAGCTCAAATGCTCAGCAAGGGCAAATAAAGGAAATAAAAATCATATCATATCTTTATGAAAATCAAAACCTGCAAAAGAGATCATAATATCTTAACATGGAATAAATCATAGAAGTGAAAATGAGATCCCCATAACATAAAACTTGAAACTTTGTGGCATGCACACATAATCATGGAAAATCATTTCTTGTTAGTCATGACTCATTGCCAAGACTATCTTAGTGGACAAAGTCCCTTTCTGAACCGAGTTCACTCCTCGTTTCAGTCCTGTATCACTGAACCGAAATAACCTTCCGTTCCAGCCATGTCTATCTCATGAGATATAAAATCATTAACCAATGCATTGGAGGGAGATATAGGTCCCACCCATCTTATAATGAATCCTTTCTTATGTGTGCCACATAATCATAAAACATACATCATCGCATAACACATATAACAAAAATGGGATTCTTGAAACATCATGACATCATAAATCAATTCATATATGATAAAGGAATTCATAAACATAATTCCATCACAACATAGTCAAACCAATGTAAAAATATGGATATAAACAGAACCCTTTATTATCTTAGATGGAAAATAATTTTGATAAAACACTTGAATTGAATTCTTGAGGAAAATATCCTTTCTTCTTCAAAAACATTTTTCCTTTCATAACATGTCATACAACTTTAAAATAAAAGAAGTTGATTAAAAATAAACTTGAAAACTTGTAACGGAAGATTCTTTGAAGTAATGTTTAAAAATCCATCCATGCCGTATAAGTTAAAAAAAAACATTCTTCGTACTTTTGTCGGAAAAGTCAAAAAGTACCTCGTACGGAAAAACGACAAAAGATTCCTTTCATATTCTTTACTAAAAACTCACCTAAGGGTAAAATTCGATTTAAACTATTTCAAGTGGATGGAAACAATATTACATATTGAGGGAACATGGATGTGGATGATAAAATACACCCCAGTAAATACTTACGAATAAACAATCTCAGATAAAAATGAGATTGTGATATTTCCCTTACCTTAGGTCCGATTTGCTTTGTTCGTGTCCGAAGATCCTGTATAATGGTTTAAATAATGTTATTGACTTATTCCAGAATCATACATATTGATATGAGATCATATATGGTCATATTATTAGCTTCTTGTTAGTAATATTTCATTGTTACTTGTTACTCGGGTCTTTATAACTTTTTGTTCTTATGCGTGTTTTGTCGAATAAATTCTTATTCTTATCTTTAGGTTATAGATAATTAATTTCCAGAATGGTATTAGTGTAGTATATACCATATTAATTCATTCAATTCATTTATACAATCATTATGAAATGAAGATCATGTAGAACGAGTCGCATCACATCGTGGAGACGGTATTCCGTACGTACGCACGAGTGATGATATCGTTCCTATGATCGTGGAATTGTATTGGAGTATATATATATATTATTTAAGTATCAATATTACTTAATAATAATCATATATAGTTACTCATTACACCATTATACCCATCCTTGTAATGTGATGGTGGAAAATAGATTACACCACGGCGTGGAGACGGTATTCCGTACGTACGCACGCGCGGTGATTTCATTTTTCCGTAGGATGGATAGAAGGTGAATTAGGGTTGTTTCATATTTATAATAACATATCAGTATGTAAGTAATACTGATGTTATTACTTTATCATGAAACAACTGAAGAAGAAGAAGTTGAAGAAGAAAGAAATTGAAAAGATCGGTAATGGATATTACCTCTTCTTTGGAACGCCTTTTTGAATCCTCCACTTAAGGAACTAAGATTGGTCTTTGGAGAAGACCAGGACCTCTAGGATTATTCTAGGGAAGTGGAGAAGGGAAAATGGCAGGGCTTGGCCGAGCTTGAGTGCTCAAATTGGTGTGAGGAGGAGGGGGAGGAGGTTCCCTTTTATAAGGGAGGAGAGGGGCACCTTAGGAATATCTCAAAATATTATTTTATATTAAAGTCAAAATCGGTTTATAATGGTTTCAAAGGGTCTTATTTCGAAGATAAAGTGGGGAAGGGTCGAAATCCTATCAACCAATAGGATTTAGACAAGTTTAGGGTATTATTTTAACCTTATCAATTAGATTTAACTCTAAGTTAATTAATTTAACTTTTACCGTGTCTTTTTGTTTTCTTTCACTATATGGTTAATAAACTTTCTATAACATGCCAAACGAACCCCAAATTGTTTATTATTAATATATATATCCTTATCTAAGTCATTTGGCCGAACCTTAGATTTTTTGGAATAAAATAACAATTAATAATATAATATTTGATTTAAAAACAATTTTGTGTCAATTTTGACACTATTTGATATATGATTTTTGTGAAAGTCATAACAGAATTATATGTTCGAACCAAGTTGATTAAATCAACACTAATATATCATAGTAACCTAGAAAATTAGTGGAATTCATAAAAAGTCTCAAATTACATTTATTTTGGTATTTATATTATCAATTTTTTCAATATTTCATTAATAAGATAATTACTGCATAATCTTTGTGTCATAAATAAATTAAATTATTTGATGTCTAAAAATTACAAATAAAATACCATCATGTAGGAAATCATTTTAGCTTTCTAATGAATATTTACAATCGAATTTATCTTATGTATAACCCTATATTAAAAATGATTTACTTGTTAAACTTTGATTTTAACTATTTTAACCCTTCTTTAAATAAATTAATAATAAATGTCCTAATCTAATCCAAGTGGGCCTAAATGGTCATATTTTATTCCTAAGTTTGTTTTTGGTCGAATTACACTTGTCCAATAGTATTAGGACATGTGTTAGGGTAATATTGATATCATATTTACCCTTAGTTACCCTATTAACTATTAACCGCGGTAAAAATAGTAAAAAGTTACTATTCACCAAAAAATTATTTTCATCTCATTGAACCACATTTTAGTCCTTGATATTAACCGTGTCTCTCGGATTTTTGAAATTCCATTCACAGAAGCGGTAAAATTAAGTTTTATGCAAAATTCAGTTTTTAACCTACCACTTAGTGGTTTCACTATTCATCAAAAATTGAAAGTTTTCAGAAAAATACCAAAATTTCACCCTAGGCTAATTTCGATATTCTGAGTCCAAAAATGAAGTCCATTTTGAAAAATAAAATTTATAAAATTTCAAAAAGTGGTTATTACTATTCATAACGGCTAGTTTTAATAGCATATTGTTGTTTAGTGAAACTTGGTATTGCGTACGACGCAAGCTATCGAGGAAGGTCGCGATTGCGTGTAAAGCAAGTCAAGCAAGTGTTGCGTAGAAAAAGATTCCTTTGATAATTTATATAACATAAAAGTCTCGGGTGTTACAGTAGTGTCTACATGTAATATTCATGTTTTTATTTAATATTTATGGCCTAATTATCTGAAACTCTAAACCTAGAAAGATACTCAATTTGAATTCTTGATTTAACTAAATATTAGTTAATGTTTAAGACTGGGTCCTTATATGTATAGATTATTTTAACCCTTATCTCTTTAGATTAACAAATATTAATCCTTTTTATCTTAAATGACGATTACATATTTTTCAATTATTAAGGTTTATAAATTTACCTTTAATGTAACAGTGGCCAAGTAAATGGTCAATTTATAAATTTTTTTACCATATCAAATCCTCCATGTCCTATCAAAATATTTTCATGATTTTTAAATCTTTTAATAAATTATTATAGAAATAAAAATATCTATATTGAATTTTTCATAGTATTCATTTAATTTGACTTTAATTTTAGGAGGAAAATAATGTATTTTTAATATATCTGCTTTCACCATCACTCAAAATTTATATTACAATGTAACTGTTTAAATACAATAATTGATCAAAAATTATTTATTTTATGTTTTTTAAAATTATTTATTAAATGTTTGTATTACTTTTACAAGCACTATGCCAACATTGCCAAAGAATTTTAGGTGATTATAGCACCATTGATTTTTTTTTTAAAATATAAACTAATATCATAAAAATATTTTATTAATGTTAGATATAATCATTTATAACTAAACATTACATTTTTTTATCACAATGATAAAATATTATTGTTTTCAAAAGAAAATAAAGAGGGATTTTGTATTTTTCTTTACTAAAAATAATATATAATTCCTTATCAAATTAAAATAAATTTTACCCTAAATTATAATATTAGATGTTTATGGTTGAAAAAAACTCATAAAATATATTAATGGTATGTTTTAGGTTTATTTTAAAGTCTTATTGCATAATTTTAGCACTATTTTACATGTTTTACCCTTCTTGAGGTGAAAAACATTTACTTTGATTATTTTTCATATTAAAAAAATTATAGGGTCTTATTTACCAAATTTTAACCTAATTATTCGACATACACAATCCTTTTTTCATTATTTAGTCTCAATAAGTGGAAGAAATTAGTTTTAATAAAAATTCAAAAATTGCAATGAAACAAAATTTTTAGAAAAATGTGTTTTTGAGCCGAAGAATTAATTTATATAAAAATCATGAAGACTAAAAATTCAAAAGGAATAAACTATACTAATATAAATAATATTTATCATATATATCATTAAAACAAAAAAAAATATAATGTTACTTTTAATTTACATGATTTAATGAAAAGAAATGATAATATTTGAAAAATCAGTATTTTTAACCATTCATTGTAAAATGAATCATTATATAAAAATTAAAAAAATATGATTGTAGGTTAATATTGAAATTATTATATAAAAAAATATTTCAGTATTACAAAATTGAAATATAAAAATATATAAAAATTCTTTATAATATTTATGCATGAAAATAATAAAAACCAGTTTATGATGAAAAGGTATTTTTGATGCATAAAATGGTTGTACAAATAAATTAGTGATTACTTAGTAAGAAAAAATTAGTAATATTGTTTTTATTAATACCATTTTACATTTATTTCATAAAACATTTTCCCATATTTATTCCCCCTAATTCAACAACTATGTTATAAGAGTCACATTTCAATAATAATGTTTCTTTTGAACATTGTAATTCACATAAAGATGGATGTTGCGAGTCAAGGAAGACATATAGATTATTATTCATTAAAAATAAAAAAAATTGTGTTTAATTATAATTTATTAATAAAATTTCATCCTCAAAATTTTATCTTGGTCAACACTGGTTTGATATTTCAAAACACCTTTTTGAAACCCCACATTGCAAAACAGTCTAACATACTTTATTTGTAGAAAGGGTAGTGGGAAACATAACGGTAACATTTACTAACACATAATTAGGTTCCTAGATAAAGAGAAAATTGGTAAAAAGTAAAATATAGACAAGTTTGAGAAACAATAATTCCTAAGGACTAATATAGGGTTATGAATAACATGTTCATGGGAATGTTAATGACCACTAAATCATAAATTAGTGACAAGTTAAAATACATTCAATTCATCAAAAATAAAGGATAAATAATAACCTTTTTTATTTCAAAATCCTTTTCCAAAAGTTCTTATATTCATTAATTATCATGATATAGAATGTAATAAAACAAACATATGTGATATCATTCCATTTCATTAACACAATTTCATTCGATGGTTGTGATTCAATAAGTTTTCAAATAATCTCTTTCACCATTAACTGAATATTCAAATGATTGTTTTATTCATATATAACGAGAATTAAAATTTAATGGATTATATAATCCATAAAATAATTAAAATTCCTTCCTTATATTTCTAGATATTTACAATAACCAAAATGGTTAACACAATTTATCTAATATAGATAAGTCTTCATAAGATGAAATACAAAATTATTCTCTAAAACCTCCACGATGACACCCAAATTTCATGTTATTCCATTTCATAAATATCTACCATTAATAACCCTACAAAATATAAATAACTAAATTAAAAACCCAAAAACTTGATATATTTGATCAAATATTTTATTAAGATTAACTCTAACATTTATCCCTAGATAACAAGAAGATTATCATAATGTCACATACTAAATATGTGAATACCCAGATCATATATTCTCCAAAAACATATTAATAACCTAAATCACCATAAAACCTCGTTGAAATCTTATTTTCTTAAAAAAATTAACTTTTTCCTCAATCATCAAATAAAATCATAGCCTATTGAATATATTTCATAATTTATAAAATACTATAATCATCATCGTAAATGACATTTTCTTCCAATTACTAATCATTTCCATGGTTACCAATACTATAATATTTAGTTTACCAATATCAATGAACTCTTTTTCCTAACTAAACATTATTATATAAAAATTATGCACATATAAAGGGTTATCTTTCCCTGAATAATGTGTTTTACAAAATTACCACCTTACCACTATATCAATTTTATATGTTATTAGTAGCATTCGACCTATGCTTTAAAATCCATTTTTAAAAACTACGACAGAAAAAAACTTATATGTTTCATGATTCATAAAAATAGAATATCATTCATAAATCACTTATATAACATACTTATGAAATCCCAATACAAAAGAACTTAAATTATTACACATCAAAAAATGACAAAGCCTATAACCTTAAATGGTCTTGGAGTTGACCCTTATATTAGGGCATTGACTTGGAAAATTCATATATTCCCCACACATAAAACATTATACTATAAATGGTACTTTATGATGAAATTCATTTCTATCGATCTAATCCTTCATTTTTTTCTTAAAAATTATATGATATATTATGTTGTTTTCCATACATAAATCATATTTTATTTCCATAATAACATTTAGCTTTCAATTCCTCCTACAGTCATGTAATATAGTATTCTGAATTTTCATTCCTCAACGGTCTTCATCTATAGAAATCCCATGAAACACAATTTTTATCAAATTAGGTGTGTTATGAATCACACTCACGTTGTTTTTTTAATCATAATAAATGATAAAATATTTGGAATTATCATAAGGTTTCACATTATAGCTCCAATTTTATTTATTTTCTCATGTGGAAAATCATTTCACTTCCAATCACATACATCATTTACATAGTTCTTTTAAGTTCCATCCACAAAAAAAAATATGAAAGGCATAGTATGGGAAAAAATAATCCTATATAAGATTAATATAATAATGAAAATCCATTTATATTTTGTCTAAAAATTTAAATTTTTTTTAAATCTATGAAACCTTATGTTTAACATAGGTTATCCATAGTTGTTATCTGTTAAAATCCATCACAAAAACTCATAGAAAATATTTGAAATAACCCAAGCATATCCCCTACGAGTGTCTAACCAGGTGATCAGTCATAAGACCACTCATCATGCATCATGGATGACCAAGTTAATAACCAATACAATAAATTTAGTGTTGATAACCATAGGTTAATCTCTTACACCACCACTTCTACTCTCTAGTATATAGAAAGAGATGTATTCTCCTAGAACCCTCATTTATTTACCATAACATATGATATTTTCATATAAATAGTATTATACTAATGGTTATCACTAAATTTTTCTAATAATATCATTAAAAAATACAAAAAACTACTCTAATAGGAACTATAATGGCCCAAACTCTACATACAAAATATTAAAACTTATTAGATGAATATTCAATACATAACATTATCATTAACACTTGAACTAAAAAAGTACTTTTTCGGGAGATATGATACATAATCATATTATTTAATGAATTATATTTAATATCCCCATAAAAATTTTCATTGATGGTTCACTTATATGATATAACTTACCTAAAACCAATCAACAAAACCAGGGGAATGGAATAAAAAGAAAGCATGAACATAGATTCTCATTATCGGTAACCATTAGAGATATTAATCAATGATAATAAGTGAGTAGAGGAAACATGTATGAGTATAATAATAGGATCATAACTTACAATAATCATAACCCATCAATCAATGATCATAAATCAAAATTCATGGAATAAGGAATTTTATAAAAAAAACAAAAGTTATAAGTGTGCATAATAATTAATAATCAATATTTATCCATAAAAATACATAATAAGCATAAGGCATAAGTATTTAGTAGACAAAAAGTAATATAAAATCATTTCCTTAATGAATTTTTATGTTCAAAACTATTATAGTGGTTTCAGTTCACTCCCCATTCCATCATATCATTAGTAAATGTTTCATATAGAGACTATTACAGTGAACAAAGTACATTATTTAGTTTGTATCACTCCCCATTATAGTAATTTCTATCACATGATATATCAATTATTGAAAAATAAATTATAAAGATAAAGAATTTAATTCCCATCCATTACATATTGAAAATGATATATTTGTATTCCACAAGATCACAAAACATTCATTATAGTATCATAGCATAAACCATGGAATGTAAACTTGTTTCATAAACAAGTCATTATTTCATCATTACATTACATGTGGAAAGGAAATAAGTTTCAAAAAAATATCATCATCATATTACTAAAAATATAGAGAATAAATAAGGATGGTACCATTGGACCATATCCCTAGTGTCACGACCTGTCCTCGGGGCTCGTGCCGTGACTACCACAAGCTCGCCTTCCATAGGCCAGGGGCTGGAAACTAGCACCAAGGTGTAATTCCCGATAAAAAGGGAAGGAATTGACTATGTAAGGTAAACAAACACACATAGAGTAAGCAAGAAGAAGTAATCACTAAATAAAACAGGGTACAATAGTAAGTATTGAAAAAGTACGTGGGCCAGAATACAAACCCAAACTGAAAGTAAAGTACAACTGAAGGGAAAGTACAACAACTGAAAAGGAAGTACAAAAACTGAATATTAAAGCCGCAACGTTGGGCCTTCCACTGGAAGTCCCACATGAAGGGTGGGTGCAGATAACCTCCACAGCTCCTCGGGTCCAGTCATCCGCTCCGTGTATGTCCCTCCCAGTGGTCCACCTCCACGTACCGACCGCTCCACTAGCCTCTACCACGATCAGCGATGTCCGTCATCTGCATCCAACAAAACGTAGTGCGGGAATAGCCCATGTAGGGGTGAGTATAGCTACACAGTAGGGACTCCGAGACCCCCGAAGGTCTCCCAGAATCAATAAAGGATAATCCACAAAGGAAAGATACAATCACGAAGTAACATCCGACACTACTTAGGTATATTCCCATACATATACCAAGTCATCAATTCCGGTTTGGCTCCAGCATCCGAGCCCAAGTACAACCCAGTCCACACAGGAAATCATAACTCAATACACACAGGAAAGAATAATGTAATCCACACAAGATATCAAGTCAATAATATCAAAGATAAAGATTGAAAGTCAAGACTCAACTTACACAGGTATAATTTTTCATAAGACGATAGAGATGATCAATTGTAGCCACTGATTCATCTAAGCCGTCAGACCCACACATGATTGATAGGTACTACCCCCACAATGACCCACAATAGATCGATACGTAGTAACCCCTGCAATGACCCATAAAGAATCGATAGGTACTAACCCCTGCAATGACCCACACAGGATCGGTATGCGCTGGCCCACACAGGACCACTGAGCGTTAACCCACACAGGATTTGACCCACACAGGATCGGTTTCACTGACCCACATTGGATCGCTGGGTTCTGTAGTCGTCGCCATCGAATCCACGGAGGATTCATGTACAGTCGTCATTGTCGTCGCAGTCGCAGCCATCTCTAGGGTTCCCACACACAGTAAGCTCATTTTGGGAGGGTCTGCTCCATGAGCCGAGGGGCTGATACATCAACTGGCACGATTTCTGGATTTGATGTATCCAAAATTTCTGTATCATAAATAGGAACTCAACGTCACAAACAGTGTGTCAATCGGACGTCCGGTCTGAGAGTTATTGGCTTTTTTGTCCTAGGGGCCCAGTTGGTTTTTAAGTCAAACCAACCCGACCGTACTCCAACTACATCCAAACCTCGAGCAGAGTAAGCCAAATGGTTCATTTCTCTAAGAGGAATCCAACAATGTCGACGGCACATCAATCCGACATCCGGAGCTCAAGTTATAATCGTTTCCGCTCCGATGGTCCGGTTGTTTTGTGTATGAACCAACCCGGCCGAACCCAAAGTTCTCCTAAACATTGAGTGTAATATACCAAAATGACCGTCTCGATCCAAGGATTGCATCGCAGCTGACGGTGCGTCGATCGGAGGTCTGTAGCCCATGTTATGGGCAAAGGACCGGAAGAGGTCTGAAAATGGGGGTTTCGGGCCCAGACCGACCCGAACCTGGTCAGGTTCTTGCCCGCTTGGGCGCGGCCCGACCCGGATGGCGTGGCCCGGCCCGGCCTGGGCACTGCGCGGTGCAGCCCGGCGCGCTCGCGGTCCGCCGGCCAGCTCAGTGTAACTGAGCTGGGCGGTCAGGGGGGGGGGGGGCGACTAGCCCCTTTTCAATTAAACGCCCCCCCCCCCACGTGGGGGCCACTGCTGTTCGGCTAGCTGTGGGTTACGAACCCCTGGATTCTCCCCTGACCGGCCGGCCCACTCATGCCGGCCGGCTGCTGCCACCACGGGACCGGGTGGTCCGGTCCCCCAGCTCCGACGCCGGCGGCCGGAAACCGGCTGTCGCTCCCTGCTCCCCCACGGCCTTGGTCTGTCCGGCACAGCACGATGGCATCATGCCCCTCCTCCGCGGCCCCGCTCTAGCTGCACTATTTTTCTGATTCTCTGGTGCGGCGCCACGACACCATGACCTTCTTTGACTTCAATGGCGCGGAACGACGGCGCCGCGCATCCTTACCACACGATCCCGCGCGGTGCGACGACACTGCGTCACATTCCTTCGAACCGCAACAACATAAAGATAACGGAGGACGGTCAGCCGTGTTTGTGCGGTCTGACCCCCTCTCTTTAATCGATAGAAAGCGGTCCAATTTGAAACATGGAACGACGACAAAAGATTTCACGAATAACAACAACAGGAAATCCCCTACCTCATGCGTTGTTGAACAAAGGCTCATCGCGGAAGAAGGCGTCGCGGAAGAGGGTTCCATACACGCTTGACGAAGATTGTCTGACGTGGGGCGGCATCTCACACCAGCTGCAGAGTGGAGTAGAAAGACATGTCGTCTTCCTTTTGTGTTGGCGTTCTTCATCGGAATGTGGCATTCTCCGCGTTCTTCAATGTGGATGATAAACTTCTTCAGAGGAAGATTTCTCCCTCTCTCAAAAACCCAACACCACGAAATAACCCCCAAATAAAATAAGTGTTTTTCTTATTTTATTATAACTTTCCATTTATTTAAATTTTAAAATTCAAATGCTTAACTCCCAAAATAAATGGAATGCATTAATGTGAAGGAAGTCACATTATTTAATACATGGGGGTTTAAAGGGGAAGAGTTATGGGGGTTTCGAGAATTTGAAGGGGTGGAGTTCGTGTTGTCCCCACCACCCTCTTAACCTCTCATAGGTAGTTTCCCAACTTCCACTCAAAGGATAAAACCACCTTAAAAGATATAAAATTTTAGCTCAATTTTATTTTACCTTCCACAATTTTTAATTAATCCTCTTGAGGAAACACAACCCCAGTAAAGGTCTTTTTATGAAATTACCGACTCTACGGTTCCATCAGTGTCCTCAGATTACGATCCCAAGCACCGGTTCAAAAGTTAGAAAAACCAGATCGTTCGTTCACTGAATGTACCCGAGCTAAATTTCCGTAAATGATTCCGGGCACACCGGGCCTAGGAATCAAGTTCCATCAAAAACTGAATTCTTGTAAAATCCCAAAGACAATTAAGAAAAAAATTTCCTTGAATTTTACGGGTCTTTACATTACTCCCACCTCAGGGATTTATGTCCCCTTAAAGATACATCATAAACTAGGGTAACAAATGTGGGTACTGTGCACGCATCTGAGCCTCCTGCTCCCAAGTGCTCTCTTGGAGGTTCTCGTGCTACCATCTGATGCGCACTAGAGGAATTGACCGTCCATGCAGGACCCGCTCCTGTCGATCCTTGATCTCCACTGGGACCTCCGCAAAAGTCTCCCCATCATCTATGTCCAGCTCCCAATGGTCAAGGATATGTGTCGGTTCGTGCACGTATCTCCCTAGCTGTGATACGTGGAAGACGTCGTGCACTCGGTGGAATTGAGGTGGTAGAGCCAGGCTATAAACCACCTCGCCTATCCTGCTAAGGACCTGGAATGGTCCGATGAAGCGCGGAGATAACTTGTCGCCTCAGCCAAATCTCCGTAATCCACGTTGAGGTGAGACCCGCAAGAAGACGTGGTCGCCATCCTCGAACTCCAGTGGCCTCTACCTCCTGTCAGCATAAGACTTCTGCCGGCTTTGAGCTGTCCTCATCTGCTCCTGGATGACCTGGACCTTCTATGTCGTGGCCTGGACCATCCTCGGTCCCACAAGTGCTGACTCCCTAGGGTCTGTCCAGCACATATTTGATTTGCAAGGTCGCCCATACAACGCCTCGTATGGTGCCATCCCGATGGTGGAGTTGTATTTTTTGTTGTACGCGAACTCCACCAAGGGTAGGTGATCCTCCCAGCTGTGACCAAAGTTTAGGACACATGCACGGAGCATGTCATTTAGAGTCTGAATGGTCCTCTCCGTCTGACCATCCATCTGAGGGTGAAAGGCGGTGCTCAGACGTAGCAGCATCCCGAATGCCTCCTACAACCACTTCCAAAGCCAGGAAGTAAAGCATGCATCTCGATCGGAGACATTGGACGATGGAACACCATGTAGCTGTACGATCTCCTGAATTTAGAGGTGTCCCATGCTCTCCCCTGAGCCCTGTTCTCTGATGGGTAAGAAGTGGGACGACTTGGTGAGTCGGTCGACAATCACCCAAATGGAGTGGTGACCTCTAGAAGTGCATGGAAGTACAGTCACGAAGTCCATCAATATTCTATCCCACTTCCACTCCGGGACCTCCAAGGGTTGTACCAAGCCTGCTAGTACCTGGTGTTCTGCCTTCACCTGCTGGCAGGTGAGGCATCGAGAAACGAACTCTACCATAGCCTTCTTCATACACGGCCACCAGTGTTATCGTCTAAGGTCCTTGTACATCTTCACCCCTCATGGATGTACCGCTAAAGGGGAAATGTGGAACACCCTCATAACCTCCTCTTGTAAATCAACTTGTACCATGGTACGTCCTCTGAAAATGATGACATGATCTCCTCCCACAGTAAATCCATCAGGTGCCTGTCCTAAGGATATCTGTGCACGCCGCGTCACATAGCCAACGTCTCCACGCTGCGCCTCTATGACCTGTTGTAGAAGTAGAGGAGTGACTGTGAGTGACTGTAGAAAGTCTGTTCTATCACTATTCAAGAAGGATATATGTAAAGCAGCTAGCCACTCTGTCGGATCCCCAAATAGGTGAATTCTCGTCCTCCTGCTGAGGGAATTGGATACTACGTTCCCCTTTCGAAAAGTATAGAATATCTCAAAATCATAATCCTGGAGGAACTCGAGCCATCACCACTGTCTCAGGTTCAGGTCCTTCTGCGAGAAGATGTACCTGAGACTCTCGTGGTCAGAATAGACTGTAAAGCGCTCGCCCATCAGATAGTGTCACCACATCTTCAGAGAAAAGACCACTACTGCTAACTCCAGGTCATGGGTAGCGTAGTTCTTCTCATGCTGCCTCAACTGACGTGATCCATAGGCGATCAATGCCTGCTCCTGCATCAGGAAACATCCGAGTCTGGTCCCTGATGCATCGCAGTAAACTACGTATCCTATTACCTCCTCTGGTAGCCTCAAGATAGGTGCACTGGCCAATCTATGTCTCGGCTCCTGGAAGCTCTGCTGTCATCTATCTGACCACACCAAGGGTTTCCCCTTCTTCATCAAAGCTGAAAGTGGTGTTGAAACTCTAGAGAAGTCTGGTACAAATATCCGGTAGTACATAGATAGCCCCAAGAAACTCTACACCTCCATCACACTCCTGGGTGGTTCCCAAGCTAGCACTGCCTCGATCTTTACAGGATCCACTGCAACTCCCACATCAGAGATGACGTGTCCTAAGAAGTGGACCTCACGTGTCTAGAACTGACACTTCGAGAGCTTACCATAAAGCTGGTTCTCTCAGAGTGTGTCTAGTACAACCCGCAAGTGATAGGCGTGGTCCTCCTCAGTGGTCGAGTATATCAAAATGTCATCAATGAAGACCACGACAAATCGATCGAGGTATGGCTGAAAGATCCTGTTCATGTGGCCCATGAACACTACTGGATCATTGGTTATGCCAAATGGAATAACCAAGAACTCATAGTGGCCATACCGACATCTGAAGGCCATCTTCGGCGTGTCCTCGTCCCGAACTCTGAGCTAGTGATAGCCTGATCTAAGGTCTATATTTGAGAACCACTGTTCTCCCTTGAGCTGATCGAAGAGGTCATCGATCCTCAGTAGCAGATACTTGTTCCTCACGGTCACCTTGTTCAGGTGACAATATTCGACACAAATTTTCAAGCTCTCGTCCGCCTTTTTGGCGAACAATATTGGGGAAACCCAGGGTGAAACAATGGGTAGGATGACTCTCTTTCCCTACAAGTCCTCCAACTGTACCTGTAGCTCTCGAAGATCAGCAGGGGCCATCTGATATGCTGGAGTGGATATCAGGGATGTCCTGGGGTACAGGTCAGTATAAAAGTCTACCTCTCTGTGAGGAGGTAGCCCTGGGACGTCTTCGGGGAAAAAGTCCACATACAGATCCACCACTACAGGAAAACCAGGACTCCTCATGTCAACTGCTCCTAGGATGAGGCTAGCCATCTGATGAGTGATGGGATATCCTCTCCTCTGTGTGTGATCATCCTGTGCTGCAATGTCTCCCTTCTCGCTGGTGAAGGTGAACCTGCTCCCGTCGGTGCGTATACACCGCACCTTGCGCCTAATATAGTCAATCTGAGCATGGCCTGTAGATAACAAATCCATGCGCAAGATGATGTCGTAAGGCCATGATGCTTCTACAAGAAGATCCCAGCCGAAGATCTCTCCTCCTAGAGTAAGCTCACACTACCAAAACCAGGGTGTAATCGTCGAGTCTTCTCCCATACGAGTATCTAGCCGTAAAGATCGATCCAATGGCTCTGTCAGAATCTCTGACCTCCGAACAAGGGCAGTGGCTATGAAAGAATAACTTTCTCTTATGTCTATAAGAACTACATAAAGGGTGGAGTAGACAAAAATAATACCTCAAATCATCTCGGGTGCACCGTGGTCGTAGGCCTCTGCTGCCTGGAGCTGTGCCTGTCTCTTCCCACCAGCTCCCTGTGGTCAGGGTGGACCTCCTGGTGGTGTTGGTGGTAGAGCCTGAAAGCATCACCCACCACCTGCTGCTCGACCAGCTCATCTGCCTCGTCCGCCTGCTCCCTGCGGACCGCCACGGTCGACCCTCTACCTCTGCCTGGGTGGTCCCTCAACCGTCTGCTGCTCCTCGGCACGGTGGGTCGGGCAGTTACGAGCCATGTGGCCCTACCCGCCGCATGCATAGAACTGTCTGCCTCTCGTAAGACTGGATCTACGTTGTGTGCCCCGTACCTCTGAGCCAGTGTCCTGAGGTCATTTTCCTGAGGGTCTGGTCTTCCTGGAGCCATGTGTCATCCATCGACTGCTTGTTGTAGAAGACTCTGCTACGTGCCGCCCTGCGGTAGGTCTCGCTACTGATGTAGGCTCAGCAAGGAAGCTCTCGATGAGAAGGGCTTGCTCCAGTACCCCTGTATGTGTCAGAATGCTGAGGGAGATCAGCGATACCCTAATCTCATGCCTCAATCCCTACTTGAATGTTTGGGCCTGGAAGAATGGGTCTTGTACCATGTTCGTCCAATAACGTGAGAGGTCTGTAAATCTCGCCGAGTACAGGGCGACCGTCACGCTGCCTTGCCGCAGCTATAGAAGCTTCTAGATGCGCAACACAGAGAGGGTGGTTGGGGAGAACTCCGAGAGGAAGAGTCTCTCAAAGTCCGTCCAGAGGAGTGATGCCACATTGTGAACCTAGAGCATCAAGCTCCACTGTCTGCCAACTGCCGTGTGCAGGAGACTCGTAGCAAGGATCACCATGGGGTCTGCTGGTGTCCCTACCAAAAGGAAAACTCGTACAACTGCCTCCACCCAATCCTCAACTGCCTGAGCGTCCGTCTCCCCATGGAACCTGGGCAGTCGCTGATGCTGGAACTCGTGCAGTACACTAAGGCGATGTGCACTCTCAGCGGCTGGGGCTGGTAGAATCGGTGGCTCGGTGCGTAGAGGTACCGTCGGTGCCTCTACTGTCAAAGGGCCTTGTACCGAGTCCTCGACGCTCGGTGGGCTGTCGTCACGTACAAAACTAGAAACCCTAGCTAGCTACTATCGTGGGGCCATCCTGAAAAGAAACAGGTGCGCCATGATCAAACAATATACCTAGTGAGCTGACAAAAAGTAATCACAATGAAAACTTGAAACACACATGCAATCAATGTTTTCGTGCACTATGTCGGAAATCATATGTCAGGGTCCTGGTGTACAGATACGTCGGCCTCCACACCAATACTGGACTCCCTGGACTGATAACCACACTGAATACTCTTAACACTATTTCTTCACATAGAAAAAGATCAGAGTCCTGAGTTCTATGGTAGAACCGAACTCCTCTGATACCAATTTGTCATGACCCGTCCTCGGGGCTCGTGTCGTGACTTCCCCTAGCCCGCCTTCCATAGGCCAGGGGTTGGCAACTAGAACCAAGGCGTAACTCCTGATAAAAAGGGAAGGCATTTCCTATGTAAGGTAATCAAACACACACTGAGTAAGCAAGCAGAAGTAAACACTAAGTAAAACTGGGTACAATAGTAAGTGCGGAAAAAGTAAGTGGGCCAGAATACAAGCCCAAACTAAAAGTAAAGTACAACTAAAGGGAAATTACAGTAACTGAAAAAGAAGAACAACAACTGAAAAGTAAATCCGCAACGTCAGGCCTTTCGGTGGAAGTCCCACATAAAGGGTGGGTACAGATAGCCTCCACAGCTCCTCGGGTCCAGCCGTCTTCTCCGTGTACGTCCCGCCCAGTGGTCCACCTCGAGGTACTGACTGATCCACTAACATCTACCACAATCAGCGATGTCTGTCTTCTAAATCCAACACAATGTAGTTCGGGCATAGCCCATGCAGGGGTGAGTATAGCTACTCAGTAGGGACCCCGACACCCCCGAAGGTCTCCCTGAATACACAAAGGATAATCCACAAAGGAAATATACAATCATGAAGTTACATTCGACACTAATTAGGTATATTCCCATACATATACCCTAGTCATCAATTCTAGTTTGGCCCAGCATCCGAGCCCACGTACAACCCATTCCACACAGGAAATCATAACCCAATCCACACAGGAAAGCATAACATAATCCACACAGGATATGATGTCAATCTTATCCAAGATAGAGATTGAAATTCAAGACTCAGCTCACACAAGTATACTACTTCGTAAGACGATAGAGATGATCAGTTATAGCCACTGATTCATTTAAGCCGTCCGACCCACACGAGATCGATAGGTACTAACCCCCACAATGACCCACAAAGGATATATAGGTACTAACCCCTAAAATGACCCACAAAGGATCGATAGGTACTAACCCCCGCAATGACCCACATAGGATTTGACCCACACAGGATCCATATGCGCTGGCCCACACAGGACCGCTGAGCACTGACCCACACAGGATCTGAGCCACACAGGATCGGTAGGACTGACCCATGTAGGATCGCTGAGTGATGTAGTCGTCGCCGTTGAATCCACTGAGGATTCCTGTACAGTCGTCATCGTTGTCGCAGTCGCAGCCAACTCTAGGGTTCCCACACACAGCATGCTCGTTTCGGGAGGGTCTGCTCCACGATCCAAGGAGCTGATACATCAACTGACCCGATGTACAAAGTTGATGTATCCAAAAGTTCCATATCGTCAACATGAACTCAACGTCACAGACAACGCGTCAATCGGACGTCCGGTCTGATAGTTATAGGCTTTTTCTTACCAGGGGCCCGGTTGGTTTTTAAGTCAAACCAATCCGAACATACACCAACTGCGTCCAAACCTCGAGCAGAGTAAGCCACAAGGTCCGCCTCACTATGAGGAATCCAATAAAGTCGACAGCACATCAATCGGACGTCTGGAGCTCATGTTATAAGTGTTTCCGCTCCGAGGGCCTGGTTGGTTTCGTGTACGAACCAACCCGACCGAACACAAAGTTCTCCGAAACCTTTAGTGTAATATACCGAAACGACCATCTCGATCCAAGGATCCCATCGTAGGTGACAGTGCGTCGATCGGAGGTACATAGCCCATGTTATGGGAAACGAACCGGAAGAGTTCTGAAAATGGGGGTTTCGGGCCCGGACCGACCCGGCTCGAAACCCCCTGGGTTGGCCCGAACCCGATGGACCCGAATCGGGTTTGGGTCCAGCCCGCTTGGGCGCGGCCTGGCTCGGCCCGGCGCGCCGCAGGTCTGCTGGCCAGCTCGGTGTAACTGAGGTGGGCGGTCAAGGGGGGGGGGGTGGCTGCCCCCTATTCAATTAAACGCAGCCCCCCACGTGGGAGCCGCTGCTGTTCGGCCAGCCGGGGGTTACGAACCGACGACTTCTCCCCTGACCGGATGGCCGGCTCCGGCCAGCTGGCTGCTGCCACCGCGGGACCGGCTGGTCTGGTCCCCCTGCTCCGATGCTAGCGGCCGAAAACCGGCCGCCCCTCCCTGCTCTACCGCGGCCTTGGTCCATCTGGTATGGCGCGACGGCATCATGCCCCTCCCCCATGGCCCCACTCCGGCCATGGTTTTTTCGTGATTTTCTGGCGCGACGCGATGGCGCCGCGACCTTCTTCGATTTCATTGGCATGGCGCGACGGCGCCACGCATCCTTACTACATGATCCCGCACAGTGCAACGGCACCGCGCCACTTTCCTTCGAACTATAACAACACAAAGATAAGGGAGGAGGGTCGGTCGTGTTTGTGCGGTCCTCCCCCTCCTGTTAATCGATAGAAAGTGTTCCAATTTGAAAAGAGGAATGATGACGGAAGATTTCATGAATAACAACAACAGTAAATCCCGTACCTCAAGTATTGTTGAACAAAGGCTCATCGCGGAAGAAGTCGTCACGGAAGAGGGTTCCGTACACACTTGATGAAGATCGTCTGAGGTGGGGTGGCGTCTCACACTGGCTGTGGGGAGGAGTAGAAAGAAACGTCATCTTTTTTTGGTGTTGGCGTTCTTCGTCGGAGTGTGGCGTTCTTCGGGTTCTTCAACGTTCAAGATAAAATCCTTCAGAGGAAGATTTCTGCCTCTCTCCAAAACCCAGTACCACAAAATAACCCCCAAATAAAATAATTGTTATGCTTATTTTATTATAACTTCCAATTCATTTAAATTTTAATATTCAAATTCTTAACTCCCAAAATAAATGGCATGCATTAATGTGAAGGAAGTCACATTATTTAATACATGGGAGTTTAAAGGGGAAAAGTTATGGGGGTTTAGATAATTTGATGAGGTGTAGTTCGTGTGGGCCCCACCACCCTCTTAACCTCTCATAGGTAGTTTACCAACTTCCACTCAAAGGATAAAACCACCATGAAAGAAATAAAATTGTAGCTCAATTTTATTTTACCTTCCACAATTTTTAATTACTCCTCTCGAGCAAACGCAAACCCATTATAGGTCTTCTTAAGCAATTACCGGCGTTGTGGTTCCATCGGTGTCCTCGAAATTCGATTCTGAGCACCGGTTCAAAAGTTAGAAAAACTCGCTCGTTCGTTCACAGAACGTACCCGAGCTGAACTTTGGGAAATGATTTCGGGCACACCGGGCCTCGGAATCGGGTGCTGTCAGAAACTGCGTTCTTGTAAAATCCCAAATAAAATTAAGAAAAAAATTTCCTTGATTTTTACGAGTCTTTACACCTAGTAAAGCACAATTAACATTAAAGGATGTTATCATTGATGAAAAATTTCATCAAAAGGTATTCAAAACATTTCTTAAGGAAAATATGATTTTCAATTAGAAATGTCTTATTTAAAATAATTTTTTCCTATAATATTAAGGTAAAATTTTGAATTGAAAATAAACATAGAAAATTTTAAATGAGGCTTAAAATCATTGACTATAAATTACCTCATTAAATTTATATTCATATATAATCATTAAAAAATAATTTTTTTCCCGCATTTAGTAAAATGTACATCATGTTGAATATGAAAAGAATATTATTTTTAATCGTTTTTGAGAAAATTAAAACCTTGGTAAAATTTACATTAAAAATAATGGATTAATTTTTAAAGGCATTATTGAGTACATTTTAGAAAACATTGATATGGATGAAAAATGATTTCCGATCAAAATAGGATGAATAATGTCAAGTTTTATAAAAAATAATTTTCTCAAAACAATTTAGTGCCAAAGAGATATAGAAAGACTAATAATATATAAATTTTAGAAATAACTATAGTATAATAAAAATTTATCTGTTTTATTAAGTAAGGATATATAATTTACTCAACGGAAATTCAATCCTAAACAATTCTGATTAAAATTTGAATAAAGCATAAATCCCCACCACATTGGTATTTATTGAATTACAAAACCAATGAGAGAAATGAAATATAATAATTCATTAAAAAATTTATATAAATGAATTCAAGATATATCTTATCAAATGGGGATTTTATAAACAACATTAAATAAACAAGTAATGAATATGGAATATGACTCACAAGAAACAAAAGTGAGATGGTAAACCCTTATCTCAAGTTATATATTACATCATAAATTTTAAAATACATTATATAATAAATATATAATTATTATACGAATATTATATAAGAATATTTAGACATATATTTCCATATAATATTAGTAATAATATATAATCACATGTTAATTAACGATTCATTAATAAAATCACTATTTTAAGTGATAATTACTTTGTTTTTCATTTATATTTCAATTACATGGTTCTAGTACTTGCAACTAAATCAGGGTTTAATCATCCATAAAATTTTAATAATGAAATAATTATCATATTTATTCATCATATACACTTTATTTATAATTCATAATAAAAAATTAATTGCATTGCTTCATTAATATGGTAGTTTTCCTGTATGCATGAGTAATGTTTCCAATTTTTTATGGTTGAATTGAATAAAATTTAAATAATAATTCATCTTTACAAAATAAATATTATATCATAAATTTGATATATATTTATTTAATATTCCCCCCCCCCCCCAATGTAAACATAAAAATCAAAATGAATTAAATCACATTGTGGAGGGGTAACCCACACGTATATATGATTGACGTTACAATTTTTTCAATGGATGGAAATGTAAGATGTTAGATATGATATTATAATCAATCATAAAAATTATCCATTAATTATGGGGATAGAAAATTAATTATATCACTACGTGGAAGCGATAGTCCACACATACACACGAGCGAGACATTCATTTACCATTTGATGGAATAAAAGGTTAAGAATGGCAGTTTAATAATAATAAGAATAACATGTCATTATATTGAGGATACACAATTTATTATTTTATGATGAATACCATAGATTTATAAGAGTTAGAAGAAGAAATAAATTGAAAGAGGTCTGACTGGATGATTACCTTTTCTCTTGTAGACATCCTTTAGATATCTTATTAAAGACCATTGGATTGGTCTTTTAAGAGGAAAATAACCTCTTATTAATGGATAGGGTTGTTTATAATATATTCAGTCAAGGTTTCATCAGTATGGGTGGATCAATTTGGTGTAAATATGAGAGAGGAGGGTGTCCATTTATAAAGGAGGGAAGGGACATTCTTATAATTTTTAAAGATTTTAAAATATTGTGAAGTCAAATTCATGGAAAAGTGGTTCCATATTAAATTAAATTAAAATTAAAGATGATATAGGATTGAAATAAACTCACCAATTGGATTTATATAAATTTTATTTCATTTAAACCCTTATCTATTTAGTTTTACCCACATTAACACTTTTTATCCTTAACTGTGGTGAAAAATTTTTCAATTGTCAAGGGTTATAAATTTACATGTAAAGTTAAAATTTTCCCAAAAATTGTCATGGGATAATATTTTATACCATTTTATACACCCTATTTTTATTAATTTTTTCTGATTTTTAAATCATTCAATAAAATATTATATAAAAAATGATCAGTAATGCCAATTTGGGATTATTCATTTAATTTTACTTGTAAGGATTGAAAGGTAGAAATTTATTTTTAATCTATACCATTTACCCATAATTATACATTATAATTACCCATTTAATTCATGGAAGACAATAATTAATCAAAAAATTATTATTTTCTTGTTTTTAGAATTATTTAGTAAATTTCTATAATTCTTCCACAAACACTGTTAGAATTGCTTAAAATATTAAGGTAATTATACCACCATTAAAAGGTTAAATAACACAAAAATATCAATTAAATAATTAATTAACATTCAAAATTATTATTTATAATTTTTGATGACCTATTTTCATTTCCTAAAAAAAATATTTGATTTTTTAGATGAAAATAGTGTGACATTTTGTATTTTTCTTTACATAAAATAACATATTATTCATTATCAAAAAATGGAACCAAATTCCCATAGTATTTAACCATGGATGAGTATGATTGAACCAAAATAATCTAATATATTAAAGGATAGTGTTAGTTTTATATTAAAGGGTTATCCCATTATTTTAACCTAGATTTACCCGGTTTACACTTATTGAGGTGAAAAATATTGTTCATGATTACTATTCGCAATGATAAAAAATAAATGGGACCAATGTTCCAATTTCTAACATCATGACTCAAAATATAGAATCAATATTTTAATATTAAATTTATAGAAATCTGGGAAATTAATTTTTTTAAAAATTCAATAAATATAATGAAAAAACAATTTTTTAAAAATCCATTGTTACGAAAAATAATTATATTATATCTAAATCATGAATATTGATGATTAAAATAGAATTAAATAGATAATTATAATCAAAATTCATTATATTCAACTTTAATAATAATCCCAAAATATAATGATACTTTCAAATTACTATAATAAATTAAAAGAGATATCCATAATTGAAAAATCAGTATTTATCACTCTTTACTGAAAATCAATCATTTTAGAAAAATCCCAAAATTCCACCATATGTTAATTGTGATATGATATTTTAAAACTTAATTTTCAATTTATAATAAGAAATTTAAAACTTTTAAAGAAATTTATTATAATATTTACTCCAAAAAAGATGAAAAACAATTTTTTGAAGAAAGTATAATTTTGATACATATAATTACTTTACTAAAACCTGATTTCTTATTTAATAAGCTAAAAAAATTAATTGACTATGACCATCATAAAAATATTTTACAATATTATTATTTATATTCTTACCCACTAATTCAACGAATAGGTTATAACAGTCACATTAAAATAAAAGGATTTATATAGTATATCACAATTCGCTTAAATCTTGGTGTTTCATGTTATGAAAGCTATCAAGATTTTTATTGTATTAAATTAAAATATGTGGTGTTTAATTTACCACTAAAATATTTTACATACTCTTAGTTTTTTCCTCAATTATTATTAGTTCAATATTTTCAAATACCTTTTTCTAAAATCCACATTTTACAAAGGGTTAATAAAATATCTTTTCAAAAAGGGTTTTCAAAACATAATGATTACCAGAAATAACACACAGTATGTTCCCAAGATAAGGATAATGTTAGTGTTTAGTTAATATATTGACAAGAAGCATAAATATAAAGACTAATGTATAATATAAAGTAATAGAGAACATAATCATGATTAATTTAATAACCATAAAACTATAAATCTATTAGGGGTTAAAAGACCATTAAGTCATCAAAAATAAAGGTAAAAGAATATAATTTTTATTTCGATATCCATTTCTTAAATTTGTTGGAATATTTTACTATCAATATTGAGAATAATAGATAATATCTTTTCTTGGTATGTTTCCATTTCATAATAATAATTTCATCCTTTTCCAATGATTCGATAAATTTAGAATTCTTCTCGTACTCTTTGAAATGAATATTCTAGATGAAGATGAACTAGGAGGCTCCTACTATGCAACGGATCATGAAGGCTACCCATGGTAGCCTCACCTGAATGAATATCACCTCAAGTAAATGGTTTAGATGGAATCCACCAATTAGAGGCTTGAAGATGAATACAGATTGTTCGTTAGTTTCTGTTGATATGTGAGGTGGGGGATCATTCAGGACATCAATGGTTTAGTGGTTCTGGATTTCTAAACCTGGGTGGGATATGGGACACCTTTACAAGTAGAGGTTATGACATTGTGGAAAAGACTCATGGTTTTCAAGCATAGGGGACTGGAGCTCGTAGAAGATGAAACTTACCCCTTGTAGGTCTATAATGTGCTCCAAGGCCAGGGAACTATACCTTGGTGTAATGAATAAATAATTCATATGTGTCGAGGGAGGCTTTGAAATAACACTAGAGTGTCTCATACATGGTGGTAGGGGAATATGGCAGTAGATTATCTGGCTTCTCTTGAATTTCGAAGCCCCAAGAGGTTACCTTTCCATAACATTCACAGTCTCATGCCGAAGGGGTTAACATCATTAGATTGGATTCCCTTGGACTTTATTACTTCATACCCCCATACTTGTATCTATTTTGGATTTTTTTGGGTATTTTATGTGACTTTTTGGGGTTGTATGTTTTGTTTTATTTCCATTTTTAAATAAAAATATCTATGAAGAATATTCAAGAATATTTTTTCGTGCCCAAAACAATAAAATTAACTTAAGACCCCCAACAGAATAACAATTCATTCCTTCCTTCTTTAGACATTTTCCAAAACTAGAATGATTATAACAAGGTGAACAGTATGGATAAATATTCATATGATGAAATAATACACTAATATCTAAATACATAATCATAACACCCATAGTACAACTTAATCCATTATATAAATAGTAATCCTTATTTCTCCTCCAATAAATATATGATGAAATTTAAAACTAAAAAATCTATAAGATTTTTTCACTTATTTTTCCTCAAGATAAACATTTAAAATTATCCTCAAACAACATGAAGTAGCTCATAATTTCATATAAAAAATCATTTTAATACATTAATCTTATATTATCCTAAAACATTCTAATAACTCAACCACGATAAAAAATTAATGAAAACATACATTCTTCAAAAAAATAACTCTATACAAATTTCTCAAAAAAATCATAAACTATTGAATATATTCCATAAATCCTAAAATGAAAGAAACATCATCATAATTCCCTTTTTTATGAAATCATTAATCTTTTTCATGTTCACCCATACTATAAAAATTACATTATCAATATCAATCAAATATTTATCCCAACTAAACATTAATATCTCAAAATTAGACACAGATTAAGCAATATCTACACCTCAATCAAGTGTATTTAATGAAATATAACCATTCCACTAAATTAATTTTCTAGTATATCATTTACATTCAATATATGATTTAAAATTATTAAAAAAACTTCTACAAAACAAACCATAGAAGTTTAATGAATCTTATAAATAGAATATCAATAATAAATCACTTCTAAAAAATAATTCTTGAATCCCAATATTTAAAAACTTAAATAATTATACATAAATGATTGAAATAACATATAACCTTCTTTTATGTTTGATTCAACCCTTGTATGTGTTCAATGACTCATATAATTTCAATGTTCCCCTGACATAATATATTGATCTATATATGATACATTAGGATTTACTTTATTTATATCCATCACACCCTTCTTTTTTACTCAGAAATTAATCAATATATTCAATTATTTTACACACATAATACATCATACAATTAATTTGATGTATTTACATAGAATATTATTCAATCATTCATGACTTGTATGAAATTGAATGTTCATTTCTTTATAGCCTTCTTCAATTAACTCCTATGAAACACCAATTTTATCTACTTAGGTGTGTCATGAATATCATCCAAGTTGATGTTTTTAATCATATAACATGTTATATAATTGGTAATATCAACAAGTTTTCACATTCCATCTCCAATTTCAACTATTTTCTATTGTGGTCAATCATTACATTGTCAATTTTTTCTGCATTAACATGGTTCTTTCAAGTTCTAACCCTTGACTAAAAAGGGAATGTGATGTATGGGAAGAAATAGTCCTTGTAAGTATTCATATAATCATGAAAAATTATTTGTAGGATATCTAAATCATGGAACTTTATTTTTAATCCAATATACCTCAGGTTTAACCTAGCTTATCTGTAGTCACAATCTTTTCAAATACATCATAATGAATCATAATGAAAAATTGAATTAACCAAATAATATCATGTGTGTGTGTGTTGGGCTACTTATTTAGTCTTAGTCCCAATAAACATGAAATGGTGATGATCATTTTAATACCCAACCTAAAAAATTTAGAGGTTTTACCCCTATGTGTATATGCGCCACAACCACATCAACTTATTAGTATCTTAGCATGAATGTATTTTCTATGAAAACTAAATACATTGTTTTACCATAAATTTGGAGGTTTTATTATATTTAGACTTATACTAAGTGTTCTCCCTATATTTTTAACTTCATAGTTAAAAAAATCTAATCCTTACTCTACTACAAACTACAATGACCAAAAATTTTCATATATTAATATTACATCTTATTAAATGAAAATTTGATATAGAACATTACTATCCACACCAAAATCATAAAGGATTGTTGTATTTTGATACTACATAAGTTATAATCTTATTTCATGAATGATATTCAACATTACCCATAAGTATCTTCTCACACAGTAGACTTTATAGAAATACCCTACCTAAAAGTTTTCTTTTAACTTGGGGAAAGGATCCCTGAGAAATGGTTATCTCAAATGCTCTATAAGGGTAAAAAATGAGATATATATAACATAAAAAATTCTCATACATATATTCTACATAAAAATGTAATAATATTTATTAAATAAAATATAAAAACCATACGAAATCCATATAGGTTTATTGTCTTTGGATTCTAGGAAATATAAATAACTGGTAAATAAAAATTTGACATCATCTATAGCTTATTCTATCATAAATAGTACCCACATTGACCCATATTTCTGAATAAATTTCTTCACATACTAGGAAAAGAAACTTAAGAAAGGGTTATAACCGATTCCTATTATTTCTAAAGAATATAGACACCAATCATATAATATTCATGAGATATAAGAACATAAAAAAACATTTTAAAAATTATATCATGCACAATAAAGATCATGATATCATTTTATAAGATAAATCATAGATGTTTATAAAGAATATATTTTATGAGATCATAAAACAAGAAATAAAATTTTGGAATACAAATAATCATAAAAAATCATTTCCATATTAGTCATAGATCACTATTAATGCTATCATAATAGAAAAGTTCCTTTACTAAATTGTGTTCAATCCCCATTCTGGCCATGTGTTACTGAACCTAATTTACTTCTCATTCTAGCCCTATATTAATAAATTAAGATCATTTCCCATTATAGTAATATCTTTATAATGATATATAAATATTTACCCAACTCAATTTAGGGAGATATTGGTACCACCCAAAAAATAATATAAAAACATAAATATGTGTTCCACAAGGACATAAATGATTTCTCATATGAGAACCCATGAAATGAAATGGGTTTCATAGTTATCATTCCATCATAAACATAAACCAACCATAGTATTAATATGGAAATTATAATTGAAAAATATCCCCATAAAAACATAAGTATCATCAAATAATATTATCTTAGATGGAAAATAATTCTTATGGAAAATTTCATTTTTTATTTTAAAAATGCATTCTTTTCTTAAAATAATGTAGAATTTAAAAATAAAAAATTTTCACTGAAAATAACCTTATAATATTGTAAGGTATGATTTTGGGAATGTAGGAATCAGTAATTAAAGAATATATATCCATGTTATATAAGTTAAAAAACATCACTTTCATAATTTTTTCAGAAAATTCACAAAGTACATGTTTAGGAAAATGAGCAAAAGATTTATTTCAAACCATTTAGTTAAAAGTCACACATGTTAAAAAATGACATAAAAATTTCACAATAACAATAATAATATCGTTTAAAACATTTTTAAGACCCATTAACATGGAAGATAAATATTCCCCAGCATATATTTACATAAAAACAATCTAGAATAATAATGAGATTGTGAAATTAACTCTTATATTATGTATGATTTCCTTTATAATTTTTTTATACTAAAGTATTAATGACTAAATAATATTATTAACTTATTAAAAAACAATATTAATATTAATTATATCATATATGGTCTTATTATATTCTGTTTATTAATAATATTTCATTGTTACTCAACTTTTGTGCGTCAACTGATTCAATTTACTATGCATGTTTTTTTCATATAAGTCCCATCTTTTTCATAAGATATTGATACATCATTTTAAAAATGATATTAAGGTATTATATATCATATTTATTCATTGTATACATTTATATAAGAATTCTTGAATAGTGAATATGGAAAAATAATCGCATCACATCATGGAGACGGTAGACCATACGTACACACGAGCATTGATATCATTACCTTAAAAGTAAAAGTGTAAGGATGTGGGTGGAATATATTATCTTCTAAATAAATTTAATTTTATGATTATATATATATATATATATTATTTCACTCTTTATAACCATCCATGTAATGTAGTGATGACAAATAGATTACACAACATCGTGGAGATGGTAAGCCATATGTACGCATGAATAATACTTTCTTTTTTCTTATGACGGATAGAAGGTGGAATAATGTTTTTACATGACCACAATTAAATCATAGAATTTAAGTTATATTTCATTTATTTCTTTATAATAGAAATAATACATGAAGATGACGAAGAAGAAGACATAACTATGGAAGAGTGTGTAAAGATGATTAACTCTTCCAAAGAGAACATCATTTAAATATTCTCCAAGGAAAACTCATATTGGTCCTATGAGAATACGATAACCTATATAATGCGGATAGGTTGGTTTTTAATAGAAATTTTTAGGGGATGGATGAGATTTAAGGCTGAATGTGATGTGAATAAGTGAGGGAGGAGGTTCCCTTTTATAATTGAGGTGAAGGAACTTTTGGAATCTCCAAAAATATTAATTTACAATAAATTCAATCTAAATACCAATACATAAAAAAAGAAATTTATTCAAATCCATGACAAGAAATTTTTTCTATATCATCAACCAATAGGTTTTAAACATGTATTGATATAATTATTATCTTTATCATATTGATCAACCCATATAAAACCTCTTTTAATTTTAACTAAGGTAACAATTTTTTCAATAATAAAATGTTATAATTTTTTACTTATCTTTAGTCAATTAAATACTAAACAAAAAGTTAATAACATTTTATACCATATAATATTTTTGAATTTTTAATTAATTTTTAAGACATCAAAATAATTTCATAAAATATTATTTTGTTAAAATTTCATTAGTGTTGGTTTGGACAGTGTTAATTATTTGGACATTTAAAAAAGGAATATAATAAGTTAACCTAAAATAAAAAAATTTAACATACCCATTAGAGGTCAAGGACATCTATTAAAATTAATTTATCATAATAATTATCTCAAATTATATTTATTTTTGTATTTTAAATTATATTTTTTTTTGATATTTCCATTAAATCATGAATTACAACACTAGTGTTGTACAATTATTTAATATACTAATTTCATAAATAAAAATGAAAAAGAAAATACCTTGAAAAAAATAAATATTATACCATTCATAATAATATGTATAGTTGAATATATATTTCAGATAAACTTATATTAAAAAAATTGTATTATTTAAAACACGAATGTGACATATTTAAATCATTATTCAATAATATTTTATAAATTCCATAATCCCATCCAAGTGTCCCTTAAAGTTAAAAAAATTATATTGTAAAAAAATGTCTATTAATTAAAAAATATATAGTTATATCCATTCATAACATATATTTTCCATATGTGGACACAGAATTAATATTAAAGACAAAGAATGTGAAATTTTGAGTAATTCTTTGATTAAAATATTATATATGAAAATTTCATGAACAAGTTCCCATTAAACGACTTAATTTAGATCCTTTGTTGTTAAGTATCAAATTCTATTAATTAAATAATTTTTTTTGAATTTTTTATCATAATTTGTTTGTCTTTATAATTTTATTATTAATCTAAATTACTTAATTGACCTTTCACCATGGTAATAAAATTTACTAAGGTTACTATTCAAATATTCAATAAATAAAAGGGACCTATTAACTAAATTTGGTCTTTAAGAATCAAAATTTTGGATCCAATTTTACAAATTCAAAACACATAAGTTTAAGAATTTAATTAAATTTAAAACCGATATAATGCCATGAAAAAAGTTTTTTTTTTAAAAACCCCCTTTTAAAACATAAAATGTTTTTATAATAAATTAATGTATCCAATTATTTTAGAAAAAAATAATTAGATTTTTGAAAATAAAAAAGGAAATAATTATATTTTAAAACTAATTGAAAATATAATTAGACATTATAACTACTTTACAATAAAAATTGTGTTTCCAATAAAAATCAGTATTTTCAATATTCCTTAAAAATGAATGGTTTTAGAAAATTTTAAAAATATAATTATAAGATAATTTTACATTATCAATTAAATGATGAAATTAATTTTTTTCAAATCCATTTTCTAGAACTTGTAGAAATTAATATACAATCAAAAATTAAAGAAAAACATAATTTTAAAGAAAACATAATTTTTAAGAATAAATCTATGTTATAAAAAATTATGTGATCATTTTCTAAGAACTTACCAGGAAATTAATATTGAGTTGGAAATTTATATTTATTTGTCAAATTAGTTGTTCATATTTATTCTTTCCAAATTAATGGCTAGATTATAATGGTCATTTTATACGAATAGTGTCTCGCAATTCCTTTAATCTCACAGTTGTGTGAAACACAAGTTATTGATGTATTAATATAATTTAAATTAAAATATCTATAAAAATATAGAGGTGTTAAATTATACCACTTTAAAATGAATTTCTCCCTTGAAATTCGTCACCTTGATACAAACAGATGAGGATACGTCTACATCATCACATCATCTGGTTCATACATACCTTCTTAAAATTTTTGGTTTCTCCATAAAACATTAACCAAGAGAGTTGCTTTATTTTGTATAACTTCCTTCATATGACCTAGAATCTCTCTCAGTTGTTTTTTATTTTAAATGTATTTCTCCAGTGGTATAAATTATGAGTGTAGTACAAATAAACGATCATGTATGTACTTTCTCATGAGAGATACAAGGAACACATGATGAACTTGAGAGAGATTCAATGGAAGCACGGATCGATAATATACCATCCCAACACGATATCTAATTTTAAAAGGACCAATATACCTATGGGTTAGCTTTAACATATTTCCAAATCTCATCACCCTCTTCCATGGAGATATTAGTAGAAATATCTTTTCACCCACTTCAAACTCTAGTTCTATTTATTGATTAACAGCATTTCTTTTTTGACAACTCTCATTTCCTCTTAAGTTCTATTCAATATATCTAAGATTATATGCCATTTCCAAAACTAGATCAAGTCCAAGTAGCTTTATTTCCACAAATTAATCCCACATGTAGAAGTTATACACTTCTTACCATATAGGTATTCATAAGGATCCATCTCAATACAAGAGTGAAAGCTATAATTGTAAAAAAATTCTAACAAAAGGTAGGTGTTGATCCTATCACCTAGAGAAATATATCAACATTTATTCTAGAGTTTTAATTGTCCTCTCAGACAAACCATCTATCTAAGGATGATAATTATTGCTGAAACATAACTCTCTATCTAGATCCTACTGAATAATTTTCCAGAACATTGAGGTAAACCTATGATATCGATCATATCTAATCAAAAGTGGAACTCCATGAAATCTTACTAGTTCTTTAATATATATTATTGAAATTTTATCAAGAGGGAAGTCTTATCTGATAGAAATGAAGTGTGATAACTTTTAATGGTGATCAACTGTATCCCATCTAACATTATATCCTATTGATGTTTTGGGACATCAGATGAAAATGTCCTTGGTGATGTTTTCCCATTTTCATTTTGGTATGGATAATGGTTATAACATCCCCTTAGACTTAGGTATCTTAGCCTTAACTTTATGAAAACCAAACTTTGGAAAACATATTCTGAAATATATTTCTTCATGTTATCCAACCAAAAATACTCTTTTAGAGGTATATATATATCTTGGTTCTTCTAGGATGAATAAATAATGATAAACAATGAACAGCTTCTAATAGATCTATTATATATAGTCTGTGAGGGACAAAAACACAGTTCCTAAACCATAATATTCTATCATAGTTAATGTTGAACTTAGGAACATTTATTACCTTATTTTTTAGCTATACATATTCATTATAAACCTTCTTAATCTTCACTTATGCAGATAGTTGATCATTCATTTTATTTAGGTTATATTTATCCCGTTACTTTATTATTTCTAGATCCATTATTTTCAAATAAATAAATAATTTATATTTTTTTATCCTCTTTATAGATCATAAGTCATTTTCCTATTAAATCAAATAATCTTTCACCATGTTCTCATTCCTAGGGTAGTAATTTATTGAGAAATCGTAATCTTTAATAAACCCCAAAAATATCATTTGGCATATATTCATCTTTTTTTATGTGAAAATATAATTTTATATTTTATGATGAATATATATATCACATCATTCCCTATAGATATAATACATGTATATATTTAATTCAAAAATTACGCATGTTACTGTAATCAAGAGTTGGATAAATTTTCTATTGTATTTTCAATTGTTTTGGGGAATAATATATAACCATATGATTTAGCATGAGAACACATATCATCCCCTTCTTGGATGCATTTATGTAGATCACAAACATCTCTCTACTATATGGTAGTGTAAGAATAGGTGCACTGACTAATATTCTTCATAGCCATTTGAAATTAACTACACATTCTTCTGTCTATATGAACTCAACTCCTTTCTATGTCAACTTGGTGAGTGCATTAGAAAATCAATGGAAATATTTCAAAAAATGTCGATAATATATATCCAAACCAAGAAAACATTGATGCTTAGTAACCATTGTTGGTCTGGGCCTATATTCAATAACTTCAACCATTGTGAAATCCATATATATCCCCTCTCTTGGGTTTATGTGAAGAAAAAATGAAACTTTTTGAATCCAAATTTCACACTTATTAATTTTTTAATAAAAATTATCCTTTTTAGGGTCTTCAGTACAATACTCAAGGGATCTTCATGTTCTTCCTTTCCCTATGAATAAATAATAACATAATCTATAAAAGATAACACAAATTGATCAATATAGTCGCTAATGAATCTATTTAATAAATCCATGAAGATGGTGGTGGAATTAGTAAGACCGAAAGGAATCACTATAAATTCATAGTGTCCATACCTTGTATAGAATTCTGTCTTGGGTATATCATCATTATTGACCATTATTTCATGATATCTAGAACCAAGGTAAATCCTGGAAAAGTATTGAGCTCTACATAGATGGTCAAATAAGTCATTAATATGGGGGAGATGATATTTTTTTGATAGTGATCTTATTACATTCTCGATAATTAATGATGGGTCGCATTCATACATCATTATTCAAAAATAATTGAATAGGTGAACCCATTGTGACTCACTAGGGATTATGAATCAATTACTAAAAAAAGGAATTTAACAGCCCTAGAATAGACGATTATCAATGATGAAAAAGTGCTGATAATTTGAGCAGAGTTGAGGGGCGTTAAATTTTATCAGTGTTAAAAAAGTGTTGTTAAAGATTCCCTTTAACAGTTATTTTTTAGTACTCTTAAAGGGGGATTTTTTTGGATGTCCATGAGCAACTGACCCCTTTATCAGTGCTTCCATGAGCCCTTCTATAACTCCCCCATTTAGCAGTGCTTTTAACACCCCTTTTAAGGTCTTTGAAAATTTCAAACCCCATGTGTGCCTGCCTGGATTCAAACCCTACACCTCTCATTCAAAGATGGAATTCCTTTATGAATACACCGTCTCATTTTGATATCTATTTAATTATATATATATTTATTCATATACATCGTTACAAATATATTTACATATACTTATATAATGATTTTCATATAAATTTACAAAATTTAAGTTTGTGTCTATGATATATATATACATATATTGATTTATATATATAATAAATGATAAATAATAATTAATAAATAACATATAACATATAACATATAACCTATAATAAATAAATAATAAATAATTAAAAAATTAAAAAATTAAAAAAATTTAATAAATTCTTAATTAATAATTAATAAATAGTGAAAATACGAATAATAAATTAATTATAAATAAATAAACAGACCCTAAAATGCTAAGAACCTCTAAAAACAATTAAAACACTAAAATGACTATAAAATCTGATCCATGAGTCATTTTTCAAATCCACAACCAGTCAAATCGAAGACAATGTAGTGAGATTTGATATGATATGTTGTACATGTCGAAAAAACAACTGGATCAGAAGTTATGACCATTTAAATTTTAGAAAATCAAGGTCAGTGACTAAAAGCTATATTTCATTGGCCTTCTGGGCCTTTTTGTGGAAAAAACGAGGACAACAGTCAAAGAGTTGGTCCCAGGATTTCATAGTGTAGAGCTCATTCCATGCTTCAATTTGAAATGTGGTAAAGCCTAAATGGACACGTGGATAAAATGTTATGTCCGTTTGATGTTTGAGTTGTATTTTCAACTTATTTTATATCATTTATTAATATTATGATTTTTTATCTTTAAATTGATATTATATGAAAATAACAATATAATAATAATAATATATTTAATATTAAAAATATTTTTTAATTTTTTTATAATTTAATTTTACTAAATATCTTATATATTAAGGTGTAAATGCCAATTTACCATAACTAAAAGATAATTTAAAAAATATATATTATATTTATATCAATTTAAATATATTTACATATTAGTATATAATTTTTAATGATTTTTTAAGTATAATTTTATCAGAACTTGTAAAAAAGCACTAGTAAAGGGGAGTATCTGTCAACACTTATATAAATGAATAGACAAAACACCCTTTATCATTTATTTTTTACCACTTTTAAATCCCTCTTTAAAAGCGCTAAAAAAGCACTGTTAAATACCCCTTGTAACAACACTTTTTTAACACTGAAAAGAGGGTCAATAACAACATTTTTAGCTAGTGTTGTTAAATCCCTAACGCTAGATAGACCCAATTTTGTAGAAGTGATCCATTATAAAGATTCTCTTTGATTTTATTCTTCAATTCATGTAACAAAATATTGGAAATTATTTATGATTTTTTGAAATATTTATAGTGCCTGATATGAGTTCTATTGAAGCTCAACATCATGATTCTGTGGAAGACCTAATTCTTCCAAAAATAAGTCCAAAAACTCACATACAGATGATGTTGAAATAAAGGTGATTTTATCCACAACTATAAGAGACATATAACATTCCTTAATATGAATTAAAACACACGAAATGGAAGTAATTTCCAATAAAATTCTATATTCATCCTTACATCGATAGATGATTACAGATTCATTCAAAATACAAAATCTGATTTACCATTTAGGTAAATTTATATGAGCTTCATATAGATAAAGCCAATACATTCCAAGAATCAATTCAAACTCAACTAAATGAAGGATCATAAGATTTATTGGAAGCACATTCCCACAAAATCAAATAAGAGAATAATTAAAAACATGTGATGATATTGTTGTTCTACTAGGGGTTTTGACAACTAACTTAACATCTAACTTTTGAATTAATACAAAAATTCCATTATAAAATTATTTGGAAACAAAAGTTTGTGTGGATCTAGAATGAAATAAAATAATACCTGATTTATAGTGGATGGTAAGTGTACCTTTAAACACTTCATTTCCAAACCCCACATCAGTAGTTGTGATCGCATGAGATTTAAATTTTTTTAGCATTAAAAGGTTACTGATTTTGATCATCATTAATAAACCTTGGATTAGGGAATTGATTGTCATAATTAAAATTTTCCTTGATGTTGAAACATAGAATTGTGGGAGGTGAATTTTGTGTATCATTTTCTAAATTTTTATCATTAGCTATATTTTTTCCAACACATTAGTAGTCAATTTACCAAAAAACATAATTCCCACACATAGAACATAAAATGGTCCCCTAAATAAAATTTTATCCATGATAAATTCAAATTTTTGATCATAAAGGAAATTTCATCTTATTTTCACCATGGTTTTTGGATTTTCCCTTGAATTCCATTTTTTTCTTCTTATCAAACCCATAAGATTGATGGGTGACTCCAATCTCTATCTTGGACTTAAGATCCCATATAATTATTTTTTCCTAGATATTGAATTCCCTTATGTCTAATTTCATTTAGTTACTTTATTGAAAGCCGCTGAATAATCAATAAACCCAACTCTAACATTGAATTATTAGTTGATAAGTGTTCCTTGTAAGTCTTGAAAAATTTTATTTCTAGGCACCAAAAGATTCATCATAATTTTACATAAGATAAAAAAACACCATCACCATATTCATAAAAAGATTATGAAGAAATTAATTATTAAAAAAAATAAGTTCTTTTACTCTTCCACATATAATTATTCAATTTTATCTTGTGGACTCACATTTATGATAATATTCCACCACTAATCCGCTTTTACATACAAACGATAGGCTTCCAAAATCACTTTATCATGTTATGAAAATTTGATAACCAAAAATATATATTTTTTGAACTGATCCAATGTTCATCCACTACTGGGTCAGAAGAGCCACTGAATGAAGATAGTAGATGTCTCGTGAAGGAGTGAACAAATTATTGTTCCCACCTTTACTCATTGGGATGTCCAGTATAATTCATAGATTTAGAAAGTTGTATGATCATATCAACAAGATTTTTCATTCAATATCCCATAACATTAATATTCATCCAGTTTTAATTATTGCATTACCCATCACATTCAGCCTTAACGTGGTTCCTTTGGTTTCTAGCAATTGACTAAAAAAATCATATTTTTAGCTAAAAAAATCAAAGTGGGAAAACCAAATAATAAAGGGAAGTTATTTAAAATTTAAATTTAGGACACCTTAGGTGTAATTACTTAAATGTTAATGATAATTAATGAACTATAGGATTGTATGATATACGTAGAATTATCCTTAGGATTCTCAGTAAGTATTTCTCATCCTTGTTTCCAATGGCTAACTAAACTCTTCTCCCATAACAACTATAATGGACCAAACATTTCATATATTGATGTTACCTCTAATTGGATGAATATGCCTTATATAATACAGAAAAACAATGTATGAACTGTATAGGTATAATGTCTTTGGAAACCAATGAACAAAAAAAACTAGTTCATAAAATATGCACATCATCTCCCATGTATCCCATCATAAATAGAACCCTATTTGATACATCTTACATTATACCTTTCTTTATATCCTATGAAAGGAAAACATAAGAATGTGTGAGCTCAAATTCCTAGTAAGGGGAAAAATGGAGTCAAGAATCATATAAAAATTATGATACATAAGATATTAAGAAAAACATTTCAAAATTATATCCCACATATCAAAGTTCATGATATCAAGTCATCGGATAAATCATAGAAGTATAAAAAGAACATATTTCATTAGAACACAACAAAAGACTTCAAATTATAGAATACACATATGCAATGATAATTATTTCTATATCAATAAAATCTCATTAAATTGACCATAATACTGGTGAAAGTCCTTTACTGAACCGGGTTCACTCCTCATTCGAACCATGTGTTATTGAATAATGTTTACTTCTAATTTCAACCGTGTATTACTGAACAGAGATCATTTCACATTCAAGGACTGTCTATCTCGTGAGATATAAATATTCACCCAATGCATTGGAGGTCCAACCCACCAAATAATGAAAACCATACATATGTATGCCACAAGAATATAAATAATTCATCATATCAGAACCCATGAAATTAAAAGTGTTTCATAAACATCATTCAATCATAACATACCCCATGGAAATGAAATGGGTTTCATAGTATTTATTCCATAAAAAAAACCAACCATAGGAATAATATGTATACTATATTTGAAACATATCTCCATTAAAACATAAGTAACATTAAATAACATTTTATTAGATTGAATGTAATTTTTATTTTTCACTTGAAAATAATTCATGAGGAAAATATCCTGTTTATTTTGGAAACATTTTATTCATTCAAAATTCTATGAAATTTTAAAAGAAAATATTTTATTTTAATATAAACATATAAGATTATAATGGATTATTAAAGGCATGAAGGCATCTTGAAAAAAGAAAAATATATTCATTCCACATAAGTTAAAAAACAATCATTTTGTACTTTTTCCAGAAAATTCACAAAGCACCTTAATAAGAAAATGAAAAAATGTTCATTTAAAACCATTTAGTAAAAAGATAAATATGGGTAAAAATGTAATTAAAAAATCAAGAATAATAGTAAAAATATTTTGGAAAACATTTTTAAGAAACTTGGAAATGTGAGATAAATATTACTCAATAGATACTTACATATAAACAACGTCGAATATTAATGAGATTGTAAAATTAACCATTACGTTAGGTCTTATTTATTTCATACATATTTGAAAATTCTGTATACTAGATTAATGAATGTTATTAAATTATTATATAACCATATTAATATTTCTTATATCATATATGAAAATATTATCACCTGTTTGTTAAAAATATTTCATTATTACTCTTCTTTTGGGTGTTTACTGATTCATTTTCTCTTGTATTTTGGGTCCTATAAGTCCCAATTCATATGCAGAGGATATAGTTACATAATTTTAATAAATATATTAAGGTAATAAATTTAATATTTATTCATTATATACATTTATATAATCACTATTTATGGTGAATATGTAAAAATTAATCACATCATGTCGTGGATGCAGTAGGTCGTACGTAAGCATGAGTGATGATATCATTCCCTTAATGGTAAAAGGGTAAATAATTTGATTGTATACATTTTGGTCCACAATCAATACCGCGTTATTATATTACATATATATTATTTACATCATTATACCCATCCATTTAATTAGATGTTGAAAATAGATTATACTATGATAAGGAGACTGTATGTTGTATGGACGCATGTGTGGTACATTCATTTTTATAGGATGGATAAATGGTGGAAAATGTTTTTTCCATTCACCCTAATAACATGTCATAGTGTAGGTGATGTTGAATTTTTCAATTTATAATTAAAATAACATATTAATAGGATATAGCATATGAAATAATATTAGGGGAGTCGGTAAAGATGATTACATATTCATTGGGGAATGTCCTTTAGATATTATCTTTGGAACACTAGGGTTGGTGTTTTGAGATAACTAGAACCTATATAATTTGAATAGTGAGGTTTATAATCACAATTTTATGGGTATGGTCTATCTTTACGGCTTCATGTGATTTGAAAAAGTGATGGATGAGTTTCCCTTTTATAATTCAGGTGAGGGGCAATTTTTTAATCTCCAAAAATATTAATTTATAATAAATTGAATCTCAATAAAATTACCTCTAAAGGGAAATTTATTTGAAAATAATATGAGATAATATTCTAATATAATTGAAAAAATATAGTTTAAAAATGTTTTGTTATAATTTTTAACCTTATCTTGATTAAACCATAGGTTATATATTTTAATTTTATCTAAGGTGACAAAATTTCCAATATTAAAATGTTATAATTTTTAATTATGTGATTTAAATTAAATGATAAATGAAAACATTATATCATTTTAGACCACATAATAATTTATTTGTTATTTTTAAATATAATTTATGATATTTAAATAATTTAATTCAAAAATATTTTGATAAAATGTTATTACCATAAATTTTGATACTATGTATTCTTTGGATATTTAAAATTATTAAGATAAAAAATTATTTTCGAACCAAATATTTTACTATCTCCTTATGAGGTCAATGTATTCTTGAAAATTCATTTATCTCATTAATTATTTCAAGTTATATTTATTTTAATATTTTCAATTACATTTATTTTATATTTATATTTAGAAAATAACGTCTACATTATCGTTGTATAATAATCTAACATAATTATATATATACTTAAAATTAAAATTACAATAGCATTATGAATATAAATTTAATAACTTTTAAAAAATATTTTTAATCTAACACTATGGGAAATGGTGGCTTTCCCAATGGATATATAGCAACAGTTTGAAGAAACTGTTGGTATACTGTAAAAAAATCCACATTTTCCATTGGTTTACTCAAACCATTGGAAAATGTGTTAAAATAGTTAAGCTTTACCAACAGTTTGACAGAATCATTGGGAAGTATTCAGTTCCTCTAACATATACCAGCGGTTTTAATAAACCGTTAGTAAAGAGAGGCTTTCCCAATGGTTTTAAAAACTATTGGAAATGTTTTCCACCAAATAACCAGCATCCAAGCTCTCAATACGCCCGATTATAGACCTAATCCAGACCTCCTCCCGAAGTCTTCTATTCCTAGAAAAACCTTCCAACCGAGGATCCATCTTTAATCAAACAAATTTTTATTTCTACTCATAAAATTAGTAAGATAGTTTTACTATTCTTCCATTTTTTATTTTATGTTTGATGTTTTGATTTCGGTAAATTATAATTAGTGTTGTTGGAGTACAGAACCCTTTGTTTTTTTATGTTTTTTTTCTACACTTCATACCACCTAAATGGTATATTTAGTGGTGCTTGTTTAGTGCAAGGTTAAAGGGTTTGTTTTAGGTTTTTGTTTAGTGGGGTAAAGTGTATGTTTTATGTTGTTTTTACTTTTTTTATGTCTGTTTTATGTTTTTTTATGTTTTATGTTTAGTGGAGTTTTATGTATTATGTTTAGTTGGTTTTTATGTTTTTTGTACAGTGAAATGGCTAATTCCTGATAGTTTGGCTTTCTTAACGAATAAAATGATTTCAAATAAAAATACCCTAAGGGGGGTGCAGGAGGGGTAGGGGGTTGTCCACTTGTGGGGTGTTGTCCAGGTGTGTGGGGATATCTTGGTGGGGGATGGTTTGTCTAGGGGGGACTCTGGGGGGGGGCTATAGTGGTGTGGGGGAGGGGGGTTTGGGCTACCCTAAGGAGGGGTTTGGGCAATCCAGGGGGTCAGGTTGGGGTGTCCAGGTGGCGGGGGGCTACAGGGGAGGGGGTGTTTGGTGTCTAGGGAGGGGGTGGGATGTCCTGGGGGGTATCCAGGTGGGGGAGGGGGGTATAGACTGTCCAAGGAGGGGTTGGGGTGGCCAGTGGGGGTTGTGGGATGTCCAAGGTGGGTGGGGGTGGGAGGTCCTAGACACCTTGTACCCCTGGACACCCCACCCCCTGGACCCTCTGACCCCCTGGACAACCCTGCCACCCTCGTGGATCGCGCACCCCCCTCCTTGGACAACCCAAACTCCCATAGACACCCCACCCCCGGGGACAGCCCGCCCAACCCTGGACACGCCGTACCCCCTTGGACAGCCTCACCACCCCATGGACAGCCCACCCACCCATCCCCGTACCCTCTAGACATCCCTGCCCATCCCCTGGACACCCCTCCCCTTGTGGATAGCCCCCAGCCCCGTAGACAGCCCAACCACCCCCTAGACACCCTGTACCCCCTGGAAAGCCCCGCCACCCCCTGGACAGCCCACCCACCCCTGGACACCTCACACCCCCTGGACACCCCCACCCCTTGGAAAGCCCCCCACCCCCTAGACACCCCGACGCCCCCTAGATATCCCCACCACTCTCGTGGACAGCCCACCCACCCCCTGCACACCCTGTACCCGCTATACAACCCGCCACCCCCACCACACCCTCAACAGCTGTCCCACCCCTGGACACCCCATACCCTTGGACAACCCCCCCCCCCCCCCCCCACCCCTGGAAATCCCCCAACCCCCTAGATAGTCCCAACCCCCAGGAAAGCCCTACCACCACCGTGGACAACCTGCCCACCCCCTGGATATCCCGTACCCCTTTAAACATCCCCCCATCCTCATAGACAGCCCACCCCACCCAGACACCTGCCCACCGCCACCAGACACCCCCATCTGCTCGGACGCCCCCACCCCTGAAACCCCCCCCCCCTTGACACCCCCAACCCCACTAGACAGCCCTCCCACCTTCATGAATAGCCCGACCACCTCTGTGGATAGCCCGCCTACCCCCCTAGACAGCCCGCCCACCCCCTAGACACCCATACCCCCGGGATAGCCCCGCCACACCCATGGACATCCTTCCCACCCCCTAGACACCCCGTACCCTTGGATAGCCCTTCCCACCCTCTAGACACCTCGCTCACCCCCATAGATAGCTCGCCCACCCCTGGACACCCCTTACCCCCTAGACAACCCTACCCCCTTGGGAAACCCATCCACACCCGTTGATAACCCGCCCACCTGGACCCCCCAACCCACTAGACATCCCCCATCCCCGGGACACCTCTAACCCCCTTGACAGACCTGCCACCCCTTGGACACCCCACACACCCTGGACACTCCCTCCCCCATGGGCAATGTATGTGATCACTCAAATTATCTACTAAAATATAAAATTTCTTCGATCTAAAATTTAATCAACTGCTGAATAATTCTCCTCTATAAGTGTACATGATCTTGTATAGTCATGTATAGTTCTTCAAATATTTTTTTTGTTATAAATATAGTATTATTGTGTCTTCTATATTATAATTCTTATATAGAGTAGTGTGTCATTTTTGTTTTCATATAAAGTGACTAGTTTTCATTTACTTAAATATATTTTTGATGAAATATCAATATTATTGAATTTATTTTATTGAAATTAATTATAGAAATTATTTTTTTACAGAATCAATAGAATTTGGATGTATGAAACTCATCAAATATGAAGATATTTTCAAAACAATTTGGAGATTTTTTTGATTTTTCATTTCATAATGCTTCAGATAGTGGTCACATACACTGGACATGATCCAATTGTGTTGTCATACCTTGGTTGAGTCATGAAGAGGTCAATTACCATATAACCAAATATGGTTTTCAAGAAAACTACTATGTGTGGGATCACAATGGGGAGAATTTGTTATATGACCAGTTTCCATTTATTCATCATCATGAAAAAGAAAATATTCCGAACAAATAATTCCTTGATATGATCACACATGATGCGTCTAATGAAAATAATGATGTTGTAAGGGTGAAAAAATTGAATGATGCTACCACGAATCCAGTAATTCAATAGTGAGATAAAATGAAAAAGCTGTAATTTTTAATCCAATTGTTTCATTGGAAAACAATGTATGGGATTTCTCATACAGTATCTTATTACATTCCTAACTTTTTGAAGGATTTACTTCTAGATGATATAGATAACCCCTCAAACCTCTATATGGGATGGAAGTTAGTTGAGGAACATTGATTTTCAAGAAACAAAATTCATACTTTCCTGAAATATTGCAATTTATTCACAAAGGAAACTGCTGAACAAAGTGATTGTATAAAAAGTGGCACATCATGCTGGAAGTCAAAATATGATGGAACACCATCCCACATGCCACCAAATGTAATGTGGCACTTTCCATTGATCCCCATACTCCAAAATGTTTTTATGTCTGATGAAATAACAATAAAAATGAGATGTCATTATACCTAGAGAAAGAAGACTAATGATGAGTTGGTTCACCATGTAGATGGATTTTCATGGCAGAGATTTGATGCTCGATATCATGATTTTGCAGCTGATGTGCATAATGTGTGGTTGCGTCTTTCATTCAACAGTTTTAATCCATTTGGGAATTTTCTTACTTCGCACAACACATGGTCAAGTTTTATACACATTTATAATCTTCCTCTATGGTTGTGTATGAAAAAACCGTTCACTTTCATCAGTATACTCTTATCTGGACTTTCTGATCATGACATTGATATTGACGTATACATGCAACCTTTAATAAAAGAGTTGAAACTTCTTTGGGATATAGGTGTGCATACATATGATTCATATTCTAAAGACATATTTCAGATGTGTGTTGTTCTTATGTGGACGGTCAGTGATTTTCCAGATTATTGAATGATGTCGGGATAGAGCATGAAGGGAAAACTATCATGTCCTGTTTTTATGATAAATACACGATCTAAAAGACTGAAACATCACTGTAGTTTCAGTTTCATGGGACATGGATGATTCTTTCTAATGAACCATCCATATATAAGTAATCATCGATGATTTTTTAATACCACAGAGACTGATGATCCACCTCATTGTATGTCTAGAACTGATGTACTTAATGAATTGAAATATTTCTTTTTTTCATTCGGGAAGGTTCAAATGAAATCTGGAAAGAAGAAGAATGTTTCCCCTGAAACCTGTTACAATTGGTAGAATTGGATTATCATTTTTTATTTTACTTATTGGTCAACCAATTTGTTATTTCATTGTTTAGATGTAATTAACATTGAAAATGATATTTGTGAAATGTTGCTTTCGATAATTCAAAATTTTAAGGGAAAAAATATGATTTACAGTCTTGACGTGACTTGGTGGATTGGGGAATCAGACCAGAATTGCATCCTATGTGTATCAGTGAAAAAACATGGAATGTTCCATTGCTTATTCTGTGATGAAACCTATGGAAAAAAACAATTTGTGAAAGTATTAGATACTATTAGAGTTCCTGGTGGCTATTCAAGAAACATATCTAAATGGGTCAACAGAAGAGATTTGAATCTAAAATCTTTGAAGACTCATGATTATCACGTTCTTCTGCATGAGTTGATTCCAATAGAAATCTGTCATCTTATTTTCCTATAATTTAAGGGTGAATGTTATTTGGTTTTTCCATTTTTTTAGAGATTTTAGTAATAAGAAGTTGTTGAAGTCATTCTTGCAAAAAATGTTGACAAATGCCCCAATAATTTTATGTTAGTTAGATAAAATATTTCCTCCATAATTTTTCACATGCATGATACATCTAACTGTCCATATTCCCACTAAAATACTTCTCAGAGGACCTATTTCTTTTCATTGGATGTATCCAAGTGAATAAAACATGTACACATTAAAGACTTATGTTCGAAATAGGAATCATCCCAAAGGTTCTATTGTGAACAGTTACATGTCTCAAGAATGTATGGATTTCTACTTAATGTATTTGTTTGATCTCACTACAAGAATGAATAGACCAATGAGAAAAGAATAATAAAATATGAGAAAATTGATCCTAGTTTTCCATCACTTCCTAAAACAGGTGGAATTTTTTGATCATATACATTAAAGTCATTAAGCCTTGAGTAGTGGGAGATGGTACATCACACAGTTTTGTTCAACTGTGATTTGTTCGATGACTAAATTAGGTAACTAAATTGAATATGTATGTATTAAATATATATCTACTAAACTATTCATTTTTTTATCTACGAGAAACATAAAACAATGATAAATATAAAGCATCATCCTTTATCTTTAAGAAGGAGGGAGACTTTTCATAGAAAAGAGTTTCATCCTGGTTAAAACTGAAGGTAAAAATATTATAGTTTAAAATAATTATATCAATATTTAATTAAGTTTAATATACATTTATATTGCAGGTATTGAGTTTTTCTGCGGACTCTATATTTGAGGAAATAAGAGCTTTGGATTTTGGTCCAAATACTGTGGTTCGTGAATGTAAATGAATTGTTATCAATGGGTACAAATTGCTTATAACTGAACGAGCAAAGAACATGATAACATAACATGATGGTGTTATGGTTACTACCACAACAGATTGTTATGCTAGTGCATCAGATAGTAGACAGCGATTTCAAAATGAGGGTTATTATGGAGTCATTGAATAAATAATAATGTTGGACAATTACTCTCATGGATGAGTAACGATGATGAAATGCCATTGGTTTGAATTGATGACAGGACATGGAACATTTATTGATGATTATGGATTTCGAGTAATTAATATAACTTGCACTATTGCTACCGAAGAACCATATGTATTGGAATCAATGGATAAACATGTTTTTTATGTCAAAGACCATCTTCGACTTGAATTTGGATTCATAGCTGATGTAATTCTAAGATATATTTTTTATGATGGTGATGATGGAATTGGAACCATCCCTACTACCATTTGAACCTATCCATTTATTTCTTTTGATGACTCCAATAGCACAATTGTCAGAGGGGATTGTGAACATGAAGTTGTGGTGGGAAATATATAAAAAAATCCATTCATTTTATCAATTATTTTGGTTTAACATGTTTTGGGTTTTTAAGGTTGGTTCTATTAAAATTGATTTAATATTGAAACCTTAATCATCTACATGAGCTAACGAAATGAAAATTTTCCTTAATTTTGACAATTTCATTTACAATTATTAATTTGATAGAATCAATGTTCCATGATTTTAATAGACTGATGAAACTTAGAAATTAATCATCCTACTAAAAATTTAATTTCTTTATTACATGTTGTACAATTTATTGACATCATTATATATTTTTTCATGCTCAAATAAAACAATGGTTAGTTAAATTATCCATGAATCCCAATATTCCCTCTCATTTATCTTGATTTTTTGGGTTACATAATAGTTATCATTTTTTATTTACTTCCATACTTGTTTTCAAATGTAGGAAATGAAATCAATTGAATAGAGGTGATAGAAACAGATTATGGAAAACAATCATCGCATGAGCGATCTAGGATTTCCACCACTAGTGCCTGTAGTGAGTATTTTATTATGAATATATTTAATTAAATTATATATAATTTCATGTGATTTATTATTTTAAACTTTTTTTTGGATATATCTATTAGAGAACAATTATTTGAGGATTAGCCGAGTAGTGGTCCCAGTACTAGGGGCATTCATAAGAGGGGGGTTGTATGGGAGCTAGAAGATCTGGTCGAAGCACCCAATTAGACCATGCCCCTCCCCTTGACATACTATTCATCCCACATTCTGATCCTAGTGTGCCGTTAGGGAATATCGAGATATTTAGGCCTCCTATGTTTTCACCAACATTTACATCTGACCCTCCCCACCCATTTGTATCATATCTGATGATGATTCCAACTTCCCATCCAACATTTGGATAGCCATCCCTATCATATTCTTTTACTACTGCTTCAATCTCTCTGGGAATTTATATTTCATCTTATTTGACTACTACTCCACCAGAGTCTGTCCCGACAGAGCATACATTTGGACCCACTACATCTGTACAGGGTGATCCTTCAGTTTCTGTGGATCAAGAGGCACCTAATGATTAGACTACCGTACGTATACTTATACAACCCTAACAAAGTTTTGCTCCATTATTTATTTTCATTATAACATGTATTGATAAAAATATTTTTTTTCATAATAGACACATCTACTGAGAGGAGGTGTGGGAAAGGGCGTACACTCATGTGTTCGATGTGGAACCACTGCATGCATTTGATGGTCGAATACAATGAAGATAGTCAGATGATTGAAAAATCAGGGCAGCAATGTCGGTGTTTTTCGGCAATGCTTTCCAAATACTCTGACATCATTCCTGTCAGCCTGCTCTCATGGAGACAGCTGCCAAATGAAGTCAAGGAAAATTCTTTGGCAGAGATATGGGTAAAAAATTCAGTTGTTTTTAAGGCTATATATTAATTTTTGAATTTATATGAATTATTATTTTTGTTTCAGCTGAAATTTAATTTCCACGTTGGTGAGGGTGCACTACGAACAGGTCTAAAGGATTTTGGCAAGATTTGGAGAGCTTATAAGCATGATTTGTACATTGCCTGGTGTGATAGAGTGGGAACAGCGTTGGAGGTGGTCCCTATTGGTTTGATTTTCCATTAGAATTGTATCGACAGATGATTACTCATTTAGTGACCTGCCAATTTCAGTATTAATCAAATTAAGAGCAATGAAATGAAAATTTTCATGTTTTTCATTAATACGAATTATTGAATTTTATTTAGTATGCATCTGGAAGAAATAAAAAAACACTAATGCGAAGAAATACGTCCACACATTGGGACGTACTACGATGCCAGATCATAAGATATATCTAGTATGACAATTTATAATCTTTCTTTACGACATTAACATTCTATTACTTCCTCTGTAATTTATTTGATTTCTAAAGTTGTTATATAATTTTAGTAATGTAATTACTATTCTTTTGGTATCCTATTTAAAATTTTTGTTTCCTACAATTAATGTCACTGTAGAGGAATAAATTGAATATAGAGGGATGTGTGCCTCGATAAAAGCTGTTTTGCTCGAGTAGAAAGAAGAATGATTGAAGTGGGGTTAATGAACCGACTCAGCAGTAGATTGTATGTTTTAATTTTTATATTTATAATTTTAATATCTATTTTGTAACATAATAATCTATTTATATTTGTAACAGGCATCTTTAGAGGCCCTTGATGCCCAGGAACCTGCATATTTTGGGCCAAAGGAAAAATTACATCAGGTGTTAAGAGATGAGAATCCTAGTATACACTGCTGTCCTGGGAAGAGTGTAGTTCCGAAAAGGTATCGGCCCTCCTCAGGTACAATTTTTAGTGCCATCGAGTTGAAGAAGGTTAAATCATAGGCATAACAGGCAGAAAAAAGGGCCATAGAGACGACATCACGGTCTTCTGTGAAAAACACTAAATTTTTTAAACTGATGGTATCTTTACATCCAACACATCCACCAAAGGACAACAATTCTTGTGAGGAATAAATGTCATCGATTCATTCTATATATGGTTCACCAGGTGGCAGTTTTAGTGGTGGTTGATACGATGAAGATGAGGTGGCCAAGGCAGAAGAGGAGGAAGCAAGGAGGAGGCCGAGGTGGAGGAGGAGATCAAGGAGGGGGCTGAGGCGGAGGAGGAGGGTGATGAGGAGGTCGAGGATGGGTATGAGGGAAAGGATGGTGGTGACGATGATGGGGACAACCAAGAGGATGAGGGTGAGGGTGAAGATAATGGTGATGATAGTGATGGTGATGAGGGACAGATTGATCCATTACATTTTTGAATGATATTACTGACCTTTGATTTTTATTGATTTGTTGTGCCTCAATATATGTGTGATTAAAAAGGTCATATAATAATTATTTTTATATCAATAAATAATAAAACTTGATTTCATGATCTGCTATGATATCCCTATATTTTAATGAAATTGTAATTTTTAGTAGCTTTTAGAAAATTGGTGGTTTGATTAGATGTTGATATAATGAAATTATTTTTTTATCCTAGAATGAATTTGTTTAAAAATTATGTATATACCATCCCATGAACCCGGGATAGCCCCCCCCCCTCCCCGTACATCCCCCCAGACAGCCCCCTAAACAGCCCCCACCCTCCTCCTTGGACACTGGACAACCCCCCGGATAGCCCCCACCCTCCTCCCTAGACACTAGACTGCCCCCCCCCCCCTTACAGCTCTCCAGACAACTCCCTAGAAAGCCCCCCGGACAGCCCCTCAGACATCCCCCACCCTCCTACCTAGACCCTAGACAGCCGCCCGTACAGCCCCCCAGATAGCCCCCCAGATAGCCCCCCCCCCCTCCTCCCTGGACCCTGGACAGCCCCCCCCCCCCTTCTCCTACCATGCATTACCCCCACCTCATATATCCTCATACTCCACTGGGTACCTCACACAACTGTGTATGACCGACATCATCACACAAATCACTACATCATAAGGTCACTGAGCCCAATCTAAGATCTCTTCATGATTCACCCTAAATCCCAAGCTTGTTAACATTCTATTACTATTACTTTAGCACCAATAACTGACAACCTACCTTGATTCCGGAGACAATTACACTCTTAATTCGGTGTCTCAAATCACAATCTAATCTCTCTTCAAGAATTCACCCAAAATCCCAATGGAAAAGAGGGTTTTAGAGATTTGGAAGAAGATGAGAGAAGCGTGCAACCCCTAATTTAAAAGAGGAATCAAGGAGAGGATTACAGTCACCCATATCTTCAAACTTCACTTGACGGAACTCAAAATGCCCAAGTGACATGTACGAGTCAACACCGCCTCAATCTGAGGCACGGTGTGGCCTGTACCACTCAAAGTGTCTCACTTTAATTTGAAATGGACAACATTTTAAGTTAAAACAATAACTGGCATACGGAAAACTAACCAAACATATTTGGATTGTGTTGATACTTGAGCACAATGATCCATGGGTCATTTGTGACCTATATGAGTCAACCCCGTCTCAATCCGAGGCATGGTGTGGCTGGTACCACTCAAATTGTCTCACTTATATTTTTAATGGACAACATTTTAAGTGAAAACTACAACTGGCATACGGAAAACTGACCAAAAGCATTCAGATTATGTGGGTAAATTAGGGAAAATGGTCCATGGGTCATTTTTAATGTGTATGATTCAACCCAAACTCATTCCAAGGCATAGTGTGGTTGGTACCACTCAAAGTGTCTCACATTTATTTGAAATGGAAAACATTTTAAGCGAAAACAACAACTGGCATACCGAAAACCAACCAAACATATTTATATTGTGTTGATACTTTTTCACAACGATCCATGGGTCATTTTTTATGTGAACGAGTCAACCCCACATAAATTTTAGGCACTTTGTGGCCGGTACTACTCAAAATGTCTCACTTTTATTTGAAATGGATAACATTTTAATTGAAAACAACAACTGACATAAGGAAAACTGACCAAACACATTTGGATTGTGTTGAAAATATAGGGAAACGATACATGGGTCATTTATGACATGTACAAGTCAACCCCTCCTCAATTTGAGGCACATTGTGGCCGGTACAACTCAATGCATATCACTTTTATTTGAAATGGATACTCTTTTAAGTAAAAACAATTGGCATATGAAAAACTGACCAAACATATTAGTATTGTGTTGATATATTATCACAACGATCCATGGTTCATTTGTGATGTGTACGAGTCAGCCCTTCCTCAATCTAAGGTACGATGTGTCCAATACCACTCAAAGTGTCTCACTTTTATTTGAAACGGAAAACATTTTATGTGAAAACAACAACTGGCATATGGAAAACCAACCAAACACATTCAGATTATGTTGATACATTAGGACCAAGATCCATGAGTCATTTTTGATGTTTATGAGTCAACCCTTCCTTAATCCGAGGCATGGTGTTCCTGGTACCACTCAAAGTTTCTCACTTTTATTTGAAATGGAAAAAAATTTATGTGAGAACAACAAATGGCATACAGAAAACTAACCAAACCCATTCAGATTCTATTAATACATTAGGAAAATGATCAATGTGACATTTGTGATGTGTATGAGTCAACCACACCTCAGAATGAGGCATGGTGTGGCTGGTACCACTCAAAGTGTATCACTTTTATTTGAAATGGACAACATTTTAAGAGAAAACAACAACTAACATACGGAAAACTGACCAAACGTATTCGTATTTGGTTGATACTTTTTCACAATGATCTGTGGGTTATTTTTGATGTGTACAAGTCAACCCCACCTCAATCTATGGCATGGTGAGGCTAGTACCACCCAAAGTGTATCACTTTTATTTGAAATGGATAACATTTTATGTGAAAACAACAACTGTCATACTGAAAACCAACCAAACACATTCAAATTGTGTTGATACTTTAGGGAAATGATACATGGATCATTTGTGACATGTATGAGTAAACTGAGCATCAATCCGAGGCACGGTGTTGCCGGTACGACTCAAAGTGTATCACTTGTATTTCAAATGGATACTATTTTATGTAAAAACAACTGGCATATGGAAAACCCAACAAACATATTAGGATTGTGTTGATTCTTTAGAACAACGATACATGGGTCATTTTTGACATGAACGATTCAATACTACCTCAATTTGAGGCACGATGTGGTCGGTACCACTCACAGTGTCTCACTTTTATTTGAAATGGACTACATTTTTGGTGAAAACAACAACTAGATTACGGAAAACTGACCAAATGCTTTTAGATTTTCTTGATACTTTGGGACAAAGATCCATGGGTCATATGTGACATGTACAAGTCAACTCTGCCTCAATATGAGGCATGTTGGGGCTAGTATCACTTGATGTGTCTGTATTTTGTTTAAAATGGAAAACATTTTAAGTGAAAACATTTGGAATACAGGAAAATGACCAAATGTATTCTGATTTTGTTGATACTTTAACAAAAAGATTCATGGTCCAGCCACACACAATCCACTTCTCATGGGAGGAACTCCTAACCCTATTCAAAAACACATGAAATTTAATATGCCAATCCCATCCTCTAACAGTGGGTTCTAGTACCAAACCAAAGTCCCTTTGGGAACCTATTACAAAAGACATAATTGAATATTCAAACCCACTTCCCCAAATGGGGATTCATCTCACATAACACCCATGAGAACAAATTATAATTACCCACATAGCCTTTTATTCTAATTGAAATGTTGATGAAAAACTTGTAGTCTATTCTGGTAACCCATCTCATATGTCGAGATTGGACAATGTTTCCCACTAACACACCAGGAACCATTTATACATGGATACATAGTCATTATAAGAATATAAACATCCCATGTGCTTCCTATAACTCATCTTAGGTCTAAGAACATGACCACTACCATTTTCTATCTTATGGGTATCATGATCCTTGTGCACTCTACCCATGTTTTTCTGTTGGTTTTAAGATAGTCAACCCATGACCATGATTAAACATCCCATGTTATTCCTATAACATATAGGATTTTTCTCTTGTGTGTATTGGTGTTGTGGATTGAGTGAGGAGTGAATTATAAATTTTGAATACTTTTATGGGTGTTATTTCTTTTTAATACTAAATTTCAAAATTATAGACATATTGGATTCTGGATGTATTGGTAATGAATTAAAAATATTGAATAATGTTTTGTGTATTGGATTCTGGAAATATTGGACTTTAATTTTTTATTGGTGTTTTGGTTGTTAATGAATTTCAATTCTGGATGTATTAATTTGTGGTTGTATTGGATTTTGGATTTTTCTCATGTTGTGGTTTGAGTGAGGAATGAATTGTAGATTTCTAAATTTCTGAATTCTGGATGAATTTTAAACATCCCATGTAGGCTTTTGAATTCTGGATGTGTCTGTGTTCTTGTAGGTCATGGAGAGTTGCAGGTTGGAGGGGACTGCTGGCTTCTGTGGAGCTGCTGTAGATGTATACTAATGGATTTCAAAACCATTGTTATAGAATTTTGATGTATATTATACCAAAGGTTTTGTTATAAACGTTTGTAAAAACTTGTACCAACGGTTTTAAAAACAGTTGGGATATGCTTTGGATGAATATTGTACACTCTAAACCAACATTTTAGAACCGTTGGTATAAGGGTAACATATAAAAATGGTTTGTGAAACCATTGGTATATCTTTTACATTAACACATATACCAACATTTTACACAAAACCATTGGTATAAGCCTTTACCTACAACTTACTTGACAATGTTTTTGGAAACTGTTGGTATATAATATACAAACGGTTTCTAGGCCATTACCAACAGTTCTGAACTGTTGGTAAAGGGTAGAATTCTAGTAGTGTAATATATCTTTTGGGTAGCCTTATACTAAAAATATTATATTATTTAAAACATGAATGTGATATATTTAAATACTTATTAAATAAGATTTTATAAATACATAATCTCATCCTAAGTTACACAAAAAGACAAAAATAAATTTAAATTAGGAAAATATGTTTATTAAATTATAAATATATAGTTATATTGGTTCATAACATAACTCTTTCCCCATGTGGACTCATAATGGATATTAAAGAAAGAGAATGTGACATTTCGTGTCGTTCATTGATTTACATATTATATAAGTTATTTTCACAAAAAATAATCCATAAAACTAGCTAATTTAGATCCTTATGTTTTAATGTTATAATTTTATTCATCCAAACAAAAATTTCAGTGTCTAGGGTCATTTTATATTGATTATAATTTTATTTATATCCTAAATTACTACATTTATCCATTACTATGGTAACCAAATTTACAAAGGTAACTATTCATATCTGCTAAAAAAAGAGAAATAATCAATAAATTTTTACTTTCTGAATCCCAATTTTTCTTCAATTTTTTTAAATTCAAAAAAAATAAGTTTCATAATTTAATTTAATATAAAACCAGTAAAATAAAAAGAAAACCGTTTTTTCAAAAAAAAAATTGCCTTTTAAAATATAAAATGTTTTTATAATAAATTCATGTATATAATCATTTTAAAAAACAGTAATTGGATTATTTTAAACAAAATTTATCTAGATAAAATTTAAAACAAATACCAAACAATATTTTACCATGTATGTACTTTAAAATAAAAATAAAATTTCGAATAAAATTTTGTGTTTTCACTATTCCATAAAAAATGAATGTTTTTAGAAAATTATAAAAACAAAAAATTTAAGATAACTTTGACATTATGAATTATAAATGAAAGTAATTTTGTAAAATACATTTTATAGTACTTCTAGAAATTAATATTCACTCTAAAAATAAGAAAAACATATTTTTGTAGAAAACAAGATTTTGAAGAATAAACTGATTTTACTAGAAATTCTGTGATCATTTTCTAAGAACATAAAAAGAAATTGATATGGAGTATCAACTTTATATTTATTTAAAACATTAGTTGTTAATATTTATTCCATATAATCAAAATACTTTGTTATAATGGTCATTTCATACCAATAGTGTCTTACAGATCATTTAAACTCAAAGTTTCATGCAACACATGCTAATGAAGAATTAAAATTATTTAAAATAAAAATATTTATTAAAATATATGGGTGTTCAAATATTGATAAATAATTATAATAAATAAATTGATAAGCATAAGGTTATGTGAATATGTTAATAACTTACAATAATCATACCCAATCAGTCATATATCATTAATAATAAATCATGTCATATGTATTTTTCATAATAAAAGAGATAAGTCATAAGTGTGTGATATCATTAATAACTAATCATAATCCACGAGAAAACCTAATTGAAATAATACAAAAGATTTTAGAATATTCATAAGCATAAAAATTATTTCCTTATTCAAGGACTGTTATCTAGGAAATCATATTGGATTGGGAGTAGTCTCTATTCAAACAAATCTTTAGTAAAGGTTCACTCATAAGACCAGAATAGTGGAGAGAGTCCCTTAATATAATGGGTTAAATCCCCTTTACAATCCTTAATATATGATGATATATAAATCATCACCCAATTAATTTTAGGGGTATATAATTCTTGTTACACACTTCACATAATAAAAAATATAAAATTGTGTCGAATGAGATCATAAAAAATTCATTATTGGATCACATCATAAACCATAAAATGGTAAAAAGTTTTAGAAAACAAATTCACCATTGCATCATTGAAGACCTATTTGAAAAGAAATAGGTTTAATAAATATATAATCATCATAATGAAAAAACATAAAAACAATAATAAGGATGATATTATTAGATCATTTTTTCATTTAAATATATTTAACTTCAAAGGATGTTGTTATAGATTAAATATTTATTTAAAACCTAATATCAATATTTAGTCAAAAAAATACAATTTTCCGTTAGAAATAAATTATTCAAAAAAGAAATATTTCCAAAATATGAAGAAAAAAATTTTATATGTAGAGAACTATGAAAACATATAAATTACGCTTCAGTGAATTGAGTGGTCATGAAAGTGGGATACTATATTCAACCTATAACTCTTAAAACAAAGATTAATTTTAGTTATTTTATAAAAAAACCGTGTACCAAAATTGACAATAAAATTATTTTTAATTTTGTTAAAAAAATTATAAAATATTGAAAAGTGAAATTAATGAATAATTTTAGAATATTTTAAAATTTTCATGATTTTATTCTACAAAACATGGATAAAGAAGAAAAAAATTTCTGACATAAAGAGGGGAAATAAGGCGAGTTTGTATTAAATTGTTTTTGAACCATTTTGATTATAAAATATATAAAAATGGTAATGAAGTTAATAAATTATAAAAATAACATGAGGAGAACAAAAAATAAATGGTTTTATCAAATGAGGATCGTATAATTTCCTCATTGGAAATTCAAGCATAAACAATCTATATTAAAATTGTATTGAAAAATAAACCCATTACAACTTTGGTATCTATTAAATAATAACCCCCATGGATGAAATACCTTAAAATGAAAATTAAAATACTATGAATATAAATTTATTATTATATATCATATAAAATTGGACATGTATACGCCACATAAAAGAAAAAAGTGTTGAATAGGGCATATGTCTCACAAAAATAAAAGTGAGATGAGAAACCCTTCCCTAATGTTCCATATTGTATTATACAAATTAAAATATACCATATAATAAATATATATTTATTATAATTATATTATAAAAAACTATTAATATATATCCTATAATATATGATATACTAATTACATCTTATCACACATTCATTAATAATTATTTATTAAAATCACAGTTGTAGGTGATAAGTGCTTCGTTTTTCATGTATGTTTTGGTAAATTAGTTCTAATACATGAACCTTGGTCATGATTTAATTATATAAATAATATTAATAATCTAATAATTATCATTTTTATTCAACATATATACTAGTGTAATTATTTATATAAAGGTGTTATCAAAAATGAATTATGTCACTTCATGGAGATAATAGTTTATACGTACACAGAATGGTGTTTACACTTTTAGATAGTTGTAAAGAATGATGTATAAAAAATTATTCACTATTCAATAATCATTAATATATCATAGATATCATAATTATTTATTTTATATATCATTATTACCATTAATGAAATCAAAAAATAAAAAATGAATCCCAATACTTCATGGAGGGGAGAATCCACACGTACACATGACCAACATTATCATTTTTCAATGGTTAGAATGGTAAGAAAGATAATAAGGTAATATAATTTTATAATTATAATTTTTCATAAATAATATATATAAAAATTAAATCTATCACAATAACAAACAATTAATTATGGTGTTGCAAAATGAATTATATCTTTACATATAGGCGGTAGTCCATATATGCACATGAGCAATATATTCATTTTTAATTTGATGGAATAGATGGCTGATAATGGTTGTTAAAATATAATAATAACTTTTATGTTTATTTAAGACATTGATTATGTTATCTTATGTTTAATAAAAATATTTATAGAAGGTATAAGATGAAATAAATTTAAATAGGTTGGGTATGAAGATTACATCTTCCTCGGTAAAACACATTTAGATCCCATCTTAATGACCCTTGGAATGTTATTTACTGAATATAATAAAATAGAATACATGTATAAGTATGTTTAGTTGATAATTGGGTAGTATTGGGTTGAGATATGTGGCTGAAAGTGGTGTAAAGAAGAGAGAAGAGGACTGTCCTTTTATAAGTGAGGGAATCAGAACTCCTATAATTTTTAAAAACATTCAAATATTATAAAGTCAAAATAATGTCCTAGTAATAAAAAATTAACATAATTTATAATTAATGATGGTATAGGATATAAATAAACTAATTAAATATGATTTAGACAATTTTTTTTTCAATTTAACCCTTATCACTTTTGTTTAACCCCAATTAACCTTTTTTTTATCACTAACTGTGGAAACATATTTTTCAATTATAAAGGGTTAAAATTAAATCTGAAGCTCAAATTTGTCAAAAAATAGTCAAGTAATAAAATTATAGATCTTATCATATCCCCCTTTTCCTATTAAATTATTTCTATAAATTTTTAATCATTTATTAAATATTATATAAAATAAAATATCATTCATACCATTTTTTGGTACGAGTCATTTAATTTGACATTAATGTTAGGAATAAAACAATGTATTTTGAATATATACCCTTTACCCATAACTTATAAATTATAATTACCCATATCATTCATGTTACTCCAAAATTTAGGAAAAAAATTATTTAGAGGTTTTAAAAATTATTTAGTAAAATTGCTTACTTCTTGAACAAGAACTATATTGGCATTGTGTAAGCATTTAGGGTAATTATACTACCATTAATTATATATAAAATAAATTAATATCATAAAAATAATTTATTAATATATCAATTAATCATTTATAATTGTCCATAAACACTTTTTATTATCATGATTAAATATTAATGTTTTTAATAGAAAAGAGAGTGAGAATTTGTGTTTTTCATTAAATAAAATATTATTTATTTTGTGAATGATGAAAAATGGAATAAAATTTCAATAAGATAAAATATTTAATGAGGACAGTTTTATCTCACTAATTAAATTGGATAAAATAAATTCTTATGGTTATTTTAAAGTCTTATCCCATAGTTTTATCCTCGTTTTACATTTTTCCCTTTCCCAAGTAACAAATATTTTCAATGGTTACAATTTATAATTACCAACAGTAAAGGGGGCCCACTTACCAAATTATTAAATCCTTCTAAAAATAGGGAATCTATTTTTCATAATTAAATTTCAATATGTAGTAGAAATTAAATTTAATATAAATTCATAACATGCATATAAAAAACAATTTTTAGAAAGATGTTTTTTTATACAAAATATTATCTAATATCAAAATCATGAATATGGATGATTAAAAAGGAATTAATTAGATTAATATAAATAAAATAGATCATATATAACTATATGACCAAATAAATACTATAATGAAACTTTTAACTTACTTGATTTAATGATAATAAATGATAATATATAATAAATCATTATTTTTCACAATTTACTATAAAATAAATCATTTTAGAAAAATATAGAAATATCACCCTATGTTATTTTTTATATGATGAATAAAAAAATTATTTTCATTTTATAAAATTATTTTTTAATCGTTTTAAAATTTTCTTATAATATTTACCTGCAAAACTTAATAAAAACCATTTTTTGAAGAAAAATTATTTTCGATGCCTAAAATGACTTTAATAAAAATTAAATTTCTATTTACATATCGTTATTCAATAAATTATTAATCTTTTGGACCATAATTTTTTTTAATAATGAATTTACTCATATTCTCGCCCACCAATTCAATGGATGGGTTATGACGGTTACATTTGAATAATAATATATCTATAGTATATCACAACTTGTTAAAGAACAATTTTTCATTTTAAGCAATCTATCGAAATTATTATTATATTAAACAAAATTTTCAGGGTGTTACAGTATATAGGGACACACAATGTTTACGTAATTGTATTATTGCATTTATTGGTCTTAGGAAGACCTAAAATGAAATCCTGGGTGATTTTATCTAATTTCCATAATGGTATGGTAAATAGTTTCATTATACCCTATGAATATTATCATTCGATCTTAATTTTTTTAGACCAATCATTGAGATATAAAATAAAAAATATCCTTCTTAATATTTTCCAATATTAAATTATTCATGATATCTCTATACATATTTGTTACTCTCATATTTACAGATAATGATGATATATGTTTATCATCAAACAACTCCTTCAATTATGTATTTAATGGGACGCATACTCATTTCCAAAATATGATAATTCTATTATATAGAAGGATAAACTATAGAATATTTCTTACCATCATCAATATATCAAAATCCTACTTTTACACCTCCTTGATCATCACATGGATTGATGGTTGAGAAATCAATTTTGAGAGATAGGATTTCCCCCAGCCCTTATGATTCCCAGGTCTATCCTTTGAAAATAAATCAATACTATGTCTCCTTAAATAAACATTATGGAAAAGGTGTCTTGATATTTCCTACTTAGAGAATCAACCAACTTGTTAAATTTTTTATGGTTTTAATAGATTGAGCTGTTATAGTCCTTGACCAACTACAACCATCTCCTTTGGTTAATGTTAAAATCCTTTTGTGTTAATATATACATTATGATATTGTGATCAATATATATTTATATATATCACAATTTTTTACAACGTTATAATGCCTCCATATTAATAATAAAAAATTTCCATTATTCACTCAATATCATTCGATGTGTAATTATGGTCATGTAAGTTTATTGGATGTGTGGCATACACCTCGACCATTTAATTTTTCTTGAGGACACATCTAAATCACTTATTTGATACATCAATATATATCATAATACCATTACCCTCCTGGGTTTTTTGAGTACTGGTGCAGTTACTAACCCCCTCTTGTGAACCTTGGAATATAATTTACATTAATCTATCTTTAGGAATTTGACTCCCTTATGAGATAACTTTCTTAGTAGATTTTACATATTTGAGTCATTTCTCATAATGCATTGATAATATACATCATATATAAGAAATCTATAAATGATTGTTTTTGTGGAAGACTAAGGAAATTCTTAAATTACCTCTATCTTTTAAGGAAAATCATATATACGCTTATTTTTTATTACATGAAGAAGAAATGATACTTTTTAAATAATAATTCAAATATTAGAAATTAGGAATTTATTGTTTCCTTTCTCAAGATATTCATCAAAATCCTTAAATTATATTCATGCTCCTCCTTTATATTATAATATAAGAGAATTTAATTTATAATGATTATAAAAACCTAATCATGTTAATATATAAAGACACAATTCATCAGTTCCATGAATATGGAAGGAGTATTTCAAATTTCAAATGGAATCACTATGAATTCATAGATTCCATATCTTATACCAATGGTGGTTTTGGATAAATCGTCAATTTCACCCTTTATTTCTAATATATAGATAAAATTTCAATCATATAGATGTATTTATCCCCTTATTATTGATCGAAGTTGTCATAATTACATTGGAGATTATACCTATTATTGATCGTGATATCGTTAAGTTCATGATAATCAATTTAAAGACACATTAATCAATCATTACTAATAAATAAACCATGTTTACCCTAATTTAAGGTATATGGGTGTTTAAAACACTTATATATATTCTCCAATATTTTCACATTCAGTTCTAGTATTCAATTGGTTCCATTCTATATAGTGTATTTGATATTGGCATAATACAATTTTTGAGAATCATTCCATACTAAACCTCAAGGTGTTGGGATAGATAATGAAATGATTTTGAAAAAAAAATTGACTTATTCCCACATGATAAAAATTATTCAATTTTTGTTTTCTTTCAAATACATTGAGATAAATTTCACCCTTTATTTGGTAGAAATACAGATACAAGAGAAGTCATCTCCATTTGGAGTTCATTGTTATTCTTTCACTGATAGATGATCATAGGTTGGTTTGTGATATAAAATGTGACTTCCATATACTAAAAATTATTACACTATTGATATAAAGAGATCCAATCCTTATCTAAAATTACATAAAATTCCAAAAAAGTGAGAATAAAAAGATTTTTATCAGGAATATTTACATAATATTCTAGCATAGAGGAGTCATGGACTTGGGTTGAAATCACCATGCCTAGGAGTTTTCACTTATAATTCAATTTCCTACTATTGGGGTGGGTATTTTATCCTCTTAGTAAACATTATAGATATAAATGAGTTGGTTTAACCCATATCAAATAAAAACATTTTAGTTCTTAGGTGGATTATGTGTTTACCCTTCACCAATATTTTTATAACCACTCCAAAAGTTATGATTACATAGGATTTACCACATTCCATTAGCATTGAAGGTAATTTAATTTTACTATTTTCATTAACACATGTATTGATTCAGAGGTTGGTATAATATCTATAATACATTATATTAATGAATTTGTGTATGGTGGTTCATTAGGCTGTGTTCTCATTCCACCTATTTCATTAGTTTTTATCTCTATATCTCTTCATCATTCACATTCTTGATGGATGTATATTCTATAATTGAAATATTTAAAAATTACATTGAGGTAATTCCCATTACTTATTAAAATATATTCATTTTTTAATAAGACAAATATTCCTTCAAACATGGGTTTAATAATTTTAGTTTCCACGAAAATATATTTTTCTCTCATTCTCTCAAAAAATTTTAGAATAATGAGAGTCTCAAATTTTTATTTCCACCATGATATCAAATCAAAATATTTCATAATCGTTTCCAATGACCATAATATAAAATATTTTTTCAAAGAAATAATTTTAATACAATAAATAAATTATCAATTTTTCATTAAGGGATGATGATAAAACCATATACATATAATGATATTATTGTGAATTATTCATCATAGGTCCTGATAGATTCACCACCTTTTCTTTTTTATCTAAGATTTTTGTCTCTAATTGAATATGAAATGTTTGGTATGAATATTTATTGGAAAATATCTTCTTAAACATCACCCATTATATTGAGTCAAATTCTTCTTCTTTACACATGTTGTTAACTAGAGACCACTATTGATTTTCCTTAACTACCTCGTTATAAATGGCTAAAATAACCTTTTAAAAATCAAACACTACAAAATGATATATATATTTATTGTTTTATTGATGCACTATTAAAAAAATATTAGATAATAAGACCCACTAAAGGAGTGAAGACATTTCCTACAAAAGTACTAAATGGATTTTTGTTCCTTCCAGTGTATGTTTGGGAGTTTGATATAGTTGATGTTTTAGATTATTTATTAAGAAATTTGGATGAGCTTATCCATAATTTTTTTCTATCCTACTCCTATACCATTTATTTTCATATTATTATAATAATTTCATTCATTATGTTACTCATTATTAATTGTATTACTTTGGGTTCTTAATATAAACCAAAATCCAAAAGGTTATTGATAGTATAAAGCTGTAATAACTATAAAATGAAATCACAAGATAATGAAAGTTAATAAAATTATATGTTAAATTATGAAACATTTATGTAACCCTAATACATTTTATTTTCATCATATATCACTTTTTGTTAAATATATGTTTTTTATGTTTCATTATCTTATTATTCAGAACCTAATAACGATTATTAACAAAACCTCACTCTAATAAAATTTGAGATGAACCAATAGTACTATACATACATATTACATAAATTTTTCATTAATATTCATTATATATCATAATAAATCCCACCCTATAGTGTATAGGTTTATTGTCATTGATTATTACAAACATAACCATCTCAAAACATAACCATTCCAAAATATGTCCCAAAAATATTCATCACACATGACACACTTTTAGACATATGAGTCATAATAATTATCTTAAAAACTCATGGAATGGAAACCTAAGAAATTTTGCGCTCAAATTCATAGTATGGGGTCTACATAAGAGATATAAATTAAATATCACATGCAAGAAGAAGATAAATATGTGGGTATGAGAACATAATCAAGGAAAATGAACATAAAATAAGGAAATGATACAAAATAAAATAAGTATCATAAATGGAGAATCATGATATATAGATTTTGAAATAAATATAAAATGAGTTATAAGAATATGGAATATATGTAATCCTATAAAACTATTCTTTTTGTCATAGATCACTTCCATGACTATAATTTTATTGTGGAATGATTCCTAAGGTGGATTGGGTTCACTCACCATTCCCTCAAATATAGTTGAAAGAGTACCAAGTGGATTAGGGACAATACAAATTCCCTCAAATTTCATCTCATGAGATATAAATCATTATAAAACACATTGGAAAGATATTTTAATATCCCATTTCCATAATTTAGGTACCACCCTTCTCTTTATGTTTTTCATCTTTAATTGGATGCATCGTGGGACTCCTTAGGATGGAGAGAATTTTTTGGTAAAATGACATAAATTTTAGTGATGTGTGTTTGTTTGAATTGATGGAGTCTGTTTATAAATTTGTTAAAGTCTATATATGGTTCTCCTAGAGTTCAGAGAACACCTGAGGTGGTTTGGGTTTTAGCAAAATACTCTAGATTTTTCACTGAATATTGTGTGATTACAAACAATGTAATTATTACATGAAATATAATGGCCACCGGGTTTATGTCATGAACTGGTTCATGTTTTGATAAGGTTACACACCATTAATCAGGTTCATATCATGTAATTTCAAGTCATGTTTTTAATAAAAAGTTGTCTAGTTTTTTGTGTACGTGAGTGTTGTGGATTATATGAAATTTATTGGGATTACACACCATGTAATTTCCAAAAGTTTGTATTTTTGGATGCTACCTGGTTGAATTATATTTCCTTAGGCTATAAATTTTAACTCTTGTCATAGAGACCTTTCTTGGTGTTTTTGGAGACCCACAACCAATCTGGACTGATTTTTTTGGTGTTTCATCTTCAGGTTTGTGTGTCGTGTCTCACTCAGTAAGAAAAACTTTTTGTATCTTCATTTATATTATCTGAATTTGTAACATTTCATTTCATTATTATATCGGTTAATATTTTGTGTTGATTTTATTGTTTCCATTATTGATCTATTTTGATATATTATTCTGGGGTTCTGGTCCTTTATTTGTTGTGGTGTAGTGGGTGTGAGTTCTTTAGGCATGTGTTGTTTCTTCTTTTCCAATGACTATTATTCTTGTTGAGTCAATTTTGAGATGTCAGATATTTATTCTAGGGTGTCCATTTTCATTTTTGTGTTCTATGTTTTTATGGATCTCATTTCTGGTGTGTGTGACCAAAGTTTGGTTTTTGGTGGTTATGTCTCTAGCCTAAACTGGAAGAGCTTTTTTTATTTAGTTTTATAAATAATTTAATAAATTGAAAATGCATGATTAGTTTATTAATTTGTGTGTGTGGAAACTAGTATTTGATAAAATATGGTTTTCCCATATTTTGTTAAAAGAAAAGGTCATTTTCAATGATTTTTTAAATGGATTTGTGAAATGTTGTTCAAATCAGGGTTTTTATTAAATAGATTGAAAAAAAAATTCAGATGTAAATCCTTAGGTACTTAGGTGGAAGGATAGTAATAAGCCTCATCTATTGTTACTTTTAGTGGGTTTAGTCATGGGGTGTTCCTCCACTCCCTTTTATTCTGGGTTCTTGATTGATACTATTTTTAGGAATCACTTTCTGGGGTGTTTCTCATCTATATGGACTCTATTAATATGTCTAGGGGAAATATGCCTTCACGATTGTGTATGGGGGATGTACAAGCATCCTAGAAATCCTGACCTAATGGTGATCCTTGGTGTGATTTTACCTTTGATAATATTTGATTGTTTTGGATTGTACTATTTTTTTGTACTTCCTTTGATATAATATGATTTGTGATGCATGATTTGAATAGTTTTATTTGAATACATTGATATATGAAAATGCTTTGAAACTGATTTTACTACCTTTTATGGAAATATGGGAAAAGAGGAAATTAAAATGTTTTTCCATGCTTTTTATATAAAGAAATATAATTTTTGTCATGCATTATTTTCCTTAAAGTTAATAATTCGTGGATTATTTATATAGAGATATTATATGGAACACTTTAGTGGGATCCTACTAATCCTATTTAGCTCACCCCATATGCACCCCTTCATCAATTCAAAGAACTTTGTAATCATTTTGATGTAGGGAACGATAAGGAATCACAGTGTGATAGTGAGGATTTTTTAAAATGGGATGGTTATATTGAAATGAGATGGTGGGAGTTTGTCTACACTATCAAACCGATATTATTAGATATTTTTTTTTGGATTTTGTTGTCCATTTCTGTTTGATTGGTCTCTTGTAGATTGTATGGTTATCATTATAGTTATAATGACTCTGTTATTTCATTTTTGTTAGGGAATATTGTTTTTCCTTTACTGTTCCTCACTGTTGTGTTTGTATATATATATATATTCCATTTTCTTGATTTGGGTTGGAAAATATCATATTTTTGGAAATTTTTTAAAGAACATGTGTTAGTTTCCATACCACGGGGATCAATAAATCCCTTTGGGTATTGTCTTTTTTCATTTCAGAACCAATATAGATGGGTAATTGGAGTTGGGGCATGATAATTTAGTATCCAAGGTGTTAGTTTTTCCTCAAGTGTCATTATATTGAGATATTGATAGACTGGAGATAGAATTGTAGAGACTTGAGAGGTGGGTTGTATTGAGTGTTTAACAAACTATTTTACTAATGAGACTCATGTTTTCATGGGATGTTGGGATGAGTGTCTCTTGTGTTGAGTCTATGATCTTGATAATAGTTTTTTATTACATTTTTCTAGATTGAATTGAGATTATCCCCTAGTCTATCCATTTATTTTATTTTAGTGTGCAACATTATCCCTTCAAGACATCCTCCATAGGTTAAACAAAAGGGGAAGATGATTCTCCATCAAGGGAATCATCCCCTTGATCATAATATTATCAAATCCATCATGTCTAATGTTTGACCAGTTTTTCAAAACATTCCACATGTTAAAAATGTATCTATTGATGTAAATCTAGGTGATATAGTATAAAAAGTTCGATCATGAGATTTCTTGTATGAGAAGACACCATCCCTTAAAGGTATGAATGAAACTCAATAGGTAGAGGAATGGTTTGAAAAGATCAATAAGTTCTTGGAATCAATCGATATACCTAAAAGTAAAAATAAGTTTTTTTCGATGTTTAGACTTGAGAGTCCCAATAAGAGGTGTTGGGAATCCATGGATCAGGTAGATAGGCATGTGGGTCTGGACTAGAAGGTTTTCATGACTCCCTTCTTTTAGTAGTGTTTTCAAGTGTAGATTATGATATTTAATCCTTTAGAGTTCCTATGTTTACGACAGGGAGTGCATTGGGTTTTTGAGTACACCATTTAGTTTTGTGGATCTGGTTCATTTCAAACCATAGGTTGTAATGAATGACCCGCTAAAAGACAATAAGTACAAGTATGGTTTTTGATTGGATATCAGAGTATATGTATTTTTGACAAATCTCTCAACCAATGCGGATATAGTGGCTAGGGAAATGATGGTAGAGATTTATTTAGAAGGTATGGTTAGATATTATTCCCCTTATCTTCCACCTTGTGGGATATTCATTAGCACACATGTGAAGAAGAGGAAGTGGAATTATTATCACAAGAGCAGTGGGGGTGGTTCTCAGTAGAAGGACTCATTGGTACATTGAGTTACATATTGTGACTATAACATTCTATAAGTGTAGTAAGTTTCAGAACAATAAGTGTTATTGTCATATTCCTGTGATGATGTGTACTTGTTGGGGACATTATGACCATTTAGAATGATTCTGTCAGTTTATGTTGATTCCATGTTATGGTTAGGGATCATTAGGTCTAGAGGATATTGTATGATAATAAGATTCTTCAAAGACTATAAGGATCTAGCCACATTCCTCTAGAGTGAAAAAACATTAATCAGAAGGTGAGTTTCTAGTAGAGGTTGATGGAGGTCTAGCGACAGTGAGAGGTTCCATTTTTATTACATATTTAGTAGAGATTTATTTATTTTATACTGGTGCTTCCAACTTGTTTATATATACCCATTTTTGATATCCTTAAATATGCAACATAGATCATGTACTTTGTTATAAATATAGTGACATCAATAGGATAAATAAAGGATTATGTGTTTAAGTGCCCTTCATTTTCACTATCGATAGATGATACAGAGTTAGTCTAGGATTTCCTTATGCTCAATCAATATCTATTGTACATCATCATTAGGATGGATTAGCTTATCGACGATCGTTTTTTTGGTTTTTTATCATCAGTGTGTCTCATTTCTTGGGACTGATGGGAGATCACAGGTGTTTCATGGAGAGTGGGATCCAAGGCTTGGTTGTGCGGGAGTTTCTTGCCTAGATCTTTGATGATTCTTGTCCGCTGTAGCAGTTGAGCCCGATAAAGTTCCTTCTTTTGTTGATCTTCCTACTATTGTTTGGGTCTTTCATAATTTTTCCTAGATAATTTATCCTCTCTTACTCCAAAGAGTAAGGCAGAGTTTATGATTGAACTTATACCAGTTTTATATCTGATATTAATACCATATTATCATATAGAACTAGTAGATCTAAACGAGCTCAAGATTCAGTTGGAGGACCTAATGGAAAAAAGATATGTTCTATATAGTGTTTCACCTTATGTAGACCCACTTCTATTTTCTAAGAAGTTAGATGGTTTAATCTGATTTTGTATGGACTATCAAAAGTTGAAATGGATAAGGATTAAGAACATGTATCCTTTGCCTCATGTGGATGATTTGTTCGATCAGTTAAAGCGGTAAAAGTGGGTTTTGGAGATAAATAATTGGTCATGTTATAATCTGTAAGTCCCAGTTCTGGAATCCACCCAGAGGCGCCCCATCCCAGGTTGGTCCCATGGCCTCAAGCGCATTTCCCCAAACACCAGAGGATTCTGACAAGTAGCGAGGGCCTTGGGTGTGATAGTGGGGAAACTATGCCCTCATTGGCAGAGTCTACATTGGAAGTAAAAATACATGCAATAATGGAAGTAGTAAATATCCAACAACAATGAACAGAGGAAGACTAAAACAATAAACAACCAGAGCACATATGTATATAAGAAATGATTCATGATAAATATTTGGGAAATCATCCAAATAGGTCAAAATACTAGAAATTCAAACAGTTCCCAAAAAAGTACCAAAGAAAAGATAAATAGCTCTGCAGCATCGCAAGGCTAACTTTTTTCCCATGCTCCCCTACTCTAGAGAAATCAAGTACACGAAGTCGAAGGGTGCTTTACCTTGTCTATACCTGCAACAACATAGTCTTACTGGGCTCAAGAGCATGACCCAAATAGGTTGTGAGACTAAATCCCAGTAGGCAACCACCCAAAGATCTTTGCCTAACATTCATTGAGCATATGGCAGGTAATAGTAATGTAAGTAGTAAATAGTAACAGTGAACAGTAGAAATTAATTAGTAACCAGTATCTCTTAACCATCTATCACTATAGGGTATGAGTTGTAAATTATCTCCACATGAAAACACATGGACATTTTCCAGTCTTGATTTATTTTATATAAATTTCATAAAAATTTATCTAATCCAACACTGAAAAAATATTTTAATATCACATCCTAATCTAATGTGATAATATTCCAAGAATAATAATTTCCCTCATCAATACAATAGATCATCATTAGCATTAAACCAAAAACCTTGTATTCATCATCCTAAAAACTCACAGATACATCAATAAGTAAGAAACAATTCTTATATTTGTAAAATAAATTGAAATAAAAAAATGTATCTAAATTAGGTCTATTTCATGACAACCTCACACAGAATTTAGATTTCATGGATATTATTGCACATTTCTAGTTTTTATTGACTTAGATTTCAATATATTTGGATTATAAAATCTTTTCTTGGAGAGTTTATGATCATTAATGTTCCTCATTCCTTCATCAAAATACTCATTCAATTGATTGGTTGTCTATTCCTTGAGATCCATCTCATTAGTCTTGGATGAGTGTTTCTGAAAAATCACAATCAAATAGAATTCCAAACTCGATAGAATGGATTATTCTTCCATATTTACCTTCTATCCTAGAAATATCCCATTTCCAAAAATTGAATCAATAGAGAAACATCCACTTAAATTTCATATGTGGTTGAAAATGTTTCATCTATTCTTTGGAATAATGGAGCTACTCTTTTGTGAGGTATTATGTACTGTTATATGAGCTCCCCAAAAAGTGTACCCTTGTATGATTAAAAATCCTTATATTTCATTATTAACTTAACTATATCCTTATAGTTTTTTTCTTCCTTATATAATAAAGTGGGTAGTTGAACCGACATGTTTAATCATATATGAAGGATTGTCTAGGGGTATAATACTATGTGGGACCAATTAGTATGATCTTTCATGATCTGATTTTCATATAAAATTACTCTTGTAAAACCTTCCCAAAATCTGGTTTAATATTATGTAAGAGTAAACTACTCTTACACAACAATAAATGATTGGAATATCCTCATTTTATATTTAGTTCACTGAAAAAATATATTTTTGTTGAATAATTTTCAATGAATACAATAAAAAAATTATATGTTAATTTATTTTTAAAATAATTCCAAAAATAATTGAATTATATTGAATTGAAAATACTTTATGTAATATAATATCAATTAAATTGTTAATTGAAAAAATAATGATAAAAAATTGAGGCATATAAATATTTAACATTCAATTTTTTAATCACTAAATTTTTAGTTTTTATCTTATAAAACAATGAATATTTAAATTTACTTAGAATTGATAAATATTAAGAATTCATTATCTAAAATTTCAAGTCATCCATGATAGTAAGTTATAATTATATGTCGCACTTATATGCATTCCACATGTTATGTATCATTGGATATTCCTACCTATGATCATACATAACTATCCTTTGACATGATATTAACATTAATTCATATCATGAATTCTATATTTTAATTTTTTCATGAAACGAATGAAAAAATATACTCATGACTAGGAAGGGACCATTGAGTGCATAATGAGTGAAATGAAATTATTGGATACGTCAAGATAGAATTTATCCCTTACATGTTTTAGAAGTTGATATCACATCCCATTGATAGAAATAAAACATTTGGATTAACTATATGGTAATTATTATATTACCAGCTTATCCATTCCTATAAATTCAAAGAAATATATATTGAGAATATTGGTCAATTACATAAGAATGTGTCCTACTTGATGAGATAACAAGATAATGAGATTATATTAAAACTTGTGAAATATTAAAAGGTTTTTTCATCATTGTGACAGTAATTATTTTCTCTATAGGAGCTTATACTTATTACTAGGATTCACTTTAGGACTATAGTAATTTTCAAATAGATGCTTACTAATAAAGGGTCCTAGAGGGTCACACAATAAGTTTATCCATCAACATTAGTTAAATTATGTATAAATTTAATATTGCTATATAATATAATTTCATGTTTAGAAATAATATTTAGTCATTTTATTCTAATTTCATTACTTATTTATTTTTGAATAATATAGTGCTATTTTTTTAAATAAATTGTCATTGTTCAAGTTATGATAAATATAGAGGAGGATTTGATGGACAAGATAAGACCAAGATATAAAATTATATTTTAAATATCATTTAAATTATTATTAATTTGTTTATTTATTATGTGGTACTTTTTTATCCATAGGTGTTATCAATTCCAAATAAATAATAATGATAATGTTAATATTTATACAGGGGGTAAACTATGGTTTACGTAATAAATCATTGTCTATTTTGAATTTACTTATTCTTACTTGGATCTATTTATACTAATTCATAAAATCTTCCTTATTTTGTATGATAAAATATAAATTTATGTGTACAACACATCCTCTCAAGAGATTTATCTCATTAAAATCTCTATAAAGCTATGAACATCCAAGAGATTTATTTTTCTCCAATAATGTGTCAAGAGAACAAAAATAATCATTCAATCATGGATGTGATGGTTGATGAAATAAAGGAGCATAAATAAATCTATTTAGAAATATATTCTAGAAACCAATAATTCAATGATGATGTCCTATGGTTTTAGGGAACATATGGACCTCCATTAAAGTATTTTTTATGTTTGGATATTCAAGGGAATGACCTTAAACTAAGAATTTATGAACTAATCTAAAATGAAGAAATAATTATAGAATCATAGTAATTCAAAATTTCATAAATTAATTGTGAAGAATATGTAAAAAGAATCTATATATAGATATTCTAGTAGATTTTTTTTTCAAACCTTAGGATTATTCTATGTGAATGAATGATAAATGTTTTTAGTCATGGTTCTGACTGCTTCTTCTTTGCACCTTATAACCATCAGATGAGGATGGGAGCATTCTTTTTTTTCAAAAATATGTTTATAAAAATCCACTTGATAATGATTAATATTGAAACTTAAGGTTGTATACTAGTTTTATCCAATAATGATAATGGGTAACTACCTCTTCCCATTGTAAATAATTAAGTATGAGTAGGTAGAATAATATTTAGAAATTGAAGAATGATAATAGATTTTAGGTGTATTATACCTAATTTTTCATAGAGTTTAATTTGGTTTTCTCATAGTGTATATGTTATTTATATAATAATATATTATTTATTTATATTATAAACTTATTGCAATAGGTTATGATAGAAGAGTTGAATAAATTGTCGATGGTGTATATTTAATGGGATGAAATGGTGGATGTTCTTAAAACATTTCCCTCATTAATTTATCTTAGATCGGATGGGAGTCAAACTATTTTCTATATGAAATGATTTTATATTTATCAATAGGTTATTTTAATCTAATGAAATGATTTTATATTGGTAATATTGCTATTAACTCATTCCATGAAAATATTATTACACTAATACTAAAATATAAGGGCCCTTGTTCATTTAAATATTTTAGACATATTAGTCTATGTAATTTTGTTTCAAAAATTTTGTGATGGTGTTAGCTAAAAGGTTAAGAGATTTTTTCCCTTAATTATTTCTAATCCAATGAGTAATTTTATCCCTCAAAACATAAGTAAAATTAATTCAATTTTTTTCTCATATGGGTTTTCATTAAATTTATAAATTCTTAATAACCATAAAATGTAAATTAGTATTTAATCTAAATATGATGAATGTATATGATTGTTTAGAGTTGTGTTTCCTTCATTTAGTGTTTTTGAAAATGAGATTTTTTAATTTATGGGTTTCTAATATTTTGAAGAATATCTCCACCATTTAATTTAAGATCAAGATCAATAATTTTTTTTTTAATCTAAATGGACCTTTTGAGGTTTTTGGTAAGGAGACCCCTTATCTCCAAGAATTTATTATTATTATTGAAAATTATTTTTCAAATCTAGTTTATAGGGATGTTACTGAAGGGTAGTTTCATATTTTTTTGGATAGACCAATGCAGTCTGTTATATACTTTTTTTATGATTATATTTCATTATTCGCATGGGATACAAATCTTGAATGTCAAGGTCTTTCTAATATTATTTATGACTTTGAGAATAAATTTAGTGCAAAAGATTAATTTCAAAAGATTGTGATATTTTTTATCAATATAGTGGTTAGTAATCATAATGATAAATAAACATAACTTTCAAGAGTTAAAAAGTAAATTATGTAACTAATAATGATTTTTTCTACTACAATTATTAGGTCCAAGAAGATTTTGTTCACATCGGTGGTGGATATAGTTTATAATTTTATACAATGATTGTCTATGATATATTTTTCTAATTCCAGTAAGGATGTTTAAGGAAAATATATACATCAGTTAGTACCTCTATATGATATTCCATTTTTTAATTGTATTGAGGTTGTTATTTATCACCACTATATATTTTTTCAATTTTTTATAAGGGTTTTTTGTTAGGTGATACAAAATACATTGGTTTTTATGTATTTATTTTTGACTAAAGAATATACATTGCCATTGATTTTGTAGTCTAGGTAAATTCAATAATACTATTTTTTATGTTGGTTTAGTGGATTTTTTTTATCTATTGATATTAATCATTCACATCATGGGTTATGATAGAGTCATTTATAGAAATATTTTTGGTTTTAAAGTTCTTTTTTCTTGAAGTGATTTGTTGGGATATCTCACATGGTATTGAAGTAAATATATGGAAGGATCCATATATTTGTGATATAAAATGTAGGTAATAAATGAAATATTTCATTGAAGGTTTTAAGAATTGTTTTTAACTTATTTAATCATGTTATATTATTATGAGATCTTGAGAATGTCTATCAAGTCTTCAATAAGAGAGATAACGATATTATTTTTTGCTACTCTAGTTAGATATTTACTAGGTGGCGATAGGTTATATTAGTATAACACAAAATATTTTTTGTATTTTAGGGTATGAATATATTTTATACATGAGTTTGCATGAGTTTTATGGTAAGGATGTGTAGAAAACCTTCAAGAGTTTGAATATTCCACCAATGGTTTCTATTTTCTTATAGATATTGTTTCATTCTTTGTTCTTGATAAAAATATCATTAATTTTAATGCATGAGAAAAATAATAATAATATTACTTTTTATCAATTTGATGTCAATACTCACATTCATTTAACTTTTATGTGTTGTAATGTGTGGGTTGTATGGGATGTGTGGGGTGGGTTTGTGCCTGGTTCTTTAGGCATTCCAGATTGCTTTTCTTATGTTTTTATACATTTTGTGCAATGTCATACATCACATGTGGTAATGGAATATTATCCTTATCTTAGAGTATTTTGATGTGGAATAATGAGTGTCTTTTTAACTGAATACTGTTTCCATAAGAGTTATGTATTTAGTGTAAATATAACTAATAAGAGTCAAATATATATAGTAGTTCAAAGGTAGTGTTGATTTATTTCGACATGTTTATGGGTTTTAACCAAAACTAGTGTCCCCCATTAATAAATGTGTTTATGTTTAATCAAAATATTTTTTTACATAATAATGAATGTTTTGGCATAAAGTTTCTAGGGTGGAGTGGATGTAATCAAGAACCTGCCCAATTTCTTCATCAAATTCATCAGATAAATCCTCAAAAATAAATGAAGAGAAACACTAGAGGATTCTATGAAAGAATATCTTAATATATAATAAATCAGTAATTTATAAACAAAAATAATTTTTCCTTGTGTAATTATTTCTTAAAATAAAATGTTCATAAATCAAATGTCACTCAAGATATATCATCAGTGTGTTAGGGGGATCTAAAATAGAAACACGTTATAATTATCCACACATGATTTATGAATATAGAATAATAATTAATTGAACTCCACCTATTATGGAAGATTTATCAATCACGGTTTTTAATTCACTATAGAACACAATAAGAATCCCTAATCATTAAATCTACAGTTTTGAGATCTCTGTTAAGAGAGATCTCCCATAATAAATTTGTTGTGCTAAACAAATTACCTCTATCATGTAAATGATATAAGCTAGGATATATACTTTGGGGTATAGATTTGGTAATTACACAATGGTCGTTTACTAATATCTTTTTTTATAAGTAAACCCCACTTTTGATAACAACAAAAATAACAACAAAAATAACAAAAAAACATATATAATAATAATAATAACCACAACAACAACAACAATAATAATATTTTGTGAAATTCACTAACTCGTATATATTTAAATTTCATTTATTAAATAAATAAATATCTATTTATTTAAATGATATAAAAAAGAAGGAACCTTTTCCATTCTGGGCCTTACTACATCTTGTTAATACCCCCTGAAATTTATCAAACCCAGATTAATAAATAATTATTTAGAAAATAAATATAAATATATTATTAATTTGATAAATAAATTTCAAGTTCATTAAATTTAGGAATATTTATTTATTTAATATTATCATAATTAAATAATATTTAGTTTTGAAAATAAATAATTATTTATTACCTTTTGTATAATAATAATGACATAAGAAAATATTATATATTTTATAGGTGGAAAATAATATTTATTTAATATTGAACACACATATATATATATTTATATTCTAAACTTGAATAACATTCCATTAAATTTATTTAATCATCCTAAAAGAAATAATTATTTAACAATAGGTCGAGAATTATAATTATTTTTAATAATAAATTCAAATATAATCTGACTGGGATTTTGGATATTGTTAGTGTGTGGACTTCTAGGCCCTTTTCTCAATGGATTTTGACTAGCTAGCATGAATTCAAAGATCAATATTACGGAACACATCAAGGAACCCATTGAGAATGAAGTTATTTTCACAATGAAAAAAAATCATACAAACACATTTTTGTATAATATATTCACTTTGACATGATATATAATCAACCAGGTTACATACTAGTCTTATCAACCATTATGACTAATATATTTACCATTTAATATCTAAAATGAACTTTTCCATTGATTACCCAATCAATAGACTTAATAAAATATTTATATTTCAATCAAAGGGTAAAAGATTTCAACTTACATAAATGTAAGAGAAAACCTATTATTAGGTTCTATATTAATGTCATATCAGTTGTGACGTAACCAACATATATTATCCCATGGTGATCATTTGTCAAAACATATTTTATCAATACCTAAAAGTACATGAATCTATATATGCATTAATAATAATCTCAAGTCTACGTAAAAATACACAAATTCGTAGAAAGTAATATCAAATGACACATATAAGATGTGCAATTCATATTTATGGTTCTGTTCTCATAACCACTTCTCTTGGATATTACCAAGTCTGAACATTATGTGAATAAATATTTTTATATCACATCATCTTTCTCATTAGAATGAGTAAATAGAAGGAACCTTTTATGTGAAAAATACTATAAATACATTATATCATTAATGATATAAAGAATAATTACCATATTATGATAAATTATTTTGTAATAATTACGTCTTAGAATATTCTGGTATTTTAATGTAAAATATTCATTTTGGGATAGGGAAATAACTACAATGGATTCTAACTTTCACTTTATTCATCCATTAACTAATTGTAACTTCAATCTCTTATGAAAATATATTAAAAGGGTAAAACTATGAGTAATTACCTTGAGTAATTTTTTAATGACATAACACATTACATAATACCATAAAAAGTATTATATTATAATAAAAAATATTTTACTATAAAGGTATTCCCCAATACTAGAATAAACATTTACCAAAATAAATCTTAATTTCCAATAGAAGATAGAATGTGTTAATTATATTTAGAAATGGAAACCAATGGCTGTAATATATTTTTTTCATATTACTTGAGACTCATTTTGAAACAATAACAAATTGATATAAGTGAATACTAGTTTGATATTCACTTGATAAATAGTATTCACCTTAATCCAAATACAAGGTTTCATCCTATTTTAATTTAATAAGTATCATTGGATTGTTTTGACTATAACTCCACATGGTTCTGTGGGTAGTATTCAATATCTACCTCTTATGATTTACACATAAGAAATACCAAACTACAGTAAATATCATAAAAAATGTGATAGATTTAAAAATATTTTTTGGCATATAGAGTTATATAAAGCATAATAATATTCTCCTATTATTTTAAACACGACCATTGATATATTTTATTCCATGTGACATATGGAAAAATTTGGTTTTTGAATTACCTCAATATGTATTTTTCAATACATTACCAAATATATATTCTATGAGTATATTATGAAACACCAATGATATTTATGTTTAAAAATCTTGTTCCATTTTAATTTTATTACTCGATTAGTAATTCTTTAGGAAATTCTTTGTATTAATTAACTACTAGACGTAACATCCATTAATTATTTTTTACTCAAATATCTTTTTTTATACTATACATCTTCCACTAATCTATTTTAGACACAAGGCTCAACATTGTCCCAAATAAATATTTTATGATCACTATTCTTACCTCTACCAATAAATGGTTTTTTGTAATATTAATATCTTATTGTATTTTTGTGGTATCACCATCCCTTATAGTTATTTCATATATACATCATCCATAACTCCACTCTAAGGAAGGTGTCCTTTCCAAAAAAATCCCAATTCAATAATACAAGAAAGATCCTCTGACAAGTACAATTCAAATAGATTTTCCATGATAATTGGTGATAATTTATTATCATAGAATATATATAGATGTATTAAACATTTCAATATACATAAAATCTATATTGGTCTAGTATTGAACATCCATGTATAGTTTCTCCTCAATACCCACCAATGGATTTTCATCAAATTACCAAACTATCAAAATAAAGCATTATATTTTGATACATGGAATCCATATTTGAATTCATATTATATTTTAAAGAATTAAATGGGTTGATTTAATGATTCTATGTAGGAAGTGTTTTTATTAATGAATTATATATCACCCATTCAGGTGCATATAAAACTTTTTATCACATTTTAACTTTTATACATTGTATGTGTCTCTCAAAAAAATTCCTTCCACTACATATGTTGGAATTTAGTGTTCATTTTCCATATAATATTCATTTGGTACCAAAATACAATTAAATCCAATATTTATCCCACTTGTTAAATGATATGTTCTTCTATAGTACATAAATATGATTATTATTAACATATACCTTTTTATGTTCGGGATTTTAAGATACAAGGTATATAAAAGACAATTTACTAGGACACACTTCTTGTTTTTCTTTGATGTTCATTTTTATCTTAGAACATCAATAAAAAATGGTTCCCATCAAACACCTAAGGCTATAACATAACTGATTATCACCATATTGTAATGATATTTTTTAGTTAACCTAGTTTCTATATATTTATAGGTTGCAATTATATTTATTAAACATATCTTGGATGAAATCATAGAATAGTTGAAATTGATATGTGACTCATGATTGATCTTCCTTTTAAAACAATCAAAACCATAATGTGTATATGGTAATTTTATTTTACGAATTTCATCACAATATTTTTAAAATTATCAATAAAAAATTTGTTAGTAAGCTTTCGGAGAAAAACACCTAAAATATCTAATAACATTTACAAAGAATATTAATTTCTTTTTCGATCATTACTAAAATATTTTAAATGAATTTGTTGATGCTTTTGAAATTACCTCTATGTCATTCATTGAATTCTTCACACAGTTTCACTAAACTAATTCTAGTACCATTATGGCATGGCTTTTTTTAAAAAGATTTTATTTCACTAAAAATGAAATTTAGGAATTTTAGTATACCTAATATTCTAGCTCAGGGAGACTAATCAAATTTCAATATATAAAAAAATGAAACTAATATTAGTTTTTTTAACTAATAAATTTCTTACCAAAATTAGGTAATTTGAGTCTTATAAATTATATTAACTATTTATATTCATATTTTATATTTATGATTCAATATTTACTCAACTATTTGACTGGTATGAGATTCCTTGATAATGTATATTTTGGAAATTAAATAATGTCTCAATATTTCTAGAATTAGACACGAAGATACATGTTTTTTAATACTTTATAAAAACTATAGTTTTACATGAATAAACCCATTATGTAATCTTGATGTCATGCGATTCAATTAACTTATCTTGGAATCACCTTACTTAATCTTAAAATGAATAAATATTAAATATTATAATGTTTATTTACATTGAGGGCTATCATATTTGAATACACATTTGGAATGGATATTCCATTTAATACCCAAATATTAAAATAGATGTATCATATTACTTGATTAATATACATGAAGTGGAATCATCTATTATTTCTTTTAAAATTCATTATAGTTTCTCCCCTAATGACCTTTCTTCTCACATAAGATGTCGATTTCCTTCCTTTTACTAACATACCTATAAATATTTAATAACATTGAAATTTGTTGTAATTAAACAATTGACTATAGAGTGGTCATGGTAATTTCAATATATTATTTCATTTTATACAATATAAATATTGTCGAAAAAATTTCGCACAAATTTTTATCCTCCTAGTGAAATAGTATCAAAACATTCATTAGCATGTTTTCCATACTATTCATCTTATAGATTTGGATAATTTTGTTGATCTTTGGTGTTAGGGATGATAATATGAGATTAATGGATAATTTCATATCCATATGGAAGACCTAATTTTCTAAAAAATTAATGTAGATCCCTAGGTAAGTACCACTATTACAATACACAATGGTGTTCTGTAGTGAAAATCTTATTTATCTTAGGTTTCAATTTATCCTTCTCATGTGATAAGAGATGAGAAATACTGGTATATACATTCAATTACTTATGTTTCATCTATATTCGTTCATACATAGCTAATAGCATGATGTAATAGTCATATGAAGAATCCTTTAGAAATCTCTTATAGACATCCTTTTCACCCTCACATTCTCCCTAAGGTACCTGGTCATGATTTTGAGACTCCAAAACATAATATAAACCTTCTATTAATAGTAAAATGCATAAATAAATGTATTAATCTTAGATAATTGTACATGTGAGAATGTGGTATGATTCCTAAAAAGAAAAGAGTATTCCCCAGGATTCACAATCAATTTTTCTAAAATATTTAAAGAAGATTATTATTAATTTATCCTGACTACCAGATGTTATATAATAAATTTTATTTTATTTGTCTCGAACTTTTTATGTAATGGAATTATCCTTTATCATTATATTTTGAATTTCCCTTCACATGGATATTCAAGTAGAAATAATCTCTATTTTCTCTATCATAACTAATATAAAGTATTAGTCATATTACTCTATAGAATTTAGGCATACAGTCTTTCAAAAGGTATTATCTAGAGACTCGTTAATCCTTCATGTGGGCTCCCTAAACACGAAATCATAGAATTTAATTCCTTCAACACTTTCATCCATATAACACTGAGTCTAGTGAGGGATACAAATCTCGATGATTACATGCTTATGTCAACCAAAATCCCACATTATAACTCCCCAATAAATGAATTTTTTGGACAAGGACAAAACCGGCACTTTAATACCTGGTTGAATTGTGAATCTACTAATATGAGGCCTTTATGACTTCCTTTTTTCTTGATGAATCTTGTTTATCCTTAGGCATAAATATTCATTTTTATATATTATGATCTAGTTAATATTATATGTATTTTAAATAACTTAATAACAATGTATTATAAAACAAATTTTATATAATTTTTTTATTTTATTTTATCTATGAAAAATATTATGTTATTTAATTTATGTTATCATGATTTATCATATAATTAGGTATCACATAAACAAATTACCATGTTATGTAAAAATATAATAAACATGTGGCATGAAGAAGACCATTTATACATGTAGGATTCCTCCTTTTCTTTTTTAGATAGGAATTTCATGTGGGATGCCTTTTCTTATGTTAAAACCTTCAGGATCCCATGTAACTCTTCAGTGTTTGGCTTAAGAGACCTAACAAGAGACCATTGTTTATCTGACCCTACATTAGTACATCATGTTTGGGTTGAGATGGTATAATGTGTCACCTTAGAACCTGTTCCAAACTTGTAAGCCCATGGGGTTGTTGTAGTAGTGTTAGTTTGGGTGTTCAAGCAACCCCCACTCCTCTATTTATATATTTGACATGAATATTGATGATGCAAAGATGTTTACTATAGATTCGTCCTGGTTAGCTATAGTTGAGGACAATGCGAGGTATATTTATTTCTTTTGTGTTGCCTTGACATTCTTTCTGGGATCTGTAGTGCTTATTGGGATTCCTAGACATTCTTTCCTCTGATCTGACATCTGAGTTATACATATTAAGTATGGGAGGAATTATTATTCCCTTCCAGTTATACATACAATGGATGGGAGGAATTCTTTCCACATTATATTTATACATACTATGTCTAGGAATAATTATTACCCCATTCTAGTTATATATACTATGTATGGAAGGCATTCTAACACTATACCAGTTGTGCATACTATGGATGGTTGGAATTCTTACGCTATGCTAGTTATATATACAATGGATTGGTGGAATTCTTACCCCATTATGGTTATACATACTATGGATGGGAGGAATTCTTACCCAATTTCAGTTATACATACTATGGATGGGAGGAATCTTTATCACATTCCATTTATACATACTATGGATGTTAGGAATTCTTACCCCATGCCAGTTATACATACTATAGATGGGAGGAATTCTTACCCCATGCCAGTTATACATTCTATGGATTTGGGTAATATTACACCATGATAGTTGTACAAACTATGGATGTGAGGCCTTCTAAGCCCATGTTAGTTATACATACTATGGATGAGAGGCATTCTTACCCCATACCAGTTATACATACTAAGGTTGGGAGGAATTATTACCCCATGCGAGTTATATATACTATGTATGAGAGGAATTATTACCCCATGCTAGTTATAATCTATATATCCATATATATATAAATAAATATGACTACTTGAACAGATATCCTAGCCTTGGGATAAACCAGATGTAAGTCTATTGGGATTATATAACCATGGATTGAATGATGATTGGTTTTCTTGCAATTTGATTTCACATACCAAGGAATATTCATATTATGTATATATCTGTAGGTACGGTAATATACATATATACCTATATAATTATGGAAATCCATGGTTGAACATTCCTAAATGACTGGGATTATAGACCCTGGTTGACTGGTGTTTCAAATTTGGTTTTAATTTCCTTTTAGTTTTTCCTCAGCTAGGCTGGGTAGTTAACTTTTTCATACATTTATAACAGCACATTTACATGTTTTTTTTCATGGTGGCCTACTGAGTTTTTTATAAACCCTGTACAGGCACCTTGGTTTATTTTTATACCATATTTCTACTTTTAAAGTTCATACCAAAATGCATGGTGGATAGGAATGAGGCCTAGAGTTTATTGATCGAGCATAAATGCTTGAATGGGTTCTTCTGATTGGGTTGGTGTAGTTTGAAAGTTTCTGGGGACTAGGTATGTGGTTTGGATTAGAGTTAGTAGTATATATCTGTACTTATACTTTTAGTTTCTTTTATAATTTTAAATTATTATGGTTGGCCTAGTGGGTGACCAATGTTGTATTGAATTTCATATCTGTTAGGGATTTTATAGCGATTCATTCATTATTACATCATGGTCTACATCAGATTATTTTCTGCATCCTCCCATTATTTACTTTACTATTGTGTGATACATATTTATTTATTAATATTTCTTACTTTGATACAAGGGAATAGTCTCCAAATTATCACACCATAGGCCCTCTCTTCTTGTAGGCAGTCTTTGGCGTAACGGGTGGTGAGCTTAATACATAGTAACCCACCAGTACAGAGCATCGTTGTAGTGTAATCTATTCTAGGATGTTACAAATTTGTATCAAAGATTATCTTTTGGAAGTGTTTACTAGTTGCAATATAGTAGACGGTTTTATTCATAATTATTTGGAACATGTGATTGATATCATATGAATTCATCATGAACACTTTTTCCAGTAATAATTCCTAGTTTCCAGGCTATGAGATTGTTGTTTTGATTTGAAATGTTATAGTTGTATATGATTTTCTCATTGAACGACACACATGATGTGTGGATGTTATGATTTACTATGGATATCATCTTGTTCAAAATTTTAATGTGGCCATGGATGAATTGTGACTCTTGTCAGGAAATGGAATGAGGTATATCATGCATTATATTTGGCACATAGGATTCACATCACATAGGCCTGCTAGTGTGTGATATTTTCAGAAGATTGATTCTTATTTAGTTGATCCTACATACAAATATATATTTTAATTTTTATGTTAGTTTATTTGGATCTATGTAGAGGAGTTTTTTTGAGAGTAGGATGACTTAGGTCTCTTCTATATAAGGTGTTGTGACCTAGACGGTTGTTATGGAATTTGATGCATTTTTGTTATAACCCTAATTGTGTTTCGTTTCATTGGTATGTGGTTATCTAGTCAGACCACTAAGTACATTGTTTATAGGTACAATGAATTTTCATTTGAATTAGAACTCTAGGGAGCAGTTCATTTGGAGGTTGCTCGATGAAGATCAGGGACCTTATATCCAATTTATTAGTTTTGATACTCAAAGGTCATTATGATCATTACCCGAATTTGAGAGGTTTTGTACTTTTGGGCTATGTTGGAGACCTAGAGGCCCATAGTTTTGACTCAAACCTTTATAGGTCTATTTCTGTTTTGTTCAAGGGTATCCTTAATGAGAGTTTGTCCCATGTTTTTCTAGTGTCTTTTTAGGTAGTGATATTCGTTTTATGCTAAATTTGTGATCAATGTATTATTGGTTCTCAGTTTTTATGGTATTAGAATGTTGGTGAATTCATCTTTTGACATAGAACATTGGGTTCTTGTTTTCCAAGACTAACTTGGACAGGAAATCCTGTTCAGGTGCCAACCCTGGTCGACCAATGTTTCTGCAACTAGTAATTTATTCAGAGCATGGGTAGATTATTATAACTAGGAAAACGACATGTGATAGGATAATGTGGAATGAATCATGGAATAGGTGAGGTGCTCATTTTTAAGAGGACTTACAAGGGAAATTCTAGAATAATGAGACTTATTTGTCATGTACCATGGTAAGCTTAGTTTTGTAATGGATGACTCACTGGAGTATGATTCCAGTGATAAAGATACACACTGGTTGGGCATGGTATCATTTGAATTATAAATTAGTGAGTGGTAGAGTGCGACCTAGGGACCAAGTTTTCATGAATTTATATGGGATTGGATCTCAGAAGTTTTTTTGGAATGTCCCTTTATGGTAGTGGTGACATCGTGCATCAGTAACAGTGAGACGGTTGACCAATGGATAAATCATGTCCAGGTATTAACAGGATAGTGAGCATGAAATAAAAAGAGTTGTACACACCCTTAGTGGAATCTTAGTGTAATCTATATAGGGATGATCATGATCTTCCTTGTTCCATCATGAGTATGTTAAGAGAGATTCATCTCAATACTAATCTTCTTTTTCTATCTAAATGTTCTTCCCTATTAAGAAATGTGACATGTTGAGGTTGCGCTTGAGGAGAGATGTATGATAATCCAAATTGTGGGGAGTGAACTGTTTCCCATTTGAGGGTGGTGTCCCTCGTTTTTTGTGTATTTTGAACTTTTTCCAAGGTATTTGGATCGCATAGGTTTCTTCTGAGATGATGATAATTGTATTTCTATAGTGGGGAGTAATAGATCAGTCGTAGTCTAATGTCTCCCATGTGGGAGCAATTTGTAGATACTATGGGACTTATCAATGGATATTATAGATAGATTGGTTGTGCATATGCTCGGTTTGGGTTCATGGATGCCAATCTTTTCACCAAGATTCTCAGGGATGAGAGTGTTCATAGTGGGGAGTCTGTAAGGACCCATGTTTTTTTACTACAGTTCTGAGATGAAATTTCATTTTTTTACTGTCAGATTCATATAAAGGGGTAAAATGATACTTTCCCATGGTATATGATCTCAGATAATTTATCTTACCACTTAGTTTTTCCCAGAATAGGGTGTTTAATCTACGATATTTGATGGCGAAAATCGGAGCTCTATAAATTTTGGTATAATAATTAATAATTAATATTTAATAAATTAAATATTAAATTGTTCGCAGAGGTTTTTTTGCCTATACATTAAAATTGGTGCTTCATATTTAGAATACATCTTCGAAGTTGAGTCCCAAATTGTGATTTTATCATATAAGAGACATAATATCGAGCTGGGCATGGGGCCCGGCCCGGGCCCCTTTTTCTTTCTTTTATTTTTTTACAATTTCTTTATTTACTTTACTTTTAATTATTTTATTTCCCCCTTATCTCGGATTCCTTCAGTGGAAACTATTATACCACTTGACTAAGAGAGGAAAGAGGTATAGGAATAAAGAGAGGGAGATGAAAGGTAAGAGTGGTACCACCATGAAGCCTTCAATGTACAAAATTGTTGGGTGACAACCATAGATGGTGACATCAAATGAATCATAAGTGATTTATACCCAAATTTATTCCCATTTATGTTTTTCCTATTGATCCTCATATATTATATGTTTTCAAAATATAAATCCCTATTATACTTGATTTTGGCCCCTAATTCCTCGATCTGTTGATATTGTGGTGAAAATAAGGTTTTTAGGTGATCCGAATGTTCTCTATTTTGGTAAAACTATGTCACATAACATGTAGTCCTGGGTGACATGCCATGTGTTCTTTCTGTTTGGGGAATATGAATTTTAAGGGAGTACACAACCTCTCTAGGTGTGTACGTGCCGTTTACTAGTACTCATCCATGTAGTAGATTACTCGGGAATGGAACCTGTGTAATGGTATATGACTATGTAGAGTACATGGCTAGACACCTTTTGCGTAGCACGTAGTGTAAAAGCACACGGCCTAACCAGGTATATGGGTTAAGTGGTTAGGGGACATAGGCATGTGCCCCGAGTTGGGTACACACCATATACCTTCCTTACACACTATGTACTTAGGGTATTTACATACCTAGGATGGTCAGAGTACACACCCTTATGGAAATCTAAGGTTACACGCCGTGTATGGTCTTTAAATGCCGTGTACTCTTCCATTGGTACCCTTTGAAGGTATTTTCTTATTTTTTCCCCTGTTCTCAGAAATATAGCCAAGATTAATCTATTCTGAGTAGTTTTTAAAGTAGATCGTGATAGTGAAATATTGTGAGTGTTCTGAGGACTCCTAAGGGGTCTTTTGGGGGTTTTATTTAAGTGAAAAAGTTATTCCTCCTATTGTCGAATCACTTTATTTAGGGGAGTGAGAGATATTTTAAGAGGTTCCATGGGATATCTATTATGATGTATTCTTTGAGGATGTCTCCCTTGCAAGGTGTTCCCTACTAGCCTATGAGGAAGTAAGACCACTTTTCATATAGGATCCCCTATAGTATTCCACTACATACATTTCATCCTATAGGATCTAGTGTAGGATATATTTATCATTTATCTAGCTACCAAGGATCCCATGATGGATTCCTTTAATTGTATGTTGTTATAGGGAGTCCCTTGTAGGATCCCTCACCTATATATAATTTATAGGATCCCTATTGTAGGATTCCACTATTGTTATCATTTGGGGATCCCTTGATAGATTCCTCCATTTCCTTTTCATGTAAGGATTACATATAGGAAAAATTCACTTGTTTTTTGACCTTGATGATCTAATGTAGTATGCCTCTTCAGTGTTTGGAATGAGGGACCCAACAGGTGCTCATTCCCTCACCAAACCTGAGTTAGTACATCATGTTTTTGTAGAGATTATAGCAGTTCTCACCATAGAACATGTGACGAACTTGTAATCCCTTGGATACGTGGTAGTAGTGTTGGGTATGGAATTTGGGACACCCTCACTCTTTTTTATATATTTGACATGGTTATTGCTGGTGCTATGAGGTTTTCTAGAGGTGCATCCTCTTTAGCGCATGTTGAGCATGTCGTGAGGCATCTTTCTTTCAATTGGGATGCCCAAAAATTATTCTGAGCATCTATATTACTTATTTGGACACCCATATGTTCTTTCCTAGGATCCATATTTTGAGTTATACATATTATGGATGGGAGGCATTACTAACCCAAGAAAGTTATACACACTATAGATAGGATAAATATTTACCACATGTTAGTTATACATGAAATGGATAGTAGGAACTCTTATCCCGTACCAGTTATACATAGTATGATTGGGAGGAATTCTTACCCCATGTCAGTTATACAAACTATAGATGGGAGGCATTCTTAACTCATTCTAGTTATGCAAACTATGGATGGTAGGCATTCATACCCTATTTTAGTTATAAACACAATAGATGGGTGGCATTTTTACCCCATGCCAGTTATACATAATAGGGATTAGATCCATTTTTACTCCATGCTAGTTATACATACTATGGATGAGAGGCATTCTTACCCCATTCCAGTTATACATACTTTGGATTGGACGCATTATTACCCCAGGTCATTCATACATACTATGGATGGGAGGCATTCTTTCCCCATGCTAGTTATACATTCTTTTTATGGGAGGCATTCTTACCCCATTCTAGTTATACAAACAATAGATGGGTAGTATTATTACCCTATACCAGTTATTCATACTATGGATTGGAGGCATTCTTACCCCATTGTAGTTATACATAATAAGTATGGGAGGCATTCTTACCCCATGCTAGTTATACATATTATGGATGAGAGGAATTTTTAGAACATACTATTTATAATGTATATATACATATTTATATTTATGGTGACTTTATCAGACATTCCACCCTTGGGAAAAATAAGATATATGTCAATTGGGATTACAAACCCAAGGATCAACTGCATATTTTTTCATGATATTTGATTTTACATACCAATGATGACTCATATTTATAAATACATTTATTGGTATGTGACTATACGTATATAAGTAAATAGATATAAAAATACATGGTGTAACTTTCCCAGTTGACCAGGATTATGATCCTAGGGTTGAATGAGGTTTCACATTTGGTTTTCCTGAACTTTTAGTGGTTCCTCATCTAGGCTGGGCAGTTTACTTTTTCATACATTTATATCAGCACATTTAATGGATTCTTTTTAGGGTGACTTACTAAGACTATTTCTCACCCCTACACATGGACCTCGGTTTATATGTAGACCTTATTTATACCTTTTGAGGTTGATAATGATTTGAATGGTGTATAGGGATGAGGTCAAGAGTTTCTCGATCGAGAAGAGGTACTCGAGTGAGTTCTTCTAATTAGTCTAGTAGAGTTCGATAGTGTCTGTAGACCAGGTACGTGGTTTGGATCAGGTTTAGTATTAGTGGATTTTACTTTTACTTTTAGTTTCATTTTTACTTTTGATGTGTTTGGTTGTCCTAGTGGGTAACCAATGTTGTATTATATTGAATAGCATTTCATGATTTTATATATTTTCATTTATTATTAATACATGTTCTACTTTTGTTTATTTAATTCTTCCATAATATATTTATTTTTTTACTGTGTGTGATAGATAGTTGTTTTCACTATTTTCATACTCTGATATGATGGAATATTATCCCCACTATCACACCCTAGGACCCTCACTTCTAGTCCGAAACCTCTGTCATATGAGGAGCCACACTTGAGTCCTAGTGAGCCATTAGCTTGGGGCATTGTTTTAGTGTCATATGAGAGAATATGTTATAAAGTGGTATAAGAGATATTCTTTTCCTATGATTTAAAATATGGGATATGGTAGACCAAAGTATTAGTAATGTTTTGGAAGCTTTGATGGAAATTATTCAGGTGGGTCAAGAACACTATTTTTTATGAGAGGTACTAGTTGGTAGGGTATGAGATTCCTGTTCTGATTTGTGATGTTATATTTGCATGTAATTTTCACCTTGAGAGATGAATATGTTTTGTGGATGTAATGATTTATGGTGGATCTCTATCTCTTGGACATTGGAAAGAGTCTAGTGATGTATTTTGAATCTTGTCTGGAAAAGGATAGAGGTATATCATGCATCATATTGGGATGGTAGGATTCAATTCATATATTATTGGTAGTGTGTGATTTTTACGGATGATTGAGGTATATTCAGTTGGGCCTAATAACATATATATATATTATTTCTGATTGAATGTTTTGTGGATCTGCATTGAGAATTTTTTTAGATGATGATGACTTAATCTTCACGAAAATGATGTGCAATGAACTTGTAGGTATTTATGGAATGTGATAAATTTCGATTGTAACCCTTGGATAGTGTTGTTTCAAAGGTACATGGTTATCTAGTGGATACTAATTATAATGCTAATTGGTACCATGACATTTATTCGAAACTAGATGTCCAGGGAGAAATTCCTTTTGATAATTATTGATGAGTATTAGGTCCATTTTATCTCATGTTTTCAGTTTTTACACTTCTAGGTCATTGTGATATTTACCTAATTTTAAGATGTTTTGATCTTTTTATCTAAGTTGGAGACCTAGAGGCCCTCAGTTTTGACCAATACCCTTATAGTCCAACATCAGGTTTGCTCAAGGGGAGCCATCATGAGTGGTTGGCCGATGTTTTTTTATTCCACATGAAGAATTTATCAGGGGTTTAAACTCTTTTTTGCGATCAATGCATGATAGGTGATCATGTTTTACATTATAGGCACGTTAATGCCTTTAAATTTTGACAGATCACCATGGGTGCATGTTTTTCAAGACATTTTTTGACACCCATGAATGTTCGGGTGCTTGTCCTGGTTGACTAGAGTTTCTGCTATTTGTAATGTAGTCATAGTCTAGGTAGATTCCCATGATTGGGATGATTCCATGTGACGGTCAGTTTTGGAATAAATCATGGCACAAATGAGGTGCTTATTTTAAATAGGAGTTCTACGGGAAATCAGGGCATAATGATACAAACATGTCATGTAGCATAATCAACTTATCATTTTAATGGATGACTCATTGGAGTTTGAGCCACATGATAAATATACGTGATGTTTGTGTGTGGTATCATTTGAATCATAAATTGGTGATTTTCTGGTTGTGAGATGACGACTTTTGTTTCAAGACTTTTTGTGGGCTTGGATTCAGGAGATTTTGTTTGAATGTCCCTCTGTAGTAGAGGTTCCATTATAAATCATGTATCGTGAGATAGTCGACCCATGGATGAATCCTAGTCAGGTTTTGATAGGATGGTGAGTGTAGATCAGAGAGAGATATACATTCCCTTGGTTGAATCTTAGTGTACTACTGTTAGAGATACTCATCTTCTATATTGTTTCATATTGAGTATGCTAAGAGAGTGTCAACCCTACTTCGAGATCCTTTTTCATTCTAAATGAGTTTCCCTATTGGGGAGGGAACCTATTGAGGTTGCACTCGAGGATTAGTGTAAGGTATGACATATCGTGGGGAGTGCCCCATTGGATGTCTGTGGGTGGTTTCTCTCATTTTCAGTTGAATTCTAGCATTTCATGTGGGATTTTGATCTCATACGTTGCTTATGAGATGATGATAAGTGTATTTTTATGGCGGGGAGTTCCAGATCGGTGGTAGTTAACTGTCTTCCACATCAGAGAGATTTGTGGATTCTATGAGATTGGTCATTGATAGTCTAGATAGCTGGGCTATATAGATTCATAGGATGGGAGAATGGATGCTAGTATTTTCACAAGGCTTAATGGGGATGATTAGGATTATATTGGAGAGTTTGTAAGGGCTCATGTTTTTCAAGAATAAAATTTTGAGCAGAAATTTTAATTTTTTCAGTCAGATGATTGTAAAGGGGTAAAATGGCCCTTTCCCATATCATATTACATTGGATAATTTTTTTGACCACTTCTTTTTTTCTGAAATATCTTATATACCCTAGGATAAGAGTTTGGTGGAAATCTGATCCATCTGAATTTTGGGGGAATAAGCAATAATTAAATTTTAATAAATTAAATATTAAATTGTTCTTGTAGGTTCATTCAGACATAAATTTTTAATGGCATGTATGATTGAGATTCATTTTTCAGTGATGATTCCAGAACACTGAGTTTAGCATAGGCAAGACACAAATTCAATTTGGGCACCAGGCCCAGCCCAAGCCCATTTTACTTTTTCTTCTTTTTCTTATTTTTCATTCATTGTTATTATTTTCTTACTTATCCTTACTCATTCCCATATACACATCTGGTGGCTTATACTATTCCACTCAAACCAGAGATGAATGTAAGAGATAGAGAACAATAGAGAGAGGGAAGGGAAGAGAGGTAACACCATGAAGCCTTTGACTCATCGAATCACCATGCAAAAGCTGTGGACAGCGAAATCGAATAAAGCCTTGTAATTTCCACCCAATGGTAGTCCCATTTATGTTTTCATTGTATATCCCCATATATTTTACATTTTCTAAATTTAAATCCCTATTATACTTTTTTTCCCCTAGTGGCCAGATGTGTTGATTTTGAGGTGAAAACATGATTTTTGGGGAATCTAAAGGTTTTTCATTCTAGAAAACCAGGTCACAAAGCGTGTAGTCTAGGTTGACACATAGTGTGTTCATACTATTCAGGTGAGATGATGTTTAATAGAGTACATTCCATGTACATGGGTGTATATGCCCTATACTAGTACACAGTCGTGTAGTCAAGTACCCAGGCATGGAACCCATGTAGGGGTACATGGCCGTGTAGAGTACATAGCCAGACCCCATGTCGGTAGCACGCCATTTAAATTTATATGGCTTTTCCAAGTATATGGACCATCTAGTTAAGGGAAACATTCATATACCTAATGTTTGGTATATGCCATGTACCTGACTTACACACCATATACCTAGGTTGTTTACATGCTCAAGCTGGTGGGAGTACACACCCATGTGGTGATCAGAGTTTACACACCGTGTATAGTATCTACACACCTTGTACTCCACCCTTGGTACCCTTTAAGGGTCTATTCCTATTTTTTCAATTGTTTCATAATTGGACATGATATTAGTCCATTCTAAGTTGTTTTCCATAGAGACCTTGCTGGTGAAATCCTTGGAGAGTTTTAAAGACTCCTAATGGGTGTTTCAGGTCTTTTATCTAAATGGAGAGGTTCTTTATTAGGTTATATAATCAAGTGTTTTTTGAGAGAGATACATGTTCTACGATTTTCCATTGTCTATCTCTCATGACCTATGATTTTTGGATTTCTCCCTTATGAGGTGTCCCCTTTTGGCATATAAAGTCAAGAGACTATTTTTTTTTTGAGGATCCCTTGCAGGATTCATCTTCTTATGCTTCGACCTAGAAGACTTAGTGTAGTGTGCCTCTATATTTTTTCGGGCTACCAAGGATACCCTAATGGATGCCTTTTTATATATGTTATTCTAGGGAGTCAGTGATGTATCTATCACTTTTATATCATTTAGAGGGTCCCTATTGTAGGATTCCTCTACTGTTATTGTTCAAGGATCTCGTGTAGGATTCCTCCTTCTCCTTTTTAGTTAAGTATTCCTTGTAGGATGCCATCATTTTTGTTTTTAATGAGATAATACCGACAAGGATTTTTCTTTAGTGTTTGGCTAGAGGGAACCAGTGGGTAACCATTGTTTGATAGACCTTGAGTTATTATGTCGGGCTTGCGTAGAGATGGTAGGGGTGTCACCTTAGAAACAATGCCAAAGTTGTATTAGCTTGGGAATATGGTAGTAGTGTTGGTTTGGGTGTTTTGGCCAGCCTATATCATTTGTTTATATCTTTGACATGGTTATTGTTGATGCTGAAATGTTAACCGGAGGTGCTTCCATGTTGGTATCTACTGAGCAAGACATGGGGCATCTTTCATTCATTTGGGATGGCCAAACATTATTTCAGTGATCTTTATTGATTATTGGGATTCCCAAACGTTATTTCCTATGATTTTACTTATGGGTAATACATATTATAGTTGGGATGCATTTTTACCCCATGAAAGTTATACATACTATGGATGAGTGTCATTTTTACCCCATTCCATTTATACATACTTTGGATGGGAGGGATTCTTACTCCATTCTAGTTATACATAATATGGATGGGATGAATTCTTACCCCATACTAGATATACAAATTATGGATGGGAGGCATTATAACCCCATGAAAATTATAAAAACTATAGATGGGAGGAAATATTACCCCATGCCAATTATACATACAATGTATGGGTGACATTCTTACCCCATTCGAGTTTTACATACTATGGATGTGAGGCAGTCTTACCCCATGTTAGTTTTACGTACTATGAATGGGAGTAATTCCTACCCCATGCGAGTTATACATACTATGGATGAGTGAAATTCATACCCATCCCAGTTATACATACTATATATGGGATTAATTCTTACCCATTTGAGTTATACATACTATGGATGGGAGGATTTTTTACCCCATCCTAAATATACATACTATGGATGGTAGGAATTCTTACCCCAATCCAATAATACATATTAAATAATGGAGGAATTATTACACCATTATAGTTATACATACTATGGATGGGAGGTATTCTTACCCCACACCATTTATAATATATATATCAGTATTTATATTTATATGTTGACAAGATATGCAATTCGAGCATTAGGTTAAAGCATAAGTATGTCGATTGGGATTACAGACCCAAGGAAAAACTATAGATTGGAATTCATGTTATTTGATTTCACATACCAATGGATATTTATATTTATGTATATATATAGGTATGGTACAATACATATATATGTATATAGATATGGAAATCCATGGTGGAACTTTCCCGGTTGATTGGGATTATAGACCCATGGTTCACTGTGGTTTCACAGTTGGTTTTACATTCCTTTTAGCTGTACCTCAACAAGGATGGATATTATAGTTTTTTATACACTTGTAGATGCACATTCACAAATTTCTTGTTCGGGTAGCCTACTAATATTGTTTCTCACCCTTATAGGTGCACCTTGGGGTACCTTAATACATTATGTCTTTTTATTAAAAATGAGAAAGAGTTTCATGGTGGATATGGATAAGGCCTAGAGTTTCTTTACTAAGCAAAGATGCTCGAGTGTGTTCTTTTGATTAGGCTATTATAGTTTCACAAAATTTGGAGAATTGGTACATGTTTTGGCTCAGAGTTAGTTATAGAGACAAAAACCTTTACCTTCAGTTTCTTTTTAACTTTAGTATTTGTATTTTCAGACCAGTGGGTCACCTGTTTTGTATTTTTTATTGCTATTCATTAATTTATAGATTTTCATTTATTATTATAGCATGTTCTAATTTAGTTTATTTATTTCTTCCAAGCACTATTTAATTTATTTATGTGTATGATAGTTGGATAATTTAGTTGTTTTCTTATTAAGATATTTGGGTATAGTCTCACCACTATTACACCCTAGGCGCTCACTACTAGTCGATAGCCTCTGTCATATGGGGAGTCACGCTTGAGGTATAGTAACCCACCAGCTCGGGGCACCAATTTCCATGGAATTAGGGTTAGGATGTTACAAATTGTTAACTTATATATAAAATAATAACCATATAATAATTAAAATGACATTACTTTGGTTAGGATTAAAATCAGTTCTTTAAGGGTTTAAAAAATAAGATACATTTAAAAATGAAACGAAAACTAGTAAACATTTCCTTATTTGATCATATTTAGATATTATACTCTTTTAATTATAATCTGTTTCAATTTCTGAAAAATTTTATTGAGAATGAATTCATTATATTTTAATCTTTTTTGTAATTCCATATGTGTAATTTCCCTCCCTTATATAAGGACACACCTCTATATTCATTACAACAATCTGAGACTTTTATCTCGACCAAAACATTCTAAATTATCTTATAAACTTCTCTATCCAGTATTTAGTGTTTCTGGTCTTCGTAGAAAATTATTCTAAGAGTCCTTAATAGAGGATCTAAAAGATACCTACATAAGAAGAGGTAATCATCTCACCCTACATCATTTAATTTATTTCATCTTCTATACCCATTAATTATTATATATTTGTATTAAATATTAACTTCATTAAACTAAATATATGTAAATTTTATTATGATTATGTAACCACCAACATTCCCCCTATCTTCTACCAAATGGGAAGCAAAATCATTGCTCGTGCATACATGAGGACTACAACCACTACATAGTGATATAATTCCTTGTCCATGAAAATATTTTAGGGATGGTAATTATGATTGTTAAAATTTTTATATATTATATTTATGACATAACAATTCTACTAGAATTATAATATCATATCTAACTTCTTACCCTCTCATCCATTGGCTAATTATAATGTCGTTGGTGCATATGTGTGGACTACCACATCCACCAAGCGATGTGATTGGTTTTTCATTTCCTCTTAACATGGATTTTAATAAGAATATATTTAATGATTATGTATGATTAATATGATACAATAATTATTCCATAAAGATGAATTATTATTAACCTTTATTTCCTTCCATCTGTCAAAAAGTTTAAACATCATTAATGGGTACGTACGACATGTCATCTCCATGAATAGTGTATTTCATTTTTCTGTTGTTACTGTAAAATCCTAGGTAAATAAAGAATATTACTTTTTCATAATTATTAATATTTGTGAATAAAATATTAATATTACTTTAAAGGGGAAGCTATGCTCAATGGCGTACCCAATATGTAACAATGATTTTCTTTGAAATCTTACGTTGCACTCTAATAATAAAATAATATTATTTTAAATTGTAGTTAACGGCTAGCCGTTGTAATGGAGGGAATGAACAGAACTAACTACAAAATGATTATATATGTTTGTCAAAGACTTTTACTTTTTAAAATAAATGTTAGAGGATTAAAATGAGAATTAATATAATTTTAAGCGTAAATATTCTAATATTCTCTAAAAGATCGATTAATCGCCTTTTGATGGTGAAACCTTTTTAAATACACTTTTTTTACAATTTCATATGTTATAATGGACCAAATAAAATCTTTCTTTAAAATCTAGACATCAAAATTTAATTTGTGTAAATTTTTGTTATTTTTCCAATAAAGATTATTTTTAGTTAAAATGTTGTATTTTAGTTCAAAACCTCATTTTAATATGATTTATTTATATGGATATATTATCTTTATAATTGGGTTTAAAGTGTAGTTACAATATATTTTTACCACTTAATCCAATGGTGGTCATTGTAATTAATTTCACTTTGAAATTGGACTTAAACTAGTGTCAATCTGTTGATATATTTTGTTTCTTAAAAACACGCAATTTGTTTTGACAACGGGAATTAATTATTAAATTGATAAATGAAAATTATATGTTTTAAATTTTTAAAATAGACATCATTTTTGAATTTGGAATATCAAATATAGCTTAGGGTGAATTTTTGGTATTTTTCTGAAAAACTTCAATTTTTGATGAATAGTGAAACCACTAAGTGGTAGTTAAAAAACTGATTTTTTTCATTTAAATTAAATTTTAACACCTCTATGATTTGAATTTCAAAAATCCAACATAGAATTTTGTCATTAGGATGTAAAATGTGGTTCAATGGGATGAAAATATTTTTTGGTGAATAGTAACTTTTATGTTTTATTAATCGCGATTAAAGGTAATTAGTTTAATTTAAGGTAAAGATAATGTTATAATAATATGCAATTACCTTGAAACATGTCCTAACCTTATTTTATGAGTCATGGACGACCAATACAATACATGGGTCAACTTGGGTACCCCATGGAGCCACTTGGGTAAGAAAATGACATTAATAACCTTTTATTTAAAGTTAAAATTAAAATGTCACAAACATGTATTGTTTTACAAAAAAAAATATACATGGGGTTATACAAGTCATATTTTTTACTATAAAAAATAATTGGAAATATAAAATATTTCCTACATCATATTAATTTTTTATAATTTTTAGACATTAGAAAAATTAATTTATTTATGACACCATGATGATGCAGCGATTACCTCATTAATGAACGATTTAAATAAAATGAAATGATAATGTAACATCTAAGACATACACTTGTAAAATACCTATTGGATGGGTGGATTAAGAAACCCTTATCACCTTATCATCAAAATATTTCATTTTGGGACCCTTAAAATGCAAAACGCAATTTATAATAAAGTAACATTTTATAACATTCCAAGAGTGCTCATCCTCCCTCTTATAAAAGGCCCCCACCTCTACCTCCTTACCCACACCTCTAAATCCATTGGCTCGTCCAAACTCTGATAATTTTATCTATCCATATCCCTCTATTAATCCTACAAGACTTCCCTTAGGAATAATTCTCTTCAAAAAAACCCTTTTGGTTCAAACCAAGGGGAGTTACCCGATTTAAAGGTAAAGTCTTCCCTAATGTTCTTTTGTTTTATTTCACTTCTCCAACCCCCTAAACTCTTTTTATTCATTTCATTTGTAAAAAAACCAGTATCTTAAATATATTAGAATTTTTTTATGAGAAGGATTCGAGCTACACTTACACATACCTCCATCTAATGGTTAAAGAACATAATGTTTCTGTGGATTGCGAATTACTGGGTCATGAAACAATGATTGTTCTATCTTCTCCTACCACCTCTCATGGTGGCTGTTATGATGGAACTATATTTATTTATGATATATATTATATTTTTTTCCTCTATATTCTTCTATATTTTATATTTAATACATATTATTACGCTTTTCATGTTGTGCAAATGCGATAATTTCATTTGAGGAAGTGTGAACTACCACCCCTCATGTGATGTGACTCGTTCATGCAATACATGGAAGGTATAAATAATGAAATTGATGAAATTATGTGACCTATATAACATTTATATTATTCTGGAATTATAATATATATATCTCTCTCATCTATTTTTAATTCCATTAATGTGCCAAAGAAATGAAAGTAGCATTACTGCGTATGTACGGCCTATCGTCTCCATGAACGGTGCATTTCATTTCTTTTTATCTCAAAATGATATAGAATAGTATAAAATGAATATATACTGGATATATATGATATTTAAATCATTTATACTATTCTGGAGATGATGTACTTATAACTACACGGAAAATTCGTTTCCAACAAGTTCAATTTTTACTTATGTACCGAACATTGACGAAAACTTCTGATATGAACTCACATTATTAACCAACTAATATAACATTATAATATGTGATATGAACTGAATAATAATATTTAAAGGATTTACTTAAGAAATTATAAATTGACCAAAGTTTTTTATTGAGGGATTTAAAGAAATGAACAAGACAAGCCGGACATGAGGTAAGTGATCCTACATCTCTCTTTCTTTTTAAGTACTCTCTTTTATGTCACTTCTTCTAAGATCCTTTTTCTTATGTTGGGGGATGTTATTTAATATTCCTCTTACTGTAAATTTTATTTTCATATTTTGATAGACCCTATTTTATTTCATCAATCCATTTTTTTATGTTTTAAGTGGCGTCGTTAGGCTCCCGAGTTTTCGTAATGGATTTTTCTTTTTACTTTTATTCCCAGGAGGTTTATGCTACATTTTACACTATATTCTTTGAGTGGTGTATGTACTGAAAATTATTCTACTCTTTTCGTAATATAATTTCATTTATGGGTATTCACATCAATGTTGTATAGTCCTTCTTTCATTGGGTGTATGTTTCGAAAGTTACCCAAATCGGTAAGGGAACTTTTCACCGTCCTATTTTTAAGACTTATTTTTGTTTTGTCTTTTAATTTACATATTCGTTTTTTGTGATATGTTCTTATATATCCTTATTTCTGAAAATTTTATGTCCAAGTTATGAGATACCCTTTATATCTCTCATCACGTCTTCTTCTAAAATTTTATGTGATGTTGTTAGGCTGTTAGATTTCTGTAAGGGAACACCTTAACCAAATTTCAATTCTTTAGGTTAAACCTCTACTTATTGATTATGTAATTCTATGAATATGTGTGGATGACCTCGAATTGTTTTACACTTAATATCCACTTATATTGGGTGTATTTATATTTGTCACTCATATTTATGTAATTGATTTATCCTTAATATAAGGATATCATCTTTGTATGGGACTTCATCTCAATCTCCTTTCATGGAGGCATATTTTGTTCTAATACAAGACTTTCATTTATACACTGTATAAACCCCTTTGAATATTAATTTAATTCATAAGGAATATTTTCTATATGAAGAGTTTTACTAAATGAAAAAAAGTATGTTTCTTTTTAACTTACGCGGTGACAACGACCTTTCCGTCGATGCGAGTATTATTTGGTCTTTTGCTTCTTCAACAAGCCAAATATTTTTAAAATGAAATAAATACCATATAATCTTTTATGTATTTAGGAATTGAAAATGGTTTTGATAATGTATTTTTTATGTCAATATATTTATGTTATATATTGTTATTGAAATGTGGAAATGTTTTCTCTCCATTATATTTTTTTTATGTCTTATGACATTATAATGGTACTTGGACATTTGACGGGTGGTTATGTGATAAACCATATGACAGGTGGTGCCATGAATACTAGGATAGGTGGTTACGTTATAACCTTGAATACATTGGGTATGGAAGTCAGCTGTATAGCTATTCCATGTTGTGATATGTGTGGAAGTCAACCGTATGGTTATTCCATTTAAGTATTTTTATGTCCCAAGTTACCTTTATATATTATGTGCTCTTTATATGGGCTTATGGTAATGTTTTGGTAACAAAGGATATGTGGTGATATTTTATTCAATGAAGTGTATTTACTAATTAGTAAAGGTGAAAATTATTACTTTGATAAAGTATTCATGGGTTACTTGTTGTTTTGTAAAACTGACAATTTTCCTTCTTTGTGTATCATTTACTGGGATTTTTATGCTCATCCCAAGTTTTTGAAATGTTTTCCACAAAACTTAAAGATGAATAGGGTCAAGGATGGGATCAATGGAAGACATGATATCTAAAACATGGAACTAGACATGTTTCTTTTTAAGAGGTTTTAATTATTTGAAACTTAGTAGAAGTGTCTACTTGGTAATATTTTGAGATTTAGTAGTTATATCCTAATTCTCTAGAAATCTAAACCTGAAAAGACCCTCTATGTGAATTATTTGTTTAATTCATTATTATGTAATGTTATAAGGTCGGGTCCTTATAGTTACCGTAATTGGATGATTATAAATATGTATTAATGAAAATATATGAAATTTAGGACATGATTAATGTTTTTATATAATGTGACCCATATCAAATTTCAATGACGAGAACATTCTATTGAGTTGAAATAATTCATTCTATACATTATAACATTATTTAAGAAAATCACAATCCACTTTTTTAAGAGGTTATAATTTAAAAACATTTATACTTAAACTTTTTTTAGAATGTTTGTTTATAAATGACATTTTACTAGATTTATAAAAAATTTATTATCAAACATAATGTCATTAACCATCTGAACCTATAATTTCTATATGTCAAACATGTATAATTTCATTAGATGTATATGTATAAAGTTCCACAAATGAAGTATGACCATGTTTCACCAGTTGAAGTTATATTGGGTCTTCCAGACAAATATTCATCGAATGAAGGTAGAGAGCTTTCCATATGAACATATATAATGTCTATAAGATAAGGAATTAAATTCCACCAGACAAAAAATTCTCATTCCATCAGACACACAATGTCATTCTATTGGATGAGGTTCTAAATCATTGTAATGTTGATACCAAGGATACCATAAGATGATGTAGAGATAAAAAATTAAAGAGAATATCAATTTTATCTAAATTTATTACATCCACTTCTAAAGAATATATGATATGACCATCAGAGAAATGCCTAAAAATAAAAGTTTCATTAATGGAGGAGGAATATTTTTCAATGAAATCTAATTAAATATTGATATGAAGAGTTTATAATATCATGTTATGAGTTTATTATTCATTGCAACTCTATAGATATTTTTAATTAAGAAATATTATTTTGAGAATTATTTTAAATTTTGTATGATTTTATGATTTTGTATTTTTTGTGTCTGATCTGGTTTGATCGAGGGATTTCATGTTTTATAAACATATAGGTTATTCCAATCATGATGATAGAGGGTTAATAGGTCTAGGGAAACCAATTTCCATCTCATCATTGTATCAATGCCTTAATGGTAATGGAGGATATACCATTGTGGTTTGGATAGAACCAAGGATACTTTATGTTAGTGTTATTGACTTCTTTAACACTTACCATTTATGTTTGAATCTTTGTTAAAATATTATATAAGTTTCCCTTACTAAATAAGTTTTATTTAAAAAATTTCAATAATTTAGTTTCAGTATTCATTTTTTAAGGAATTTTTTTTTCATGTTATAAAAGTTTCCAATACCTTAATTATAATGTATATCAATATTTGTTTTTATGATTAAATTTTTATAAACCAGACATAATTTTTTTTCTGAAATACATTCATAAAGAGGTTAAGAAAATTGGGAATTTTATTTTAAAAACTATAATTATCCACCCTCTTGTAGATATAACTATAATATTTTGATCATACACTACCAAACGAATACTCTAATGAAAAATGAAACTATTAAGGCTTAGAAATGATGATATTAAAAGAATTAATAATAAATGGTTATTGAAATATTATAAGTGGATCATATATGATATTTTTATTGTGAAAATGTATCTCATATATAATAATAATAAATTAAAATTTATTATTTAGGATGGTAAAATCACTTATGAATAATGTTAGACAATAGTTATGGGGTGTTCATCTTACTTTTGTTTATATGATACATTTTCCATATTCCCCACTTGTTTCATTCATGGGGAATATATACTAACCATTTTTTATGATATATTGTTCTCACACTAATATTATTTGTATTTAATGTTTCATTTGATGTTATTTCTTTGGTGGGTATTATGACTCAACAGTTAACAATGTGGTAAGGGTTTATTTCTCAATCTCATCATTATTCTGGATTGTTTATGTTTAAATATATATTAGGAGAATTAAATGATTTTTCTATATAAAAACCAATTAATTATTTTATTCTTTGGATATTTAATAAAATTATTTGTTTTCTTTTAATTTTATTATTTTTAGTACTCAAAGAAAATAAATAATGTATTTCCATGAAGTTTAATGTTTTGTATTTAGTTGGAAATATTATACTTTAATGTCCCTATTTTCATGAAAAAAAATTCAATATTATTAATAATTTTCTATTTTGAATTTATGAATTCATTTTTACCCATGTTTGAATTTATGTAAAAATTCTTTAAAATAATAATTTTTTTTTCAAATGATGTAATTTTTGAATTTTAATCAAAAATATAAAAGGAATCATTGTTTTAATGTATTTTCTTTTAAATACTTTTCATATTGTCATAAAAAAATAGTGATATGAATCTTCCTTTACAATTTTACACGATTCATTTCAAATAAAATATTTTTCCTAGTATTATGGGAATTTTCTAGTATTATAAATTTAATTGAAAATGGAAAAGTGTATTTTCCTCAAGAATGTTTTAATGATATTTTAATGATGATCCAATTTATAAACAACATAGACTCTTTATTTTAGCTTTTCTTTACTAGGGATATATTTAAATGAAACCCCTTATTATTTCTATATATAGTTTATGATCAGTTTGATTGGGGGAAAGTATTGACATTCCATATTCTATTTCTTCTAATATAGGTTGTTGTTGATTTTATGGCATAATGATTAAGTGGTATTGTTTATTCATATGATGAATGAATTGGAATTAATACGTGATAGGCAGGGATAATAATTGAATAGCCCCTCAATTTGTTAGTATGTCTCAAGGGAAAAAATAGGTTACAAATTTGGATGGGGCATTTCCCATATGTGGAAAATTTCTTGGAATGGGGCCTCAACACTATGTTTTAGATGTCTATCATTATGATGTTTATTAGTATGAAATCAGTTATTGATGTCCATGTGATTATTGGAATAATTATGATATCAATTGATATGTTTTAAGAATATCTAATTATTTGTATAAAATTATTTGATCATTATTTATTAGATACATTTTGTTCATTGTGCTCAAGTTATTGATTAAATGTCATGAGTTTTCCGTGATTTAACCTAACATTTGATTATTCATTATTAACTGAAGTAACATTCTATATTACTTATCCCCAAACAATAATTTGATCTTACCATTATTTTTTCCATTCCTATGGATTTTGGGAAGTGTACTATGATTGATATATAAGGATATTCTATAAAAAATAATGATTCATTGAAAGAAAATTCTTTGTTATATTTTTTGTAATCAAATGTAATATAAAATTAATGTATGTATCTAGTTTACCAAAACTACTGAATTGTTTAGTTCTTTTGGATATGACGGATTGTATCTAGTTCCAATGTAATAAAGTAACTATATCATATTTGATACTGGATATTGAATCACTACAGTTGGTATCAAAGGATTCTTAGAAGAAACCTTGGGAACTAGATTTATTAAAACATAGATTTTGGAACTTAAAAATATTACTAACATTGATTATTAGTCTACATATAGGATAACATTTTAATGATTTGGTAAGGTATATATTATGTGGTTTTACTTGAAATATATCCCTATAGGGATATTATAAATGGATTTGGTTTTAGAACATATGAATATAGGGCTAATAACCCTGAATATATTTTGTTGTGTATATCTCATCTATCCTTATAGAACACGGTGAGTGTGCTCTTACCTCGCACCCAGTTTGACACTCCCATGGGATATTCTTTGGTAAATTCGTATTTTCATTACCAATAAATATGATGGATATGAATAGATGATGTTAATGAATAATAAAGGTTTAATCTAATGTGTCTTTGATTGATTAAATTCTATCATGATTTATACATCCTAAAAATTATTTTATAAATATATGGTTTCCCATTATGATTATTGTTTTTGATGCTATTATTTTTACTTTTAGTCATTCGTTACAACCAAGAAGAATCATGTTATCAATTAATATGTTAGATAATGTGGTGATTCTTAGAAACAGAATTAGAAGTTAAATGGAGTGAAATATATGGTTTTTATTCCAAATCAGTTACCATTATATGATTAAAAACCTACACCGTAACTAACTCTTGGACTCAGCAAACAAGATAAGAATATAGTTTTCTAAGAGAGTGTGTGGTGGAGGACATAGCAGAAATAATTCCAAATTTCGTTTAGGTCATAAATATAGAAAGATATCCTAGAGAATGTCTCAATGAAACAAGAAAAACGATTTTCTATAGAAAATTAGGTCATAAATTAAATATTTTTTGATGAAAAATGATGATTTTGATATTGGGATATGAAGTTAACACCAAAATACCATGTGTAGTTCAATGTATTATGTTTGGGGAATATGGTAAATTTCGATTCCAATTCCCAAACCCAAGAGTTAAATTGAAGACCATGGAAGGACCTATGTTATTATAATCATTGATCTGTAAGAATTTAAATGCTTTTGTACCATGATTTGATAATTATTTTATCTAAGTGTTATATTAATGATATTATGGATATAATTGTATTGAAACATATAATGATTGTTCCATAACAGTTTTTCTTTATTTTTTTAAAAAAATATGTTTAATGGTACTGATAGCCATGAAAATTGATTTAGTTGTAAATTGATAATGTTTAGTCCGGATAAAGAGATGATTGACATTTATGAAGTAAATAAGAATGTATTCATGAATTGAAATTGGTTAGTTATTTGACGTAAAATAGATTTAGGTTAGTGTTGATTAGGTTTAGTGATTTTTTGGGATTTATTAAAATAGAATTTTTTTTATTTAATGAATAAGGATTATGTTATAATTTCAAATCATATATGTTTTCATGCGGGGATATCTTAATAGTTATAACCCTTCCTAGTTTTATGGTTTTCAACATTCCCAGGATTATTAAATTTCTTGTGATAAATATTATTTATCACTTTATATAATTATTAATATATATCTTTTCCATTCATGTTTATATATTCACTCCTCACTAACTTTCTCAAATTCTAAAACCAAGTTATTTGTTATCCTAGACGACCTCAATATTTCCCATTTCCCGCCTTTTAAGTGGAATTTTTATTAACCATTTTTATGATGTGGGATTTCAACATAGGTATTCTAAAATTTCAAATCATTGATTATTGAGATAAATTTCAAATTTCAAGGGAAAAATTGATTATGGGGTGAGAATATAACACTTTGATATATTTAAAAGAACACTATGTTCGATAGTGCATACAATACGTAACATCAATCTATAATAAGAAATATATATATATAATTATTTGAGTAAGACAATTAGAACCTAGTGGTTATGAATAATATTAAACACATTATAAAGTAGATATAAAATACCTACATATTATGAATGTATTGATTAATTATTTAGAGAATTCACTAAATTTTTAGTGAAGAAATTTTATTTTTAAAAATATATTTTCTTTAAAAATCATTTTATTACCATTTGTGAGAAATACATATATATTTTTTTTATTTTTTTGATAATTTATTATAAAAAGTTTATATTTTTTAATTTGTAATATCAAAAAAAAATTATGTTCAAATATTTGGATTTTTATGCAATGGTTGATTTTTCACGTAATAGTAAAAAATACAGATTTTTCAAATACATTCATTACATAAAGTAATTTAAAAGTCCAATTATATTTTTAATTTAGTATTCCAGTTTTATATGATACATTGGAATTATAATAATATAATTGATTTTATTTATATTTAAATAGTCTTATTTCTTATATAAGTTAACTTTTTTTCTTAAAACTCATTTTTTAAATTTTTTTATTGTGTTTTATGAATTCAAATAAAATTAGTTTATGACACTTCAATAGATTTTATATAAATAAATGAATACCATATTTATAAAATATAGGTTAAAATTTGGAAATTATTCTTGTTTTATTGTTATTTATTGTTATGTACAGTATCCTTTATAAATATTTTCACCTTCATAAGAGAGAAATGGTTAAAATAGGATTAAAACAACAATATAAGGTATCAAAATCAACATGATAATGTTATATTATGAAATTGTATGTATTAATTTCCTTAATTTACATCAATGTATCAGTAATAAGTCAACTTGGGGCCATTATTCTTTTATTATTACTTCTATAATAGTTTATGGAAAGAGTAAATACAAAACTTCACTCTCTTAAATTTAAAATATCTTCAATTTTTGCATAAGGATAATAAGAGGATATGTCTTTTTATATATACACATATTGAATATAAATTAATTTTTTATCATGGTAATTTATTTATATTTTTTAGAGATTCAATAATTACCTTAGCCAACACCAATATAAAATTTTTACAATTAAGTGAAAAATATAAAAAAAAATTATAAAACTTTAATGTGACCCAAATTGGATTAATTTTTTTGATAGATAAATTTTGTAGAAAAAAATAACATATTATATATGTTTTAGTGTTTTATATTCATATTATATTTATTTCATTTTCCTTTCAAAGTAAATTAATATGAATTATTCAAAAAATGATATTAAAAGATTTTTTTTATAAAAATGTTATATTAAATAATATTAACTCATAATTTTTTAAATAGATGATTTAGGAAGATAAATGGTCCAAAATATCATTTCCTTTTCATTTATGATACAATTTTTTATTTATAGGTAAAATTATCACACTTTAAGATTTAAAAATCCATTACCACGACTAAAAATAAAATCAGTTAACGGTGGGATTAAAATAAAAGATAAGGTTTAAAATTACACCATATCCTATCTAAATTTTATTTTATAATTTTATTTTCACCATTGTGTCTTCTAATTCATATGTCAATCTATTTGAAAGATTTTTTATTGATATTGACTTAATTATATTTTAATCTTTGTAGAAATTCCAAGTGTGTCATTTCCCCCCTTATAAAAGGAAATGCCTTGTCTATTTTCCATTCAAAGAGTTGATTTATATACCTCAAAAAATACATTTATAATTCTATTATAAACTTTTGTATCCATGAATTAGTCATCCTTGTCCTGTTAAAGTACAATTCCAAGGGTCTTTAATAAAGGATCTAAATGGGGCATACAGAAGAAGTGGTAATCAAATCACCCATCATCATTAAATTTATATCATGTTATACCTACTATAAATCTATTTTATAGATCATAGAATAATAAATTCATTATAATAAATATACCTAAATGTTATTTTTATTATGTAACCGCTGATATTAACACTCAATTCCATCAAACGGGTTGTGAAATTAGCGCTTGTACATATATGTATAGTACCACCTCCATGTAAAAATACAATTCATTTTCCATCAAAGGATATCATGGATTTTTATCATGATTTGTTTAATATTTATATATTATATTTATGAAAAAATTATTATTCTATTATTATAATATCATATCTACCTTCTTAAATTCCAAACCATTGAAAAATGATAATGTATCCCGTGCGTACAGGTGTGTTGTTACCTCCAAAATCGATATGATTCATTTTTAATTTATAATTATAAGGATATAAATAAAGATAAATTTAAAACATATATATTATATATATTTTTTTATTATTTAAAGGATAATTTTTATTAACCTTTCGTTTTTCCCTCCATCGAGAAGTGAAAACAACATATATGCATATATACGGCCTATCATCTTCTTGAAAAAGATAATTCATTTTTATATATGTACCATTATTGGATAATTATTAATATGTATGTAATGAATATATATGATATTTATATCATGATTATATTTGTAGATATGAATGAATAATAATAAATGTATTAGTATTGGATATTCTTAACTAAAACTGTCTAGAAAAATGAAATAGTTGACACCCTGAAATGATGATTTTAAAATAATTTTTAATAAGTTGGTGTTAAAATGTTATATATGAATATTATAAGATATTATAAGTTTGAATTTATTTTTTATATTAGTAAAATAAATTTAGTTTTATTATATATGAGTTTAAAATCATTTGTGAGGTAAGTCATACTAGAGGATAGGGTTTCTTGTCTCACTTTTGTTTCACTGTGAAACTTTCCATATTCCCCAATTGTTTATTTCAGGTGTTTAATATACTTCTAATTTAATATGATATATCATGATTCGTTATATATTTATTTAATTTTATATTTAATTTGATTTTATTTCATTAATGGGGGTATGATTCATGTCACGACCCGTCCCCCAGGGCTTGCTTCGTGACTACCCCAAGCTCGCCTTCCATACGCCAGGGGCTGTCGACTAGCACCAAAGGCGTAATCCCCAAAAACTGGGAAGGAATTGCCTTTACATAACATAAAATCACACAACCATAGAACAAGAGGAAGCTAAAACTAAGTAAAATAAACAATATAATAAGTGTACTGAAAGTAAAGGGGGCCAGAATACAAGCCCAACAGAAAGTACAACAGAAAAATAAGTACAACTGAAAATAAAGGGGCAAACAACTGAAATGTAGAAGAAGCTCTAGGATCTTAGTTTTGGATTCCTACCTGAAAGGTAGGTACATATGTCTACTTCAACACTCCACATCTATTGGCCCGCTCCGTGTACCATCTCGCCGAGTAGTCCACCTCCGGGTACCATCCAGTCCTGGCTCGTTCTCGACTTCCGTCAATGATGTCCATCGACTACAACCAAAACAGCGTGGTGTGGGCATATCCCGTGCAGTGGTGAGTATTACGATACTCAGTAGGGACCCCGACACACTCAAGGTCTCACAAAATACAACAAGATTAACCATAGTGTTAGAAATCAATGGATGAACATTACTTAAGTATATAAACATACATATACATAAGTTATTAAGTATCCCATCTCAAAGATGAGTAAAAAACAATGGTCATTGACTCAGATCAAACCATGATTTTTCATTTACGAAACCACGACTACTAGAGAACTCCTCCTCTGTCGAGTACAGTGGCCATGTCGCGACTCCGTGGCACTACTCACTAACCATAGTCTTCTGAGGTACTCCTCCTGTCGACTACCATGGGAAAACTATGTCACATAGAGATGCTTCCAACCAGGGGTCTGCCACCTCACCCAGTAGCGCTCCCCCTAATAGACAATAGAGGTACTCTTGTCGAGTATTGTGGATCGGCCACCTCACATAGTAGCGATCTTCTACCATGGGTCTGCCGCCTCCAATAGTATCACTCCCTACTGGGCCAGCCGAGTCACTATGAATCGAATCAATCAAGTAGTCATCCGGTCTCAGCCAGCTACTAGGTCTCTGTATTCAGCTCGCTCATCTCCGGAAGGGTCCGCTTCACGAGCTAAAATATGATACTCCAAGTGTCACTAAGTCCCACGAGGAAGTATCTCAATGTTCTTCCACGTCATAGGGGTCTCAATGCAATAGGCTTCATGTTAATCGAACGCCCGGTCTGTGAGTTATTAGCCTTCTTGTCATGGGGGCCCGGTTGGTTTCGTGTACGAACCAACCCGACCATATCTCAACTGTACCCTGAACTCCCATTGGGTATTTTTGAAAGGACTGTTTATTAATGAGAGGTAACAGGCACCGCTGATGGTTCGTCAAACAGATGTCTGGTGGCAAAGATATGGCCAAAGTAAACAAAGGGTCATTAGTGGTCTCGGGTCTGGTCCGACCAAGTCGGACTGACTCGGCCCAACCCAGTCTGGGTCAACCCGGTCTGGGTTTACCAGGTAAGATTTTCTGGGTCTGACACGTCCCGTTGGGTGGGTCAGCCCACTATGTTTTTTCCTAGTCCGCTGGGCCCGGCCCAGCGAACTGCGTGGACAATTGGGGTCGATGTCGCCACGTGGGCGACTTGGCCCGAAGGCCAATGGCAGGTTCGGTCAACACCGTGAGGGGCGCAACTCGAGAGGCTCGGCCCAAGAGGCCAACGGTGGGCCGTGCGGGGTGCGGGCATGCCGCGAGTGTGCCGGGAAGGGTGCAGGGTGCGCTGGGCAGCCGACCTCGACCCCGAGAAGGTGCCCTAGGCACCGGGGGGCGGGGGTCACCGGGAAGGCTAGCGGGGTGCTGGGAGGGTGGCATGTGTGATGATCAGGTTCCATAAGGGTTCCAGGTAGGCGGCTTGGGCACCGGGGGCGCCGGTAGGCTATCCAGGCACTGAGGAGGTTTCGGGAGGGCACTGGGTACGCGGCCGGGGCACAGGGGGCGCCGGGCAGGAGGCATGGGCACCGGGTATGCGCCGGGAGGGAAGGCTGGGTGTTGGGCAGGCGCCGTAAGGACACCGGATAGGCGTCCTGGGTGCCGGGGGTGCCAGGAAGGCGCAGGGTGTGTCGGCGGCACGCGGGGCGCGCGGGTAGGGTGCCGGTGGCCGGGATGGCCGCCGTTTGGGCTGGGGCGCGTGCCAAGAAGCACTCGGGTAGGCTGGTCCGGCGCCGCGCAGCTAGTGGTGGGTTTCGTGGATGCCACGGTAGCCCGACCTCTATTTGTCGTCTTCGTCACCATCGCCACGTTTCTATGCCACTGCTACTTCTTCGTCGATCCAAGGTTCCAAAACCATAAAGGTCACGGAGGGGTCGGGTCATGTTCGTTTGGCCCGAACCCTCCTTCTTAGAATGAAAGAAAGCAGCTCCTGATGTTTATTTAACAAGAGAAGATTAATCATTAAACAACTTAAAACACACCCCATCCTTTTAAATCGTTGGGTGTTCGTTCGTCATGGGGGAAAAGATGTTGTCACCGTTCACCGTATGCTTCCACGTCCAAGCTCGTGTGTTGGTCTGTTGATAGCGAAGAGGATGGAAGAAGGGTCGTCGTAGAGATCCCATGTCGGTAGGGGGTTCTGAGGAAGAATCTGAGGAAGAATTCTTCATTTCCGGCGTCTTCGGGTTCTTTATTGGAGGATTCATTTCTCTCAATCTCTCTGCTAAAGAGAGAAAAAACGTGCCAAAATAATATATTTTAATCTATTATGTCCGATGGCATGAATTAATTAAGTGGGCCCCACTTAATTTTGTTCACGTTGCCACAAATTCGAAATTCAAAAAATATGATAAGTGGCTCCACCAAAATAATTAGATGAGTAGTTGGAATAGTAAAAATTGGGGAGTTTCGAGGGAGGATAGAGGCCCATGTGGTCCCCACCTATTTAATCATGATGAGGTTCAAGGGGGGTGGGGTTCCCTTCCATTAATTAGGGGTTTGAGGTGGTTTTAATCTCTTTATTTAAGGGTGGAGTTAGAGACCAAGAGGCTCTCCCTTATTAAGGAGGGAGAGTTGAGAGGTTTCCTCCCTTCCCATTAAATGCGGGGTTAAGCCCCGTGTGGACCCCTCAACATAACCTCTCATGGGAGGTAATGCTTCTCGGGTGGTCCTCACCCCAATCATCCTCCCATGCGAGGTTAGGGTGTGGCGGTCCCACCTCCAACCCCATGTGGATCTTTTAACTAACATTACCACATGGTGCGAGTTCAAGAAAAATAAAATAAGTTGTCACTTATCTTATTAATCCACGTGATACCCAAAAACCAACTCTCAAACCCAATCAACCGCCATCGATGCTAAAGTCTTCTTAAGCAAGAATCGGCACTGTGAGTTCAATGGTTCTCTCAGATTTCAATTCCGAGCTTCCGTTCAAAAGATAGAAAAACACGCACCAATGTTTACTGAACGTACCCAAATAAAACATTAGAAATTTATTCTGAGCTCACCAGGCCTTGGAATCAGGCTCCGTCAGAAACTGCAGACTCGTAAAATTCCAAATAATTTATGAAAAAGATTTCCTTGAAATTTCCTTGTTTTACATTAACCCAACCTCATGGGTTTACATCCCCGTAAAGATACAACACACACTAGGGAAACAGAAGTGGGTACTGAGCATGAATCTAAGCCTCCCGCTCCCATGTTGTCTCCTTGAGGTTTCCATGCTGCCAATGAACACTCACCAGAGGAATTGACCATCCACACAGGACCTGCTCCTATCGATCCTCAATCTCCACTAGGACCTCTGTGAAAGTCGTCCCGTCATCGATGTCCAGCTCCCCATGGTCGATGATGTGGGACAGGTCATTCACGTATCTCCCCAACTGAGATACGTGGAAGATGTCGTGTACCCGATGCAACTGAGGTGGAAGGTCCAGGAATTAAGCCACCTCACCTACTCTACTGAGGACCTAGAACGGCTCGATGAAATGCAGAGATAACTTGTCGCCTCAACCAAATCTTCACAGACCTCATCATGGTGAGACCCGTAAGAAGATGTGGTCACCATCCTAGAACTCAAGGGGTCTCCGTCTCCTATTAGCATAGGAATTATGTCTACTATTTGTAGTCTTCATCCACTCCTAGATTATATGCATCTTTTTCATGGTATCTCATACCATCTATGGTCCCACTAGTGCAGGCTCCCCTAGGTCTGTCCAGCACAGTGGCAATCTGCAAGGTCAGATGTACTGTGATTTATAAGGGTCATCCCGATGGTGGAGTGGTAGCTGTTGTTGTACGCAAACTCCACCAAAGTTAAGTGGTCCTCCAAGCTGTGACCAAAGTCAAGGACACATGCATGAAGTATGTCCTCAAGAGTTTGAATGATTCTCTCAGTCTGACCATCCATCTGTGGATGGAAGGTGGTGCTCAAGCGAAGCTGCATCCTGAATACCTCCTGCAACCCCTTCCATAGCCGAGAAGTGAAATGAGCATCTCAATAAGAGACCATAGTTGATGTCACACCATGAAGCCGTACGATCTCCTGAACATACATGTGTCCCATGCTCTCTTCTAAGCCCTGCTCTCTGGTCGATATGAAGTGGGATGACTTGGTTAGTCGGTCTACGATCACCCAAATAGAGTCGTGTCCACTAGATGTACGTGGAAATCCCATCACGAAATATATGTATATCCCATCCCAATTCTACTATGGGACATATAAGGACTAATCCAAGCCTGCTAGAACCTGGTGCTCCGCCTTCACTTGAAGACAAGTGAGGCATCAAGAGACAAACTCAGCTACTGCTTTGTTCATACCTGGACACCAGTGACATCGTCTGAGATCCCGATACATCTTCACCACTCTAGGATGTACCGCTAGAGGGGATGTTTGGAACTCCCTTTACACATCATCCTATAGTGAAACTGGTACCATGGTACATCCTCTGAAGAGGGTGATGTGCTCCCCACATTCAGAAAATCCATCAGGTGCATGCCATATAGATATTTGAGCACTTCGCGTCCCGTAGTCAGCATCCCCAAGCTGCGAATCCCTGACTCGCTGGAGAAGTGGGGGCATGACTATAAGAGACTGTAGATAGGATTCTCCATCAATATCCACAATGGATATCTATAACGCGGCCAGATGCTCTATCACCTCTCCGGGTAGCTAGATTCCTGATCTCTTGCTGAGTGCATCTGCCACTACATTCCCCTTCCTAGAAGTATAGAATATCTCGAATTCATAGTCCTGGAGGAACTCAAGACATAACAACTATCTCAGGTTCATGTCCTTCTGAGAGAAGATATACCTGAGACTCTTGTGAAGAGAGTAGACTATAAAACGATCACCCATCAGATAGTGCCACCACGTCTTCAAAGAGGTGACCACTGCTGCTAACTCCAGGTCATGGGTAGCGTAGTTCTTCTCATTCTATCTCAACTACAGTGAACAATACACGATCACTGATCACTCCTACATCAGGACACACCCGAGTATGATCCCTGATGCATTGTCGTAAACTACGTACCCTATTCCTTCCTCTGGAAGCCTCAAGATGGGGGAACTAGTCAGCCTCTGCCTCATCTCATGAAAGCTCTGATGGCACCTCTCCGACCATAAAAAGGGTTTCCCATTCTTTTTAAAGGCTGATAGTGGCACTGCAACTCTGGAGAAGTCTAGAATGAATCTACAGTAGTACCCATCCAATCCCATGAAACTTTGTTCCTCTGTCACACTCCTCGGTGAATCCCAAGCAAGTACTTCCTCAATTATTACTGGATCCACTACAAATCCAACCTCCGAGATGAGGTGTCCCATGAAGTGAACCTCTAGAATCTAGAACAAGCACTTTGAGAGTTTACCATGAAGCTGGTTCTCTCGTAGTGTATCCATTACCACCTGCAAATGGTAGACATACTCCTCCTCAATAGTCGAGTAAATTAGAATGTCTCGATGAAGACTACGATAAAGCGATAGAGGTATGGGTGGAAGATCATGTTAATGAGACTCATGAACATCATTAAAACATTGGTCACACCGAAGGGCATATCAAAAAACACGTAGTGTCATAACGACACTTGAAGGCAGTCTTCTGCACATTCTCATCTCGAACTCTGAGCTTGTGACAGCCTAATATGAGGTCTATCTTTGAGAACCATCGTTATCACTTGAGAAAATCAAAGCGGTTGTCTATCCTTGGGAGTGGGTACTTGTTCTTCACAGTCACTGGATTCAGGTGATGGTGGTTGACACACATTCGCAAGCTCCCATCCGCTTTCATAGAGAACAAAATCATAGATGCCTAGGGTGAAACACTGGGTCGGATAAATCATTTCCCTTACAAGTCCTCCAGCAATACTCGCAGGTCACAAAGCTCAGCGAGAGACATCCGATATGTTGGAGTAGCTATCAGTGATTTCTCGGGGTGAAAGTCAATGTAGAAGTCCACCTCCCTGTGAGGAGGTAGTCCTGGAACATCGTCAGGGAAAACATCCGAGTACTAGTCCACCACTATATGATAAGTCGGACTCTCCACGACAACTACTCCAAGGTTAAGGCTAGAAAACTGGTGAGTGATTGATGCATCCTCCACCGAGTAGGTCCGTCCTATGATACAAAGGTTCCTTTCTCACCGGTGAAGGTAAACCTGGTCCCATCTGTGCGGACACACCGCACATTGTGCCTAATACAGTCAGTATGAGCACAGACTGTAGATAACCAGTCCATACCAAAGATGACATTGTAAGGCCTCGACGCCACTATTAGGAGATCCCAGCTGAAGCTATCACCTCCTAGAGTAAGCTCGCACTGCCAGAACCAGTGCCTTATCATTGAATCATCTCCTGTAAGAGTCTCTAGCTGTAAGGATCGAACTAATGGCTCATTCAGAATCTCAGAGCTCTGAATGAGGGAAGTGGAAATGAAAGAGTGACTAGAACCTGTGTCTATAAGAACTACAACTAAGGTGGGGTAGACACAGATCATACCTCGAATCATCTCTAGAGTGCCATGATCGTAGTCCTTAGCTGCCTGAAGCTGTGCTCTGCCCTACCCACCCGCTCTCTATGGTTGGGGTGGACCTCTTGGTGGTGGTGGTGGAAACACATCATAACACCGTCCATATCCAACTGCATGGCCAGCTCCTCTACCACGTCCGCCTCTGCCCTACAGACTACCTCGATCGAACCTCTGCCTCTTCTGGGGTGGTCCCTCAACTGACTGCTGATCGTCCTTGTGGTAGGTCGAACAGTCAAGAGATATGTGACCCTGTCTGCCGCAAGAGTAACACTACCTGATAGGTATATCTTTATATCCACTCTGGGTGCCCCGCACTACTGAACCTGAGTCGTGTAGTCGACCACCTATAGGTCTGGTCCTCTGGGACCTCTGCTTCATCTGTCTACTTCCAGCTGCAGAAGACTCCGCTGCATGTCAGCTAGTGGTGGGTATCGCTGCTGGAGTCTGTGCAGTAAGGAAACTCTCCACTAGGAGGGCTTTCTCTGACACCCCCATATGTGTCGGGTTGCTGTGAGAGATTACTGAAGCTCTGATCTCTTTCCTGAGTCACTGGTAAAAGGTTCGGGCCCTAAAGAGCGGGTCCCGCACAATATCAATGGTGTAGCACGAGAGGTCGGTGAACCTCACCGAGTACTGACCCACCATCATGCACCCCTACTGTAGATGTAGTATCTCATGTATCCAAATCACTCGAAGGGTGGTTCAGACAAACTCCGCCCGAAACAGGCTCTCGAAGTCTCCCCATAGAAGAGTCGCCTCGTCATGCATCTGGACAATCAGGCTCCACCATCTTCCTTCTGCTGCCTGAAGGAGGCTAGAAGTAAGGATCGCCATGAATTATGCTGGCATCCCTACTATCCTAATGACTCTTAGCACAACCTCCAGCCAATCCTTAGCCGCATGTGGTTCCGTCTCTCCCCAGAACCTGGGCGGCCTCTGGCGCTGTAACTCATGCAACGCGCTCAAGCAGCGTGCATCATCTGCTGCTGGGGCTGGTGGCATCGGTGGCCCAACGGGAAGTAGTACCATTGGTTCCTCTACTGGAAGGGGGCCCTGTACTGAGGCCTCGTCACTTGGTGGTCTGTCAGTACATAAAACACTCGAAGCTCTAGATGGTCGTCCGCAGGGAGGCATCCTGAATGAAAACAGATCCAACACGGTCAAAAGGCTATACCTGGTGAGCTGACCTAGTTTGAGCTGACATAAAGAAAACTTTTGAAAACACACACGCAATCAGTGTTTTCATGAACTAAGTTAGAAATTAGAAGTAAAGGTCCTGGTGTATGGATACGTCGACCGCCCACACCAACACTGGACTCCCTGAACTAAAAACCACACTTTGTACCCTTAACACTATTTATTCACATAAAATAAATATCAGATTCTGAAGTTCTGTGGTAGAACTGATGTCCTCTAAAACCAATTTTTCATGAACTGTCCCCCAGGGCTTGCATCGTGTCTACTCCAATCCCGCCTTCCATAGGCCAGGGGCTGGCGACTAGAACGAAAGGCGTAATCCACCAAAACTGGGAAGGAATTACCTTAAAATAATGTAAACTCACACAACCAGTGTACAAGAGGAAAAAAACACTAAGTAAAAGAAACTGTATGAAAAGTGTACTGAAAGTAAAGGGGGCCAGAATAGAGGACCAACAGAAGGTACAACTTAAAAACAAGTACAACTGAAACGAAATGGAAAAACAGCTGAAATATAGAAGCAGCTCTAGGATCGTCGTCCAGGATTCCTACCTGAAGGGTAGGTACAGATGTCCACCTCATCACTCCATGTCTATCGGTCAGCTCCATGTACCGTCTCGCCGAGTATTCTACCTCTAGGTACCATCCATTCCTGGCTCATTTTAGACATTCGTCAATGTTGTTCGTCATCAACATCCAACACAACGTGGTGCGGGCATAGCCCGTGTAGGGGTGAGTATAAAAATACTAAGTAGGGACCCCGATACCCTCAAGGTCTCACAAAGTCCAACAAGAATAACCACAAAGTAAGAAATCAATGGATGACCATTACTTAAGTATATGCCAATACATATCCTGAAGTTATTAAGTATCCCATTTCAAACATGAGGAAAACAAAAAGGTCATTGACTCAGCTCAAACTATGATTATTCATTAAAGAAACCACAGGTGCTGGAGAACTATTCCTTTTTCGAGTATAGTGGCCCTGTTGTGACTCTGAGGCACTACTAACTAACCTTATATTGATGAGGTACTTCTCCTATCAAGTACTGTGGGATAGCTATGTCACACAGAGATTCATCCTACATGGGGTCTGCCGCCTCATACATTAGTGCTCCCCCTAATATCCTACAGAGTTACTCCTTCTCTCAAGTATCGTGGGTCATCCACCTCACACAGTAGCGCTCCTCCACCATGGTTCTGACACCTCACACAGTAGAACTCACTACTGGGCTAGCCGAGTCACTCCGAATCGAAACGGTCAAGCAGTCATCAGCTCTCAGCCAGCTACTAGGTCTCTGTAGTCTGCTCGCTCGTCTCTGGGAGGGTCCGCTCCACAAGATACAAGCCGATACTCCAAGTGTCATGAAGTCCCATGAAGGAGTATCTCAATGGTCCACCATGTCATAGGGGTGTCAATGAAATAGAAGGAACGTCAATCAGATGCCTGGTCTGTGAGTTATTAGCTTTTTTCCCTGGGGGCCCTGTTGGATTCATGAACGAACCAACCCGACCGCATCTCAACTATACCCCGAACTCCCATGTGGTATTTTTGATGGGACCATTTCTCAAAGAGAGATAACCAGTGCCACTGAAGGTTCATCAAATGGAAGTCTGGTGACAATGATATGACCAATGAAAGTAATGGGTCATTATTGTGCCTGGGTCCGGACAGACCCAGTCGGACAGACTCGACCAAACCAAGTCTGGGTTGACCCGGTCAGACTTTCTGGGTCTGACCCGGCTAGTTGGGCTGGTCAGCCCGCTATGTTTGGCCCAGTCTGCTGGTCTCGGCCCATCGGAGTGCATGGACAATTCGAGTTGAAGTCACCACGTGGGAGACTCGGTCCGAACGCCAGTGGCTGGTTTGGCCAGCGCCGCGAGGGGCATGGCTCGGGCGGCTCAACCCGAGAGGATAACAGTAGGCTGCGTGGGGCACGGGCATGTCTCGGGTGTGCTGGGAAGGGTGTGGGGTGTGATGGGCAACCAGCCTGGGTGCCGGGCAGGTGGGAGGGGGGGTCGCCGGGAAGCAGACTGGGTGCCGGGAAGGCGCCGAGAGGGCGGATTGGGCGCCGAGCAGGCGGTTCGGCCACCGGGGGGTGCCAGGAAGTCGGCTTGGGCACTGGGAGGGTGTATAAGGGCACCGAGAAGGTTGTCTGGGCACCGGAAGGGCGGCCTGGGTGCCGGGTAGGCATTGGGAGGGCGGCCTGGGCGCCGAGCAGGAGCCAGAAGGGCGTTGGGCATGCAGCCAAGGAGTAAGGGGGCAGGCCAGGCGCAGGGTGTGCCGGCGGCACGTTGGGTGCATAGGCAGAGTGTGGGAGACCGGGCTGGCCGGTGTTTAGGCCGGGGTGCGCGCCGGGCAGCCCGTGGGTAGGCTGGTCAGGTGCCACACAACCGGCAGCGCGGTTCGCGAATGCTGTGGGTAGTGCGACCTCTATTCTCCATCTTTGTCGTCGTCGCCACATTTCCTTACCGTTGCTACTTCACCGTCGATCCAATGTTCTGAGACCATAACGGTTTTGAAGGGGATGGGCCGTGTTCATTTTTCCCAAACCCACCATGTTAGAACGATAGCAAGCAGCTCATTAGGTTGATTTAACGAGAAAAGATTAAGCATTAAACAACATAAAACACACCTCTACATTTTTAATCATTGGGAATTCGTTCATCATGGTGGAAGACAATGTTGTCTCAGTTAACTGTATTCTTCCACTTCTGAGCTCCTACGTATGTCCATTGATGGTGAAGAGGAAGGAAGAAGGGTCGTCGAAGAGATCCCACTTCGGTAGGGGGTTTCGAGGAAGAAGTCGAGGAATAATTTTTCATTGTCAGCGTCATCGCTTTCTTCATTGGTGGATTTTATTCTCCCAAGCTCCCCACTAAAGAGGTAAAAAACGTGCCAAAATAATATATTTTAATCTATTATGTCCGATGGAGTGAATTATTTAAGTGAGACCCACTTAATTAAGTTCATGTTGGCAGAAATTAGAAATTCAAAAAAAAAAGAGAGAAGTAGCTCCACCAAAATAATTACATGAGTGGTTGGCATAATAAAAGTTGGGGATTTTTGAGGGGGATAGAGGCCCGGGTGGTCCCCACCTATTTAATCATGAAGAGGGTCGGGGGGTTCCCTTCCATTAATTGGGGGTTTTGAGGAGATTTTATTATCCTTCATTAAGAGAGGATTTAGAGACCAAGAGGCTCTCCCTCATTAATGAGGGAGAGTTGAGAGGTTTTCTCCCCTCCCATTAAATGGGGGGTTAAGCCTCATGTCTACCCCTTGTTATAACCTCTCGCAGAAGGTTATTCTACTCAGGTGGTCCCCACCCCAATCATCCTCCCATGGGAGGTTAGGGTGTGGCAGTCCCGCCTCCAACCCCCATGTGGAGCTTTTAACAAACATTACCACATGGCATTAGTTCAAAAAAAAGTTGTTAATTATTTTATTAATCCACGTGAAACCCAAAAACCAACTCTTAAACACGAGTAACCTCAGTCGAGGTGAAAGTCTCCTTAAGTGAAAACTGGCACTTTGAGTTCAACGGTGCCCTCATATTTCAATTCTAAGAATACATTCAAAAGATAGAAAAACACACACGTATGTTTTCTGAACATACCCAAACAAAACATCAGTAATTGATTCTGGGCACACCGGGCCTCGGAATCAGGCTCCAATAGAAACTGCGGACTCATAAAATTCCAAATAATTTAAGAAAAAAATTCCCTTGAATTTTCCATCTCTTTACAATTAAAATGTTACCAGAGAGGTAAGTAATTATTTAACATTCTCATGATTATTTGGGACTGTTTGTTCTTAACTTTTCATTTGGGGGATTATATAATATTTCTATACTAAGATAAACCTATATTATTATCCATTATTTGTTAATTAAAATAAAATATTTTAAATTTATTTTAATCTTTTAGTACTCAAGATATCAAAATATGGTTTTTAAATAAATATTTTGTTTCTATTAGATCGGGAATATTTTCCCCCATGTCGATATTTTTATTAAAATTATTTGAAGAATTTTTTTTTATTTTAAAATCTGATTGTTTAAAATCATCATTGCCAATATTTTAATGTCTATAATGTTTTTCAATGGAATATTCCTATCGTTTTTTGAATGATTTACTTTTGGATTTGTTACTAAAAATGTTAAAGGAATTGTTGTTTTAACCAACTTGGTATGAACAGAATTTCCCATCTTCATGACCACACAATTTTGTGAAGATTCCTTTAAAATTATCCATTATAATTTTCAACAAATTTTTTTCTAGAATATATAGATTTTTTTATTAAAATTGATTTTTAATTTGAAAATCTAGAACAGAACAGGTCTTTAACAACACAAGTACTGATCACCTCTTTGTTATAGCACTGATAAATTGTATCATTATCAGCGTTAAAGAAAGCACTACTAAATTCAACCTTTTAACTGTTCTTTTATTATCATTAAAAACTGGACCCTTAATCAGTGCTTTCATAGCACTGATAATTTTACAAAAAAATAAAATAAAATAATAAAATATATAAAAAATAAAAGGTAGTTTATTTAAAAAAATATAAAAAAAATTCAACTGAATAATAACTGATAAAAATGAATAAATTGATTATAAATTATTAAACATTAAACATTTTATTAATTATATAATTATGTAAGTTTAACAAATTGTATGTATACAATATATATGTTTATATTACCGTATATAAATATGATTTATATATTAGAAAATATTTATGAGATTTAAATAAAATCGTCATATATTTTGTGAAAATTGGTTTATAATTAAAAATTAACATGAATTAAAAATACTGATTAATTTCTTAGAGTAATTGATATATAATCAATGTCATTTTATTTTTTAATTTAACATAGATTAAATTTGTGTTATATAGATTTCACATACACAAAAATTATGCATTTTTATATATAATGAACTCACACAAATCATATCCATTTTTTCAATATTGTTAAGTGTAATTATTTTCAATTTATTCAATTTCACTCATATTTTACATATTCATGCACTTAGAATTAGATATTCTTTTTTTAATTTCATAAATATATTTATAAATGTACATTTACTATATTTATACCATTATATTTTTATAATTATAAATAAATAAATATATTTTTGTAAGTATTTATCTAATTATAAATAAATAATTTTATATATTTAAATAAATATTAAATTTTTAATAAATAATGAATATAATTACTATATTTATATTCATATATATATATATAATTATTTAAACATATATAATGTTATAAGTATTATTTTTTAAAAATAATTCTTTAATTATAAATGAATAATAATAAAATTATAAAAAATATATTTAAAAATGAATATATATTCTATAGTTATATTTATATATATTTAATATGTATATATAGATATTTTAAATTTTTTAATTTATAATTATAATTATAAATCATTTAGATGCGCTTGAGTGTGAAGTGCTGATAAAAGTATATTGATCATCATTTTTTCACACTGATAGAGATGAGGCTTTATTAGTGCTAAACAAGTGATGATAAAATCAATATATATCAGCATAAAAACATTAGCACTAATTAAAACCTTCCTTTATTAGTGATAAAAAAGAATTGACAAATTTTCCTTTTTTCAACGCTTATTAATCAAGTCGAGCTAAAAAAACACATTATCAATACTTTTGGGAAAGCACCAATAAAAGTGTCTAGATCTATATAAAAAACATTACCATTTATGAACCTATCACGATATCGAAAGATTTCCATAGAAGCCACCCACTGCTGCTGCTCCTTAGTGAATCAAATATTGAATCACACTAATCTTCTATCTCCAGTTTCTTATTCAACATCAAACATCCAGTGCTTAGATGTAGTTAGTTTTTTCAATGAAAACATCAAGATATAAAAATGTGGGTCTCTAATTTTGTTACACATTGAGTGGTATGACTTATGATTTTCTTTTTGTAATTTTTTTTTCATTTTTTATTTCTTCTTCGACGATGTCCCCAATTATTTGTGGTCTGGTATTTTTATTCAGTTTTGATTTTAGATTATGAACAAAATTCTTTGTTTATGATCCATTGTTTTCTTGACTACCGATTCAGATAACCTTTTTGGTATTCTTAATTTTTTTAATAAATTTTTATATATTATTTCTTATGTACCCTAGCTTTCTATACAATGTTAATTTTGTTACTATTTTAAAATCATAGAAAATCACCATTAGTCTATAAATAAACTAATTAATTGTATATTTCTTCCACTATATATATAGTGGAGGTATTAGATATAAAAACCATAAAAGGGTGATCAAATTGATTTTTCAAACACATTATTAGCCTTGTGATGGAGTGACTCAACAACAAAATATGGTTTTATGCAATTCATGTAAAGGAATTTATTTATTTAAAACCTGTTTTAATATTATGGTATACGATTTTTTCCATTAATATTTATTTTCTCATAATTTTGTTGTTTTATTTTAAGATAAACCATAGTATGGGTGATAACATATTTATTTATTTTAAATGGTTCTGAATTTTCAAAAATTATATGGGTTTTATAAATTTTACTATGATACGATATTTAATTGTAAGGGATACAAATATTTTTATCAATTGTGTTTACTTTATAAATATTTATATACATATATATTTATATGTTAATATATATCTTTATTTATATTTGCATGAATTTTTATAACATATAATGTATGGGTGACTTTATAATTATTTATTCAATAATTATGGTTCTGGATTTTCAAATTAGGATGGTATTATATTCATTTTCATTAAAATTTATGTTTAAATGTGCATTTTTTTTCAATTATGTGTATTATAAATTCCATATTTAATATGTATATGATTAAATGTATATGGGATAGACATTGCAGGGTTTGGTCTATCTTCTCCCTTGTCTGTGATATATCTTATTGATGTGTATTATTTCATTATGAAAAATTCTTCACAGACCTCCCAAGAATCTCAAGTATGGGTCAATGTGTATTAGATTGCCTGCTAATAATCCTTCATACGAGTAGAACTTATGCGATAACCTACCTATAATCCTTTGTATGGGTAAGTGTGGTTATATGACATCCTAAGATTCTTGATATGTTTTAACATATTTGATAAACCAATATTTTTAAATCTAATGATTCCTTAGGTTTCTATATTTGTTGTTCCAAAAAATAGAATGGAAGTCATCAATTTATATATGTTAGAAACAATTACTTGATATTCATACATTTATGTCTACATGTATTGGTTACACCCCTCATAATATTTTATTACTACAAATGTATATGAAATAACTTTTATTTATTAAAATATATTATCAATACACCATTATATATTTTTGATGATTGAATGAGAGTTTCTTTTTATATTTTATCAAATATTTGTTTTATATTAATTGTAATTTCCCTATATTATATTTTCATTTTCTTATGGGATTTAATAATGATTTTATGTGTGTCAAACAATAGTTATTCTTGCAATTTTTTGGCTGAGACTGATCCTCCATCTCTTTTAAAGATATATATCATCCACATCTACTTCATCTACAAAATAGTCATTCTTTAAATTTGTTGATAGAAAATAGTCCTCCATGTCTATTTTGTTTATTTTACTAATTTTAGTATTATTAATTCCATGTTTTACTACTACTTATATTATTTCATGCAACATAGTTTCATATCCACAAGAGATGAAGGATGTGTCAAACAACAAAATGCAATGATAATTGTCTAGGAGTTGATTTGATGAGGATGAAAGTTAACTTTAAACTTTTAATGAATTCATAGTATAAAACCTATCATAGTGGTTTATTTATTTTCATAAATTCTACTACCAATTTTATTCAACATATTGATATTCCATGAAGAAATCAAATGTGGAGTTTCCCTTATAAAAACTTTCTATAACAATCTCCTTCGATAATGAATATCTTATGTGTATTTATTTATATATTATACAAAATTAATCTTTAAGAAACCCAATAGAATGGTTATGAATCAAAAAATGGATAAACTATAATAGTTTGAAATATTGATATGAATATGTAGTTAAAGTGTTCATCATGTTTTAAAGAGATCATGCAGATGACCCTCTTAAAATCCTCTATTTTTTTGCATTATTTTAATTCAATAAAAATTAGTCTGAAATAGTTTGAAGAACATTTTATTTGTCATGTAATAGATCAAAGCTATAAATTAAAGACTAAATATGGGTAAACACTGAATGTGGACACTAATTATGATGATATTGTGGTTTATGAATCATTTTATATGAATACCTTTGTAAATGATGATGGGGATCGTAGGGAAGAAATGACAATAGCGATTGCAGATGACATTCATGATGGTCCAAAGTTGTTTGAATAGTTAAATAACTATTCCAAGAAACCATTATATATAAGATTTATTAAATACATAAAATTTTCATTTGTGATGTGTAGAAATATATCTCACAACAAACCGATAAATGATATGATCAGAATGAGTCAAAGTTCATGTTTCCAGTTTAAAATGCATTTTATTAAAAAATACAAGTGGTGTAATAAAAACCATGAAAACACATTCATATTTTTTTAATACTTATAAAAACTAAACATAATTCATTTGGGATATATAGGAATGAGGAACACCTCAATCCAAGTAATGGTCTGACCAATATGACTCAATGTGAACCATTTTATTTAAAATTGAATCAAATTTTAGTAAACTGAAAAAATGATCTACTCAAAACTAATAAAATCATTTTTATCATTTTGATACATTATTAAATTGATCCATATGTAATTTTTATGTTTAGAATCAACCTATCATCAATCTGATACATGATTCTCCTGGTATGACTCAATGTGTCCGTTATCAATTTATAATCAAGTTTTTTGTTCAAAAAGTTTCACTCACTAAAAACTGATCAATTAGTTTTGGATTTATTTAATAATTTATTAAAAATGTTTCATAATTAATTTTTGATGTGTAGAAATCAGCCTCATGTCAAACCTATACACAATGACATCAGAATAAGTCATAGTGCGTGTTTCGAGTTTAAAATGACATTTTTTAAAAAAGAAGTGTGACATACTAAAAACTGAGAAAACACATTTGTACTATTTTGATACATTATAAAAATAATCCACAAATAATTTGGAACATATAAGAATCTCATTAACCTTAATATAACACACTGTGTGACCATTATGACTCAAAGTGCGTCTTTTTATTTAAAAATAACTTCAATTTTAGTAAAACTAACACTTTTTGTTAATTTGTATTATTAAATTATTACAAACATAAGAATTATTTTTCTGATATAGTTGGGTAATTTTTCTCTATCAGGGGTGGTTTATTCAACATTATCATGAGTTGGGTCAGGATTAAAATTCAAAGGAACATTGAGGTTTTTAAATGTATGTAATAATTTGTATTAATATAATTGTATAAACCAATGTTTAAAATTCATATAATAAAGTTTATTATCTTATATTTCTATTTTAAATTTAATTCAATTAAATCCTATATTGGGTTTTGTTTTTTTTTGGTATAGTGTGTGTTTCTAGTGCTGTAGTGTGGTATTATAGAACAATGCACTGGTGATACAGAGTGCTGTTGTAGCACACTGTAGTACGACCCTTTATGAGTGCTTTTAAAAGCACTGATAAAGAAAAAATTTATCAATAATTCTATACAAAATAATAATGTATAACATTATCAGTTAGTCTATAATCCCTGATAAAATTCCCTTTATGAGATCTTTTTAAAGCATTGATAAATGGTGCCTTTAGCAGTACTAAATAAAATCACTGATTAATGGATCCATTATCACAACTTTTAAAATCATTGATAAAGGTACCATTTATCCCATAATTTTCAACACTGATAAAAGGACCCCTTTTTTTGTAATTGTTTAGTAGTGATAAATGAACACGTATTCTAATCTTTCTCAGGTAGTCAGCACTTCTCTAGTACTGATAAAAGCCATTTCTATGGCTTCTAAATGCCTAATTTGTAGTTGTGAAAAGAGTATATTTCCTAATAATTTTTAATAATCTTTTTTTTCAGTTTCTATTCATAAATTAAAACATCCCTTTATTTTATATATAGAAGACTGTAGATATGTTTTAATAATACCTTCCGTATTTATTCTTATGATGGTTTATGATCAATTTAACTGGGGAAAATATTGGCATTCCATATGATTGTTCTTATAATATGAATAGTTATTTATTTATAAGGCATGTTGATTGAGTTATATTTTTTATTAAAATAATTAAGGAATTGAAATTTTTAAGTGATGGGTGGGGTACAGAAATATATTTCAATTTGATGCGTCGATAGGTCTCATGTAACAAAACAAGGTGGGTATTTGGATGAGGCATTTCTCATTTATGTAAGTTGTATTGGCATGAGGCCTTAATGGTTTGTTGAAGATTTACAGAATTATTTATTCTATAAATATGAAATAAGTTATTGATTTCCATGTGATTATTTTAATATTGATTATATCCATTTATATGTTTTAAGATCATGTAATTATTTCAATTGCTTTATTTTATCATCATTTATTAATTATATATTGTCTTTTAAACTCATGTTATTAATTGAGTTACATGTTTTTTAATTAATTTTACATTATTTATTGATAATTAATTACTTAATCAAGATATATCACATTTTACATAAACTTTACAATGAATTTTAGAAAACCTTCATTCTTATTCCCTTCCCCAAGATGCTAGAATGTGTACTATGATAGATATGAAAGGTTATACTAGCGGGAAGATTATTGTTCTTAAATAAAATACAATGTTTTTTATTTTAAAACATAATGTGATATTCAAGTATGAATCTAATTTACAAAAAATATAAACTATTTTGTCCTCTGGTAAGTGATAGATTTTATCTAGTGGAAACGTAATAATGCTACCACTAGCTTTGGGCTAAGGTAGTTAGGGTATTTACATTACACATCATTCACATTGACTACTTTACATTTAATCCATTATGGTCTATGTTTACTGGATGAAACTAAATATATGGAGTATTTTTAAGGAATATAATAAATATATTTCTTTTACTATAAACACGTATTTTCCATAGAGAAAAAATATGTGGGTGGACACAATGAGAACTCTGGCTACATGAAATTTAACCTTGAAAAAGCAATGTTCTATCTAGAATTCAATTAAAGGAATGAAATTATACACACCATGTAACAACACCAACACATTGTGATGTGATTACTATGGTGTTGTTAGGTGTGGTTGATTTTGATACATGTTGTGTAATATTAACTACACACTGTTTAATCACATTATTTTTCCTGAATCTTATGCACCTCTATATGGGATCATCGAGCATTATTTAACTATTATTGGAATGTTCTAGGTAATATAAATTATAATGAACATGCTAACATGAAAAATATATTATTTCATATTAAATAAGGAGAACTAGAAATGAAAAAAATACAATCAGATAGAAAATTGATGAATGAATTAATAAATAATTAAAAATTAATATGTCTTGTCTATGAAATGACATGAAGGTTATGCAGTACAATGGAGGTGATCATGACCATCCCCAATAAATTTATCATCAATTTATTAGAATAATCCCAAAAAAATTCATAAATATAAGACCTATAATATTCCAAAGAGGATTCTATTCAAAAATAATTTATAAATAATTTATGAAACATAATTACTTAAATGGAGTAATTTATACCATAAAGAAGATATTGATCAGTCAAATACTTCTCTAGTCGAATATTAATTGCATAAAAGTATGTAAAGTATAATACCTCTTGTGGTATCCATACATAATCCATGTATCTCAGAGCATCACCGATTGAACTCCAAGTGTTTTTCAGGATATCCCAAACAACTTGTGTAGCTTGTCATTGATTAGAACTAGAATCCCTTAAGGGTTGAAGGATTCTTTTCTTATTCTCTAAATCATGAGATGAAGGATTATTATTGAATCCCTAATCATGAAATCTTTCTTAAGAGATTTCTCTCTGTGTAATCTTGTCATACACAATAAATCACCTTTATCATGGAAATGATATAATATAGGTTCTATTCTTAGGTTAAGAGAATTAGTGTCTATACAATAGCCCAAAACTAATCTCTTTGTTGTAATTAAAGCAATAACACAATCATAATAATAATTCATGATGTAAACTACATAAATAATATTTAAATATCATTTATTAATTAAATTAATCAATATTAATTTAAATGATATCAAATAAAATATATAATTTCCATCCAGGACCCTAACTTGTCCCATTAAACCTCCTTGATTTTTTTAAAAGTTGGAGGCAGTGACTCTAAAATTAAAAACAACCGAAAGAGAGTACCCTAAAAGAAAACAGGAAACATGGAAAATCCCAAGGCATAAAACTATCTACCTATCTTTTTCATTAATCTGGTAGTTATCTTCCTTTATTCTTCTTGAATCGTATGCCATTCTACCCTTCCACTACCCCAACACCGACCTCTTGATCTTATTCTACTAGAATGAAGTGCTTTTAGACTTTCTAAAAGTGTCTCAACATTGATGCTATCAGAATAAGATCTATCTTCTTGCCCTTTTTATTTTTTAAGAGAAGCAACCCCCTCAACTGAAGTAGCCTGGACCAGGATCTCTTGAGTCTCATCAGGAGAGCCCTAATTGGTATCCTGCATCTTAGATACATTACCAATATGTTCACCAGAGGAAGGGTTACCTGCAGTCAATATAGATGATGAATTTTCCTTCTTGTAAGGAATGAGTTGAAAGCCTTCATTATCCACAGTGAGTTTTCAAGAACTATGAATGGGATTAGAAACAATAGGGGATTCAATTTCTAATATTTTCATAGCCTTTTGGATATCTGAAGAAACCATATCATCATTCGATGGTGGATGGTGATCTCTTATCTAAGTGAAATATTTAGTTTCCTTTACAACTTTGGAGTTATCAACTTGGCATGACAATTGAAATGATGAAGCAATTTGAATTTTTTGCAAGTCGGCACATTTTTCTTGATATTGAGCATCAACATTTTCATATTCGCTTCTTCAGAAAAGATGGAAGCCCAAGATTTTGGGTTGTTTTCATAAGTAGATGAATATATGTGACCTTTCTCTTCAACTGTAGGATGTACAACATCCTCAAGAACACCCTCTTGTTCTTTTTTCTTATCAACAGGAGTGTCTGGTCCATCATTGGGATTTTGAACATGTGTACTTTTAATCTTTTTTGGGCAATTTCTCATTTCATGTCTATGCGAAGCACAAAAGCTGTAAACAATTAATCGACTACATGCAGACGAGTCATAACCAATGATGCAATAATTATTGCAGAACTTTGGAATTTTTTCATAAGTGATCTTCAATTCAATATTGTCATCGTCAGTTTCATAGGTGATATTAAATACAATAATAAACATTTAATAAATAAATAGTTTATATTTTCTAACTAGATAATATAATTTACATAAATTTGAGGTCAAATTATATATTCAAACCAGGAATAACTAGTGTTTGAATTTTTGATATTTGATTAACCATATTTATTGTTAAACCATAATTTAGAAATAATTTTTACAGTGAATTTTAATTTGAAATAGAATTTATTTGTGATTTTGGATAAACCTAGTGTATGACATTATAGGACTTTTTCTTAGTTTAATTATGCTTATTGTATTATTTTCCAATCATAACATCTCAAAACACATCAGGAAAGGCATTCATAAGGAATATAATATCCAAATGACAATTACTAGATATAGAATATTAATTGTGTAATATAACACCATTTCAGGATATAGTATCATGTAGGTTTCATACTAGTTTTTTCAACATATATAATTTACATATCATTATCTTACTTTTTAAAATAAAATCATCAACAGGTCACGATGTTCATGGATTTAATCAAGAAGATCAATTTTAATCAAATGACCATAAATATTAACATCCACAAATTTTCCTGAAAAATACCTTGTTAATTAATTCAAAAATTCATTAGCAATTAGAAGCCCCAAAAATTTCCCACCCTTTTATGATTATATTTCTTCACTGTCTTCATCAATACATAAAATTATGTGACTCCTAATATGCATTAATAATAATATCATGTCAAAGGATCAATATATACATTCATAAATAGTTATATCCAATGACCCATATAGAATATTTAATTCCTTTTAGTAGTTTTATTCACATAACCTTCTCTCTTGTAGATTGAAAATTGTAAAATTCATAATTATAATTATAAATGTTTTGTGATCTCCCAACACTTGATATCCACCCATTTTATATGCCCCATTAGTTATATGTCATCTAAAAATCGATCATTTTTGAAGAATAACATCACACAACTTCAAGTTTTTCATAATATAAGGGAACTAATATTACCCTTAAAGGAAACAAAAACACTTACGACATTATAACATTAACTTTACACAATAATGTAATCATCATATGATAAAATGTTCATTTAATATTCTAGTCATATAATATTATTTTAATCAAAATCACAATTTTTTTTGGTTTTAGGTAATCAAATCTAAAGAGTTATTATCTTGGTAATGAGAGGCTCAATTGGTTATGTGAAAGTTATAATTCATAAAACATTAGTTTCTAAATGGTGTATTTTTTGTAATGAAGGAATCAATTTTCTATTTGATACTAAATATTTCAAGGACTTGATTCTTGGGAGAATTATATTTGAATTGGATTCCCATTTGTTAGTTTAATTGATCTAGAATAACTGATCTATTTCCAATATAGTTTTTCTTAATTTGGAAGATAATTATCTAGTTGTAGAAAAAATTTATTAGCTATATTTTGGATTTCATTTTAAAGTGGGAAATCAAGTCAATCACTCATTGGTGATATATAATTATTCTTATAAAGAGCACATTTGAATGGATTTGGTACCTATTTCTATTTATTCACTTGTACATTAAGATGATATCTTTTAATAAACATGGTTACATAAAAAACAAAAAAAATTGAATTATAACTTTTCACATTTTTTATTTTTTTTAAAAATTAACCATTTTTATTTTCTAAAATATCTTAATGTATTTTTCATTTTATAAAATCTAAAACAATGTCACAAATAAATTTAAAGAAAATTTATAATCTAAAAATAGATTAACATTTTTAATAAAACATACCAGGTATAAAAACTATTTTAAATTATAATTATACATATATATTATGATAATTATATGAACAATATTTTTTAACTTGTCTTAATTTTTTTAAATAAAGGTTATTAAGGATTGATAATTGTGTTTCAAATAATAAAAAACTACTATAAGTATAATAAATATAATTATTTTGATAATATTATATGTTTTCTTAAGGATTTAACAAATTTTTTAGAAATTCATAACAATTAGTAATATTTTTAGAAATAATTAAAACTGTTTAAATGATGAAAAATGAATCATTAAAAACAATCAATTTGTTCAACAAATGATTTTCATAATTGTTTTATTACTTAGTGGATTGTGATAAATAAGTGTCTCCTTATTATTTAATAGGTGATTCCTAATCATAAAGTAGCCAAAAGAATATATTCAATGTAACAAGACATGCAAAAAATTTATAAAACATGTATTTTTTCAATTAAAAATGAATAGTATAATAAATTTCGAACAAGGTTTTTTAACATAAAAAACATATCATTTCATTAATAGTTGAAAAATGATAGGATCTAATGATAACTAGACTAGGTTCTCTTAAGGTAGGATTTATTTATCTAATTCTCAACATATTTACTAAAAACCCTGGGTAAATTTTTTATTAACTATGAAAAGTTAATTTGTTGTTTTAATGTCAATTATTTCTATGCAAATAGAGTCCATCTATAAATAATTAATTTTTTAATACTTTTTTTAGGTAGTTATTCTATATTCATGAGACCCAAAAAAAATGATTAAATTTAGGATTTGTTTATATTGGATTTTCAATATAAACATATCGAGTTACCATTTTAGAAAAAATATATCCCCTTCAATTACGAAGTGATATAATTCCTATAAACATCAATAAATCAAAAATATTCATCCCTTAATTTAAGTGTACCACCCTATAATTCTAGAAAAAGGACATTGAATTTAATAATGTGTATGTCACACAACTCCCAGTGCATAAGGGAATATAATATCACAAGACATTATAAAATATTTTATGTTTTAAATAGATTAGATATATTCTATATATCTCAATGCACACAAAATTTATTTTAGCTAATGTTGTACTCAATGAGTATCATTATTGGCTTGCATTACACACATGACTGAATCGTACTGAATAGTATTAATATTATTAATTAAAATGTCAAATTTCTCCTGAATATTAATATTTTTTGATATTAATAGGATAAAATAACATATTAAAATATAGAGATGAATTAATTGGTTACTAATTAATTATAAATGATCATAGAAAATAAATTAAAATAAAAATAAATTTTTATAAATGAAAAATTTTATACTAAAAATGAATTTAATATTAAAAATTAAATTAATTAATATTATTGAATGATATTAACAAAATACATATATTCTATATCAAATCAATTATTTTTGACAATTTTATAATATATTTGATTGTCCTATGATAAAAAGGCGTCCAATTTTATGCATAAAATCTATATTTTTCTAAAGGTAGCCCCACAACCTTTTAATGGAGAAACTATTATAAATACAAATTTTTAAAAATTTAAAAACCATTTTCCAACTAAATTAATTTTTTAATTAATTATGTTTAATTAACATTGGCTGAGCTTATTGAATTTCATTGAAATATTTAATTTCTTATAAATAGGGAAAAACCCAAATTTTAATTGAAAACCAATTTTTCATCTTGTTTATTTACAGGTATAAAATATATTTTTTATTGGTTTTAAAGTTTATTTCGATAAAAGTTCATATATTATTCAAATTTATTTCATTCTAATCTATTTCACATTTATTTTTGATATAAAAACATCTCAATCTTCTAATCATTTTAACATTAGAACCCCTCTTTTTCATTATGTCAGCTGGATTATTTTTAATGTAATTTATATCAATTATGTGATTAAAATTTGGGAAAAAATATTACATAGTTTTAGTAATCATAATTTATAATTTCTAATCTGGTAACCTTTATTTTTACAAAAACTATTAGTAAGTGTAATTAAAATTAATTATAGTGATTAAGAGAAAAACTAGCTTAACAAGTGACAAACCATTATATTAAGGGCCAAAATGGACAATAAAAATTTCCAAAATCTATTTTATTGACATTTATAGACCCTATAATCTATATTATATAATTTAGTTCATTATTTCAGTCATTGGACACGGAAAAAACATTGGCCGAATTCCCTCTATAAAAAATTTATAGGGATGCAACTCCTCATCCACTATAAAAAGGATCTCAACCCTCCCACTTATTTCGACCTATCAATACATTTTTATCATAAAAACATTAACAAATATCTCTCAAAAATAACTCCCCTAATCCTATAATACTCAATTTATATTTAAATAAAATCATGTAAGTCATTTTGTGAAAACCAAAAGAAGTATCATGAAAAATAGGTTGTAATCTTAAATAAATTTTTCTAATTTTTTTCCTTTTCATCCCATTGAATTTTTTTATATCATGATCATATAATACCATAAATATAACAAATATAATAATAACTTTTTATTTCACGGTTATAACTTACACACACCTACACTTACACAAAATCATAAACATAGTCATCGCTCATATGTACGGTGAACTACGACATCGTTATCTGATGTCAATCTTTCTTCATTCCCACCATTAATGGTTTGGAATAATGTTGGATTTTAGTTTTTATATAAAATATATTATATTTATAATTTAAATATTCTTATTTAATTTTTATATATCTATACCCTCTTTATTTACATTTTAGCGAATATGACAACATCATTTGTGAACGTGTGGACAACCGCCTTTTCAAAGTGAGGTGATTCATTCCCACTATATGTGGAACGAATTAACGGAGGTTTTAATAAAAATAATTAACATATATGACATAAATATTATACTATAATTATAATATAAATAATTATCATTTAATTTTTATTCTTATAACGTGATAACAAAAGGAAAAAACAATGTTTATGCGTACGTACAACCAATCATCTCCAAGAACAGTGTAATTCATTTCCTATCTACAAATATTATTGGCTCTTATAAATACATATATAATAAATATATATAATATTTAAGTCAGGTTTAACATCCTAGATACAATGAAATCATGATTTATGTATGAACAGAAAAATAAAAAGCCAAAACACACTCATGAAACATGCTAATTAACATGTGAAATGATGAAAATAATGAATGTTTTTTAACAAAAAGGTAAAGAGATATTATAAAAAAAATATATGATATTATAAATATTAATATGGTTCTATTATAAGTTATTAAAATATTTTAAAAAAATTTACAGGAGTTTAATTACTATGAAACTAAATAGAAACATAAGGTAAGTGATTTTGTCTCAATTTACAATCTTTTGAGAATTATTTGTTATTATACACAAATTCAAATTAATGTGGTGTATATACATCCCCCCTTTTAATTTTATACTAGGATTCACTCATATTTCACTATATTTTATGTGTCACTATAAACAATATCATCCAAGGGGTTTTCACTAGACAATTACCCTATGGTAAAATTTATAATTCCAATATCATTTTCTTTTGTGATTGTTAACATTTACTTAAAACAATAACATCCTTATGATCATTCATATTATATATTAAATTTATCTTAAATATAAATATTTTTATGAAATAGATATTGTTACTTCCAAAAACATACACCATTTTTACATACAGTGTACAATTTTGATGTTATTTGATTAATTGGGGAAAAATTGATAAATCTGCTTCTTTTACTCAACACAAATATTTGATGATAAGACATGTTTTTCATTAAATAAATATATTATTTTATATATGGGGAACAATTTGGTAATTCGCAAAATTTGTTGGGGAGAAATTAATGTCATCCCCTCGATGCATCGGTAGTCCCATGAGATGCATTTTGTTGTCCAAATTAGATGGATTTTTACCCATTATGTTTTAAATTTTCGTGAGGATATATCTATATGGTGAAGGTATAATGTTCCTAGGAAACATGACATCCAATAATTAGGAATTTCCTATTTTGATAATTCTGTTATTATTATTATCCACGATAATTTTTCTGTGAAATTATATATGGATTTATTGTTGTTCTCAGTTTTTCTCTTAAAGTTTACATGTGTTAAACTATTTAACATGACATATTGATTTTTCAATATTAATTAATGATATTTTCCACTATAGTTAACCCATATTGATTATTTGAGATCATCCTTATTTTTTTACTTTCCACTGTTTATGAAAAATAATTAATTGAATGATATTTCAATGATGTTGTTCATTTAATTCTATTATGTATTATGTATTATGTTTATTTAAACATGTAATATAGTTACCATTTGTGTAATTAGGTATTGAAAAACTACTAAAATTATTAGTTCCTTAGTGTTTGATTCTTTATAATCATGCCAATGTAATTATGTAACACACTGGCCTTGAGATTCTAGGTTCAAGGCATTGTTGTTTGTATCATAGAAGTTTAGTAGAAACCTTGGAAATTAGATTGAGGATAACAAATATTAGAGGAAATAATCCTAGGATGAAATTTTATGATTAGTATAAAGATCATATCGAAGAAACCATGTTTTTTATTATGATATTAGATACAAATTAATATTTTAATGTATGCTTTGTATTTTTCTAGTTTTGGGATTATAAATTATGATTCATAATTATATGATCTAATCCAATGTATGTCGTTATTTGGAAACGAAACCAAGAAGAAGGAATGTGAACCTCACTGACACATGTGATCCAATGAGTAATAAGGATCATGTCATTTATGGTCTCAAGCCAATATTTTGAAGGGAATTAATATCCGAATAATTATGATTATATGATGACATTGTATCATTTGCTAATGATATAGGTAAATAATTACCCAAGTCCTATGGATTCAAAGTGTAAAGAGATAAGAATAGGAAATGAGAGAAAAGGATAGATAAAGGGAAGAAGGGAATAATTTATTTTCCAACATGTGATAATTGTTGAAAGATTCACCTTGGTAATTGATTAAAATAAATGGGAGTTTTCTACAACTATAGAGAGAACATTCATCACTCTTGTGATTCGATGGTTATGAAAAAGGTTTCCAATATACAATACATAGATGATAAGGATCCAAGAACCTACAAAGAATCAATATCACAAGAATCAATGGAGTATACCTTAAAACAAGCTAATGGATAATGGTCAAGACGTTTCTACTACCATAGAAGATGTGTAATGATTAATATCCCTATGTTTGGATTCAATAAATATGTAATTTGAGTATTTAATCAATGATGTACCAGTTATGATAATTATGAAATTTATTAGGATTATAATTTAGTAGTTTTCATTAAGGATCTGAAAGCATAAGTTGAATGGTATCATGAAAAGTGATTCAGTAGCAAGTTAAATCTTTTGGAAAACACATTATTGAGGGAATTATAACCCTTAAAATGGTTTTGATGTTGAGAAAATAATTTTTGGTTAAATATATGATTGATATGTATAAAGTATATTGGATATTACATACTAACTAGGAATTAATTAATGATTTTTTGACATTGTGGGTTATTTGATCAAGGATCATGTTGACAAAAAACTTTATTTAAATAATATATCTAATAATAATTGTTCTATTTAAGGAATAAATAAGCATCCATATTTTCAATAATGTTTTATGTAAATTCTAGTTATTACCAGGTTTCAAGATAATACATGATGAATGTGTTCACATGTATGGTATGTGATGATTAAAAAGACCCATCATGTTGATTCAAGGCAAATGATAAGTTATTTTTGAAAACAATGTGATCCTCCTAATGATTTGTATCATAATCTTGTAGAAAAGCATAAAATTTATGAAATTATTTAAGTTGATATTTGGACTTGTTTTTAGAGGTTAATGTATTACATCACCACATGAAGAAACCTATATTAATAAATGAAGTATAAATAGGTTAAACAACAACTAAAGGATGTGATTGTTTTTATTGAAACATATCCTTACATATACTCTTATAGAGTGAAAGAATTACACAAATTTTGGAAAAGTGTCTTGAAATAAAAACTTTTCCAAGTATAATTAATTTTTTATGATATCAATGAACTTTTTAAACATATATGGTTTATGGTATTATGTTCATTAAACATCCCTCAATCACCTAATTTATTGTGTTCAATGTTCTATGTCACTCTCCATCTGAACATGATAGTTATATTTCACTTCCATGACCATGTTTTCACTAATGCTCTCCTATTTGAAAGCCTAGTTTTTTGGTGGCCTTAGTATTTTATTTCTCCTCTTATTAATATGTTGTTTAATTAACCCAATTTATGATTTAGTTTTTTCAATAATATTTTATTTTAAAATATAAAACCCTATATTACCAAGCTCATGTAAATATTGTTATGAAGTAATTCATTTGAGGTGGGGTGAATGTAATACCCCGAAATTCTAAAATAATGACATTTTATTTGATAACAGGTATGAAACGCAACACCAATAACATAAGAGAATATAATATTCTGATAATTTATAGTATATTTACTATTTAAAATTGAATAAATCTATTTTATATATTTCAATTCAGACAACATATATTTTATCTTGAATTTCGCACAGTGAGTTCATGCATTGCCTTTTGTTACACACAAGCCTAAATCATAATGAATAATATTAATATAATTATTTAAAATAAAAAATATATCATAGACATTGAATTTTAGGTTATAAATAGTATAAATTAATTATGAAAATATATATTTTAATCTTATTGTTTCCAATTAATTATAAATGAATATAGAAACTGAATGAACATAAACGAATTTTTTTTATAACAAACAATTTTTTTTGGTTTAATGGAATTTTATCATAAAAAATTAAATTAAATTTATATTAATGGATGAGATAAATTAATTATATATTATATATTCAATAAAAATCTTTTTAAAATTTTACAATAGATTTGACAGACATATGGTAAGAACAATTCCAATTTTATGAAGAAAATGAAATATGTTTCTGAAGGTAGTTTTGATTCCTTTTAATGGATTACCAATTTCAAAAAAAGTGACACATTTATATGAATTTTTTTTCAAAATTGACTCCATTTTTGAAACAAAATTGTAAAATTATTATAGGGTGTTCTTTTGTTCTATTTCTAAAAATATACCATTTTCTAATAAATAGTGAAAAATACTAAATATTAATTGAAAACAACATTTTTATCTAATATAATTATAAGGGTAAACTATATTTTTTATTTTTTTAATGTTTAATTAGATAAATGTTAAATATATTAATCCAATTAATTTAAATGGAATCAATTAATCATTGATATTGGATATAAAAACATTTCAAACTTTTGATTATTTTTATTTTTAAAACACGCTTTTTCATCATGTTTGTGAGATTAATTTTTAATTAACTTCTTCAACATATATGAAATGAATTTGGAAAGATGGATTAGTTTTATTTAATAATAGTAATATATAATTTATAATTTGTTAAATTGTTTTTGGAACATAAATATTAGTTAAATTAATTAAAATTTATTACAGTGATTAAGAGAAAAATGAGCTTACCAATGGACCTACCTTAAACATAAGGGTCAAAATGACCTAGAAAATTATAAAAGTCATATGTTATGGACATATTTAGACTATATAATAAATTTTATCGAATTGGGCCCATTTTTGGAGCCACATTACATGAAAGAAAGTGGGTGGCATCCCGCTTTCAAAACATTTCAAGAATGTCACTCCTCAACTTCAAAAAGGAACCCAAACCGCCCATCTATTCTCATATCTAAAGACATTTGGATCATAAAAGGACTAAAAAATATATCTGAAACACCCCTAACCCCATCCTAGAATCCTATATCTTGGAATAAATCAAACCAAGTAAGTCTTTTAGTGAAATCCAAAAGGAGTTACCCAAAAAAGAGTTTACAATATTCAACATAATTTTTTTTATTTATCAAACCCTTAAGTTATTATTATATATTTCATATATTATAGAATCAGTATGTTAAATATACTTATATGTTTCTATTTTGATGTTATTACCTACATTCATACACACTTCCAATAAATTTGATACACAATCATCATTTGTCTGTATAGTGGACTACCATGTTCTTCATTCATCAATTAACTCCTTTAATTATTAGAAATAATTACGGATTTATAATTTTTATTTGATATATAGAATATTTATAATTTCCATGCTTATGTATTTTTATACAACACATAACTTCATACCATCCATTTTTTGGAAATATGATAACATCGTTTGTGGACGTGTGGACTACCACCTTCTCAAAGAGATGTTATTCGTTAATGCTATACATATAATATTTTAAAGATGATTATAATATAAATAAAGGAAATAAATATAATAAAATATTTATAATATAAATATTTATCAATTTATTTTAATTTTTCTATGTTATGCAATAAAATATAAACAACATTCATGCATTCGTAGGGCCTATAGTCTCCAGGAATGGTGAATTTCATTTCCTATATCCAAATTTTATTGATTATTTTAAATAAATATATATAATTTATATATATGACATTTATATCATGGTTTCTGTCCTAGAGATTATTAAATCCTGATCTATATAATAAGAAAAAATATTACAAGTCAAAACTTTCTTGAAAAAACATGGAAATTTATACACGAGTCGATGAAAATAATGAATAATTCTTAAAAAATGGGTAATAAAATATTATAAGAAAATAATATATGATATTTTGAATATATTTATGTTTATTTTATAAGTTATTAATTTTTTTTAAAACACTATATTGGATTTTATGGATTATTCAACTAAAAGGAAACATACGGTAATGGGTTTTATCTCAATTTACATTCAATTAAGACTTATTAGTTATTATGAACCAATTCACATTAATTTGGTGTATGTAATAACCATTTTTAATATAATGTCATGATTCACTCATAAAACATTTTATTTTATATTTCACCTTGAAATTTATCATCCAAGGGTGTTTAAATTTAAAACTACTAGGTGATAAAAGTTATCATTGAAATATCACTTTTTTTATGATTTTTAACATTTTCTTCAATCAATAACTTCCTTATAATAATTTTGTATTGTACATTACATTTATCATAAAAATAAATACTCTCATTAAATGTATATTATTATTTTCTAAACTATAAACCTTTTTAATATACGGTGTTCACATTGATAGTTATTTGATTAATTGGGGAAATATTTATAAATCCATATCTTTTAATCAATATAGATATTTGATTAAAAGACATGTAGTTAATTAATAAAATAGATTATATCATACCTGAGGAATGATTTTTAAATGCACCACATGGTTTGGGGATCAATTATTTAAATCAACTCGATGCATTGGTAGTCTCATGAGATGAAATTAGTTGGTCAATTTATATGGGAATTTACCTAGTATGTTTTAATCATTCATAAGGATAGATCTAGACAATGATGGTATCATGTTTCTGGAAAACATTCCATCTAATAATTTAAAACTTTCTTTATTGATCATTCAATTATTATAATTATCCTTGATATTTTTTGTTGCGACATTATATATGGAAGATTTTTTTCCTCATTTTATTTATTAAATGGAATGTTCATTTAATTATTTACCATTCTAAATTGATTATTAATTATTAATTAATTGTGGATTCCACTATACATAAACCTTAATGATAATTTGATCAAACCATTATTTCTGTTCCTTTACACCGGTTATAAGGAAGAAATATTTTAATAATTATTCATGGGTGTTGTTTATTTCATTTTATTATATATCATATTTTATTTTATTTTCCCAAGGTTATATGGGACCATGTATATAATCTTGCTTTCCAGAAATACTAAACTCACTGGTAATTTGGGATTTGATTCCTTCTAATCATACTAATATAATAGTTTAATCCACCCACTCTGATCTTCTATAGTCATGGTGTTACATTAATAAATATCTTAAACTGCATAAAAGGGAACTATATACGGTTATTGTCATGATCCAACCCTGGTAGAACTAATATCTCACCCGGGTCAGTATGTGACAAGGCTCAATTCATGTACAGGATCACCTCATTTTAGAAAAGAGTTCCAAGAGAATGAAAACATACCATGTGTGAATGATTTTTACCTCAATATATTAATAAATAAGTACTGTATCATTAAAAAATCTAGAATTATGTATGTATACATTGGACTACCATGAATAATAAAAAATAATATTCAAATATCAAATAAATCAAATAAGGCACAACTTAATAAGAATAGGCGTTTAAACATTAAATATTATTTAATAAGAACGTATATAAAAATGAGAAGAGACATCATATATAAAATTATGTCTAAATCCGGTGATACGTGAATATCTTATGTTGAACCATAATGTCAAACCACTACTCAACCATTATTGTTTGACCTAAAATCACCTTCACATCCAAAACATCCCATGAATTTCTTGCATAATATCATTACCTACGCACCTACATAGAGACATAATAACTAAATAAACACAAATATGCATATGTAGGGTGTTAGATACAAATTCCCCTAAGGATTTAACTAAATAGTTAATTTAATCCATTTTTAAGAAAATCCAATAATGATGGTTCCAAATTCACTTTATGAAAATATCATTTTTAATATCTTTAAAACTAAAAAATATATACACATCTCATAACCCTATTATACAAAACCTGGACAAAAGAATAAAAATATCCTTAGTTCATGGAAGACTATTTAATATAGTTTTACAATATAATTAACTAGAAACCTTCATTTTATAAGAATGTGAAGGAGTTGAATTAAAATTTCATTTATCACTATTTGATTCCAAAAAACAATTATATTCAAACTAAAAAAATGAAAGAGTCAACCCATGACCAATATTGTATTCTAGATAAGAATGATTGAAAACATGTATTATAAAGGATATAGAACCCCAAAATCTAAAACCAACAAATTCATGAATTTTTATTTAAATGAAAATCATAATTTAGAAAGGCACTAAATATATAATAGCAAGTATAAATAATATTAAATGATCAAGATACATTAAATTATTATATAACATTTTTTAGAATAAAATAATGTAAAAAAGTAATTTCAATATAGAAAATAATGTCATGTAATACATATCATTTTTTAAAAAAGCTTAAACATTAGAAAAAACCAAGTGAATGTAGATCAATAAAGCATTATGGGGATACCTTAAGGTAGCTAACTCTAATAGAACACAGAGAAAAATTTACTATCTCAGTGATTGAACTAATCATATCTATCCATATTTGTCTATATCAATTCCCATGTATGAGACTCTAGGGAGAACCACATTTATTTCTAGTAGTAATCACATCCATATCATAGTAATGTTTAGTTAGGCTAGAATATTAAAAATATAGGGTGATCATAATTAATATCACATGGAACTTGTCTTATTATTACCTCTTAAGAACCTAGGATTCTTATGATGCTTTCTAAAAGAGGTGAGAATACATTTTTACACCTCCAAGTTATACATACAAATTGAATCACATATTAAAATTATCACAATATGAATACTTCGAGTCACCCATCTAAACCCATTAATGAGCTTACACTTTTAAATTTACATAATCATTAAATCATTATATATTTTATGTCCAAATATATACGAATAATTATAAATCATAATAAAATGGTTGTTGGACCAATAATGTTTCTTTTGTTAATATATCCATTAGTACGAGGCTCCAAATGGGATTTCTCCATTATTCAAACCTTAGAGAAGTTATAAAAACCTTTTGGAAACCACTTTGAAAGAATGTTCTGATAGAAAGTCTCAATTAACACAAATAGAAGCACAAACATTGAATAAAAAAAATATATTAAATGTAATTAAATATTAATTAAACTATATACAAATAACATGGATATAAGTTAACACCTAAATATAACATAGAAAAATTTTCATCTGATTCAATAAATAGAATGAAAAATAAATTTCAACCAAAATAACCCCTAAAAACCTTTAACATTCCTTAAATCCGATTAATATCAACTATGATGTCATTTAGAAATCATATATAAGTCTATAAAATCACTTTAAATGCTAATTATTTTGGAAATATCTTCTTAAGTATTTTACCAAACACAAACTGTGTACTCAAATACATTTAATGTGTTTAAAATATATAAACCATTCAAAACCCCCTAGTTAATCTCATTCATAGAGAACCCCGTTGTAAGAAAGAAATATAACTACATCGAAACAATAATTTCTAAGTATATTATAATTAAAAATTGAATTTAGAAATCCAAAAAACCTATAACATGAAAAATAAAGGAAATTGAATAAAAAAATATAACGTAATTCAAACAATTTCATGTCACCATTGATAAAAAATAGTAGAATGTGACTCAAGAAGACATTCACATGAACTATAAATAAAAATCCATATCTTTAGACCAACCATATACATGAGGTTCAACCAATATGGTAATTAGGGAATAAGGGATCAATAAAATAGAGGAGAAATGGAATGAGGATGAAGAGAGGGGGAATAATAAGGGAAATTACAATATTTACATTGGAAATACATGATGAATTCTAATTTGAAATTGAAGGAAATAGGTTGATCTCATCCATGAATCACCTAAGAAAACCCAATTTGAATGAGGATTTAAATTGATATTTTCCCAATTTTGAAAATAATAAAAAAATAATAACACTCAATCTTGAGTGGGTCACATGTATTTCCAACATGGTTTAGTATACCATGTAAAAACTATTTGATCACCAAAATACATAACACTGTCGAGACATGTACACCTTTCCTATACTATTTAAAAAATCACACATTATCCTTTTGGCTCTAAAAAATTGATCAAAAATAAAAATATATATACCCAATGACCTCAAACTCAAGGGAAAATATTATAATATAAATATATAAATAGAAATACGAATTCTTATGTGATAATATTCCTTACTAATTACATTCTATCTATATAAATTCATTATTTAATTTATAGAAACATAAATTAGATAATGTAAATAGAAACACAAAAGTACTAATTAAGGAGAGATACTAGATTATTCAGTGTTTCAATGATCTACAAAGAACTAGAATATTTCCCATGATTCCTTGAGAGATGAATTGGTTCATAATCAAAGAGATACTAGGTCCCTATATTAAACTCTATTAGATATCCAACATAATGGTAATTTATTAGATTTATTATATTAATCATTGAAATTATTTAATGAAATTGTTTTTCATAAGTTATGTATTGTTTACCTAGTAAAATAAAATGGGTGAACTTTTATCAATATACTAAATTTCATCACTTTATAATTAAGGAAATAATGGGTATTCCAACCTAGTACAGTGGTTCCTAGAAAAATGATCTCACAAATAGAAGTTCACACACCAAATTTATTATCAAATGGGAGATACCTACTATAACTCTCCTAACCATGAATGTTTCCACCTTCATATGGTGAAACAGTTAAGGTCACACTACCATGGAAGGTTCCTTATAAAGGGGGAAATATTTTACCATGGGAATAACTTAAACCACCCAATGGTAGGATAAGTATTCATATTATCATGAAATATAGAACCATACATTGTGATAGTGATATAATGCCTGTTAGGCGATGCTAGGACTCTTTTATATCAATTTCTGGGAATTGAATCATTTCAAAGGATCGATGTACCTAATGATTCCTTAATTTATAAATCAATAAAATGGAAAAAAGAAAGAAATGGGCTTCCAAAAACAATCTATTATGAGTTTGGGTTGATTTATTGATTGGAGAGGTTATAATAAAACTACATAATGAAACAAACTAAAAGGAACCTCTAAATAATATCATTATGGAAACCATCAAATCATTTATTCAAGGTCATAATTTGGATAAAAAATATCAAAATTCAATAATGTACACATCAAAATCCCAACCACATAATCAATCTATAATAGGAAAAAGTTGAATTTATAAAATACCAATCAAAAGAGATCACAAAAGTATATATGAAAACACCCATTTTGAGAACCATTAATAATCAATAAATTATATTTAATCAACATTATTCCATATTATAATCAAGATTATTTAACTAATTTTAATAGAATACATGATTTTTACTCATTAATAAATTTTACAAGACTTACTTCCACAATTATGTTTCAAATTTATTCCATAAAATCATTTTCAAATAGGAAAACCAACCATTATAATATAAAACAAAATAACATAACCAAAAAACAATCATAATTTTTATGTCACATCACAAAAATAACTTAAAAACATCTTAATTCATTCTTAAACATGTAGGAAACGAATTATACTAAACACAAAAGCCTAAGGAAGTAAAATAAAAATTTCAGATGGAATGTAGAATTATGCACTATTTGGATGAATAGGATCTTATTGTGTGATATGTATGTATGGATTACAAAACACAAGAAAATGGGATCCATGTTATTTTATAGATTTTGTGAACTCCTAATGAATCTTCGGATCATCCTCTATTTTTACACTAGAACTAGTAAAACCTCAAAATAACCAATAAAAAATCAGTTTAAATTGAAATACAATCATTTCAAATAAAATTATATTATAAAAAAATAAAAAAATATAAAATTCAAGAATAAAAAAAAAATTCCATTGGTAAATAATGATTTATCATGAAATTTCCTGATCAAGAAAACAACACTCAATGATTTTATGGTATAAATCTTTTTAAATTTAACTTCTTCAATAGATTATGATGCTGAAATCAACGATCGTAAACAAACCATGATATTCTATTAATATTTTCAATTAAAATGAAAAATTATCTCCTAGAAATTAAATTGGTGGTAATGAAAATGATTAACTAAATTATGAAAATATATTACTGAATTTAGTGGTTAAAAATTAATTAGATATAAATATAAAAACTAATTGAATATAAAGGAGATATTTTAATAAAAAACTATTATTATGCAGTCGAGGTGTTTTAACCTAATAAATTAAATTAATTTCTATCATTTAATGATATAAATTAACTTTATATATAATATATTTTATATAATTTTTAACATTTATCCTCTGGGGTTTGTAGATATGATATAAGAACAAATCAAATTTTACACATAAGAGATGAATTTTTATAGAAATACATTTTATCTCTTTTTAAAGGATCACTTGTTTTAATTATAGTTTTAATTATTTTATAAATTATAATGGAAGAAATAAAATTATTATTTAAAATAGTAATATAAAAATTTAATTTTGTTGAATTTTTGGTATTTTTCTAACATGTTTCTTGTGTTGGTGAAGAGTTATAAAATATTTCATTTTAATAAAAAACAATTTTCTTCTACTAATTAATTTTCGTGTTACATTAAATTGAAAATTGGTTTTATAGAATAAAAAGAAATATTTTTATCATTTAATCTAATTTATTTCTGTGAAATCAATTTCACATTGAATTTGGATATAAAAACATTTCAATGTTTTGAACATTTTCACATTAAAAACAAGTTTTATCCATCCATCAATGAGATTAATTATAAATTAATTATATCCAATTATACGATTGGAATTATGAATATGTATTGAATGTTTGGAATCATAATTTCTAAATTTATTTGAAAGGACCCTTTTTTGACAATATGAATAGTAACTTTACAAAATTTTTTATTACCACAGTTATTGGTAAATCAGGGAATTAAGGTTAACAATAATATTATAAATATTATAAAATTACAATAACTCTGGAAACATTTTTATTGGATGATTTATTTTTTAAAAAATCATCCATGGGCATATTTTATTACCTCTAGAAGAAAATTGGATGACTTTAAACCTTTTTTAGTATTTTATTCTCTGTAAATTTCAATATGTCAAAATTATGTTTTAATAAATGTTACATTTTATATATGAGATTAATTGGGAGATATATTTGAATATATACATTAATTTTAATAAATTTGTTTCTTCATCATGTTTTTTTTTAATTTTTAAGAATTACATAATTACCTTATAAGATTTCACAATGATGAGTAATTATTTAATTAATTAAAATATGAAATAAATGATATAAAAAATATTTCAAAAAATATAATTTGAGATAATTTATTTCATAAAATTATGTTACATATTACCTAGACATATTATTGATTAAATAAGGTTTATTTTTTGAATATATCATGTTGTTAAGATATTTTAAAAGTTTCATGTAATAAGAAGTATCAAAATTGACCTTAATGATATTTTTAAATAAATAATTTTTATTAAATGATATAAAATTCATAAAAATATAAAATTCATCCAAGTTATTGGGAATAGTTAAATATTTCATCGATGATCTATTTATGTTTTTCCCATTTTAATGTAACTATATTAACATGTATGAAATAAAAACACAGGTTGTCAAAGTAAGAGTAAAATGGATAAAATAATGGTTAAATCCAAATAATAAAGGTAATATTATGTTATAAACTTGTACAAAAAATATTGTATGAAGATATTTTAAACCATATTCATATTATCTTAGAAATAAATCACTTTATAGTTATTTGGAATTTAATATTAATTTATATTAATTTAATATTTTGAGAGCTTCCAAAAGTACCCCTCGCCTCAATTAATGATGTGCACCACTTCCCTCACATACCCAAACAATGTTGAGACGTATAGATTTAAATAAACCCACCCCATTAACATCCCAACATACTTATTAATGATTTTAAAATCCTATTCTTCCAAAAACACCATCCCTAGATCCCATTAGAAGAGATCTAATGAAAGTTCATCGAAGAAGAGGTAATTGTTTTTACCAACTCATCTATGTTCATTCTTTCCTCTACTTCCTATTTATGTGTTAATTAAATTATAATTTAATAAATAAAATATAATATATATTCTAATATCTTATTATGATTAAGGGACAACAAAACCTTTTATAAAGCCTAAAAAAATAAAGTACCATGTGTTCATATGTAGGACATACCATCTCGATGTCGTGGTGTAATATTTTTTTCATCAACACTTTAAATGGATGAGTATAATGATGGAAATAATTTATATATATAATAAATATGACATCATATTGATTCCATAATATTTTATATACCATATATTTCTTTTCCATTTCACTTATTATGGGAATGATATCATCACTCGTGCATACATACGACCTACCCTCTCCATGACATGATGAGACTCATTTTTCATATAAAAAATTAAATAATAGATATAAAAAAGTATATAGTGATTAAATATGGTATTTATGATGTTAATATCAATATTTATGTGTTTAATCTTTATCCTATTAAAAATTACATAGACATTGATGTCAAAACAGTCATAGGAAAATGATTCATTTATCACCTGAAACAGGGGTAACAATGAAATATCATCAACAAATAGGCCATAAAATAATATAATAAGATGATATATCATATCATAAATTTGAAAAATGTTTTAATATCAGTTGATAACATGTTTATAATCAATAATAATTAAGTTACATAAAGTTGTACTAAAAAAGCATATGATGAGGGACATCCTCTCAAAATAATTTCATTAAGACATTGTTTAATGTAATACATAGACATTGTTTTATGGGTTGTGTATGCAACCCCTTTGACATACCATGTCAAGAATTTATTTATTATAATTATATTTAATTTTCTGTTAAATGTTAATCTATCATGGGACTTATGATTTAAATTTTCAAATTGGAATGGGACCCCTTAAATGTCTATTGATTTAATTATCAAATATTTTTCCCCGTGTAAATATTAATGTTACTATTTTACAGATTTATTTAAACGATATAAAATTATTTTAAAGTAAATTGTATTTATATATTTAATTTCATTAAAATTTGTTCGAATGTAATATTTTTAAGTGTTTTATTTGAATCATTTTGATAAATGACAAAAGTAATATCGTATTCTTAACATACACAGTGATAACGACATTCCCACCATCATGACTATTATTTAATTTCTAACATTAATTAAAATATTAAATATTTTATTAAATAAAAAACCCTATTCCATTTTTTTAGTATATTTGGAATTTAAATTTTTTATTTTTAAATTAAAAAGGTATATTTATAAGAAATGTTTTCCAATGGGTTTATTGAGTGTTTTTCCTCAATAAAATTTCAATGATTTTATTTGGGAATAATTACCTATTTCAACAAACTTTATTAAATATTTTTATTAATTTATGTTGATTTCTAATAATATCATATACCATATTTTATTTAATGGATTATGCTCAGTTTTATTGTGGATGTTCTATTTTCATACCATTTATGGTTTATGGTTAAAGTGTTCAGATTTCGTAGGCTAGTTTTTCAATACTAATGCTTATGTTGTTTATGTTCCAAACCATTAATATAAGGAATTAAATAGACTTAATATGTGATTTTTGAGACCCTTTATATCCCCTCAATGCATTAATAGGTCTAATGAGAAAAACTATTCTGTGTATTGGCCGAGGCCTTACCCGTTGAGGTATGGTGTCTTTGACAAAGCCATGATGGTATGAATATAATTTATAGAATTTCACATTCACTCATTATGAGATTAGTTATTGATATTCCATGTGATTATTATAATAGTATAATATCCATGATTAAGTTTCATAGCTAATGTGTCTAATTGAATTACATGTGTTTCACTTATTTACCTTGTCGAATTATTTATTATTTATTTACTCACAGCTTCCATTGTACGCTTACCCTAACTGATAATTTGATGTTACCCTTTTTATATGTTTCTTTTTTACCCATGACTCCAAGATGTATATTGTGACTTATATATAGGGTTACAAAAAGGCAAAATAATGGCAGACTCAATGAAATTATTTCTGTATTTTATATTTTGAAATGTAATTTTTATTTCATGTATGTATAGATTTTACCATGACCACCAACATACTCTGTCATTTGGATGTGATTCCTAATATCATATGAAAATTTAATAATGCAAGGCATCATATTTGCGCTACTAGGGTCCGGTTTTTTATAGTTGGTGTCAAAGAATGTTTTGTATAATAATTGGGAGCTATATTTTGGAAATCATGGATTGGAAAACATAACACAATGAATGACTATGAGAATAAGTCTATATATAAGATATCAACCTACATATTTTTTTAAATGAAATATTGCCTTGTATAATCTTATAAAAAATATATTGAGACAAAAATTTCATGATTCTGATATCTTATAAATGATTCTTCATGACAATATCACTATGATTAGTGTTTCTCACATTATGCATTGATTTTTGTGCTATGATTAGAATCATCAAGTTATATAATTAATGGTAATAATGCTAATGATGATTCATAGTTAATGGTTTAAGAATAAAATAGAATGATTAATGATCATGTGCAATTCTATTCAAGAATTATTTTATCAATAGATCTCTAGTTATAAGAATCATGTTATATAAGATGTTTTCATGAAAATACTTCTTCCTGGAGAATTTGGAATAATGAGAGTTTTATTAATGGTTTTAAGGAGATAATGGTCATATATGTGGTACATGAAAATAAGATCTACATTATGTGGTTTGGTAAATCTAATGTTATGATTGATTTGGGGAATTTGGAGAACATTTTATACTCTGAATTTGGGAAGATATATTTTGGATGAGTCTTAATGTTGAAATGGATAATGTTAAACTTTTGAAATTATTGTTTACGATCGTTGTGTGATTTATTATATTAGACATGATGTGACAATAATATTTTTCTAGTAAACATTTAAATTTTGGGTAAAACACTTATAGATGTTATGATTCATATAAAGTGCTTCACACATAATATTTCTTCTTGAATATTCATTTCCTTTCATATGAGATGAGGTGGAAATAGATAAAATCACAACCAATGGTTAATATTATTCTTATGACATGGAATGATATTAACAATGTTAAATTTTTATGTGATCTTCGGGATAGTAAGATAAAACATCAAACATAGGAAAATGATAAAAAAATATTATCCATTTATTTTTCATACTATGAAATTAATGGTCTTTTAATGGATCACAATATTTATAATTTTTTGATTTTTAACATTATCATGAACATGTTCTCTCTAAATCTCAATGAGAACATTATAGTTTATTTTATATTATATTTCCATGTTTTTATACATGGAACTCTAGTATGTGTGATCTCTGGCGACCTTAGTACTTCCCTTTCATTATTTCAAAGTGAAGGTTTCATTAAAACTTTTTATGATGTGGGATTTCAATAATTCAATTTTGAAATTTAAAACCGCTATTTTATTATATTGAGATCAAATTTTGAGAATAAAATTTATTGAAGGAGAGTAGGATGTTACTGTAACATCCCACATAAATAAAGAATATGACATTTTCATATTTATTAATATTTGTGAATTAAATATTAATTTTAATTTAATTGGGTTGTTATGTTTGATAGCATACCTGATACGCAACAATGGGTTTCTTTGAAATCTTACGTTGCACACTAATAATATATTATTAATATTTTAAATGATAGTTAAATCTTAGATATTTTATTGGTGGTATTGTACAAAACTAACTAAAATATTATTATACATGTTTTTTAAATGTATTTACATTTATCCAATAAAATTTAGCGGCTTAATACGTGAATGAATCTAATTTTAACCATAATGTACATTAAAAGGTTGATTTACCACCTTTTAATGGAGAACCCTCATTAAATATAGTTTCAGTCACTTTAATACATTATACATGACCAAATAAAATTCTTTATTTAGAATAGGGATATCAAAATTATCTTTGTTTAATTTTTTGGAATTTTTCGAATAATTTAAATTTTTTAATGAATAGTGAAAGATATTGTACTGAAATTCAAAACTACCTTTGAATCTAATTTATTTATGTTGATATAATATCATTTTAATTGGTTTTAAATTTTAATTATAATAAATTTTTACCATTTAATCCAATTTTGATCATTGTAATTAATGTCACTTTGAAATTAGACCTAAACAAGTATCAATTTTTTGATAGTTATTGTATATTAAAAATATGCTATTTGTTTTGATAATGAGAATTAATTTTAAATTATTTAATACAAATACTATGTTTTGAATTTGGTGAAACAAACATCATTTTTGAATTTGGAATATCAAATATATCTTATGCTGATTTTTTTGTATTTTTTTGAAAAACGTCAATTTTTTTTGAATAGTGAAACCACTAAGTCGTTTTAAAAATGACTTTTTCATTGAAATGAAATTTTACCACTTCTGTGAATTGAAATTAAAAAATTTGATATACATGGTTTTTACTAGTATGTTAAATGTGGTTCAATAATATGGAAATAATTTTTGGTGAATGGTAACATTCGACTTTTATTTACCACTATTAAAGGTAAATAGGGAAATTCAAGGAAAAAATATTATAATAATTCAAAATTACCATTAAAATATTCATAAAATTATTTTATGAGTAATGGGAGAACATGGTCATCCTTGAGTCTATTTTGGGACCCCATGGAGCCACTTATGAATGATAATGGCACATTATTTTAATTAACTTTATTTAAAGGAAAAAACGACATAAAAAAATAAATCTTTGTAAATTAATTTTTACATGGTGTTTTATAAGTAATCTTTTCGACTAAAAATATTCATTGGAAAGATAAAAAAATTTAATAACTCATGGTATTTTGTTTAAAATTTTTAAGTATCTAATAAATTAAATTATTTAAGACACAATAATGATGCAGTGTTTACCTCAGTAATAAATGATTTAAATAAATAAGATTAAAAATATTAAAAAAACATCCAAAACCTATCCAATTATTAGGGGATGAATTTATTTCATTCAAGAGTCATCGTATATTTTACTTTAATGAGTTTTGGACCTTCAGAAACCGAATATCCTTATATAATAAAATAATATTATCACACTTTTCTAAAGAGACCCTCCTTCACCTTATAAAAATACCTCAATTCTAACCAATTCAAAACACCGCTAGAGTCTTTTGTCTCATCCAAACTCTTCCCAATTAATCTTCCAACATCCCTCTACTACTTCTTAAATCCTAAACTTAGGCATAAGTCACTTCAAGAAGTCTTTTTGATCAAACCAAAGGGAGTTACCCAAATTAAAGGTAACTGTTTCTCTTAACTTCATCTCATTTATTTTACTTATAAAACCCCTAAAGTCTTTTTATTAATTTAATTATAACAGAAAAAGTATCCCCAATATACTAGGATGTGTGTTTTAGAATGATTCAGGCTACACTTACACACACCTCCATTTAATGGGTGAAGAACATACAGTTTCTGTGGATGGAAAACTGTTGCCTCAGGAAACGATGATTGTTTGATTATCTCTTACCACCTATCATGGTGTCCATTAAGATGAAACTATATTTACATATAATATATAATATGTTTATGTTTTCTATATGATTCTGTATTTTTTTATGGCACACCTTTATGGATTCCATTATGGGTAAACACGATAATTTCATTTAAGGAAGTGTGGACTACCGCCCCCTCAAAGTGATATGACTCGTTAATGTCAATATGGGACGTATAAAAGATGGATATAATGATATTATATAGGATAATATAATGAAATTATAATATAACTATTTATAATTAGTTTTTAATTCAATTAAAATAAGAAATATAACTGAAAGTAGCATTCTTGCTTACGTACGACTTATCGTCTCCATGAACGGTGCAGTTCATTTCCTACCTCAAAATTTTATGTAAAATTATAAATTAATTTATATACTGGATATATATGATATATATGATATCTAAATCATGAATATAATTCTATATATAATGAACTTTTGACCATGTGACCAACTTGTAATTATAAGAAGTTGTTTTTTGACTCAAGTACCAAATATCGACAAAATGACCATCATTAACATAAATGATTACATAATGTATATAACAAGGTAATAAGTGATATAAAATTAATAATAAAATGAAAAAGGATCTTAATAAAGAATAAATTAACTTAAGTTTATTGTTTAGGATGAACAAGATACAAACAAGTCAAATCAGACACGAGGTAAGAGATTTCTTATCTCACTTTCAATTCCGTGAGATTTCCACTATTCGCCACATATTTATTGCATGTGGTGTATTGATAACTGACATTTGATATATATTATCATGATTTTATTTATATTCATGGTATTATGAGATTCATTTGGGGGTTTTTAACTTTTGGTCATACCACTCAATTGACTACAATGTGGTAAGGGATTTTCATCTCACTTTTTATTCATGTGAGATTCATGCTATATTTGACACTATTTCATTTTGTGTGGTGTATTTACTTTCCATGACTGTATTTCATTGTGTAATATACTACAATTTATTGTTATTTACATCTTCATTTTATGATCCTCCATTCTTGGGTTGTATATTTCGTAACTTACCAAATCAGGAAGGGAACCTTTTAACCAAATTTCCATTCCATAGGTTAATGTTCTAATTCTTGATTTTGTCATGCTGTGATTTTGTGTAGAATCACTATTTATTTATTTATTTTTTAAGTTCCACTACCCTTTGTTTTGATATACATTTGATACTCATAATCACTCCATTTATAAATTATTATGTCATCAATATGAACTTGATAAGAGTAATATTAATTCAATTTCAATTCATTATGTTAAACATACAAGTAATTTGTTTTATTCTAAAAAGATTATATTTGAATGTTATTTGATTTATTTAAACTGAATATTCAATAATATTTAGTGTATTTATATTTTTCGCACATTATTATTTATCCTTAATCTAAGGATACTGTTTTTATAAGGGATTTTGTCTCAATTTACATTCCATTGAGACTTCATTGTTGTTATGAACCAATTAACTCTCATATGGTGTATATAATATCCTTTTTAATGTTATATAATGAATCCCTCTATTCTCATGATATTATAATGTTCTAATTAAATGTTATTCCTCAATTATTTTTATTCAAGCACCTCTCATTATGTTAAAAACACTTTAACTAAAATATCGTTTTAAATATTTTAAAGATTTATTCTTCTAAATATTTATCATTAATGTCCTTGTATTAAAAATAATTTTTAGGATTTATTTATACAGAGATTAATGTTTTCAAATGACAACTCATTTAAAATCTTCAACCTGGTATGGGGAACTTTGATTCAAAATATCTATTTATTAAATGTTTTAAATGGTTTTGAAAATGATTTGATATACTGTTATTGAAATGTGGAAATTTAATATTTCGTTTATTCTTGTGTTATTTGTTATGAATATGTTACGGTTATTAGGAATTATTTATGTATACGAGTAGTTCTGTGATAAACCTAGGGCAGGTGAGCCCGAGATAGCTCTCTAATGCATTGGGTAACGTGACATGGGTAAATGTTAATGTTTCTCCTAAGAGATTTAGGGGATATACGGAGATGGGTATTCCAAATGTGACTCCCTATGTAGTTGTGATAACTATAATATAAGTTTTTTATGAATTCCATAAGTTACCTTTTTGATTAATGATTTGTGTGGGTTATTCATAAATCTTATGACATAGTAAGGTATGTTATGATTGAAAAGTATAGATTCATTGATTTGTATTTATTGATGTGCTAATGTTTCTTTTAATTATTTCATAACCCTTACTAAGCTTTTTATTCTCATCCTAAGTTTTGAAATGTTTTTCACAAGACATAAAGAGGAATAGGGTCAAAGAGGATATCAAGGAAAAATCATGCTGCCTAAAACATGGAACTAGACGTGTCTCTTTTTTAAGAGATTTTCTTTTTTGAAAAAATAATTACTGGGTAGTAGTGTATGAATGTAATATTCATGTTTTTATGCAATATTTATGGCCTAATTATCTAAAAATCTATACCTAAAAAGTTCCTTAATGTGAATTATTCATTTAGTTCAACATTATGTAATGTTTAAGGATGGGTCCTTATTGTTCGTATCAAAGGTTGGTTTACATAACTCTAGAGGATAGGGTGTTCTTTATGAATAAGTGACATTACCATAATAGTTAGGATTTTATAAAGAGTCATAGTTATTTTAGATAAAGTGAATGAGTTTAAGATAACATGAATATGTATAACATAGTATTTACCCTCCTCATAAGATATTATTTGATGATTTTATTGATATAATCACACTTACATTTTTAGTTTTAGTCAATGGCTGGATCTAGCTTGCATTAAAGTAACAATGGAAGTGAAGAAAACTATAATGGTTTTCTGAATAAGGAATTGAATGAAATGGGTGTTTCAGTCAGAACTCCTATGGTTATTATCAACCAACTATTTGGAGTCATGATTGACCACCTGAACCTTGGTGATTTTTATAAGGAATCGTATATGTGAGAAACAAATCCCCATGGATTTTCATGTAATAATCATAAAGGTAAGTATATTCAAAACCCAATTTTTCCAGAATGTTGAAAGAAACATATTAGAAAATGTTCCAAAAGGACAGGAAGATGCTATAGATGTGTAAGTGAAGGTCATAAAGTAAGAACCTATCATGAAAAAAGGAAGCATCTGATTAACTCTAGGAAAGGGAATGAAGTTATTTTTGAGGGATCCATTGAATGTTTTAAATGTGGTGTGCACGGTCATTATACAAATAGATATCCTAGGAAGATGTTTTGGGAATGGGATCACAAGGATCGTACAAATATATGATTAAAAATACCTAATTGCATTCCGATTGAGAATGAATAAACTAACAATGAACAATGAAAGTTATGGATTATTTCTTAACATATGTTATGATATTATTGAATCTTAGGATATTATTGATGATTTAGTTTGTGGGAAAAAAGTATTTTAGAATAAGTTGGAAATGAATGGTTAATGGATCCTGAAGAACGTTGAATGTGTATGAATTCAACATATAAGGGATTCAAGAGTTATGAAAGATTTTTGGATGGTGAAATGCTTAAATGTATTAAGGCTCTTATGATGATGGGATAAAAATAGAATACTTTTTATAGTATGTGTAACCCTAAAGTTTGATATATGAAAATTTTATTCGAGGAATAATTATCTTTTCTTTTGTGGATATAGTTATAAAGAACCATTTGGGTTTATATTATCCTTTAATTTGACGCAATTACAAGTTAATACATTTTGGGAAGAAAAATGAAAGTTATTAGATAAACTTTTTGGTTATAATATGTTATTGTTATTTTTGATGAATTTATCCTTTTTTGGGAAGTTGTAAAATTATATAGTTTTTTAGAAAAGATGACACGTAGACCGCGTGACAACCCTTCACGTCAGAAAAAGCTGTAGCAATCGAACACACAACCAAAGTTCGATTGGGATTCATCACCTACCACTGGACTATGTGAAGTCCCTAGTTAGTATGAATAATTATTTTTAGTTAGATGATTTTATGAATCAATAATATGTTGATTTTGGGTTATCTATGGAAATGATTAACCTATCATGGAGAATATGTGATTAGGTTAATTAATTTTAAATATGAGACTTTAAGAGTAACTGATGTTATTTGGAGATAAATGTTATGATTTATCATTGATGAATATGTGATTAAATCCTTAAGAGATTTGGGTTTCAAATTTCTTTTGGATTACATAAATGAATTTTTTGGAAAACTATATATTGAATGGTCTTGGTAGAACATTGGGTATTGTTTGACATATTTTGGAGATTAAGAGTAGTTTTTCTTTTGGTAAATGATTATACTTTTTGGGGATTATCTGATCTTCTACTAACCAATTTTGTTTTTGGTTGATGTCTAATGATAGGGGAAACATATAGTTCATCTTTTTTAGATTATGTGATACTTTAGAAGTTGATTCTAGCCCTTAGGTGTGAACAAGTCATCATGAATTACTAACGCTTTGAGAAATGATGAGTTTGTAGTAGAATTTTATTTAAAGGATAACACTCTACCTGAAAAGTATGTATATTTCCTTAAAATCTTAGACTGGTTATTAATAAAATTCAGAAACTCTATGAAAAGGATCTTCATGTAAAAAAAATTATAATCTCTCTTTTATCATAAGACTTTTACCCAACCACAAATTTATGTTATTGTGGTGGTTACGTTTCTCTGATCAAGTTCTCTATCACACTCTATTAATCTATGAGAGTTAGTTTCTCTTCCATATCCATGTTATTATGGAATCTTAGTATCTATTGTCCCCGGTGACCATTGTATATATCATTATTTATTTTAAAGTGATCGTTTTATTGACCCTTTCCGATATGGGACTTTCAATGATGTTTCTGAGCGCAATTTTAAAATTGTTAGGATGCAATTCCCAAAAGGGGGAAGGATGCAACATCCCTGGTAAATAAAGAATATGAAATTTTATTATTTATTAATATTTGTGAATTAAATATTAATTTTACTTTAATGGGGTTTCTATGTTTGACAGCGTACCCGATACTCAACAACGTGATTCATTGAAATCTTACGTTTCACACTAGTAATATAATATTATTATTTTAAATGGTAGTTAAATCCTAGTCACTTTATTGGTGGTAATGAAAAAAAATAAATAAAATATGATTATACATGTTTGTTAAATCTATTTACATTTATCTAATAAACGTTAGAGGCTTAAAACTTGAATGAATCGAATTTTAAGCATAATTTACATTAAAAGGTTGATTTACTACATTTTAATGGAGAACCCTCTTTAAATATAGTTTTGGTAACTTTAATACTTTCTACATGACAAAATAAAATCCTTCTTTGGAATGGGTACATAAAAATTTTTCTTTGTGTAATTGTTTGGAATTTTTCGGATAAAGTTCATTTTTAATGAATAGTGAAAATATTTTATTTTAATTCCAAACTTCCTTTTAATATAAATCATTTATATAGTTAGATTTACTTTTTTAATTGGTTTTAATTTTTAATTAGAATATATTTTTACCATTTAATCCAATTTTTGTCATTGGAATTAATTTCACTTTCAAATTGGACATAAACAAGTATTAATCTTTTGATAATTATTATTTCTAAAAAACATGCTATTTGTTTTGACAACGATAATTAATTTTAAATTAATTAATAAAAATTTTATGTTTTGGATTTGGTGAAATAGACATAATTTTTGAATTTGGAATATCAAAAATATCTTATGCTGAAGTTTTGATATTTTTCTGAAAAACATAAATTTTTGATGAAAAGTGAAACCACTAAGTCATAGTAAAAAAACTGAATTTTTCATTTAAATGAAATTTTACCACTTATGTAAATTGAATTTCAAAAATAAGACATACAGGGTTGTTATTTTTAAGAAAAATTTGGTTTAAAAAGATGAAAATAATTTTTGGTGAATAGTATATTTTGACTTTTATTTACCACGATTAAAAGTAAATAGGGTAATTCAAGGTAAAAAGTATATTATAATAATTCAAAATTACCTCAATACTTGTCCTAAACTTATTTTATGAGTAATTTCAGACCATTGACATCCTTGGATCGATTTTAGGACCCCATGGAGCCACTTATGAATGATAATGACACTTTATTTTAATTAACATAAAGTAAAGGCCAAAATGACCTAAGAAAATATGTCTTTGTAAATTAATTTTTACCTGGTGTTATATAAGTTATCATTTCGACTATAATTATTCATTGTAAATACAACAATCATTCCTATATCATGGTATTTCTTTTATAATTTGTAGAAATCTAATAAATTAAATTATTTATGACACATTAATGATGCAATGTTTACCTCATTAACAAATGATATAAATAAATAAGATTATTTATATTAGAATAACCTCAAAAACCTGTCCAATTCTTATTGGATGAATTTATTTTGACCATGATTCATCCAATATTCTACCTTAATGAGTTTTGGATCTTTATAATCCTAATATCATTATATAATAAAATAATATTATCAAACTTTCCTAAAGATCCCCTCTTCTCCCTTTTAAAAAGCCCTCACTTGTAACCAATTCCTCACACAACTCAAGCCTTTTTTGTCATCCAACCTCTATCCAATTAATCTCCCTACATACCTATCCTCCTCCTAGAATCCTTTCTTTAGCATAAGTCACTTTCTGAGGTCCTTTTTTTCAAACCAAAGGGAGTTACCCAAATTAAAGGTAACAGTTTCTCTTAACTTCTTTTCTTTTATTTTACTTCTACAACCCATAAACTTTTTTTATTCACTAAATTTATAAAAAAACAGTATCCTTAATATACTAGGATGTTTTTCTGAGAATTATTCTAACTACACATACACACACCTATATCTAATGGGTGAAGAACATAATGTTTCTGTGGATGGAAAACTGACGCCTCACGAAACTATGATTGTTCGATTATCTTTTATCGCCTCTCATGGTGGCCATTAAGATGAAAATATATTTATATATCATATATATCATATTTTTTTTTTCTTTATGCTTCTATATTTTTCTTTTATATCATACCATTATGGTATCCATTATGGGTAAACATGATAATTTCATTTAAGGAAGTGCAGACTACCGCCCCCTCAAACTTATATGACTCGTTAATGCCATATGTGGGATGTAAAGATGGAGATAATGTTATTATATATGATATTATACTGGAACTAAAATATAACAGTGTATTATTATGTTTTAATTCCATTAAAATAATAAGTAGTGATGAAATTAGCGTTCATGCGTACGCACGGCTTAGTGTCTCCATGAACATTGCATTTCATTTCATACCTCCAAATTTAATGTAATTTTATAATTACATGTATATACTGAATATATATCATATATATGATATTTAAATCATGAATATAATTTTTTATATAATGAAATTTATACCATGTGATCAAATTGTAATTATAAGAATCCCATTTTTGACTTAAGTACCAAATATCGACCAAACTAACGTTATTAACTTAAATTATTAAATAATGATTATAACATGGTAATAAGAGATATAAAAGGAATTATAAACATTAAAAAGCTTCATAAGGAAGTATAAATTAAATTAATTTTATTATTCAGGAAGAACAAGGAACAAAAAAGTCAAGTGGGACACAAGGTAGGGGATTTCTTATCTCACTTTCAATTCCTTGATATTTCCACTGTTCTCCTATTATTTATTTCATGTGGTGTATTGTGTACTTAAATTTGTTATTAATTATCATTATTGTCTTTATATTCATGTTATTCTATGATTTATTTCGTGGTTATTATGTTTAGGTCATACGAATCGATTGATTACAACATGGTAAGGTATTTTCATCTAACTTTTTATTCATATGAGATTCATGCTATATTTTCCACTATTTGCTTTTGTTTTGGGTATGTACTTACCATGAGTGTATTTCATTGTGTAATATAATTAAATTTATGGGTATTTACATCTTCATTATATGATTCTTCTTTCATGGTTTGTATGTTTCGTATGATACCAAATCGGTAAGGGAACCTTTTAACCTAATTTCTATTCCTTGGGTTAATCTTCTAATTATTTATTATGTCATGCTATGATTATGTGTGGAAAGAATATTTATTTATTTATGTTTTAATTTACACTCCACTCTGTGTGTAAATACATTGGATACACATAATCACTCCATTAATAAATTTTTAAGTCATCGATATGAACTTGATAAGTGTAATTTTAACATAATTTCCATTGATTGAGTTAAACATCCAAGTCCATGGTTTTGTCTTAAAAATAATATGTGTGAATGTTATTTGATTGATTTACAATGAATATCCAATTATATTGAGTGTATTTTTATTTCTCACAAATTATTATTTATCCGTAATCTATGGATACAGTTTTTATAATGGATTTCGTCTCAATTTACATTCCATTGAGACTTCACTGTTGTTATTCACCAATTCACTCTTATGTGGTGTATATAATGTCCTTTGGAATATTATATCATGAATATTTTTATTCTAATTATAATATAATTTTCAAATTAAATTTTATTCCTCAATTAATTTTTTTCTAGCACCTCTCATTTTGTTAAAAACACTTTAACTAAAATATCTTTTTAAATATTTTAAAGATTTATTCTCCTAAATATTTATCAAAAAATGTCCTTATTTTCAAAATGGTTTTTAGGATTTATTTATATAGACATTAATGTTTTCAAATGATAATTCATTTAAAATCATCAAAGTGGTATGGGACACTATGATTCAAAAACCTCTTTACTAAATGTTTTAAATGGTTTTGAAAATGATTTGATAAAGCATTGTTTATTTCAATATATTGATTTGATATATTTTTATTGTAATGTGGATATGTAATAAATCCTTTATTCTTGCGTTATGTGTTTTGAATATGTTATGGTTATTGGGCATTTTTTACATATGTTGGTGGTTCTGTGATAAACGTAGGGTGGGTGAGCCATAGATAGCTCTCCAATGCATTGGGTAACATAACAGAGGTAAACTTTAATGTTTATCCTAAGATATTAGGGGAATATACTATGATGGGTACTCTAAATGTGACCCCATATGTAGTTGTTATAACGACCCATACTTTACATACATTTTTAATACTTCAAAAATTGAAGCACACTTATTACAACATAGGATAAAACCACAAAGGACCGTATAGGTATAGTGTCTTTAGAAACTGGGAAACATAAACAACTGGTTCATAAATCTTCTACAGTGTCTCCCATTTATTTCATCATATCTAGGGTCCCTTTTAGCATATTCTACTTAATATCCATCTTCCTGACCTGGGGAAAAGAAAACATAAAAGGGTGAGCTCAAATGCTCAGCAAGGGAAAATAAAGTAAATAAAAATCATATCATATCTTTTTGAAAATCAAAACCTGCAAAAGAGATCATAATATCTTAACATGGAATAAATCATAGAAGTGAAAATGAGATCCCCATAATCATAACATAAAACTTGAAACTTTGTGGCATGCACACATAATCATGGAAAATCATTTCTTGTTAGTCATGACTCATTGCCAAGACTATCTTAGTGGACAAAGTCCCTTTCTGAACCGAGTTCAATCCTCTTTTCAGTCATGTATCACTGAACCGGTATAACCTACCATTCCAGCCCTGTATATCTCATGAGATATAAAATCTTTACCCAATGCATTGGAGGGAGATATAGGTCCCACCCATCTTATAATGAATCCTTTCTTATGTGTGCCACATAATCATAAAACATACATCATCGCATTACACATGTAACAAAAATGGGATTCTTGAAACATCATGACATCATAAATCAATTCATATAAGATAAAGGAATTCATAAAAATAATTCCATCACAACATGAACAAATCAATTTAATAATAGGGATAAAAACAGAACCCTTTATTATCTTAGATGGAAAATAATTTTGATAAAACACTTGAACTCCATTCTTGAGGAAAATATCCTTTCTTCTTCAAAAACATTTTTCCTTTCATAACATGTCATACAACTTTAAAATAAAAGAATTTTAATAAAAATAAACTTGAAAACTTGTAAAGGAAGCTTCTTGGAAACAATGTTTTAAAAATCCATTCATGTCGTATAAGTTAAAAAAAACATTCTTCGTACTTTTGTCGGAAAAGTCAAAAAGTACCTCGTACGACAAAAGATTCCTTTCATACATATTACTAAAAACTCACCGAAGGGTAAAAATGGATTTAAACAATTGTAGGTGGATGGAAATAATATTACATTTTGATGAAACATGGATGTGGATGATAAAATACACCCCAGTAATTACCAAAGTAAAAACAATCTCGGATAAAAGTGAGATTGTGATATTTCCCTTACCTTAGGTCCGATTTGCTTTGTTCGTGTCCGAAGCTCCTGTATAATGGTTTAAATAATGTTATTGACTTATTCCAGAATCTTACATATTGATATGATATCATATATGGTCATATTATTAGCTTCTTGTTAGTAATATTTCATTGTTACTTGTTACTCGGGTCTTTATAACTTTTTGTTCTTATGCGTGTTTTGTCGAATAAATTCTTATTCTTATATTTAGGTTATAGATAATTCATTTCCAGAATGGTATTAGTGTTGTATATACCATATTCATTCATTCAATTCATTTATATAATCATTATGAAATGAAGATCATGTAGAACGAGTCGCATCACATCGTGGAGACGGTATTCCGTACGTACGCACGAGTGATGATATCGTTCCTATGATCGTGGAATTGTATTGGAGTATATATATATTATTTCAGTATCAATATTACTTCATAATTATCATATATAGTTACTCATTACACCATTATACTCATCCTTGTAAGGTGATGGTGGAAAATAGATTACACCACGGCGTGGAGACGGTATTCCGTACGTACGCACGCGCGGTGATTTCATTTTTCTGTAGGATGGATAGGAGGTGAATTAGGGTTGTTTCATATTTATAATAACATATCAGTATGTAAGTAATACTGATGTTATTACTTTATCATGAAACAACTAAAGGAGAAGAAGTTGAAGAAGAAACAAATTGAAAAGATCGGTAATGGATATTACCTCTTCTTTGGAACGCCTCTTTGAATCCTCCACTTAAGGAACTAAGATTGGTCTTTGGAGAAGACCAGGACCTCTAGGATTATTCTAGGGAAGTGGAGAGTAGAAAATGTCAGGGGTTGGCCGAGCATGAGTGCTCAAATTGGTGTGAGGAGGAGGGGGAGGAGGTGCCCTTTTATAAGGGAGGAGAGGGGCACCTTAGGAATATCTCAAAATATTATTTTATATTAAAGTCAAAATCGGTTTATAATGGTTCCAAAGGGTCTTATTTCGAAGCTAAAGTGGGGAAGGGTCGCAATCCTATCAACCAATAGGATTTAGACAAGTTTAGGGTATTATTTTAACCTTATCAATTAGATTTAACTCTAAGTTAAATAATTTAACTTTTACCATGTCTTTTTGTTTTCTTTCACTATATGGTTAATACACTTACTATAACATGCCAAACGAACCCCAAATTGTTTATTATTAATATATATATCCTTATATAAGTCATTTTTCCGAACCTTAGATTTTTAGGAATAAAATAACAATTAATAATATAATATTTGATTTAAAAACTATTTTGTGTCAATTTTGACACTATTTGATATATGATTTTGTTAAAAGTCATAACAGAATTATATGTTCAAACCAAGTTGATTAAATCAACATTAATATATCAATGTAACCTAGAAAATTAGTGGAATTCATAAAAAGTCTTAAATTACATTTATTTTGGTATTTATATTATCAATTTTGTCAATATTTCATTAATAAGATAATTACTGCATCATCTTTGTGTCATAAATAAATTAAATTATTTGATGTCTAAAAATTACAAATAAAATATAATCATGTAGGAAATATTTTTATCTTTCTAATGAATATTTACAATTGAATTTATCTTATGTATAACCCCATATTAAAAATGATTTACTTATTAAACTTTGATTTTAACTATTTTAACCCTTCTTTAAATAAATTAATAATAAATGTCCTAATCTAATCCAGGTGGGCCTAAATGGTCATATTTTATTACTAAGTTTTTTTTTGGTCGAATTACACTTTTCCAATATAATTAGGACATGTGTTAGGGTAATATTGATATCATATTTACCCTTAGTTAACCTATTTACTATTAACCGCGGTAAAAATAGTAAAAAGTTACTATTCACCAAAAAATTATTTTCATCTCATTGAACCACATTTTAGTCCTTGATATTAACCGTGTCTCTCGGATTTTTTAAATTCCATTCACAGAAGTGGTAAAATTATGTTTTATGCAAAATTCAGTTTTTAACCTACCACTTAGTGGTTTCATTATTCATCAAAAATTGAAAGTTTTCAGAAAAATACCAAAATTTCACCCTAGGCTAATTTCGATATTCTGAGTCCAAAAATGAAGTCCATTTTGAAAAATAAAATTTATAAAATTTCAAAAAGTGGTTATTACTATTCATAACGGCTAGTTTTAATAGCATATTGTTGTTTAGTGAAACTCGGTATTGCGTACGACGCAAGCTATCGAGGAAGGTCGCGATTGCGTGTAAAGCAAGCCAAGCAAGTGTTGTGTAGAAAAAGATTCCTTTGATGATTTATATAACATAAAAGTCTCGGGTGTTACATTCTACCCTCCTTAAAAAGAATTTCGCCCTCGAAATTCGTCACTTTGTAACAAACAGATGAGGATAATTCTTCCTCATCATATCCTCAAGCTCCCATGTAGATTCTTCAAGTTGGTGGTTCCTCCATAAAACCTTCACCAAGCGAGTGGTCTTGTTTCGTAGGACTTTTTCTCTACGATACAGAATCTATATTGGCTGTTCTTCACAAGAAAGATCTTGCTCCAACGGTACAACTTCTGAGAAGAGTACATGTGAAGGATCTGGTATGTACTTTCTCAGGAGAGATACATGGAACACATCGTGAACTTGAGAGAGATTCGGTGGAAGCGCCAATCGGTAAGCTACCTTACCAACACGATCCAGTATTTCAAAAGGACCGATATATCTAGGGCTCAACTTCCCCTTCTTTCCAAATCTCATAACCCTCTTCCAGGGAGATATTCGTAAGAACACTTTATCGCCCACTTCAAACTCTAGGTCTTTTCTTCGGTTGTCGGCATAACTTTTCTGTCGACTCTGAGCTGCTCTTATGTGTTGTTGAATAGATCTAACCTTTTCTGCCATTTCATCAATGAGATCAGGTCCTAATAGCTTTCTTTCCCCAACTTCATCCCAGCAAGTTGGAGTCCTGCATTTCTTTCCATAGAGAGCTTCATAAGGAGCCATATGAATACTGGAGTGAAAGCTATTATTATAAGAAAATTCCACCAAAGGTAGGTGTTGATCCCAACCTCCTTTGAAATCCATAGAGCAAGCTCTCAACATATCTTCTAGGGTTTGAATTGTTCTCTCAGACTGACCGTCTGTCTGGGGATGATAAGCAGTGCTGAAACTCAACTCTGTATGCAGAGTATGCTGAAGACTTCGCCAGAACTTCGAGGTAAATCTCGGATCCCGATCAGATATAATAGAAAGTGGTACTCCATGCAATCTTACCACTTCCTTTACATATATCCTGGCAAGCTGATCTAGAGAGAAATCCTCTCTAATAGCAATGAAGTGTGCAGACTTTGTAAGACGATCAACTATGACCCAGATAGCATTATTGCCTTTGGATGTTTTAAGAAGTCCTGTGACAAAGTCCATAGTGATGTTTTCCCATTTCCATTCGGGTATGGGTAATGGTTGTAACATCCCCTTAGACTTCTGTCTCTCAGCTTTAACTTGTTGACAAACCAAGCATTGAGAGACATATTCAGCAACATCTCTTTTCAGGCCATCCCACCAGAAGTACTCTTTCAGGTCCCTATACATCTTCGTGCTTCCAGGATGAATATAGAATGATGAACTATGAACCTCATCCAGCAGCTCCTTCTTTAATTCGGGGATGGGAGGAACACAAACCCGATTCCTGAACTTTATTATCCCATCACAATCAAGGTTGAATTCAGGAACATTTCTCACCTTATCTTCTTTCTGTGCCTCTTTAATCTTCACATGTATAGATGGTTGAACATTCATTTGAGAAAGATAAGATTTTTCCCCTTCCATTATAATTCCAAGATCCATCCTTTGTAAATCCACAAATATTGGATCTTTTGTGATCCTCATCATGGATAAACTAGCATGGTCTTGTTGACTTAATGCATCTGCCACCTTGTTTGCTTTCCCAGGGTGGTAATGGATTGAGCAGTCATAATCCTTAATCAGCTCCAACCATCTTCTTTGACGCATATTCAACTCCTTTTGTGTGAAAATATACTTTAAACTTTTATGATCAGTATAAATATCACACCTTTCAGCATAATGGTAATGCCTCCAAATCTTTAATGCAGAGATTACCGCAGCCAACTCCAAATCATGTGTTGGGTAATTTTGCTCATGGATTTTCAACTGTCGTGAGGCATAAGCTATCACCATATCATTTTGCATAAGAACACACCCCAATCCCATCTTGGATGCATCACTGTAGATCACAAACCTTTCTCCACTACAAGGCAGTTTGAGCACAGGTGCACTGGATAACCTTCTTTTCAACTCCTTGAAATTCTATTCACATTCTTCCGTCCAGACAAACTTAACTCCTTTCCGGGTCAACTTGGTGAGTGGATTAGATAATCGTGAAAAATCTTTTACAAAACGTCGATAATATCCAGCCAAACCAAGAAATCTTTGGATCTCAGTTACTGTTGTTGGTCTCGACCATCTTTCGATAACCTCTGTTTTTGATGGATCCACAGATATCCCCTCTTTTGAGATTATGTGACCCAAAAATGCAACTTTTTGAAGCCAAAATTCACACTTGGTAAATTTGGCATAAAGCTTCTCCTTTCTCAGGGTCTTCAATATAATTCTCAAGTGATCTTCATGCTCTTCCTTGCTCTTTGAATAGACAAGAATATCGTCTATAAAGACTACCACAAATTGATCAAGATAGTCTCTAAAGACTCTATTCATTAGATCCATGAAGATAGCAGGGGCATTAGTAAGACCAAATGGCATCACTATAAATTCATAGTGTCCATACCTTGTACGGAAAGCCGTCTTTGGTATAACCTCCCTTTTGACCCTTAATTAATGATACCCTGAACGAAGATCAATCTTGGAAAAGTATTGAGCTCCGCGTAGTTGGTCAAATAAGTCATCAATGCGTGGGAGAGGATATTTGTTCTTGATAGTGATCTTGTTAAGTTCTCGATAATCAATGCAGAGTCTCATTGATCCATCTTTCTTCTTAACAAATAGAACAGGTGCTCCCCAAGGTGACGCACTAGGGCGTATGAATCCCTTATCAATATTCTCTTGGAGTTGCTTCTTCAATTCCTGCAACTCAATTGGGGCCATTCTATAAGGTGTCTTTGAAATAGGCAAAGCACCCGGTACGAGTTCTATTGAAAACTCAACTTCACGATTTGGTGGAAGACCCGGCAATTCCTCCGGAAAGACATCATCAAACTCCCATACAATTGGAATATTCTTAATCGTGAGTTTCTCACCAACCATTTGAGATAAATAACCTTCATTTAGTGGAATCAATACCCATAAGATGGAAGAAATTTCCACTGGAAGGTTATGTTCATCCTTGCATTGATAGACGATCGTAGATTGATCTGGAATATGAAATGTGACTTCCCTTCTTTGGAAAACGATATGAGCTCCATGTAGAGAAAGACAATCCATGCCAAGAATCACATCAAATTCCACTAAAGGAAGGATCACAAGATTTGCAGGAAGCACTTTCCCACAAACTTCGATCGGAGAAGAATTATAAACTTTTGATGCGATTGATGTGACATTAGGTGTTGTCACAGCTAACTCAACATCTAATTGTTGAGGTAATACGGTGATACCCTTAGAAAAGTCTTCAGAAATAAAAGAATGGGTGGATCCAGAATCAAATAAAACATTTGCTACTTTAGAGTGGGTGGTAAGTGTACCTTTCACCACATCATTATCGTACTCCACATCGCTGATAGAAATTGCATGTGACTTTCCTTTGTCTTTAGCCTTAAGAGTTTGTTGATGTCGACCATCATCATCAACCCTTGGATTTGGGCATTGATTGGCATAATGCCCCATCTCCTTGCACTTGAAACATTGAAGTGTAGTAGGTTCATTCTGTGTATCCCTTCCTTTGTTTGCATCATTAGACATCTTCTTCCCATTATCACGGCATTCAAATGCCCGATGACCTTATTTTCCACATTTAAAACATTTACTTGTCCCTTTAAGACAACTCCCTCCATGTTTCTTTCCACACTTTGAGCATAAGGAAAAGCTCATCTTCTTTTCCGTGTGCTCTTTAGATTTTTCTTTAAATTCCATCTTCCTCTTCTTATCAAACCCATGTGACTGATGGGTTACTCCAATCTCCATCTCGACTTTGAGAGCACATCGAACGATTTCCTCGTAGCTATTGAAGTCCCTTATGGCTAACGCCCTTCGAAGACTTGGTTTTAAGACACTAAAGAATCGATCGATCTTACTCTCAGGTTGGATAATAATACCAGAAGCGTACCTTGCAAGTCTTGTAAAATTTACTTCATAGGTACCAATAGATTCATCATCCCTTTGCTTCAGTTCAAGAAACTCTTTCTCCATCTTTGTTCGGAGAATACGAGGGAAGTAATTATTGAAAAATAAGATCTTGAACTCGTCCCATTCCATAGACTCAATTTCATCCCTTTGCCTCGTATTCTTAACAAGATTCCACCATTGATCCACATCTCCTTCCAAACGATACACTGCTAGGATGACTTTATCATGCTCAGAACATTGAAGAACTGAAAATATCTTTTCAGTAATACTAATCCATTGTTCAGCAACTAATGGATCAGTAGACCCACTGAAAGAAGGTGGACGCTGCCTCATGAAGGATTCAACAGAATGTTGCTCCCTCCTTTGCTCGTTTGGAAATCCTGCATGATTCAGAGCTTGAGAAAGTTGTGTGAGCATGGCTACAAGATTTTTCATTCCAGCTCCCATATCGTTTGGTTGCTCAGGGGGACAATCATTGCATTTCCCATCGCATTCCGCATTAACACGGTTCCTTCGGGTTCCATCCATTGACTAAAACCAAGAATAATAGTGTGAGAAACACTAATTATAATAGGAAACCACATAATTCAAGAATAAAATTTTCATGCTTTTGGTCTTATCCTAGGTTATTCATGGCCATTTCTAAGATTGTGTTCTATTCTTAGACTTATCCTTAGGGTTCTTACTAAGGCTTTCACATCCTAGTTTCCAAAGGTTGACTATACCTTTCCTCTGATACCAACTATAACGACCCATACTTTACATACATTTTTAATACTTCAAAAATTGAAGCACACTTATTACAACATAGGATAAAACCACAAAGGACCGTATAGGTATAGTGTCTTTAGAAACTGGGAAACATAAACAACTGGTTCATAAATCTTCTACAGTGTCTCCCATTTATTTCATCATATCTAGGGTCCCTTTTAGCATATTCTACTTAATATCCATCTTCCTGACCTGGGGAAAAGAAAACATAAAAGGGTGAGCTCAAATGCTCAGCAAGGGCAAATAAAGGAAATAAAAATCATATCATATCTTTTTGAAAATCAAAACCTGCAAAAGAGATCATAATATCTTAACATGGAATAAATCATAGAAGTGAAAATGAGATCCCCATAATCATAACATAAAACATGAAACTTTGTGGCATTCACACATAATCATGGAAAATCATTTCTTGTTAGTCATGACTCATTGCCAAGACTATCTTAGTGGACAAAGTCCCTTTCTGAACCGAGTTCAATCCTCGTTTCAGTCCTGTATCACTGAACCGGTATAACCTACCATTCCAGCCCTATCTATCTCATGAGATATAAAATCTTTACCCAATGCATTGGAGGGAGATATAGGTCCCACCCATCTTATAATGAATCCTTTCTTATGTGTGCCACATAATCATAAAACATACATCACCGCATAACACATGTAACAAAAATGGGATTCTTGAAACATCATGACATCATAAATCAATTCATATAAGATAAAGGAATTCATAAAAATAATTCCATCACAACATGAACAAATCAATTTAATAATAGGGATAAAAACAGAACCCTTTATTATCTTAGATGGAAAATAATTTTGATAAAACACTTGAACTCCATTCTTGAGGAAAATATCCTTTCTTCTTCAAAAACATTTTTCCTTTCATAACATGTCATACAACTTTAAAATAAAATAAGTTGATTAAAAATAAACTTGAAAACTTGTAAAGGAAGCTTCTTGGAAACAATGTTTTAAAAATCCATTCATGCCGTATAAGTTAAAAAAAAACATTCTTCGTACTTTTGTCGGAAAATTCAAAAAGTACCTCGTACGACAAAAGATTCCTTTCATACATATTACTAAAAACTCACCGAAGGGTAAAAATGGATTTAAAAAATTGTAGGTGAATGGAAATAAGATTACATTTTGATGAAACATGGATGTGGATGATAAAATACACCCCAGTAATTACAAAAGTAAAAACAATCTCGGATAAAAGTGAGATTTTGATATTTCCCTTACCTTAGGTCCGATTTGCTTTGTTCGTGTCCGAAGCTCCTGTATAATGGTTTAAATAATGTTATTGACTTATTCCAGAATCATACATATTGATATGATATCATATATGGTCATATTATTATCTTCTTGTTAGTAATATTTCATTGTTACTTGTTACTCGGGTCTTTATAACTTTTTGTTCTTATGCGTGTTTTGTCGAATAAATTCTTATTCTTATCTTTAGGTTATAGATAATTCATTTCCCGAATGGTATTAGTGTAGTATATACCATATTCATTCATTCAATTCATTTATATAATCATTATGGAATGAAGATCATGTAGAACGAGTCGCATCACATCGTGGAGACGGTATTCCGTACGTACGCACGAGTGATGATATCGTTCCTATGATCGTGGAATTGTATTGGAGTATATATATATTATTTCAGTATCAATATTACTTCATAATAATCATATATAGTTACTCATTACACCATTATACCCATCCTTGTAAGGTGATGGTGGAAAATAGATTACACCACGGCGTGGAGACGATATTCCGTACGTACGCACGCGCGGTGATTTCATTTTTCCGTAGGATGGATAGGAGGTGAATTAGGGTTGTTTCATATTTATAATAACATATCAGTATGTAAGTAATACTGATGTTATTACTTTATCATGAAACAACTAAAGGAGAAGAAGTTGAAGAAGAAAGAAATTGAAAAGATCGGTAATGGCTATTACCTCTTCTTTGGAACGCCTCTTTGAATCCTCCACTTAAGGAACTAAGATTGGTCTTTGGAGAAGACCAGGACCTCTAGGATTATTCTAGGGAAGTGGAGAGGAGAAAATGGCAGGGGTTGGCCGAGATTGAGTGCTCAAATTGGTGTGAGGAGGAGGGGGAGGAGGTGCCCTTTTATAAGGGAGGAGAGGGGCACCTTAGGAATATCTCAAAATATTATTTTATATTAAAGTCAAAATCGGTTTATAATGGTTCCAAAGGGTCTTATTTCGAAGCTAAAGTGGGGAAGGGTCGAAATACTATCAGCCAATAGTATTTAGACAAGTTTAGGGTATTATTTTAACCTTATCAATTAGATTTAACTCTAAGTTAAATAATTTAACTTTTACCATGTCTTTTTGTTTTCTTTCACTATATGGTTAATACACTTACTATAACATGCCAAACGAACCCCAAATTGTTTATTATTTATATATATATCCTTATATAAGTCATTTGGCCGAACCTTAGATTTTTAGGAATAAAATAACAATTAATAATATAATATTTCATTTAAAAACTATTTTGTGTCAATTTTGACACTATTTGATATATTATTTTTGTAAAAGTCATAACAGAATTATATGTTCAAAACAAGTTGATTAAATCAACATTAATATATCATAGTAACCTAGAAAATTAGTGGAATTCATAAAAAGTCTTAAATTACATTTATTTTGGTATTTATATTATCAATTTTGTCAATATTTCATTAATAAGATAATTACTGCATCATCTTTGTGTCATAAATAAATTAAATTATTTGATGTCTAAAAATTAAAAATAAAATATCATCATGTAGGAAATCTTTTTAGCTTTATAATGAATATTTACAATTGAATTTATCTTATGTATAACCCCATATTAAAAATTATTTACTTATTAAACTCTGATTTTAACTATTTTAACCCTTCTTTAAATAAATTAATAATAAATGTCCTAATCTAATCCAAGTGCGCCTAAATGGTCATATTTTATTCCTAAGTTTGTTTTTGGTCGAATTACACTTGTCCAATAGAATTAGGACATGTGTTAGGGTAATATTGATATCATATTTACCCTTAGTTACCCTATTTACTATTAACCGCGGTAAAAATAGTAAAAAGATACTATTCACCAAAAAATTATTTTCATCTCATTGAACCACATTTTAGTCCTTGATATTAACCGTGTCTCTCGGATTTTTGAAATTCCATTCACAGAAGCGGTAAAATTATGTTTTATGCAAAATTCAGTTTTTAACCTACCACTTAGTGGTTTCACTATTCATCAAAAATTGAAAGTTTTCAGAAAAATACCAAAATTTCACCCTAGGCTAATTTCGATATTCTGAGTCCAAAAATGAAGTCCATTTTGAAAAATAAAATTTATAAAATTTCAAAAAGTGGTTATTACTATTCATAACGGCTAGTTTTAATAGCATATTGTTGTTTAGTGAAACTCGGTATTGCGTACGACGCAAGCTATCGAGGAAGGTCGCGATTGCGTGTAAATCAAGCCAAGAAAGTGTTGTGTAGAAAAAGATTCCTTTGATTATTTATATAACATAAAAGTCTCGGGTGTTACAGTTGTGATAGCTACAATGTATATATGTTATTAATGCCATAAGTTTCCTTTAATGATTTATTATTTGTGTGTGTTATTCATCAATCTTACGACTTTGTAAGGTATGTTATGATTGAAAAGTATAGTTTCATTGATTTTTATTTATTGATGTGCTAATGTTTTATTTCACTTTTTTATAACCCTTACTGTGCATTTTAAGCTCATCCCATGATTTGAAATGTTTTTCGCGGGACATAAAGATGAATAGTGTCAAAAATTAGATCAAGGAAAAGTCATGCTATCAAAAACATGGAACTACACATGTCTCTATTTTAAGAGTTTTTATTTTATGAAAAATGTATACTGGGTAGTAGTGTATACATGTAATATTAAAGTTTTTATGTAATAAATATGGCCTAATTATCTAAATTTCTAAACCTAAAAAGATCTTTAATGTGAATTATTCAATTAATTCAAGATTATGTAATGTTTAAGGTCAGGTTCTTATAGTTACACCCCAATATTTTTCATTATGTATCTTTTTAAATTTAACTTCATTGATAGATTACATCGTACGCCACACTGATCTTAAATGAACCATGGTATATGATTAATATTTTATTTGAATGTAAAAAATATCTCATATCAATTAAATTTTGGGTTATTAATAGGATTTACTAACTTATTAAAATATACTATTTAATTCATTGGTTATAAAGTAATTATAAATAAATATAATAACTAACTGAATATAAAAGTTTTTTCTATTAAAAAAATATTATTATTTGCTAGTGGTGTTTTATCTTAATAAATTAAAATAATTACAATGAGTGACCAATATTAGTGATGTTTTAATATTTTATATTCAATATAATTTTTCAAATTAATCAATATTTTTACAAACATGATATAAGAACAAAATAAATTTTATGCATAAAAGATTTCATTTTATAAAAAGATAGTTTTACGGCTTTTTATAGGCGCACTTGTTTTAAATCTATTTTCTCGTACTTTTATAAATTTTATTAAATAATACAAAATTATTATTTTAAATTTGAATATAAAAAGGTACATTGGTTGAGTTTTTGGTATTTGTCTGAAAAGATTCATGTTTTTGATAAATAGTAATAAAATACAACATTTTAATCGAAAACTTATTTTTTATATAAATAATATATAGTTTTTAATTAAATATTTAATTTGTTTTAAATTATAATTAAAACAATTTTTTAAAATTTATTCCTATTTATTTCATTGTAACTAATTTCACATTCAATTTGGATTTAAAAACTTTTCAACCCTTTGAACATTTTCACTTTAAATACTTGTTTTCTCCTCCCGTCAATGGGGTTAATTTTATTTTAATTTTATCCAAATGTATATTTCTATTTATGATTAATATATTAAACATTTGGAATCATAATTGTCAAATTTAGTTAAATGTCCTGTTTAATTTTTGAACAAAATAAATATTAACTTGAGTAATTTTTTTTATATTAACACAGTTGACGGTAAATCAGGTAATTAAGGGTAAAAATAATATTATAAAAAAATATAAAATTACCTTAATTGTTTACATAATTTTATTTCATTAGTTATTGATGAATAAAATCCACCTTGGTATGATTTTATTCACTCTTGGAGCAACTTGGATGACTTGAAGATCTTTTAGTATTTTCTTTCTAAGGACAATACAATATGTCATACTCATATTTTTAATAAGTATTACATTTTTGTATGTGGTTAATCAGAGGATATATTAAAATATAAATAGTCATTTGAAAAAAAATTATCTTCATCTTGGTATTTTATTTTTAAATTTTAGAAAATAAATAATTACCTTAAAGGCTTAAACAATGGTGATGTAAGAATTATTTAATTAAATGAAATGCCAAATAAAAGATATTAATTTTTTTAAAATATATATAATTTCAAATAATTAATGTAATAAAATAATTTTACAGATTACCTAGACATATTATCAATGTAATATAGTTTTTTTCTAATATTTAATGTTTTTATGATACTTTTAGAAAGTCAAGCATTGAGTAGTTTCAAAATTAATATTAATGATATTTTAAAATAAAAATTATAAAATAATATAAAAATAAAAAAAAATCTATAATTAAGCTAACTAATTGGGGTAAGTTTAAATATGTCGTAAATTATCCATTTTTGGCTATTTAGGATTTTAGAGTTAATATATTATCCCTTAAGAAAAAACATCACATGGTGTCATGATAAGAGTAAAAAAGACTAAATAAGGGTCAAATCCAAAAGATAACTATAATAATATGACCTAATAATGTAAAAAAATATTTTACGACAGTATTTAAACCCATTATTATATTATATTTTAAATAAATCACTTTTTATACATTTTTAGTTGAAAATTTATTTATACGAAATTACTATTTTTTGAGTTTCTAAAAGTTCCCACCACCTAAATTATAAAAGGGACCCTCCTCCCCCACTTCCTCGCTCCACATTGAGACTTAAATATAGAACAAACCATTTTAATTTCTCTTTCCAACCTCCTTATACAGGGTTTTGAGATCATGGTCTTCTAGAAAGACCATCCCTCGATCCCTTAATAAGATATCCAATGGAAGTCCACCGAAAATAAGGTAATTATTTTTAGCAACTCATCTAAGTTCAATTATTCTTCTACTTATTCTTCATGTTTTCTAAATTATAAGGTAATAAACCTATAATAATATAAACTATGAGATGTTATTATTATTATGGGAAATCCCTATTACACATTTTATTCATCCTATGGAAAAAAGTACCAGGACTGCATACAAATGCCTTACCATCTCCACTCAGTGCTATAATCTATTTTTTATCACAACATTAAATGGATGGGTAAAATGATGGAAATAATGGATCTATATAATAAATATTAAATTATATTTATTCTGTAAAATTAATATACCATACACTTTCTAACGATTTGACTTATTAAGTGAACGATATCATTTCATGTGTGTATGTATGAACTACAATCTCCACTAAATGGTGCAATTAATTTCCCATATCCAACATTCAGGAATGGATCTAAAATTGTATTTAATGACTAAATATGATATTTATAACATTAATATTATTATTTATATGTTGGATCTATATCCTATGCAAATTAACATAAACACTTACGACAAAACATGCATAAGAAAATTAAAGGGTAAATAACTAAAACAAGGGTAATAATGAAATATTAAAAAAGGTGATAAAATAATTTAATAAGATAAAATATTTTACCATAAATATTAATAAGGTTCTTATTTAATTTAATACCATGGTTAATATCACTAGACATGATCTTAAATCATGTTCGACTAAAGGAATTATATGGTAAGGTATATCATCTCAATCACTTTTCATTGAGGTATAGTTTGATGTTATACACCAAACTTCTTGTGTGAGGTGTACATAAATACCCTTTGACTTATAATGTCTTTATTTTATTTATTATAATGTTATTTAATGATTTTTTACATTTTAATCTTTCATGGGGGCTATTTTTTAAATGTTCAGTGGAATGGGACACCATGAATGTGTAAGGAATTATTTATAAAATATTTTTATATATGTTAATATTTATGATATTATTTAATATATTTGTTTATATGGATATAAATGGATTATAAAATAATTTTTTTTGTCTATTTTTAATTTCATTGAAAGGATATAAAAATGAATAATTTATATTTTTTGTATGGAATGTTTTTAAAAATGATAAAAGGGATTTGATATTCTTAATGAACAGGATGCCAATGAATATCGCGCCACTATGTCTATTATTTAATTTATAGATTCTTTTACAAATATATGTTATTTTCATAAATGAAAAACCCTCTTCACTTATATTAGGATATTTGGAATTGAAAATTTTTATTTTTTAAATAATTTTTTTATATAAAGGTGTTTTTTATATGTTTTTAATAATATTTTTTCATCAATAAATGTTAAATGATTTTATTAGAGTATTTCCAACTATTTATACATTATTATAACCAACAAAATGAAGAAAATAACAAATTAAAAAATGAAAAAACATGGATGTGGGTATTATTTCCCCTCAAAAAACAAAGGAATAAGAAGGTGCATGAGACTCGTAGATCGAAAAATCCTCTAAGAGACTGGTTATCGCATGACCATAATATGTTCATGTGAAAGGACCATGTGTAGTGCATAGCCAATATCAGATCCCACAGAACCCCTTCGAAACATTCCACCTGTTCTTATGAAGGAACACTATATAATTAATGGTCATGCTTCAACAACCAAATGAGTTCTCCTAGGACACATGGTTTGTTATCAGTGAGCACCTAACAAACTATCCAAAATTCATTTGAAAATAGGTAAAAAATTCTAAGACGAAGTAGACTCTTACTATTTTAAAGATCATGTGATGCATAACTAATGGGGATGATCATTTTCCTTTATAATATCAAAGAAGAATCACAATATCACAGACCATTGTGGAATAAAATTTTAGAAATCATAGTGAGGAGGAAGGATCCTCTCATGATTAATGAATGTCATACAAAGTTCCCCTAGTGATCAGAAAAGACACTCTGAAACTATAGAAACAAGTCTGCCTCATCTCACAAAATCCCATTAGATAGTCATCCTTATCTCTTAAAACAACACTTAATTTTCATCCCATTCACGCAGAGAACATCATTTATTTCCAAAAGACTTCACTCTATACCTTTTGTTGCCTAAGGAAAATAATATAGAATTGTACCTGAATGGTCTTGCATCCCCATGGGACCTTTGCGGGATATATGACATGTTACCAATAAATAGTGTAATTTTACATGACATTATTCATGCAATCTCCCCTGACTCAAAACCATTATACAATAAAACAATGTGCTAAATGGGAAGCAAATAAGAGCATCCTCCAGTCATAAATCCCTTGTGAATCACTATGTTTGCACACAATATAGTCTTGTAAGAAAAATTGAAAATTCCGCCAAATCCCATGAATGCCCCTTATAAAACCATCCTTGTCTCATAGAATGTCCCAGACAAGTCACCCATGATCACGTGAAGGCCTTTTAACATGAATCACAGTCTTGTGAAGGCCCTTGGACATGTCAATATTGAAATATGGAAGTCCTTTGGTAGATGCTAACAATTTAACAAGTCCTCGTTAATTATAAATAATATAATAAAGCAGGAATTGGAGGGATATACTCATAGTCACTGAAAATCATGTGACATCCTCAGAATCCATCCATGATAGAGACTTATAAAGTTGCATAGTTCTATATCCCTTTTTTAACTCCATCTTGGATTCATGTGAGATATTCCATGAAAATCAGAAAACAATCAGGGTGGAGAGGACAATAAATCCTCTACCCCATCATAAAAATGGATTAACCCTTTATTGATAGTACACAATGATGAAATCTTTGAGTCTTGACCAGGTGATAGGGAAGATTTCTCAAGGTGGTTAATCCCACTATTGGAAAATATTACCTCTAGGAATGATCTGGGGAACAATTGATGTGATCATGAATCTTGTATAAAAACTTTACATGATCATCATAGATAACATGAAGGTCCTCTTGTAGGAATGATGATGGAAATCCCCACACACCTTCCAGATCATGTCAGACTTAAAACATGCTAACACTAAAAAATCTAAGGAATTTGAAAATATAAAGGCTACAAAAATGATTAATGATGGGTGAATTAAGCTAAAGAACATATACACTGATCCATATGAGATTCATGTGAACCATCCAAGACATACTACAATTCTAGTACATGTCACCCTGGCAATGAGACATTCCTTTGGTATACAATTCAAATCATGCGATGTCCCTTGGACTTGTAAAACCAAGTCATATAGTTCCACCCTACATGTCATTCAGGTCTCATGAAGCCCTTCAGACTCTCCATCCTAGTCTTTTGGTGCTCTATAGACATTTATCATGACTCATATGGCATTGTTAATTTATTTCAATTGATTATTGTGGTTTTTCCTGGGCATTTCAATTGGCTCTCACGATTTTCTCTGGGAATTCCATCCAAGTATCACGATGCCCTCCAGACATGTCATCTAGGACAGGAAAACCCCTCTAAGGCATGTCACACTAAAACACATAGAACACTCTATATGTGTAACCCAACTATGAAAACAACACCAAGAAAATTCATCTGGGTCATGTGAAAACCTATAGACAAGCTAAATGGTTTTTTTGATGGCTTTGAGAGCATGCCAGCCATGTATTGCAATGTCTTCTGGACTAGTCAACTTTGGTTAAGAGATAACTGTTAGACATGAAATCCAGGATACACAATGTTCCTTGCATGAGTCAAATGGATTAGATGACTTCTATTTGGAATGTTAAGTAGACATTCACTGACACATTAGGAATATAATCAAGGTATGATGAGTGTTAAATCAATTCATTATGGGAAGACAAGCAGATCATGTCAACATGGCATCCCATGATTTCATTACTTTTTCTGTCATAGTTGTATATGCCCTGAATATAGGGTCAACGTCAGTGTGTAATACCCTATCATGAAATTATTAGAACTGTGATTCTTGAAATAAAATGGATACTTAGGATGCCTCCTTGAGGCCTAAGCTCCATATCAACCAACTAGAGGACTTTCTCAATATGTATGTATTGAATCCATAAGAAGTAAAACTTGTCATTCTCCATCCATTTTTTCCCACACCAAACATAGTTCACAAGGGAATAGGGAAGTGAAATTACTATATCATTTTCACCATAAGCCTCTACAAGGAAAACAACAACCTTGGATTGTAAGCCCCGACCAGTAGTATGATAAAACATCTACCTAAAACAATTTAAAAATCAAAGTGTAAGACCCAACTCAACTGAACTACAATGAATTTGATTCCTACAATAATATGGTTATATAGAGAAAATATTCAAGGATCTAGTTAAATATTAAAAATCCCAAGGGTAGAAAAAACACATGATCATCCACATCTAGATGCAATAAAAATGGTTATTTTTAATCCCTTATTTCTCACACCGAGGATAGATCACACGAGCATATAGAGTTACATTAAAAAACTCATTGGAATTAGGAATCTCTACTAATTAGGGTAGTCTCAGAATGTAATCCAAAATGAGTTGTATGATATAAAGCTTCCAAATATGATGAAATATACCTTCGGTCCAGTCCTAAGGACTATAATGATCTATGATAACTCTGATTCCACCCATAATTAGGATAAGTAGGAAGTCTCCTTGTGACTTGAGCTCAAACATTCAGAACCAAACCACACATACATATGTCATCTACATATGAAATTAAAGTGAGATGGTTGAAAAACACTACATGTGAATTTATTCCTACAATAATTAGTATATGTAAGAAGCCTCATAATGGCTCAATACCCTCCCCAAAATATTAAATTCCTACTTGAATTGAAGAAAATTCTAAAGCATTTTGTTGTACAAAATCAAAATATAATGTAGTTAATCCTTATTATGAAATGGATGAAGAACCGTGGATATATAAATATGGATTCAAAAAATAGATTCCCCCTTTATTTTCTGAATAATTATATTGAACCTATAATTTTTTGGGTAACCGGACCTGTATTGGGATTAGGAAGAGATTCTTGAAAATATCTGAAATCTATTAGAGATTCCCAGATTATAAAATAGTTCCCCTCAGTAAGGTGTGATTATCCGAACCTCCCATCCTCTCTACCAATATGAGTTACTAAGTTTCATTGGGTTGGAAACCCCAATTGACCACCTACCTTTGGAAAGTTTATTTGCACCCTGATAAGGATAGATAAACCATTGGGCATTTTTGTTAAGGATGATAGTGACCCAATGATAATGATTGTGAAAAAAGTAAAACACCCCACAATAAACCATTAGGATCAACTAAACCAACCTAAAATATGCTTCTCTTTATTACCACTTTATCCATAAAACCATAAATGGTGAACCCGGTGTGAATCTCTCAAATAACAAACTGATTTGTTAAAACATGCGTCATACACTTTGTTTTACTTACCTATAAAAAAATAAGTAATACCATCATGATATTTTTTATAATCCTCTATAATTGGGGTTCTTATATGTTCATCCTCATGTTGACAAGTCCATGTGAGAATGATTGACGAATGGGGAAAATAAAACAATTGAGTTAACTATGCATTCCTAATTGAGCACATCATGCCTACAAAATTGAACTAATCAATAACTTTATTCTCTATTGTATGTGTTACTGTAGAAACTGCACTAACAATTATATCCCAACCTAAGAAAATTCCCTCTATATCCCAAAATTTATCTAGAAAATAATATACAACTGCAACCCTTGTGGTTTAAACGAATACCCCACATGCTTGAAAGCTCCAATGTTAGGTGGAAAACACGATGGTTCAAAAGTACCATCGATATGGTATGATCATGACCATTGATGATTCTTTTGAGGGTCTCTAATCATGTAAACTAGCTAAATTACAAGTTTTTGAAAAAACTACTGCTAAAATCAGTCCCCAATTTTCCACAACCAACTGCTTTGGGAGCTTATCCTAGAGCAAGGAACCCACAACCTTCAATATCTACAGAAGGTGAATCAAGAAGCCCAATACCACTCCTTTCTAATTAAGGGTCATCTTGGAATGGATCCTGATAACAACCTTTTCTAGAATCCTCTCACTAGTAGCCACAAATCTCCTTCTAATTGTAACACCAGATACACTGCCGCCCTTCAGACCCATGTATATTCCGTAAGGAAGGATCACTATAGGAGGAAGGTTTTGAATATCTAAGAGAGGGATTATATCCCCACAACGACTGATGATTAATTATTATATCCCTAAACACACTTTAGTAAAATTCCAATATATTATAGTAACAGATGAAGACCTCCGCCAGTATATTCCAGCACTTTTAAAGATTAAGGGACAAAAACCATATTCTTATCTCTATAGCTGGGAAAACTAAACAGTATGATCATCATGAATAAATGGCTATGCTAGAGAAAGAAAAAATTCTTTCTCTTTTTCAGGTGGTTTATCATTATATTCTGATAATGGACAAGGTATCAGACCGAGCACATATTTCCAGTCCAACTGGGGATCACCGAGCGAGAGTGTCACATGCCTTAGGACAATATCATATTTTTATCAAGGATTTCTTGAGGAATAATCCAAAGGCCTAGGATCAACAATATATCCCCATTCTATCCATTGATCACCACGTGATAGGGGAACATGCATCACGAAAGGCTAATATTTCTATCAAAAAATTCAATCGACATACACCAAAGGCCGAGGATCAGGAATATATCCTCGTTCAAGCTAGGTCTAACCAAGAGATAAAGGAACAAGACTCATGATATGATCTTATTCCTAATATTGAATCTACCTAGAATATTCTAAATGATCACTAATCTATGTATATATTACTAATTACACCTATAGATGACTACATCATCATCATTCTGAGGCAATATAGGAGGAGGCTCATATCCCTTCTCCCATTCTGGAGGTTCGTCAATGTGTTCAGTTGGTGAATTCCTATTCATATCAGACACATGTCAAAGGTCAAAATGAGGATCACCAAGTGAGACCATCTCACACCTTGGGGAATGCTCATATTCTTTCTATGAAAAATCAGTGGCATATTCCAAAGGCTTATGATCGGGCGCATACTCCCATCCTAACCATGGTTCACCATGTGAGAATTGAACATGAATTCGGACATTCCCATATTCTCATCAATAAAAACATAACCCATCAATATATTCCCGTAGCTTCTCAGTATTGGGCGCATGTTCCCACAACACTATATGGTTATAAGCGTGTTTTTTCAACCATTACAAAATATTCTCATATACCTAAACATTTTCAAATGGCAACTTGAAATATTACAACCATGATGCAGGACATGAATGATATTTCTAACCTTCTCAATTCGTGGGTCATTGAGGTTTTTCAACACACATTCTCAATGCCAAAAGGTCCAATCACCTCTTCCATCAATGTGGAAATAGAAGATGTTCGTTACTGTGATATTCCTCCTTGAGGTAGTATTTATATGGATCTCATGGACTCTACTCTTGACATCCAACATTGTCACCCCCCACCATGATGAAATATCCAATGGACTACGAAATCCTCCCCATTCCCAAAAACCTCTATATAAAGAGGTTTTCCAAAAAAATTATCACCTTGTATAGAGAGGTTCTCAAAACATCGTGGTCAATGGTATACGGTCCCCCATCTACTCCAATGAGCACTCCACTCTCATCAGCATGAGAACTTTAGAATTATCTTCTTTGGTATTACCATATGGAGGCTTGTATGTATGATGAAGAGGAGGCCGTCATGGACATATGAATATAGTTAGCAGGAAATAACCTATCATGTTTTTTACCCATCACTACTCCTAGCTATGAGATCTTAGAGAGCTAATAAATATTGGATTCCTTATGTATTCCAAAATATGTAGTCCACACATTAGCAGTTAAAGGGTAGAATCCTCTCTTATCAAGGATATGAGGGAAACATTTTGGCCATCAATATACTCTATTGTTAGTTGGATATAGCTTCCATAACCATGGTCTGGGATGCAAAACTAGAAAAGCATTGTTCAAATATGTAACAGACTTTCCTCCATTACATCAGAAATCGTCGAAATATGATCTTCAAAGACACTTCATTCCTATGTATTAAAGGATAGAGAGAGTATGGAGGGTTAAAATTTTACACACCCCTAGAACAATAGAACCCCTATGATATAGAGTCCAATAATTTTATTGCTTCTAGTAAAATTTAGGGACTGGGAAATGCTCGGTCTAGTTTTGTCACTATAATGGAATACCCCCTATATTTTAATTCCCAGACATCATGAACAATGGGAGAGGATATCCAACATGAATTCAAAATGGTCCACTAAAAGTAATAGAATTAAATTCCAGACATAGAGATCAAAGTTTCAATCAATCTAACAACTTCCTGTAAAGAATAATTCCCATCCTGGGTTTCCATCACATCATTTCCCACACAATCATTGTTGCTCCACATCAAATATACCACAGTTGTAGATATCACAGTAGTTGTCCAAGGTTGTACCCAACTCACTAGGCTAGGATAATCTCTACCACCACCTCCACATCATGTATCATCAATACATGAGAGGATTTAGGACACATTGGCAGTAGCTTTAAGAAAAACCCCAACCCATTGTGACGTAGGAATTTATATCTCAATCACCATCACTGGTTCCATCTTCCCCCATGACGACACTGGAGACATCAATGGTGATTCTAGATCAACCTCATCCCACTGGGCTAGGCTAATATATATATATATATATATATATATATATATATATATATATATATATATATTATTGTCCATATCAGGAGTCTTGAAATCCCTGACTGGAGCCATTGGATCCTCAACAACAGGACCAATCAATGCTAGTTATGTCCCCAAATGACCCTCAACCTATAGGGGTGGGGTAATTTTCCTCATCATCATCACCATTGAGAGAATTAGTCTTCTCCATGTTAAGAGGAAATAATAAATAATCGCTATTACACCATCTTGTCCCACTACAAGACAAACCTCTGCTAGTCGAGGCATGTTCGGGAATCATGACCTGAAACTCCCTCAAGGTAACTGTTCATTGACATAGATTAGAGGATGGTAAAACAAAGGAAATAAGACACCACTAGTGTAGAAATCCAAAATGGCCCAATATGGCCAAAGGTTTGATTAATGACCCAGTTTGAAGCTGGACAGAATTAGCCTATTGTGTTGAAAGTCATAACACAACCACAATTTATGGATATGATTCATTGAATGCTTTCACTTTCAACAATATAGAACTTGATAAATATGAAAATTAGATGGAAGAAACATGGAAGTACTACCATGGGAGGAGGGTGATCACGATGCTCTAACCGAGGTTTCATAAACCCATATCCAAAGAAAGCTCCAAATACTAGATCCTATGAATTATGAGCTACAAGATTTTAGAAAAACCCTACAATAGAAAAAGAGAAAGGTACAACTACATCATGATCCATAACCTAAATATTTGTGTTTCCTTCCACTGAGGAACAAATTTCATAATATGAGAGTGAGATACATGCTCTCAAACATCTCAACAAGGAGCTACTCCATGAAAATATTCTCACTAGGTATCATCTTCTGGCTAAGATGAATATTCACCCATATAGTGGAACCACCGGTAACAGTGAAATCTAAATATCATAATGGATCCAAATCTAGGTATCTAGTCTACCAAAATAAATAATTCAGAAATTATTGTGACTTCCCTCCATTGTATCAACAACCCTCAGTCATCAGGGTAATCATTCAGTCTTAGAGTGGATTAATAATCAATGGGAAATGAAAGTGGGACCACCTCATAGCCCTATTCCTATTCCCAATAGATAAGATACATCTCATAAAAAATCCAACCTAGAGTTGTTTAACATCATCATGTACCTGGCCACTTGAATGGAATCCATGGAAGGGTGACCCGAACCAGTACCTCCTGGGAGAAATGAATATCCTATATTAGTGGATTAAACTTTACCTCCACCCAATTTTGAAAATTATAACTTATCCACTTTTGATGGTGCATGTGAAACAGAATAATATCTCACACACTTTATATCCCAATGAAATATGATGATAGTCCCCCTGAGATCAACTTGAGGAAACAAATCCAAGATGTTTCATACAAAATTTTTCAGGGACAACTTTTGTATGGTACAAAAACCAATGGGTAGGATCCGTTTCAGGATGGGAAGAGGTTCATTGCCAATTACTTTATTAATTTAGATTCATGTTGAGGAAAATGGAAATCTATGACAAAATAAACTACATGAAATGTGAGAATGATAGGGTGTATGAATTCATATCAAAATGGAAAGGTTTAACCTATAAAATCAGTATCCCTCTCTTTTAGGAGAAACTTTTGGAACTATGTGATGAAAATATAAGGTAATATTTGTTGAAACCATTTATCCCCATGAAGTATTCAAGCATATTCTATGAGTTAAAAAAAATAGTTCAATGTATTAAAAAATCCATATAGAAAACACATTCCAAAACATGTCTCATTCTCATAGAATAAGGGAAAAGTCTATGAAATGCATAATCTAAATCTATCACTCTCAATCCAGTAGTCCTTCCTTTCCAAACAACATGGTAGGTCTAGAAATTCCTATCAACTCCTATTGAGTGGTGGGCACCAGAAAATTTCCCTCACCCAAAAGCATAGAGATATTAGGTTTTCCTAGTATTTGAGGGGAAAATGAAAAATCATACACATTATGAAATGAACAGGTTCCCATTTATTTTTTGGGATCCATGGAGAACAACCTGCTTAGGCTCATAGAACCTATGAATCACGATTAGGTCAACATCATCGACCATTGTCACTACTTCCCTTACTTTAGAAGGCATGATCATAATATTCAGGACTACATCATCTTCAAATATATTTCTCAAGGCATGGTTGATTCTAGGCATGTGTCATTAGAAAAAACACTAGAGAAGTTGGAATGCACAAGAATTGTCCAATCAAAATAAGATAATGGTTGGAAAAATGTTTCTTCCATTCATGAACAAAAGTTCAAAAACTAGATGACTCGGAAAACAATTGATTGAGCTCATCCCACCATGGTAGAACAGTTTTACATACCCAAAATACATCCACAACTACAAGAGGAAACCTAAAAAATTCCTCCTAAGGGTGGGCATGACCACCAGAAGTAGGAAGAAATAGAAGGGGGGATTCATATTATACTCCAATAAAAGCTCTAACTCTTGAAGATTTCATCATGACGACATCAAATGAACATGCAATTCCCCCAGAAAATGAAATCATCCCCATACAATGATCTCATATTTTCTTCATTAAATTTTATAAAAATAGAAAAACCCTCATATGATGATGAATATGAATCAGGATATGAGTTTCTTACACATAACTGGGTAATGGGAAGTTGTATGTGTCAGAACTAAGGATATAGGGGACATCATGGATGTGGTCAGACACAATATTTTAGACATATGAGCATGGATAGAATATATGAAAGAGAAACCCATGAGAAATAACCCTAGTTGGACCCAAATTGGTAGGGAGGTTCCCCGACCCTTCATGTAGTCATCTGCACTCCATTATCTTGCATGACTGCCTAGTAGTGATTCAATTATATAATCAACCCAAAAAACTGGGAAGGCCGACATGACCGACACCACTAACTGTTGTCATTCCCTAGATTTCTTCGTAGTAAATAGTATCATCCACCTCATGTTCCTCATCTCCTGATCCATATTCACAAGATTAACACCATATAGTGAAGAACCTACCTTTTTCAAAAAGTACGATGTTCTAAAATAGATAGCAATTTTACCATCCAATGTCTCAATTCTCAATGTGGTCTATCTCTCATAAGACCTTTCAGAGGTACTTGGTAAATCCCTCCAGAGCCCATAGGATTTCAAAATAGAAGTCACTGTAACCAATGTCTATCAAGCAGAACCATATTGGCTGAATTCTAGGCTTCCATCTCAATCACTAATCTGAATCAGGAAGAGTTAACTCAAGGACACAACATACCATATATATTTTGTGAAAACTTGGTAATTTCATCTACCAAACAGACTAGAATGATAATGGATATGGGATCAACCTCATCCTAGTTAAAACCATAATACATTTGGGATAGGGAGAAAAGAATTTTACCCATGAAAATAAGACAATTCAAATGTATGATAAGCATGAGCATTGACCTCTAATGTTGTTAAAACATAAGGCTCAATTTGGTGGTCTCATGTTTTACCCTGAATTTAGGTTATCCATCAAGAAACAACACATAATTTTCTTCTTGGAATCCCTAGCTACACATCCATTTTTTTGTACCTTTAATATTCCATTAGTGTGAGAATTACCCGATCAATGGAATGGTTGGCATAATGCATGTGGAAAATAACACCTTTGAAACATGACTATTCACATATTTTCATGCGTATTTATACAAAAGGGAAGAAAAATACCAATGAAAAATGATGATATACAGGTTTTAGCCCCCAACGGATTAGGTATTGCCCCTATGAATCCCAAGAGTATGCACATCAACGACTATATTCTCATCATAAATCTGGTTTGGGACACCGATCTCATCCTAGAGGTCCAATCCTCTTCTGTCCCTAGTGATTGTGTGAAAGATAATCAGCTATGGTGTCTCTTTGTGATATCTCTAACAACAAGGGACGATAATGTCTCTTCTCATGGCCTCTTCCACCTTGATAGTGTAAAAGACTCCCCCGGATAGCCTTCTTCATCAGAAAAGATATCCACAGACTCAGAGAGGGAAGAAGATAAGGATGAACGTAGGAACACCCCTCCTTTATTTGGGGAAGGAGTCTCCACCACCATCAATGAGCTATTGAAAATAAACCCGAGAACATAATAAGACAATCGACTTTCTCTAATTTGTGCCTTCATTGACCTTGATGTGAAATTTATGTACATTTCATTTCTAAAGAAGGATTGATATGTGTTCTCTTGGAAATATATAAAAAATATCTGGACATAATTTTATTGTGTATACACACCATCTCAAATTACCTAAGGATAATCAAGGATTCAAGTAAGTATCCAGAAGGATGCACCCATATCATGGCACTAAAGTAGAGGAGGGTGTCAAAAAGTTTATCAAATACAACATTTTCCAAGAATTGAAATACAAAGGATGTCTTACCGACATCATCCTTATCATGAAAAAGGACATTTAGATTAAGGTCTCATTGATTTTAGAGGCCTTAACATATATTTTCCGAAGGTCGACTTGACAATTATGATCGCAAAACTCTTGATCGATGCAACTGCTAGATTCTAGTACCTTTCCATCATGGATGAGTACTCATGGTATAATCAGGTATTGATTTCAGCAGAGCATGGATATAACATAACCTTTAGAGCAGCTCAAGGGATATATTTCTATCATTTCACGCCCTTTGTCTTGAATAATGCTGGTGCCACATACAAATGAACCATGCACCATATATTTAAGCCATTCCTAGGAAAAATAGATTAATGTTATTTTAATTGCATGGTTATTAAATTACGATAATGATGATATCACTTCATGCATCTCTATACAGTCTTTGTCAAGATGTCATAGTACAATCTGATGGTGAATTCACTGAAATTCACTTTTTGGATAATGTCAGTGATGTTCCATTTCATTGTGGTACAGTACCATGGCATTGTTCTTGAATGTGAAAATACTAGTTCTATATTGGTAATGTCACCCACCTAAATATCAAATAACTAAGGGGGTTCTAATGAGACCTCACTTACATTTTATCGATTCACATCCATCATTCTCAAGATATCTATCCCTTTAACCAGGTTGATAATGAATATAATCACCTATAAATTGGATGAGGACTACCAAGAATACATTTAATGACTCATGTAGTACATTCTACACCCACTAGTCCAGATGACTTCGTTGGAAAGAAGGACACACATATTATATGTGGCTGCTATGAAATTCTCATTGGGATCCCTCCTCGCATTGAAAAATAGTGAGGGGAGAAAGAATAGTCTCTATTACCTTAATAATATGATGCTAGGTATTGAGAATAGATAATATAATGTTGATAATAATTTCCTTACACTCATCTTTGAATTGAAAATACCGATCCATTACATGAATAATTACAATGACCATCTAGTTTCTAATATTGATCCACTCATGTGAATCCTCGGCCATCTAATGTGAACTGAGCAAACAGACTGATGGTCAGTCATTGTCCTTCCATACGACATTCAGTTTATATAGAAAAAGTTAGAGATAGGGAAAGAAATGGATTATTTTATTACAACACATCCTACTTTAGAAAATAAATAGGTGGATACCATTCTTCTTGATGAGGAGGTCTTTTATGCCCATGACACTCCTCGGACATGGAAGATGTACATTGATAGCGCCTTTTAGTTTTCTGTCTACTCAATGATGGAAAACCCATATGTCAATCGGGTTAGACTAGGGATTGTATTTTTATCTCTAGACATTGTAGTTCCTCCATACTCATTCCCACTATACAACGGCTGAAAACATAATAAGGCCAAATATCGTTCCCTCATCTCTGGCTTGGAACTAGCCTTATAGATGTACTTATACTACCTTAATATCAAAGGGTATATAGAATTGGTGATAAAATAAATTGTGAATATAAAATCAAAAAGGAAGAATTTGGACTTCTAACTTACTAAATCTAGGGACTGATGATAGAATTTCCTTTTATGCTCGCATTGTATAATGTTCCCATATTGAAGAAAGATCTCCCTGACACACTATCTAATACTTCCATCATCCTAGATGACTCTGATAAGGGGGAAGCAATCTTCCAAATCACACAATGAATAATTTTCTCATTGATCATCATATGAAATATGAATGAAATCAATCATGTCAAACCACCCATGAGGATGATGAACAAGACACCACCTTATGATGGATGGATCCCATAATTAGTTATCTCCAAAATGGGACTCTCCCAATAGACTGACCCATTTGAAAATTTATTCAGCACCATGTAGAAAACATCACAATACATGATGGCCCAAATGAGTCGAAAGCCCTCTATAAATGTGGATTTTATGGAATCCTCTTCAGATGCACAATAGAAAGAGATATTTTTGTTGTTATGGATGAATTCAATGTAGGTTCTTGCAGCACTAATAATTTTTCGACTAGGCCCTCTAATTAAATCAGAAGTTTGGGGTATTGCTGAAAAACCTGATAAAATATTGCATTGAATTCACTGATAAAATTAATGCATGTATGATTCAGGAAAATTCCATCACCAACCCTCAAATTTTCTACATATAGAAAAATATTCTAGGTTGTTTTCTATTTAGGGAATGGATAGTGTGGAGACATATCCTCCTTCAACAACTATGCATTTTAATTACATCCTTACTGCTACCAAGTTCCATTCCAAATGGGTTGAGGAGATACCCCTCCAAAAAGTCGGGAATAATAATTTCATAATCTTTTTAAGTCCCATATCAACACTTTTTTTGGGGTCCTACACACAATATTAACAGAACATGACACAAAATTATCTTTTATGGAGTCGAAAGGATTGTACCAAGAGTACAATATTGAGTCCAATCACTCATATGGTAATAATGGAGTTGAAAATGGATAGATAAAGAACGTTAATAAGACTCTATCAAATATCATATAGAAAATAGTGAACATGTATAATATGTATTGTTCAAGAAATACCCTCCATGATTTATGGGCCTACAGTACCACTACACGTACTACCACATAGGCAACGCCATACACATTTGTGTACGAGACCATGTTTGAGTTACCCTTATAATTACACATTACTTCACTTAAAATATCCATTTTCTAACATATATCAGATGATGAACAATCGAATAAGTGGATAGATGAATTGGAATAAATATATGATAATAGGCTGGGTACACTATACAACCTATAGGTCCATTATAATTAGATAACATGTGCCTTCAATAAAATATTTTGTCTCTATTAATTCTTCTATAGAGAACAGGTGTTGGATCTCAGAACCCCAATGGTACTAGGTAAGAAGTCTCTAAAACTGGATCCCAAGTGGGAATTTCCTTATGTCATACATAAGTTCTATCATAATGGAGCCTAATCATTGGCCACCATGGATGCGGATCATGTCACACCTCCACGAAATGAAATATTTCTGAGGAAATAATTTCCATAGTTTTCATTAATAACCTCCAATTCCTAACTGTAGGAAATTAAACTATATGATATCCATGGTCATGACAACATGATGACAAACTGTACAGAGTTTTTTCAACCGACATGATGATAAACTACAAGGTTCTTCAATAATAATGTATGGATTGATTCCAACCATTGTAGGATATGTAATCACACATGAACTATTAAAAGTTTTGTTCTGAGCCACATCTTCATTTTTCCTTCATGTTAGAAGATTCATGTCCTTACTGCAAAATGTAAAACTACCCAACTAATGTCCTTACCTCCTAACATAAAACAGTACGACTAATGTCCTAACCACATGGAGCTAAAGTGCATTACTTATTTAGAACTATGTATAACTTTATTATAATTTTCCAATGAGATACATAGGGACACTTTAATCCTATATCTTTTTCTAGACACTACATGGTACAAAATTCAACTATTGTACCAACATATTCCTATGTATTGTGAGAGAACCCATTTTATTCCTTTTTTCTCACACTAATCATAGCTTACATGAGCATTAGAATTTCAGTAATAGATTCAACACATGATCGAGGTAGGAAAGAATTGTATAAGTCAATCATAGTTATAAATGAAAGACCATAAACGGCATTTCATATGTCTCTATTGAATGAAAAAAATTTCACAGTTCCTCATAAACAACATGTGTCTTGATTCCTGTCATCATAGGATATGTAGTGACACTTAGATCACTAATCCTGGGACCATCTAAAACAATAAATAGAAATAATTCCCACCCCTCCATATGGTATAGATTTTTTAATAGAGATTTTCTCATTTAAGAACTACATGTGACTTGATGCCCATCCTAACCAGATATGTAGTGACAACCAAATTTAATACTTTTTCCCCAGTCAAAACAGATAAATAAAAAATTCCACCTATTTTAGTACGGGTCATACCTGCATAGGTAAAATCATTAGGAACTACGTGTTGTGTGATTACCATCATCGTGGGATACATGGTGATGCCCAAAATTTCATTCCTATGCCCATCTACAATACCACCATTTCACATCACGGGACATACATCCTCACCACCAGACATTGAACAACATGTCCCTTCAGTACTATGTGTGTTTTGATTCATATTTTCATGAGATATGTAGTAAAACCCAGTCTTCTACCATTGGGAACAACTATGAAACTTCATTTATTTCACATCGGTTCCCACATCCTTTTCTCATGATTCTAAACTGCACAGGACTGCATCCTTACCACATGATGATAAATTTCATGGGATCACGTCCATACCACATAAGGATAAACTACAAGGAAAACATATTGGACACATGTTATTAAAACTTCACAACAAATATGTCATTACCAGATGAGATTAAAATATAAGGATAATATCCTTAACACATGGAATTAAATTTCATAGATAAATTCCCCACTAAAATAAGATACACTACATAGGACATCACCCATTTTACATTTATTATCAAAGGACTAAAATAGCCTTACCTTGGTCAACCAGAGTACGGGGTTGTTCTACCATCAATTAAATAACTTCAATACACATACCAAACATCATATTTAGAGAAACTTGATTATCATAAAATATTTAATATCCCATTGAAAAGAAAAGGTATCTATCTACATGGAAATGTTATCAATGAATTATTGTCTAAGATACACCCACTAGAGACATCATGGCACAATACAAAGAGCCTTATAATTCTTGTGAGCATGAAATCACTGAGGCAGAACTCACCCTGTAGAGAGATTTGTACCTCTCCCTATATGACATTCCCATATCATTACTCATTATTTGAGAACCTCAGGCAATGATTTAAAACATTTCAATCTCACACTCAGAAGGATGTTAGAGTTCTCTTGACCCTGTGTATCCTAAATAGGTTCTTGTGTAACGTCCACCATATTATGTTAAATATGTGAGAAAATAAACTATATCCTATGATGGTTCGAATTGAAAGACCTTAAACTTCAAGTTAAAGAGACATAAACACATGTTAAGTTGAAAACTCGCAAAGGGTGTCTTGGAAAAAAGGCATGTGTTCTCTCTCTAAACTCATCATCTCCAATGTTTGGAAAAAAAATATTGAGTGTAAATAAAAAGGAAAAAACTCATAGGTACTTCTCTATATCCCTAGTAAAATCCAATATATTCTCACTAGGCCCCCTTGGTTTATGAAAAAATACGATTAAATACTTCTCATATCTCCTGGCCACAAGAATTTGTTGGCTAGGTGGTGCCACAACTTATAGGGTTCTTGGACCCTTATTTATTCGTATATTTATTGTAAATCACACTTCATTATTTAATATACATTGGGTCATCAAAACCCATTTAATGAACTTAAAAGGAAAATTCATATCTCTACATTGACATTATATTGATATAGAAGGGATTAGAACCACCAACTAGAGACATATTGTCCCTATATAGTGGACTTGATATTTTTTGTGGGAATGACATCACCAGGGTAGAACCCATCACCTTAGACAATTTTGGGTCATTCTCGACATGACTATCCCATAAATCCCTCTGGACCAAATCGTTTTGGGATACAACTTACAATCCCTTTACCAAATAGTCAAAGTGGATTAAATACCATTGATTCTATGTCATCATGTTTTGAACCCTTTCTCAATATTGGAATGAGAAACTTCATTCCTGAACCTTTGATGGCCAACAATTTGTGATTTGAAACCACTTGGGGAAGGGTTCAGACTTGATAATATAAGAGTCAAATTTCCCCAGGGTTCTAGAACCATTCTTTGATTGATCAGTTCCACACCCAAACCTCTTCATCTATAATATTGAGTCTTTATAACCCTTTCATGGGCATCAAAAAAGAGTGGGGATCAACATTTCTTAGCCCTGATATTGATGTATACGAGATTTAACAAAAACTAGAATGGAATATAATCCTTGCAAGAAAGTGTTTTAGTACTTATGAGCCCTAGAGACACTATGGTGGAACCTTAAATCTCATGATTTCATGGGACATACACATTTTTTCCCCATATCACATTCACATACTCAAACACTTTGGTATTGATGTACAACAACCACATTCCAACTATCTAGGTGGACCTAGTTTCCCTAGTATTTCTCCTTAAACGATATTACTTCAATAAGTCTTCCATTAACATTGTAAATGAGTGGATATCATCTCTTCCTTTCCTTTCTATTGATGCATAATGGATTTAACCCGCCAGCTAAAGGCATATCTTCTTTGAAAGAGGGGAATTCCAATCCTCCAGATCCATGGAAACTCTATGGAAAAACCCAGTACCTCAGTGTATTTTCATTCATTCATAATAGGTCTTCTCTACATCCCATGACAGGAATAAATGGTGTAAACTAAAACACCCTAAACTAATACAATATCATGTCCACGCTAAAAGACCCTAAAAATCAACACCATGTATGAGTTTAAAGGTTCTAAAATAAATCATTATTAGGTATGAGGTAAAATACCATAAACAAAAGAATTATTTGGTCCCATATTAAAGACATAAACTAAAGAGATATAAGTCTGAACTAAAAATCCCTAAAATAAAACAATATAAAGTCTTAACTAAAAGACCCAAAACTAAATAAATATCAGGTTCGAGATAAAATACCATAATCTAAATAAATACTAGGAATGATCTAAATGATCTTAAACCAAAGAAATATCAAGTCTGAGATGAAAGACCATAAACTAAAGAAATATCATGTCTGAGCTAAAAGAACCTAAACTACAACAAAAATTTAATTTCGTCTCCAAGATCTTATAAGGATCATTATATGTCCTTGATAGTAATCATGTTATTCCCACCTAACCTATCAGATTCTAAAAAAGAAAGAGAAATCTCCCTCCAAGACACATATTTACCCATGTGCCATTCTACATATTAAGTACCCTTAGGATATTCAGAGAAGAATCGTAAATACGGAACCCCATGTTAGTAGAAATTCACGAGTACTTCTCGAGATAAATATGTTATTATTTAAAAATAAAAATTCAACAACTCCGATTTATGAAAAGGATGGATAACATTATAAATTTGAATAATATTATAAAAACAAAATATCATGCATATCATGAATAAAAGGAAAACTGACAACACATATAATGTTCAGGAAACCTACTAATTGATTCCATGCAAAAGAAGGAATCTCCAAATACTAGAGCCTCTCCTATGAATATAGGAGAAAAATAGAGACTGTAATATTACAACCCAACAATATCATATGATCAGAGGAGTTGATAAGTTTATAAAGTGTTTTCTCTATGGAGGCCACATACTAGAATAGTTGAGCAATATATTTAGTCTCAGCCTCTATGACATGTTGTTGCTCATCTGCTCTATTGATGACATCATGTCTAGATTTATCTAATAAAACAAATATTTCTTGCTGCTCCACTGTGGTCTTTCATTATATCTGAAGTGAATATTTAAAATGGGATAGTTCTACCTAGGGAAGGACTATTTAAAACTAAAGATGATTAATTTTATACTAGAGATGGTCAGATTCAATCTTCCTAGTATTGATAGTATCCTAGTGAGAACCCACCTCTATCTCATGTCGGGAAGCTTCATTCACAACTTCATCCCAATTCTACTTCACCGAAGAATAAGCCTCAGCTAATACCACCATAAATTCAAGGGCCCTCTATTATTCTCTCAAGTAAATCACCTCCATCACCTAAGAGTGATGAGAGGAATGGTAAAAACATTCAAAACCAAGGGTGGGGAACATGAATCAAAGATGACTCAAATAGTCCTTCAACCCCTACAATGGAGTTTCTAACACTAGAATTATCTCCACATCTATCACTGTATTGAAAAATATATAAATGAGGACCTAGGGGCTTGTTCTAGATTCATCTTCAGAACATAGACATATATGATGACTAGTTCGCTTAGATATAACGTCATACTCACATTTTTTTGATTATTATGGATGTGATATGGCCTCCTCATTAGTTGACATAGTCAGAAGGACCCCTAGGGAGAAGGTATCAAATTGGGTGAAGATGATACAAAAAGGGGTATAAGGGAGCATCTGTTACATGAAGAAAAATTTATTACCACAAGGCCTATGATGAAAGAATGTTTGAATCAGTCTAGATAATGGAGTAGTTGGTGAAAATAAGGTCTCTCGTACACCCTCTATATATGCAATTTCATGGAATACAAAGAGTCATCCAGATGAATAGACATCATCTAGTACACCAGTTCATGATATATCAAAAGTCATAGGTGGGCATTAACATTCCTCATAACTAATCCCTTATCTCCCCTAACATTTCTATTCAGTGGGTCATTTGTTGACACCCACAAATGAGCATAAACAAATTCACAAAGGTGAAATACATGAATATTGTATTATTTCCCCCAAAAAATAAAGGAAAAAAGAATGTTTTCGAGACCCACGATTCACGAAATCCTATATGATACTTTAGATCTCATAACCATTATAGGGTCACATAAATGGACTATGTACAGTTCATAGCCTATAGAGGATCCCATGGGGACCCTTTTGAAATGTCCACCTAATATAAAAAAGGATACCTGGACAATTAATGATCATGCAATGGTATACGAATGTTTTTCCTCAGGCCATGTGGTTTTTCACCAGTGATCACCTGAAAAACCATTCAAAATTTCATTGAAAATAAGAGAAAATTTCTGAGAGACAGGATCCTCTTGTTTTCATAAAGATAACACAATGCATCCATGATGGGGAGGATGATCATCTATTACAAATTATAATAAAACTCATGATATCCCATTCAATTGTATAATAACACAATGGAAATACTGGGGAGGATGTCGAAACATATCATAATCCCTATATTTTATACAAAGCACCTCTAAGGATCTAAAAGACATTGTTATAATCTATTGACTTTTACACCTTCAATTTTTAATTCCTTTTGAAAGGGTTATCCTCAAATCATGAAACACCCACCATCTTATTATCCCCATCTTGTGAAGAGCCTCAGTTATGTCCAAGTGACTTCATGCTCTTCCTTTGGCTCGAAAAGGGAAGGAGGTGAGAGCCTCTTACTATTGTAAAACCTCTAAGACATGACATGGATATCTGTGATATGGTCTCCCAAGACACATGGACATGAAACCCTAATCCCATGAAGGCCCCCTAAAAATACATTCTTATCTCATGGAAAGTCCCAGAAAAGTAACCCAAGATCACATGAAGGACTTTCAACAGGAATCTTGGTATCAGGAAAGCCCTTGGACCAGTCAATATGACAATATGGATGTCCATTTTGGTATTCAAATAATTATACAAGTCCTCATTAATTGTAAATAATAAAATATTGGGGGAATTGTTTGTATGGAATCATGGTTGCTAAAAATCTAGAGATACTCTCAAAAGCTGTCAATGATAGAGACTGATGGAGATGAATGGTGCCAAATCCCTTTTTTTAATCCATCCATGATTCATGCGATATATGAGGTGAAAACTGGAGAACAATAGTGGTTGTGAGGAATATAAATTATCCACTATATTATGAAAAAAGAACACATCTAGACCACTACTATGCACAGAAGATGTCTTGATGTCTCATACTAGTGCTAGAGAGGATTTCATGGAGTGGTTGATCTTGCAATCAGAACAGATTCTCATCTCGTAAGATCTAGGTAGAAACAAACATGATCATGCAGAATTAATAAACACTTATTGTGATCATCCTAGATCATGTGATAGACCTCTAGTAGGACACAAAATGGACATCCTCGCACACCTGTTAGATCACACGAGACTTAAAAACAAGATAACACTGAACAAATATAACACATTCACTTGTATAAATGTTAGAAAAAAGACTAAATAAGGGAGACATAAGATAAATAACATATACACTAATTCTTCTGAGCTTTGCGTGAGCCATCCAGTACATGTGAAAACACTAGGAAATGTCACCCATATCATATAGAACTCCTTTGGTATAAAATTCGAATCATGTAAATTATTGTTTACATATAAATTCAAGTCAACTGGTTCCCCCATGGCATGGAGCATAGGTATCGTAATGCCATCCAAGATCTCCATCCTTGTCTTGTGTTTCTCTTTAGGCATTTTGACTGACACAAATGGCAAAGTAATTTCATGTCAGCCGAGTTTTATGGTACCGCCTGAGCATGTCAACTCACTGTCAAGACTCCCTTCGAGCATGATAGACAAGTCTCGCAGTGCCTATAGATATTTCATCCAAGACATTATACAACCTCAGAGGAATGTCATAATGACTCTCACGACACCCTCCAAAAGTGATATCTAAATCTCACAACAACACCAAGGTGAGTCAAATGGGTTATGCGACACCCTCCAGATAGGGAAACCAAGTTATGTGCTGGCCTCTAGAGAAATATGGCCAGGTCGTTCATGGTCTTATGGATGAGTCAACCTTGTTCAAGTGTTTACCCTTAGACATTTTATCTAGGATACACAATGTCACTTGGAAGAGTCAACTGAATTACATAAATTCCCTTTGACATGTTAGGAAGAAATTCACTTACATATCAGCTAGAAAACCAAGGAATGGTTAGTAGGAAATTGATGCATGAAAGGTCGTAAAGTAGGCAAGGTCAATAGGGAACCCCGTGATTTGTAAATTTTGTTTATCCTAGGTGTGTATGCCCCATATATAAGGACAACATAATTGTGTAATCTCGGACCATCAAACTATGATGCCTTTGATTACGACAATAAACATGATATGTAGGATGCCTCCACAAGGCCTGAGCTTCAAATCAACCATCCAGAGGGATATCTTAATACATATGTCCCAAGTCAATAAGTAGTGCAATTAATAATTTTTTAACCCATGTTATCACAAAGAGAATACCTAACATTGTCGTTGGGATGTGAAATAACCAAATAATTTTCACCATAAGTCTCTATAAGTACATTGGAGTCCATAATGTGCAATCCCGAACCTACAGAATAATACAACATGTCCCACATAGGTACATCTTTTTGTAAGCCCCAACTCAACTAAAGTATGATGAATCTGATTCATACCATAATCAGGATACATAGGAATCCTCTTTAAGACCCGATATCAATTTTAAAGATCCCATGGGAAATCCCAACAAATGATCCCCCGCATCCAAAAGAAATGAGAATGGTTATTTTCCATCCCTTATTTCTCGCTCTGATCTTAGCTCACATGCTCTTAGGGAGTCACAAAAAAATCATTGGCATTTTGAATATCCACCATTCAAGGGAATTTTAGCATGTAATCAGAAATTATTGGTAGGAAATTTACCTCACACATATGATGATATCTACCTTGTGTCTAGTCACATTGGCTGGATCGAACTATGATAAGTCTAAATCCTACCATAACAAGGTTATTTAGGATATATCCTCATGACTCAATCTAAAATATCTAGCACCCAACATCACATACATATATCTTATCCAACTAATGTTAAAATTGATGGGTTTTATTGAAATTCATGGGTTTTGATTTTGACAATAACCATGATATATATGACGACCCATAATGGTCCAATCCCCTCCTAAAAATATTAACTACCTCTCGTCATAGAAGAAAATTTTCAATCATTTTTTTGTTCGACTTCAACATATATGGAATCTATTAATTACTAGGAAATAGATGAAGAACCTTTGATATATAAAGATGTATTCAAAAAGGATATTCCCCCTTTCTATTGTTAATAAATGATATCTAAACTAAAATAATTTTGATAAGGAAACTAGTTTTGTACTTGGATTAGGATGAGATTATTGAACATATATTATATCTATAAGAGAGTCATAGAGTAGGAAAAAATTCCCCTATATAAGGTGTGATTATCCCAACTTCCCATCCTCTCGACCAATGTCAGTCCCTATGTTTTATTGTGTAAAAACCCCAATTGTCCTCCATTCATTGGATAATAGGTCCATAGTAAGACATGAATGGAGGATCCATTTATAGTGTGTTAAGAATGAAAACAAATTTATGTTAATGATAGGGAAAAATTTCACATACCCCACAATTAACCACCAGGTCCAACCGAACCCACCTCAATGAGGGTTATCCTGGCCACCTATTAATCCATTGAAACAAACACTGTTTGTGGAATATTTTTCTTAATTGAGTTTCATCTCATATAATATAATCCACTATATTTTATTGAATGGTTTATGATAATTTTTTATATGGATGTTTTAGTTTGATACCATTCATAATTTATAGATAAAGGATTGACATTTCATATTCTAGATTTTCAATTTGAATGTTTATAATGTTTATGTCTCACTATTTCATATGATGAATGCATTGTACTTAGTATGTGATGTGTGGGGACCACTAAAACCCCGTTATGCATAGGTAGGTGTCTTGAGGAAACTATTTTTGGTATTTTATGAGGACTTACCCATTTATGAACAATGTATTTTCCAAATACTTGATAGTTTGTTTATGGTTCCCAAAATTAAGCATTCCCTCATTATGAGATTAGTTATTGATATTTCATTTGATTATTCAACTAGTATAATATCCATGGTTATGTTTTCCAGCTAATGTGATTATTTGAATGGTGTGTATTTAAATTATTTACCTTTCAATATTTTTTATACCATATTTACTCATAGCTTCCACTGTTCGCTTATCCTTACTAAGAATTTGAGAAAAATGATTTTTGATGTTTCATTTTTTCACCGGATTCTAGGAAGTATAATATGACTGATATTCAGGGTTACATAAAGGAAAAATAATGGTAGACTCAATGAAATTACATGTCTATTTTATGTTTTAAAATGTAATGTTGATTTCATGTATGTATCCATTTTAATGAGACTACTAAAATACTCAGTCCATAAATATGTGATTCCTTTTATCTTATGCCAATATATTAATATAAGCCATTGACTCTGTGATTCTTGGTTCGAGGTCTTTATAAGGAACCCACTCATCATATACCTCTTGAGTTCTGAAAATTCTATATCATTTATTCCTAACTTACCTAAATAAATTGGGAACTCTAATACCATTTTTCATGAACCAATAATGGAAAACATAATACATCACCCGATCTGTCCTGTGAAAAGGCCTAAAGTGTGTTATTTCTTTCCCTGTGTTGGAAACAAGTGGTGGGGGAATCAAAACACACCATATGGAAATGATATATCCATTTATATAATAATAATCAATGGGAATAACTTCACTAAAACTAAATCATTTTGATTCTATATGTTATATATGTATGTATATGATATAATAGTTTTAGATATAAAGTAAAAAAAATCATAACCTAAAAAAATAACCATTTATAATTTAAAATACTATATAATAAGAGAATATATAACTAGTTTAAGAGATAATGAAAGTAAACATAGGTTCAAAGTGGTTGATACATAAATGTATCAAGATAAACCATAAACCAAACCACCACCCAACCATTACTGTGTGACCTGAGGTCACCTCGACATCCCAAATTATTGACAACATATTTGTGTGAGATCAGGACTTGAGCATATACATAAATACATAAGGACTACTTACACACCATTGTGTGTGTATAGGGGTTATGATAAACATGAAGAGTAAGGTTTCACCAAATAATATATGAAATCCTTTTGTAATACAATCTAATAATTATTTATTTAAAAAAACTTATGAATTAACCTTTTTAAATTTTTTGAAATAAAAAAACTAAAAACATATAATAAAACTGTTATATAAAACTCAAATAACACTTGAAAAGTAAAATGTTAAATTGTTGTAATTATATTTTAAATCATTTTAAAATTTAATTAATATAACGCACTCATTTCAAAGTAAATATATTTAGATTCATTAAAATTCCTTCTATCACCAATAGTTTTAAAAACATTTTTTATTACAAAAGAAACCAAAATATAAATAACCTAACACCAACATTTTCATGTCGATATTCATGAATTTGAGAATGGATAAGAGTGGATATAGAACCCCAAAATCTAGAAGAAAATACTACAAGGATTTAAATGAAAAACAGAAAAAACATTAATGAGGAATGCATAATAAAAAGTCTTAACCATGAGAATGGTTAAACTGCCATAAAATGATCACATAATATCTGTGATGATGAAAAATAAACACTAATGAAATTAATATAAATAAGAAACACCAATATATAAAATAATGTCTAGAAATAAATTTAATGCCTTATAATAGTTTAAAGATGAAATAAAAACCATGAGAATACATATCAATCAAGCATTATTGGGACCCTACATTAAATAACGTAATAGAAAACATAGGGTTCTTATAATATCTTGATGATCAAACCAATATTATATTGCCATAACAGGATATATCCATTCATATAACAAATCCACTAGGGGTAATAATGAGTTTTTCTAGTGGTGATTACATCCATTTCATGACATTGACTAGTTGGTAAGGGAAATTACATTATTAGGGAGAGCATAACAAATTCCTAAAAGTACTTATCATAGTCATACCACCTAAACATCCGAGTCTCCCATTAATAAATCTATGTTATGTGAATTTTTTTACACATTTCAATAAAATATTCCAGTGACCAAATATAAGAAAAATTTTATAATATTAATATATCATATATTTTCTCTAAACCCTTTAATGAGAATCCACTTTTTTATTTGTATATGAAATAAACCACACTCAATTTAATCTCAAAAGATATAAAAACTCATATAAATCATATTAAAATGAGTCTTGAATCAATGTTTAAGATTTTATTAATAATTAATTTCATATAAATTGAAAAATAAACCTTACACTTTAAATAATTCTTGGAGAACATGGAAACCACATTTGAAAAAAAACCTTGTTTTGACTGAAAATATCAATTTCCTCAAGGATAATCACAATCATTGAATAATCACAACCAAAATTTATTACTATAAATTAAAAATTCATTAAAATATATATAAAAAGTAATAATATTAGCCAATATATACATATAACACATGAATATGATAAAGTGATGAAATAAAATCAATTAAATATACATTTATACCCAAGAAACACCTAAAACTATTTTATATTCCGTAAAGTCACAAAATATTACACGTGACCACATTTAAAAATAGTATAGATGTCAAAAACCACAATTTAATTACTAATTATTTTGAACATAACCTCTTAGTATTTTTTATCAGACACATAATGTGCATTGCTATCTATTCAGGGTGTTTATAACATTGAATATACTTAACAACCCCTTTCTGTATCAATATTTGAACACCCCAATACAAGAAACCAACATAACTTTATCAACACTTGAATATATTAGTGTATATTATTTAAAAATTAGGTTTTGACATCCCAAGCACCCTTAGAAATCCAAATAAATTGTATATATTAAAAACATATACATTAAAAAATGGTAATTTATTCCACCTCTGATGAAAAATGGTCAAATATACCTCCATAGGAGCTTCACATGCCCTAGAAATCAAAATTTACATGTTTAGACTAACTTAAGACATGAGGTTAAATGAAAATTTATATTAGGGTTTAGAGTATAACAATCCAAACTCCAATACATTAGAGATAGTGGATAATTAATTACATTGGAATATAATAAAAAAAATAAATTCGAAACTTTAATTCGGTATTATTCTGAATATTGATACATAAATTACATTATATTGAAACATTATGGTACATCAATTGAATGCATGAAAACATTATTATTTTTTCCTATATATCCATATGTCACATTTAATAATTTTCATGGATTCATAAATAAAGTAGTAATTGATATAAAGGTGTTAGCTCTGAAGCTTAGTAAGGGGTGGTGTACAATAAAAGATATCATAGGATAAGAATGACATACATATTATGAAGGAAATAAATAAGTTAAATAATTCCATATAAAATGAAACTATGAGCACAAAATATCCATGGGTAACCTAATAATAAATAAATATAAGTATAATAATGACTTATCTCAGAGTGATGAGATTGATAATGCATCACATTATAAACATACCATAATGGTCTAAGGACTATAAATAACATATATTTACTTATGGAATAAACTAAATACTTATACTATTTTGTCTCATGAGACTTAATGGCACATTAAGGAGTTATATAATTTGGGGACCCACCCATCACATTATAAGTACAGTTCATTCATCATAAAAAGATAGTGGATAAATAAAATATATCATAATATTCCAAAAGGAACCCCATATATAATTATGTCAAAGAATTAAAAAAATTCATAAGTAAGTAATAGATATACAAAATATCAATATTTCAACATTAAATGGAATGATATTTCAATATAGTTGAAATTTCTAGTAATAAACTTAGAAACTATAGAATATTCAATATTCAATAAAGATTCCCATTATTAAAGGGATGATAATGATGTATTTATTCATGGTACTCTCATGGTTGAAGATATAATTATTAAATAATCACTAAATATAATTGTTTTCAACGGGGTGAGGATAAATAAATTATTGAATATTAACTTCAAAATTTAGGTGTTTATAACACACATTTTTTGTATGCATTATGGGTACAAAATTGCCTTATGAAAAACATAAATATTGACATTATTTAATCTCAAAACGAACACCTATGCTAAAAATTAGTTGATTCCATTTGGGACATGATAGAGGGTTCCATATATATGTCATAGTCATCAGTCCATAAATATAATATCCTCTTGGAATTAACATGTAAATTATACCAAAAATACATTATATACATATATATGGATTTTTTGAAATTGGAGTTTGTGGATATGAGAATGTTTAGTCATTATAAAATATTATAATCATGAGATAAAGAGAGGGAATGGTGATATAAAATTGATAATATGGTTTGAGATTTGTAATAATGAATCTTAATAACATTTGTAATTGAAAATAAAATGAATTGTAAAGGATTATATAAATAATGGAATAAAAAAGAAAAGGAACATTACTATTTCAAGGTAGCTTCTTTAAGGTATAAATGTTATAAAAGCATGAAAGGAATAATGTTTTTAGCCATTTTTTTAAATAATTGGATAATTTAGCTATGATTTATTCCATGTTTTAAAATGTGGCTAATTTTTTATTTTAACTACATTTTTAGAAAATCATTTCTAATTTACCCACATTTTTTATACATTTTTTTAAAACATCACATATTTACTTTTCCCAACACATTTAAAACATTATTTAATTAAATAATAAATTAAAAGGTATTTATTATATATATATATACATATACACACACAAACACAAACTCAGATATATGAATATATATATATATTAATTTACACATTAATCTACATATAAATAAATAAAATATTAAGTATAGTTAATTAATATACAAATACAAATATGTATATTATTACACATATTATTTTATTATTGATCTATTAGGGCCCTCATGATTTTAAATAAGTTAAAAGTGTTGGTAATAGTTTTTGGAACAACATAGAAGATCAAAAAGATAAGTGTCTAGATAGATTTTTGTAAAAGTAAAGAATCTCACATCGTATCCAGGATATTTCACATGGAAATCAAAATGCTACATGAAAGACAATGATTCATATAGAGGAATAATAAATTTATGAATCAACACACGCCAAAAAAATTATTGTTTGAAGAATGTGACATTTATCTTCGACCCCTTGCAATAGAAATTAGTTGGTAGAGTGATTAAGTGAAATCCCCCCCCCCCCACCGATGAAATTATTTTGCAGAGAGAGGTGATGGTATTCCAATATCTGAATACTAAATTCCCTTGAAGTGTAATGTGGCCATATTTTAACTCCTCATAACATATCATGTACCTTGTGGTTGACCATTTTTGGATAGTAATTTATTCGACAAAGCCAGTAAATACTCGATTACTTCCCAAAAAATATAGAGAGAGGGACCATGAGTGAGAGGAAACAATTTGGATTCATTAATTAGTATGAATATTTTACATTACCAAAAACTACATATAATTTTTTTCATCACACAGGAATAGATACTAATTTTTATGAATCCCATTTTAAAATGATCCTATCCACAATGAAATACATTACATAAGGATATTCCAAAGTTTTCATTTATAAAGGATGGACTATACTTCATGAAAAAACCCTTTGTGGTGTCCCCTATTTTTCATTACAAGACTTCTATATAAGAAAAGTGAACCGAAGGGTATTTACCTCCCCAATATCAGTTATTTTCTCTCATATAGAATTTGGATCTATCATAACATCTCCTAGTAGTGCCCAAACATTCCCATCTCATTAATACTAAAATCAATGGGTGATTAGGAAAGCCCCCCCTCTACATCCACTAGATCTACATTAACAGGGAATAGGGAAGACCATCATTCCCTATTTTGATATTTAATTCCTTTAGTAATGGTTTTCCCCACTAATCCTTCCTAGATGATGTGGTCTTAATGTTGTTTTAAATCATGCACCCCTTGGTAATGAGGGCCCCAATACGAAATGTAGTGTTGGTATTCCTATCAGTATAAGAATTGATGGTTACTTATTTCATGAAACCTAAAATGTAGAAAAAATATTGAAGTATACGTGTGTCTTATTTTCCAATCATCATATGTGTAAGACTATTTATAGAGTTTATAAATAAAGTGGAAAATGGGAATGTGTATCCCTATTAGACTACTCCACAAGTATTTCTTCTAGATATCCCTTTGTATCCTATCTCTTATCTATTAGTAGACAAGAAGTGAATTTTAGTTTGTCAAAACTCATGATTTAAGGACCTATCATTTTTTAAAGAATTTTATATCCCTCCTAACATCCAGATATCCTCCATCATCCACTAGTGGATGAGAGAGGAAATAAGATTATGGTATTTTAGTTCCAATTTAAGTCTTATACAAACCCAATTATGTGATCTGGATTATTTTTTACTATGTATTGTTTCTCACAATGATTAAGACTCAAGAATGATTAGATATATATGATTAGAATACAACTAGCATAATAAAAACACTTCCCTCAATGATGTTATTAGATTTACATCCCAACTTATGTTATAGGAAAACATAAATGTGTAATCCCCATTAAATCATATGTTTTCATAACATTCAATAAATAGAAATCCCCATAGAATGATCTTAAAATACATGGCCAATGTCATTAATACATGATGTTAAGCTGCATGGTATGGTCGTACCACACCACCATTAACCATTTAACACAAACTACATTGACTTTGAGACATGTATCAATGAGATATGTAGGATACAACCCTAAAGTTCAAAACCAACAACATTTCCATATTACCATATCTATCATCCCATATTCCTAATAAGCCCATTCCCCCACTCAGAGGGACATATTCCATTGAGTCTTGCCATCACATGCTAATTGGGCTATACTCATAGTGGGAACCATCTTCACAAGGTGACATTACTTTTAGGTTCAATACAATATCAAAGGAATACTCATGGATAATCCCCCACACTAAAAAAATATTCTAATATATTGAATAGTCATCCTTAACATGTGACATTAAACAACATAGATCGATCTTTGTCACATGATCATAAAAGGTATTATGTTCCCTATTTAGTGGCACATAGTAACATGGGTTCTAATTCATTTCACAAGGATACAAGGAATGCCTTACCATTGGTTTAATCCGAACACTAACAAAATCACTAACTTCCTGGATGGATATAAACTAGACATTTCTAAATTGTGTGGAGTTAAAATAAATTTCCCTATAAACATAACACAGACATGTTTTAATGAAACAATATGGAGATCCTAAGATACAAATAGATGACACCAATGATGAATAAACTTTGATGCATATAGATCTTTATGTATATGAAATACCTATGATGCATACAGATGTTCACATTGAGACATGTTAATAACAAATATCTAACATTGGTGATCACTAATCCCCCATTAGGATTTTTGATATATTCAAGAACATGACCTACATCTATAAGAGAGTCTTAGAGAAGTTAATAATTTTTCTTAAATAGGGTGCGATGATACACAAATCCTCTCCTCTAAAATAATTCTAGTTCTTAGGAATCATTGGAATTATTACCATGAGAAAGATTTCCTTTTAAAATCATATCTATAACATTTCATAGAGATAGGTGTTGTTGGGTGTTTCTGGTTACTTGAATATTCCCCATTAGATGCAGTATGAAGAATATTAGTTAATCCCCATGAATGATTTACTAAAACCCCTTCTAGTTGAAATAAATAGTTAACTAATATAAATCATTCATTAACTAAATAAACTTATTTTAAAATACATGAGGCCATTTTTGGGGTATTTTGTGAAAGAAAAATAGACCCAATGTGGATCACTTGATGTATTCATCCATTCATGCTTTTATTTACATGAGGTTCTACTATTTGGGTTTTATTAATTTTGATTATTTTTTAAACCACAAAATCCACTCTAACTCTCTTCTATCAAAATGGAATACAACCAATAATGGAGAATATATTCACTAATAGTCATATGGAATGGGTCCTCATAGAACTAGAGGACATTGTGGTTCACCCAACACCTTCAGCATTAGGTGGTAAATGAACATACATGGGAATAATACATGAGTATTAGTATCCTAAAATGGGTTTTTTATATGAAAAACTTATGGAAATTACGTCCCAAAAACCATATAAACAAAACAAATGGTTCTGAGGAAACAAATTAGAATAGTCACCATTTCGATACGTTTAGGATCCTATCCCTAAAAAATAGTAATTACCTCCCTTATATAAGGGAGGTAAATAATCAGCTTGAAAATGTACTTAAAACAATACATGAATCACCTATAAAGTCTTCGTCCAACAAATAAATACCATCAACAACATGTGAGAACAATCCCTGAGCATCCAACTGAGGGTGCAACCCCCTGGGTCCAAAATAAGGTTAATTAGACTTGAGCACCTAGTAAATACAATGAATGGTGTAATACCATCATAAATTGGATGTGGGAACACATCATAACATATACCAATAAAGTGTTACAAAATACTATGGAGGATACCAATGAGCAGGAAAACTTTATTGTCTTCTCCCAGTAAGCTTGCCTCAATATTCTAAGAGTACCCCAATAATCATGTCATCATATACCAAAAATAAATAGGGGTAGTCATAGATTCATTCCCCCAATAACAAATATCATCATTATATTTGGAAATAAATTTGATGAAAATTGTAGGTACACATTCCTATTACAAAAAAGGAATAAGGTCACATTCTTTTTTTAGCTGTAAAATACCGTCAACAAATTCTGTCGATAATATAGGGGAAGGCTTACATACATGTCAACATTCTACAAATCTATAAAAATATCTTAGAGGTAGTAGTGGTTTAGGGATATACACATATTTATACCCCCAAAATCATATAATATTATCAATACAAATCATGGGCTACTAAGAAACATTAAAAAATAATTTTCCCCACCTAGAATGGTCATTGGAACAACCCAAAAATAGACGAACTACCAGATCATGCACACATTATCATTACAATTAAAGATCATCGACCTGTTCCAATTACTACATCAAGGTAGGCACATATTCCAACCAAAAACGTAAATTTTTTTTGGAAGATTTCCAAACCAACAAAAAACTTTCCAATGAAATCATTTATACATGGAAGTCGCAGTTCACAACATGACACTCCAACTACCTAATAGAGAATATATTAAAAGAATTATCCCTAAGGGAAATATGAAGTACAAAATATGATCAAACCCCTAATATGATTATTTTTGAGTTCTTTAGTCCCTTAAAAAATTTTAATTGCATCCCATGACCCTACTAGCACATTTCTATATCAGGAAAGAATCAGTTATAGTTGTGTAGTTCCTCCCTATACATTTACTACATGTAGATCTGGAGGTCCTCCCTTGAGAATTTAAGGGAAAGATATTCTTCATGGAAATATTGAAAATTATTTGGGGATATTTTCTCTTGATAAGAAATTTTGAATCCATCATCATGGTCAAATTATAAAATGAAAATAAGTTTTCCACCTTTGATTTTCCACCATAAACATCCTCCAGAGGGAATATATCACATCGTACCTCCATGTATCTGGATACTTAACCATAATGGTAGTCCTGCCTCTGATGGTCTTCACTATTGATTTACTACCCATAGTTATATTTTGTTTCATCCATAAGGTACTCCCCTTTAGTAATTAATTATGACAAAGGCCTCAGATGATAAGGCAAGTAAGAGAATGTGGACAGTTATCTATGATTCCTTATCTTTGAGATGATAAATTATTTCTCTTTTGTAGGTAATCCCAAGAAAAAATTCATTCCAAAAACCATCATCATGAATCATATCTTCCACTATAACAAAAAATATTTTTATAAACTATTTTTATTGTTGAAATATTGCGGTAAGCAAAAACATTGTTCAGTGAAAGTGAAGGAATCTCTCATAGAAGATGCAGAAAAACCCTTGATTATGGAGAGAACACTATCCCAATACAATATATTAGTCCTTTTTTAGTATTTGGATACCTATAAGTATATAATTCCTAATAAATTTTCAAAGAAATTTGTGAATCAAATTTATATATATCAATAGATAAACCACCATAAATTAATAGTGATACTCATATCTTATAAAGGATATGTAAGTCAAATATAGAAAATATAATATTTTTTCTAATAGATTGAGTTTTATACTCTTTTGAGGGAACTGTAACACATTCAACCTAGACCCCCAGATCCGGTGAATTATTTTATTACATTGGAATTATTGCAAGAAATCAGATCCTAATGGACTGAATCGTTTAGCTATTTTTGAAGACTAGATTACATACATGATACCCATTATACAAGGGAAAATAAAATTAATCATAACAAATGTAAAATATCATCATCCTTGAAACTCATTAAAAGGATTCCTCTTCATACTATAGGGAATGGAAACATAAAAAGGGTGATCGAAAATGCTTGAAAAGTGTAAATAATGTAGATAAAATAAGGAATTAGTGAGGATAAATTAACTTGGAAGGGTAAATAATTGATAAAAAATTCCATTCAAAAAACATGATAAGGCATAATCAATATGGCTAGGTGAGTATGTAAATAAACATTACATTTAATCATTAAAATAATATTTAAATTAATCCATAGGTTTTATCATATGAAAACATTACAGAATATAAAAATAATAACTGAAATATCTATGAGGGAATTTTTTAGTTTTTCGATGTCATGTCCAATGAAAAAATAAAACCTATAGGTCATGGGATTTCACAAGATTATTAAAAATAATATGTAGAAACCCATTTAATTTTGTCAAATTATTTCTATTAGGAGAATCTATTGATTCTTTGAGGGGTTATATAAATTCTAGGCACCACATGTAATTTCCAGTATAAAGAATTACGCATATCCTGAAAGCAACTTTATTAATAAACATTATGCCTTATCAAATATCAGTATCGAATGAAGAATACATATTTATCAATATTTTCCCTGATAATACTATAATTTTCAAAGTAATAACCATATATAAAAATTGTATATAGTATAGGAAATAATAATATCCATCACTAAATAATGATGAAAATTAATAAAATTTCCAATGAAAATTATTACAATAAAGTGATTGTTTCACAAGAAAGGTAACAATCATTAAAAAAGTTAGACTTCAAAGATAAAATTTTCCACTTTGTAGTTTTCATTGTAAAACCACTATGTTTTAAAATTAAAATTGAAACATAAATTACCATGAATTATGATTGAATAATTATATTAAATGATGAAGGGGAATTCTATATACTACATTAATGTAAATTAGGAAATAACATCAAATAAGCCTCAATTGAATGTAAATTGAGAGGAAATCCACTATCACTTTGTAATTAGTGGAATTATATGCCCCATAAAAGAATAAAATATAAAAAATTTAAATATCATGAGAATAAATAAATTCATGATATAACATGTATAAGGGATGTATATACAATTAACAAAAAGAATGAGAGGTTAATAAATCATATGTCCCCCTGAAATAAATGTCAGACGAGAAGAAAACTGTGACATTGCATTTTTTTGGATGTACGTACATTATCCTCATGTATAATAGTTTTAATAATGTTAATAAATTATAATAGAACCATAATCTTATTTATAATATCATATATTGACTATTTATATTATCTCATTACCAATTTGTTAATAATTTTCTATTTTAACTATTTTGGGTTTTAATTTCCTAGAATTTTCTGTATGTTTTAACTTGTTACGTTTCATTCATATTAATTTTATCATTATTTAATCATACTTATAATTAAAACCATTATTTTAGTATTAATATATATTTATTATATATTTATTTATAGTAATTCATAAAATTTATAGATAGTAAATTAAATACACCATTCATGGAAATGGTAGGTCGTATATACGCATGGACACTATTTCCATTTCATTTAAATATTAAAATCAAGAAAATTTATAAGATGTATATTATAATTAAATTATCATATTTATGTCCTATATTTCACATATTTTTATTAAAATCATACTTACTACATTCCATGTATAGTGTTAACGAATCACATCGCTTTGAGGAGGCTCTGTTCCACACATCCACAAATGATGATATCGTATTCCCAAAAAAAGGAAAGCATGAAGGTATGAGTCGTATAATAATTAAATAATCATAATGTAATTATAAACATATTATATATAATATATAAATTGTAAATACAACATTATTTCTAACATATAAAAGGTTTTAATTGGAATAACAAACAACATTGGATCGTGAGACGGTAGTCCACCGTACACACAAATGATAATTGCATATCCCATTTGAAGGATGTGTGTGAACATGTAGGAAAGTATCAAAGAATAAAAAAACACATTATATTTAATACTCTTAAGTTATTATATAATCATGTAATAATAATAATTAAATAGTTTGAAAAAGAATTAAAATTAAGGTGATTGTTGAAGAATATTATCTCATATTCAGGTAAATCCTTTTCGTTTATACCAGAAGACATCTTCAATTGGATTTATTCCCAAATGTAGGATTCTAGGACGAGGTTATGGAAGTTGGGAGCTTATTTAGGATGGTTTTAGATGATCTAGAATGATAACACTAGTGTGAGAAAGTGAGGTAGGAGTTTCCCTTTTATAATTGAGGTATGGGGAACTTTTTTAAACTCCCACAATAATAATTTAATATAAATTAATTTTCAATTAAAAATGGATAAAAAGTGATTTATTTATAATATAAGACTATTACGGTTCAAAATAATCTCATCTAATAATTTCTAGACATGTTTATGTCACATTCTTCTCCTTATCATTTGGATTTAGCCATCAGTTAAACCCTTTATCTCTTACCATGAAAACTTGGTTTATTACTCTATAAGGGTCAATATAGTTACTATAAAATACAATATATCCTAAATGATTCATGAATGAAATTTTCAACCTTATCCCAATTATTTGGATGAATTTTATATTTTATATAAAATTATATCATTTAATAAAATATATTTAATTTTAAAATATAAATAAAGGGAATTGTAACACTTTTCATTTAATGATTTTTTATATATCAAAACACAAGATAAATTTGAAAAAAACCTTTAATATATCCCTAATATGTCCAGGTGATCTATAAAATTTGTGGATGATAATAATTAAATTAAATTTATTTTATTTTATTGTTTTTAATATAATTTATTTTATATTTCTATTAATTAAATAGTTAATGCACCAACATCATATAAACCTTTAAGGTAATTATTTATTTCCTAAACAATAAAAATAAATATACTTGATTAATAAAAATATATATTATTTTAAATTAATATTTCCAATTTTTGTTATCTTCTGAATAATCACATATAAAAAATGTACTGCTTATTAAAAACATGACTATAACACATTATACATTCCTTAGAATACAATACTAAAAATGGGTTAATGTTATCCAAGTGGCCCCAAGAGGCCATAAAATAAGCCAAAGGATGGTTTGGGTAAAACATTTCTCATCTAATAAAAATAATACAAGTTTTATGGTAATTTTATAATACCTATAATGTTAGATTTTCCGTTAATTACCTAATTTACCCTTATCCATAGTAATTAAGAAAAATACTAAACATGATATTCATATTGTGAAAAAATAAAATCGAAACATTTAATAAATTTAGAAACTATGATTCAAAATAAAAATCTATTTACCAAAATTTAATAAACAAAATTGGCTGAAATTAATTTAGAATTATTCTCATTAATGGAATGATAAAAAATCTTTTTAAAGTGAAAATCATCAAAAGAAATAAATGTTTTTATATAAATATTCAATGTGAAGATGATTATAATGACATAAATTAGATTAAATAATAAATAATTGATCTAATTATACTTTTGAAAATTTAAAATTATAATTTCACACCTTAAATTATTTGGACTAAAAAATTTGTTTTAATTAAAATGTAATATTTTTTTCAATTAATAAATACATGAAACATATTAGAAAATACCAATTATTCAACCAAAGAAAATTTCTATATTCTAATTTTGAATATGAAGATAAGTTTTTAGAAAAAAATTTATAAAAGTCTCAAAAATGAAATTTTAAACAATTGCACAATCAAAATGCGATAAAACTATATTTTTATAAAAATACATGTTTTGTGCATAAAATGGAATTTGTTCTTATATCATGTCTCAAAAAACATAGGATGAGTATTAAAAAATATATTGAATATATATATATATATATATATTTCATTAATATAATCCAAAAAGCAATATTTTTTTATTTGATTATTATAATATGCACTTGTGCACATTTAAATAGTTTTTATAAAATTTTTCCCTTATATTACATTATTATTTATATTTATTTCTAATTAATTAGTAATCAATGAATTAAATAGTATATTTTCATAAGTTAGTTAATCCTATTCATAAACACCAATTTAATTTCTAGTATATAATTTCATTTAAAATAATAATAATAATAATAATTTTTTGGGGATCATCTATGCTTGGTGTTTCCTACAATATATCTTTTATAAAGGATTAAATTTAAAAATATAAATACCATAAAATATTTGGGTGTCACATTTTCCAATTCTTACATGAAATTCATCCTTATAATTTTTTAATCCGGTTTTAGTAACAATGTTTTGACTATTCAAGACACCTTATTGAAAATCTGCATTAGAACAATGTTAAATAAAGCTTCCACTTTATGATAAAAATGGGAAGTATGAAGGTCACATGATACAACACATACTACGATTCCATATAAGAAAACATGGTCATTTAATATAAAACTAACTATCAAGTTTTGATGTTGAGTGATAGTGAACAAGATCATGATAATGTTTGTTTTTTCATGTTTTAAGGCGTGGAAGGGGATTTTCTCGACAGTTTGATTTCTATGGGTTTTAAGGCCTTTCTCGATTACTCGCATCAGGTTTTCCATTGATTCATTCTTCCCAGGAAACTCACAAAAATTATCTTCTTTTTTTCTAAGTGCAGACTGGCTTTCCAAAGGCTGACATACATTTGGGTTTTCATGCCCAACGACTCTAGGGAGTCACATGGACTGAGTGGATGGGAGGTCAGAATCATCACAACATTTTGGGTGAAATTGTTGTTTACAATGGGACTCTATTATATATTAAATACATGTTCATGAAATCTTTCCCAAACATTGATATGGGATTGGATACCCCAGTGTCAAGGACGTGATTAAGAACATGTATCGATAGGGACTATCATGTGTATATCATGGGTTTTATATTGCTCTCTTATTTAGTCATTATGCTTTAGTCCATGGACATGTTCGAGCACACTATAGCTAATTGATGTCCATGGACATAGATGGTATCTATGGTGTAAGATTGAGAATCAATGAGTTTTCCTACGTATCCTGTGAAAATAGAAATCCAAACCCACATAGTTCAATCAATATTGATAAAGGTCTAATGATTCAACCTATCCATGAAATTTAATGTGATACAGTAAGGATGTGAATATTAGTCTGATACCTCAATGAGGATTCCTAAGGATCCTGTATAATCCAAGATATAGAGTCCACATAGTTCGTATAATGGGGGTTTGTGTCATGAGATATACAACAATAGAGGCCATATGCAGGGCTTATATGTACGAGACTTCCCTAGATTTCTGCATCTGAAATATGGCCCTTTGAGTGGGAATGGGATGTATTTGGACATTCATCCCAATGTTGAGGATCCTGTATTGGAGGAATTCTCATCATGCAATTAGTACAATCATCACTGGTCTATAGCCCCTATGAGCCATGCTCAGCCTGTGAAAAATGAAATAATGAAATATTAGACACAATACATGAGATAATATCCATAAATGACATAAAAACTAAAGTTTCTCTTTGAGAGGAATGATTACCCATATCATGGTGGAAATTGTGTGGGTCTTGAGCCATAGGAAGGTGTCCTAAAAATCCAATTTACGGTGGGAATCAGGGTTCTTGTAGTTCAGTTTTCCTTGAACCAGATGATGGGGACGTGGTAATTGAGGGAATGATTAGGGCTTATACAAAGAATGATACCCATGCATGAGTCCTCTTTACATCCACTAATGGATGAGGATAATGGAAGACCTATGGGAGTATTTAAACCTGTAATATAGGAATAATTACGATGGTAAGGTACTTACACCAAAGTGGATGCCAATTGAAGATCTGTCCATAGGAAGTCTTCCTATGTATATCAAATATGGTGGGAATCAGAGTTCTCGTAGTTCACTTCTCCCTTAGCCTACTGATGGGTTAAGGTTCATGATCCCACTTAGAGAAAGTAATAATGCCCCTAAGATTTTAGGAATGCTAGGGTATTTTACCAAAAAGGATTCCCTATAGACAAGAACATATTATATTATGTCAATAGTTGTGGCTTCTAGATTTTTTAGGGCTTACATTCTAAGGCTTTTCCATTAGTTGGGCCTTACACTCTAATACTACCCAATTGATCCATTATTATGCTCTTAGGATTCCCGATTGGTATACTGATATCATGTCGTTGATCGGGGATCACACTCTGTGGTAGCCAAATTGGTTAGGTATTACACTCTAAAACTATCCTTTGACATACACATATTATGTCATTGATTGCAGCTTACACATTGAGGTATCCTTTTAGTATACTCATTTATTATCCTCTGGAAGATTAAAGAGAGGTGGTGTTGACAATGTTGTTCAGTCTAAAAGCATGATATTATGAGGGTTACATGAGGGAGTTAACCTAGCTAATCGAGAACACATCAATCATCATGGGGGATGTAGCTAGAGATTTTTAGCTGGGGTCCACATGGAATAATTCCAAGTAGGTTTCTTAGAAAATTTGGGAATATTGTAAGGTATTTTCATGACATGTCTTGGATGTATGTCAGATATGAATTGATTGAATGTCCAATATGTTGGGGCACTAATCTGACATGGCAGACACATCCAAGGGTGTCTACCTAATCAACTGGCCTGCATGGGATGCCTTTTAATGGATGATGTATCAGGTTCAAGATTTTTTTTGTTAACAAAGAAGATGTTTCTTGGGGTCTCTAACATGATCAATATTCTTGTCTCAGTAGTCTCTAAAATAGTGAAGCAGAAATGTGAAAATAATATTCATAATCATGGTGGATAGGTATGGGTTCTCACACATGATTGAAGTAGACATGACTACGATCTTGTTCATGATCAAAGCGGACAAGACTATACAATATCACATGATCAACCTGACATTTCCTAATACTGTTTCATGTCAATATGGAAATGTCTATGGATAACCGCATGGTTGTTCCAACATTTCAATGACTCCTTCGCATGACCAAATTTCATTGTCTAGGGTTTCATTGTCACAACCCGTCCTCAGGGCCCGTGTCGTGACTACCCCAAGCCTGCCTTCCATAGGCCAGGGGCTGGCGACTAGCACCAAAGGCGTAAATCCCGATAACTAGGAAGGCATTGCCTTTATAAAAGTAAAGAAAACACAAAAAAGTACAAGCGGAAGTAAAACACTAAGTACAAAGAGAAGTGCTGAAAGGTAAATGGGCCAGAATACAAACCCAAATGAAAGTACAACTACAACTGAACAAAGTACAATAGAAAAAGACAAAAATTGGAAGAACGGAAGTGGCTCCTGGGTCGTCCTCCTCGGATCCTACCTGAAGGGTAGGTACAGATGGCGCAGCTACTGGATCGTCCACCACGGATCCTACCTGAAGGGTAGGTACAGATAGCCTCCACAACGCTCTCACCCGTCAACCTCCTCCGAGTGTCCTCTCGCCGTGAAGTCCACCTCCGGATACTGACTTGTCGTGTATTCCACCTCCGGGTGCTGACTCTTCATGTAGTCCACCTCTAGGTACTGTCCAGTCCTCGAACACTCGGCCTCGGTTAGTACTGCATGTCGTCTGCAACCAACACAACGAGGTGAGGGCATAGCCCGTGAAGGGGTGAGTATAACGATACTCAGTAGGGACCTCGAGACCCTCAAGGTCTCACTAAAACCAACAATGATAACTACAAATAAGATCTCAACAGATAACCTCTACTTAGGTATATGTCCATACATATACCTAAGTTATCAAGTAACCCATCTCAATCATGAGGAAACACAAAGATCATGAAATGAACAGATAACCACTACCCAGGTATATGCGCATACATATACATAAGTTATCATGTGACCCATCTCAATCATGAGGTAAACACAAGGGTAAAAAGTCTCAGCTCAAACTAGGATTTTCATTATCGAAACCGTAACTGCTGAAGAGCCCCGTCTCTAGAGTGTACAGTGGTCCTGTCACGACTCTGAGGTACTGCTCACTAACCTAAGACAGCTGAGGTACTCCTCATGTCGAGTACCGCGGGCCAGCCACCCAAACACAGTAGTGCTTCCTGCCAGGGTATTCCACCCAAACACAGTAGTGCACACCCCCTAGTAGCCTGCAGAGGTACTCTTCGGACGAGTACCACGGGTCTGCACTGTCACACAGGTAGTGCTCCGTCCGCCATGTTTCTGCCCCTCACAAAGTAGTGCTCCGTCCACTGGGCTGGTCGACTCAGTCTAAGTCAAGTCGGTCAAGCAGTCGTCTGGTCTCAGTCGGCTAAACGGTCTCCATACTCCACACACTCGTCTCTGAGAAGGGTCAGCTCCATGAGCTATAGGTTGAAACTCCAAGTGTCTCAAATTCCCACGAAGAAGTATCTCAAAGGACCACCTCGTCACAAGGGTCTCAACGCAACAGACGGCGCGTCAATCGGACGCCTGGTCTGTGAGTTATTAGCATTTTTGTCCCAGGGGCCCGGTTGGATTCGTGAGCGAACCAACCCAGCCGTATCTCAACTGTACCCTGAACTCTCATAGGGTATTCTCAAAGGTACCGTTTCTCCACGTGATCACCAATGCCGCTGATGGTTTGTCAAATGGACGTCCCGTCTGAAAGATATCAGCTTTTCCATTCCAGGGGCCCGGTTGGATTATGGGTACAATCCAACCTATCCACTATCCAACAGCAACCAAAACATGGGTGAAGGATGCCAAATGTTCCGTCTCATCAAGAGAAAAACAATGAGATAGACGGCGCATCAATTGGACGCCCGGTCTGTGAGTTATTGGCTTTTTCGTTCTAGGGCCCCGGTTGGTTTTGTGAGTGAACCAACCCGAACACACTCCAATGACATCCAAACCTCGAGTAAAGTAAGCCAAAAAATCCTTATCACTTAGAGGAATCCATCAAAGTTGACAACATGTCAATCGGACGTCCGGAGCTCATGATATAAGCGTTTCCGCTCCGAGAGCCCGGTTGGTTTCGTATCTGAACCAACCCGGCCGAACCCAAGGTATTCTGAAACCTTAAGTGTAATATACTGAAATGGCCACCTCGATCCAAGGGTCGCATCGCCACTAACAGTGCATCGATCAGAGTTCTACAGCTCAAGATATGAGCGAAAAATCGTGAGGGGTCCGAAAACGGGGGGTCTGGGCCCGGACCGACCCGGCCCAACCCCCCTGGGTCGGCCCGAACTGGGTCGACCCGACCCGGGTCTGGGTCCGACCTGGGTGGCTCGGCCGGCACGCTGGCGCTGGCCAGGTGCCGCGCAAGGCAGCCCCCCCCCCCCCCCCGCAGGGGCCGCTCTGTGACACCCGGATGCGGCTTAAGCCACGTCCCTCCTCCGCGGTCCCGCGTGGCCACGTGACCGGCTAGCGCCGCCGTGGATTCATCCACGGCGGGTCTTCCCGACACCATGCCAGGCGCCGCAGCCCCTGACCGCCGGCGCCACCGCACAGGCGGGGGCTTCCGCGGACCACCGGACGCGCTCCGGTGGTCCAATTCTCCTGCGGTCTTCGCCAGAGATCATCCTGGGACCCAACCTTCGCTGCAAAGCCTTCAAAAAGCCTTCGCAGCCCATCTCACCATCATCTGTCGATCCACACTTCGACAACAAAACGCGGGGTCTTCAAAACGCCTCCTTGGCCGTGACACTGCCCGCGGTTTTGTTCGGCCACAACAGCGCGGTGCGACTGTAGTGCGCTTCTTCGCCGCGTTCTTTCTTCTTGTTTCTGCGCGGTGCAACGACACCGCACTACCTTTGTTCGGGCTACAACGAATCAAAACAACAAGGGGGAGGAGAGTTGTCTGTGTTCGTGCGGTCTGACCTCCTCCCGTTAAGTTGGTAACAAGCGGCCCAAAAGACGAAGAACAACAAGGATATTCCACGAACAAAAGAGAAACAACCCAAACAGTTTTTTCCCCGCAACAGATTATTCCCAACCCGCAAGGAAAATGTTCGTGGATCAACTAGGTAATAAGTTGATCCATGTTCTTTGTTTTCTATAGAAAGAAATAAACAAGTTAATAAAATCATTCTGAAACATAATTCCCTACCTCAAGCGTTGTCGTCGAACGCGAGTTCGTCGCGGAATTAACCGTCGCGGAAGAAGAGGATCGTCACGGAAGAGAAGGATCATCGCGGAAGTAACGTCGTGGAAGTAGCATCATGGAAGAAGCGTCGTTGACGTTGCGGTACACGGCATCGCATCATCGACCTCCGAGGTTTCGGCGTTCTTTGTTAGAGGTCGGAGCGTTCTTCGTCAAAGAAGAACGCTTTCCTCCAAATCCTCTCCACGTCACAAGTTCCAACAGAAATAAAATAAGAGTTATCTTATTTTATTAACGCGCATGACACGTTTGAATTTCGAAAGAAAAGAAACAAACAATTAATTCAATGAATTAATTGTAACGATTTAACTGCCTAATTAATGAGGCTTTTCTTAACCAGAAAAATGCACGGTTGACTTTCATTAAAGAGGGGGGTGTGGGTGCGTTACCTAGAGGGAACGAAACGGTGGGGATCATGCGGGCCCCACCTCACAAATATCCTACCATGTGGGTAGGATATTTTGGGTTCCACCCTATCCGCTTAACTTAGCTTAAGTGGCTTTTTATGTGGCTTTAAGTGAAATAAAATAAAGTTTTCGCACCACTTTATTTTATTTCTTAACTTAACCCCAAAAATTAAAAACCACACCCGAGAAAATACAACTCCGGAAAAGGTGTTTCTAAGCTAATATCGGCGCTTCAATTCCATCAGTGCCCTCAGAATTCGATTCCAAGCACCAGTTAAAAAGTTAGAATTTCCCGCTCGTTCGTTTACTGAACGTACCCGAGCTAAACTTCGGATAGAAATTACGGACACATCGGGCCTCAGAATCCAGTGCCGTCAGAAACTGCATTCTTAAAAAATCCCATAGAAAATTATGAAAAAATTTCCCTTGAATTTTACGGGTCTTTACATTCATCACATTTTTGACATAATATATCACAGAAATTTCAAAAGGGTTCGTCGCCTGATCAGCTTGTCTTGTCCTCAGGTTGTCGCATGACAATGGTGACAAGTTAATGGGTTGTCACAGGGTCATCCCAACATGTCTCAGGCTTGTCTTATAATAAACTTGTCATGTCTAAGGATACCTAGGTACATTTCTAGTCCCATGAGAACTCTCACAATCGCATGTCATTAAACTAATCATATTGTGGGGTCTCTCTGATATTTTTAGGTACTTTTTCACCCATACAAGTGTTGGCATGCATGTCCAAAGGGGTCATTCCCTATGTTTCATGGACAATTATTATACAATGTAAAGGCATTCAGGACTGTATGAGGTTCTACTCAAGAAATATTCATCATTTTGAGGCCATACACATGACATGGGATGTCCACATGAGAGAGTCATATGGAACTCCATCTTTCATGCAATTATCATGAATTTAATGAGGTCTCATGAGGTCTATTTTTGTCTTTAATGGGGTTTGAATATGAAATCCTCCACATGGGGAATGTTTTGAGGTGTTCATGGTATACGTGATGCACATTCAAAAGCATGCACTGCGATATTGGGAAGGGATTCATCATGAGATCCAGGGTGTTTCCTCTTAAAAGCATTCAGAGAGGAGGTTCTTGCCCAACCTTCTCTTATGAACTGCATGATCTCATGATCAATAATGCTAGAAAATGATATCTAAGGGATCATATAGGAGTTTCCATAGATTCCCATGGGGGATTCCCATTGGTTTCAGATATACATGTATGGGATCTCGGTTGAGGATTATCGGAGCATGTTCAAGCAAGGAGTTCACATTCTCGGCATGAACAGATCACAATCCACTAACTAATGAGGACACTACATCTGCATGTCAAGTATTCAATAAACTAAGGGTTTGAACATGTCTTATGATATTTGGGTTTCATAGAAAAGGACCTACAACACCAGATAACTAAAGACCTGTATGTGATCAATGTAAGACAAGTATTCTCATTGTATTCGAGAGATCATGATTTAATTGTTAACTGGTGCATATTCATGGGCACCAGTATGGGTGCCCCATGCATTCTAGGACTAATTTCATCACGTTTCATGATGCTCCCTAACTCTTGTGATCAGATAATATGAGGAGATTATTTACAGGCGGTCTTGTCAGAATTATCAGGTTACTTTTCATTGATCATGTGAACTCATATAGATCACAGAATAAGAAATTGAGAAGAGATCATGTGAAATTATCCCATGGGATATGAGGCCTCCTTAATTACCTAGAGGTGGACTTTGGGAGTATCCACCACCCCTTCTATTTCTTCGATGTTTCTCTATACTAGTGATTCTTTTCCAGAGCCCTATTCCCTCTCCCTATGCATGCGATTTTCTTGATGGAGGCTCAATATATATAGGTCGTATGAGGCTTAGGATGGTGCTTATTTTCATGGGATGAAGTCAACATTATGCCAGCATGGAAATGGTGGAGATCACATCACATAATTGTTAGTACCAAGCTGATGGAAGAGATGGTTTTCATGGATTGTCTTTTGTTGATCTTGAGGACGTTTTCATAAAGGAAAGACACCTAGAATTTCTAAGAATTAAGAAGCTGGAAGTTTTAAGATTCAAAATCAAGAATATTTAACATTTAGAATCTGGTGTTTGAATAATTTGGAGTCTGGAATTCATAGTCTGGAAATTGAGAAGTTCAGAACCAGGAAATTGCAAATTCTTGAAAGTTGGCTGATAGGAGATATTAAGGCACTAATTGTGACAATGCATTGATGTTTTGTAACTCTAATTTGTGAGTATATGAAAGTACTCATGATGAAATAAAAATTTGGATCCAGAATTCATACTGAGAATCTAGTGAAGCCATTCTGAGAATTAGGAAGAGTCGTTCCGAGAACATGATGTCATTCTGAGAATCAAAGAAGTCGTATGGAGAACCAAAATTCGTCCTGAGAATAAGGAAGAGCCATTCCAAGAAACTAATGTCGTTCCGAGAATCAGGAAGAGCCGTCTTGAGAACTAGAGGCCATACCGAGAAGTTATGAAGATTCATACCGAGAATTGAAATGGTTTCATACTGAGGAAGTAATGAAAAGTCATACCAAGAAGAGATGAAGAGTCATACCGAGAATTGAAATTGTGTCATACCGAGGAATCAATGAAAAGCCATACCAAGAAGTGATGAAGAGTCATACCGATAATTGAAATGGTGTCATGCTTAATAAGCGGTGAAGAGTCATGCCGAGAATTGATGTGATTCCAAATATTCAAGAAGAGTGAATCCGAGAAAGTGATGTTGAATAATCAGGGAGGTTGGATCCGAGAATATGATGCTGAGAAGACAGATGAGTGGATCCGAGAATGTGATACCGAGAAGCCAGAAGGGTGGATCCGAGAATGTGATAACGAGAATCCAGATCTGTGGATTCAACAATGTGATACTGAGAATCCAGAAGGTCAGATATCGAAAAGTCCAATGTTCAAAATCAAGAGAAGTGGAAGAAGATTCGAGAATATTATAGAAGCGGTGACAAAATCTTAATTACTCTGAGATTTTATGAGAAATTTGGATTTGGGTGAATTTAATTGAGTGGTAAAATATTTTGGGTTCCCGCCTAATCACACATTGGATCACATATAAAAGGAGATTAGAGTACTAAGTTAAGGTGCGATGAATAAGTAGTGAGAGAAACTCTGATAATCTAGGGATAAAAATAAGTGTTTGGCTCACAGAGTTTCATTATGATCTCAATTGTAATGAGAATTTGATATTGGTTGACACCGTATTGAGTTTCTCGGAATTAGAAAAATTGGAATGGATATTCAGAATGGGATGTTTGAACTGAGCTAATAAGAATGGGGAATCACTACTATTTGTTACTGTATTGAGTTTCTCAGACTAAGGAAGACTTGGATTGAAGAATCAGAGTGAAGAAGAAAATTCGGAGTGAGGAATTCGGAGTGGAGATTCAGAATGGGGAATCATTACTGGTTGTCACCGTATTGAGTTTCTTAGACTGAGGAAGACTCAGATTAAAGAATCAGAGTGAAGAATAAAATTTAGAATGAAGAATTCGGAGTGGAGATTCTGAATGGGGAATCAGTATAGGCTGTCACCGTATTAAGTTTCTCAGACTGAGAAAGATTCAGATAGAAGAATCGGATTGGGAAAATTCGGAGTGGAGATTCAGAATGGGATGTTTGGACTGTAATTGATCTATCTCAAGTCCAAGGAGTCCTTTCCTTTCTTCTGGTTAAGGAATTGATGATTTGTGCTGAACTTTCATACACTTGTGTATTTGAAAGGAAGTACAGGTAACATTAGTTGTTACAAGAAACGAGAATTTTCCCTATTGTGGTAAGAGGGTGCACATGTAGTGGAGTGATTGTTTCACTGTGCTTCATGAGTGTAAGTGTATATCCTACTCGTTGTAATCCAACGATTATTTTCTTAGCAGATTGTATAGTGCTGGATTGTTTCCAACCAAACCAAGGACGTAGATATTCTTATTGAATAGTGAACCTTGTAAATTGTTGTGTTTCTTTGGATGTGTTCTTGTTTGTTTATCATCATGGAATTATATCTTTAATAGGATACAAAAGTTTTCTTCAGCATTGAGGTAACATAAAAGAAGAAAAATTGGTACCACTGATTAACCCCCCCCCCCCTCTCAGTGGTTCATTACTCAAACTAGGTCTTTATAAGTGGTATCAAAATGAGGTTCCCTTTGTTTTCCTTGCTGATGAAGAATATGAATTGTGTGAACAAAAATGGAATTCCGGTATTCGATGGGAATAACTATAACATATGTAGGGATATAATGCTACCATATCTCATGTCTATTAGTTATGAAGTTCTTAAAGCTGCAACAGTTGGGTTTCCCCCCATTGATGACAATGTTCAACTTACACCTATTGACATGAAGTTTCTTGAGAATGATGGAAGAGCCAAGAATGTTATATTGTCTTCACTTTCTGAATGATAATTATTGAGAGTAAAATGAGTGGCCATAGCCAAAGTATATGGGACATACTGAAAAAAATATATGAAGGCAATACAAAAGTCAAGAAGGAAAAACATCAAATCTGTAGATTGAAGTATGCAGACTTGAAGATGGGAGAGCATGAATCTCTTAGGGATTTCTTCAGCAGGGTAAACAATATTGTTAGTACTATCAGATGTCTTGGTGAAGAGCTAAAAGACTCTACCGTGGTGGAAAATATCTTGAGGATTCTTATTGATAAATTTGATGCGATGTTATCTTAATTAGAATACAGAGACTCAGAGACTCTATCTCTTGATGATTTTTATAGTACACTCATTACTTATGAAATGAGAAGGGAAAAGCTATGAAGACCAAGAAAAATGTTGACAGAGAATTATCTTTCAAATCCATGAAGAATATGTGATCTAAGAAGTTATTGATTGAAGAAGATGGTGGTGAATCTGACTTTGAAAGCGTGGTATGTAACAACCTTAATGATATTTTATCCTTATTTTCAAAAAATGTTAAAAGTGGCACAGGTAAATACAAGGGAAAACTTCCCTTGAAGTGTTTTGAATGTGGAGGCTTTGGCCACATTGTAGCTAACTGTCCTCGAAGGGAGAATGAAGAAGACAGTGATGAAGAAGAAAGAAAGCCAAGAAAGTTATAGAAGAAGCAGTGTGGCAAAGGAATGTCAGGGAAAGAAAATAAGTTCTTCAAATCCAAGAGAAAAGACTTTCTATCCATAAATAAATAAGATGAAGAAAGTGATGATGAATCTGAAAAATCATTTGATCATGGTGTTTAGAATACTTTCATTTCAACAATGAATAATGAGGATTTTGTAAGTAGTAGCTCAGAAGAAGAAGAAACCCATCTTGAGATGCATCTGAAGGAAGAATTGAAGGAATGTTTAAGGAAGATCAGAAGGCTGGAGAAGCATAACAAAAATATGGAATATGAATGTTTCTTAGCATCCAATCAAGCCAATGATAATGAAGAACTTGAGAAATATCTTGAAGACTTGAAGAAGTCTATTGAAGATGACAAAAATCGAAAATGAGCACAAGAGAGTTAAGCTGAAGGAGAAAAGGGGAAGAATTAGAACTCATTCAAAATAAGCTCTCAAGAGTTGATTAAAAAAACATTTGTTTTCAAAACTCAACTACAGATGATGGTGAAGGATCTTAACAACCACATTTTGAGAAAATTCAACAGAAGAATAAAGTGGTTGGTGTGAAGAAGAAAGCTGAGGAAGTTACTTATGTGGCCAAGACCACCTTTACTAGGAACTCTAATGTTTCAATGAAATCTAAGTCTAACACTGGTGAAAAACAAGCAAAATCAAAGAAGGAAGATTTCTAGTAGAGCAATATTTCTAACAAAATATTGGTTGGTGGGGCTGATGAAAGAGCAACAAAGAAGTATCCGAACAAAATCTTTAGAGGAATGTAGTCTTTCTATGGGTACTGTTGGTATTATGGTGGATTTGGGCATACAATGAATATGTGTTGGTTTAATCAACATTATTAACATCACCCCACAAGTTATGAAAGGCAGATATTGAGGGGGAGTCAATATCCTCAAAGGATGAAGAGTGAGAAGGTTTTCTTGATAAATGTTTAGAAGAATGATGTCAAGACAAAAAACAGGTTCCAGCCTCTAGAGACCATTTGTGAATGGTGTGAACAACCTGGACACATTTCAAAAGGATGTATTGTGCTATTACCGGATCAACAAAAAGTTCTTAATTCTCAGAATATGATTGTGAATAAATACGTGAAAGAAGAAAAATCTCTTATTGTTAAAACTGCTCTAAAAGTTACAATGGAAGAACGGCCTTGGATACTTGATATTGGATGTTCTTCACATATGAAAGGATACATGAATTTGATAAAGAATTTGAAGAAGTTTAAATAAGGCACAGTGACATTTGGAAATGATGAATCTTTAAAAATCAAAGTTGTTTGATCGGTCATCATTGGAAAGGAAAAATTAATGACCAAGAAAACTTTGTATGTTGATGGGATGAAGAATAACTTTCTTAGTGTATCACGATTATGTGATGAGGGTAACAAAATTATCTTTAAGAAAGATAGATTTATTTTGAAAAGTTAAGAAGATGGTCATATTGTTACAAGAGGCCAACAAACCAATGGAATTCTATTTCAAGTAGGAAATTCACAAAACTCTTGTTACATGAGCATAGTGGAAGAAAATAAGTTGTGGCATAGAAGACTTGGACACATGTGTCATAGAATTATGAGCAAGTTATCTCAAAGGTGCAATGTTTGAGATATTCCAGATTTTCCAAGAATAAGGGATTGGTGATGCACTACCTTTCAGAAAGGAAATATTACAAGTGTTGTGCATAAGAAGTTTGACATTTGTCCAAAACAACCCCCTGAACTAATACATTCTGATATATGTGGTCCGATGAGAAAAAAATCAACAAACGAAGACAAGTACTTCATCACCTTCATTGATGATTTTACTCACATTACATGTGTTATTTTTATGAAGCACAAGTTAGACGCCCTAAAAATATTTAAAAGCATCAGAAGGAATGCTGAGAAAGAATGTGAGTACTCTTTGAAGATGTTGAGAACATATAATTGTGGTGAGTATAGAAGTGAATAATTTGATGACTATCTTGAGAAGCATGGGATTCAGCATGAATATAGTGCTCCATATACACCTCAACAAAATGGGGTTGTTGAGAGGGAAAACAGAAGCTTGGTGGAAATGGGATGAACCATGTTGCTTGAACATGGCCTTACTCATTACTTTTAGAGGAAAGCTACAAGTACAACTATTTATATTCAAAATCGATTTTTCTACATGCCTCAATCAAACAAGACTCCATATGAAATTTTCTATGTAATTACTCCAAGTATGAAGCATGCTAATGTTTTTGGGAGCCCATGCGATATAAAGAATAAAGGTGGATGCAGTGGAAAATTTGAGAAGAAATGAAAAGACAGAATTTTTCTTGGTTATGCACCAGAAGGAAGAGGTTATAGATGCTTTAACAAAGAAACAAGAAGAATGGTGGATGCAGTTTGTGTAAAAGTCATTGAAACTCCGGGGAAAGATAAGCATGTCCAGACAGACGAGGAAGATGAGGAAGATGAAGTTAACAATTCTGATAAGGATGCGATGAATTATAGTCCTAATCAAGATGAAGAATCAGATTTAGCCATATCAAGTGATGAGGAATGAACATGAAAAACTTATCCAAGGCTGATGAATCAAGTGCAAGATCAGAATATAATTGGTGATCAACGTAACATGGTTCAAACAAGAAGAATAAGCAATTCCATATCACATACATACTTGTATTCCAAAGTGGAACCAAATTATGTTAAAGAAGCCTTTGAGCATCCGGAATGGGTTCAAGCTATGAATGAATAATTGGATCAGATTGAAAAAAATGACACATGGGAACTCGTACCCAATCCTGAAAATAAGAACATTATTGTAACCAAATGGGTCTTCAGAAACAAGTTGAATGAAGAAGGTGAAGTTATAAGAAGTAAAGAAATATTGGTTTGCAAAGGATACTCACAGATTGAAGGAATTGACTTTGAAGAAACCTTTTCTCCAGTGGCCAAATAAGAAACTATCTGAATCTTTCTTGCAATTTCTGCACAACAAGGCAACAAAACCTTTCAAATGGATGTCAAATCTGCATTTATTAATGGTGACCTTAAAGAAAAAGTTTATATTGAGAAAACATGTGGCTTTGTTGTTGGGAAGAATGAAAGTTACGTGTTCATATTGAAGAAAACCTTGTATGGGATAAATCAAGCTCTAAGAGCATGGTTTTCCAAAATGGATACTTTCTTAAAGGAGATGAACTTAAAGAAATGGAGAGTTGAAAACAATCTGTACATCAAGGAAATCCAAGATCTTTCTCTCATTGTGATTGTCTATTTTGATGACATTATTTTTGCTAGGAATAATGAAATAATCTATGACAGGTTTGTTAAAGAAATGATGAATGTCTTTGAGATGTCCATGTTGGGTGAAATGAGATACTCTCTTGGGTTAAAAATCTTGCAACTGAAAGAATTCATTTTTTTCTCCCATGAAAAGTATGTTAAGGAACTTCTTAAGAAGTTTTGCATAAAAAACTCAAAACCTGTATCATATCTTATCTCAGTGGGAACGAAGCTAAGAAAAGATGATGAAGGAAAAGAAGTTGATTAGAAAGAATATAGAATGCTGATTGGAAGTTTGTTATACCTGAATCCATCAAGACCAGATATTGTTTTTGTTGTTACCTTATGTGCAAGATTCGAGAGTTCTCCTAAAGAATCACATCTTGTTGCTAGAAAAAGAATTATCAGTTACATAAAAGGAACAACAGAATTCGGAATCAAGTATAGTGGCTCAAATAAAATTGATTTTTTTGGCTATTCAGATGTAGATTGGGCATGAAATGTTGATGATAGAAGATCCACATTTGGTGGAGTGTTCTTTATAAGAAAAAGTTGTGTTGGCTGGCACTCAAAGAAACAAAATTCTGTGACACTTTTTACGGCTGAAGCTGAATATGTTGGTGCCACCATGGCCTCTACTCAACTTATCTAGATGAAGACACAATTGGAAGATTTGTTAGTTAAAGTGAAGCTGCCCTTTCTCTTGGGCTGTGATAATCAAAGCACAATAAATCTTACCAAGAATCCAATACAACATTCTCATTCAAAGCATACTGACATCAAATATCATTTCATCAAAGAGCATGTGGAAAATAATGAACTTAAACTTGAATATGTTTCATCTACTAAACAAGATGCTGATATATTCATGAAACCTCTGCCAAAGGAATCATTCTCATGATTAAGGTTAAACATGGGTGTCTAACCTCTTTCTCTTCAAGGCTAAGGTATGTTGTTCCATCCCCTCTCTCTTCTTACCTTTGGATTGTTTTGTGATGGGGTAGTAGTTGTTTTTTATCATAAATCTATTGTTCAAAGAGAGAGTAGTGGGTGAGCTGTGAACTCAGCATTGTTTATGTATGTGAACTATTCTAACACTTTGTTGAGTGGTTGTAGGAAGGAACTTGAAGTTGTTTACCGGAAGTATGAAGATGAAGATGTCATTTTAACTACCTATGGAGAATATGGTTTTGCTGTCAATGATTCTTGTTTCCAATAATTAGTTAGCTCACGTAGTCTTAGAATTATTGATATGTAATCCATTGCTTTAGGTTTCCATGTTTTGTGATTTATGAAAACTTGGTTGACAACAAAATCCAAAGGGGGAGATTGTTAGGACCAATCTAAAGGAAGAGATGGTTTGCATGGGTTGTATTTTTTTTATCTTGAGGATGTTTTCATAACGGAAAGACACCTTGAATTTCTAAGAATTTGGAAGCTGGATGTTTGAAGATTCAGAACCAAGAATATTGATCATTCGGAACATGGTGTTTGAATAATTCGGAGTCTGGAATTTGGATTCTGGAAATTAAGAAGTTTGGAACTGGGAAATTGCAAATTCTCAAAAGCTGGATGATATGAGATATAAAGGCACTAATTGTGATGATGCTTTGCGGTTTTGTAACTCTAATTTGTGAGTATATTCAAGAACTCAATTTGCAAGCAAAAGTTGGAACCAGAAGTCATATTGAGAATCTGGTGAAGACATTCCAAGACTCAGGAAGAGCCATTCTGAGAACCTGAAGTCATACTGAGAATCGAAGAAGTCATATCGAGAACCAAAATCTGTTCCGAGAATAAGGAAGAGTCGTTCCAAGAACCTAAAGCCATTCCGAGAATATGGAAGAGTTCTTCTGAGAACTAGAGTTCATACCAAGAAGTGATGAAGAGTCATACTGAGAATTGAAATGGTGTCATACAGAGGAAGCAATAAAAATCCATACCGATAAGAGATTAAGTTTCATACCGAGAATTGAAATGGTTTCATACTGAGAAATCAATGAAAATCCATACCGAGAAGTGATGAAGAGTCATACTGAGAATTGAAATGGTTTCATGCCGATGAAGTAGTGATGAGTCATGATGATAATTGAAGTGATGCTGAAGATTCAAGAAGATTGAATCTGAGAAAGTGATGTTGAAGAATCCGGAAGGGAGGATCCGAGAATACTATGCCGAGAAGACAAATGAGTGGATCTGAGAATGTGATTCGAAGAAGCCAGAAGGGTGGATCCGAGAATGTGATACCGAGAAGCCAGAAGGTCGGATCTGGAAAAGTCCAATGTTCTAAATCATTAGAAGTGTAACAAGATTCAGGATGATTCTAGAAGAGTTGACAAAGTCTTAATTACTCCGATATTTCAGTAGAAATTAGGATTTGGGTGAATTTCAGTGAGTGGGAAAATATTTTGGTTTCCTGCCTAAGAACACATTAGAGAACATATAAAAAGAGATCAGAGTACAAAGTAAATGAGTGATGATTAAGTAGTGAGTGAAGCTCTGATAATCTAGAGAGAGAAATAAGTCTTTGGCTAATAGAGATTCATTATGATTTTAATTTTAACAGGAATTTGATACTGGTTGACACCGTATTGATTTTCTCGGAATGAGAAAAATCAGAATGGAGATTTGGAATGGAATGTTTGGACTGAACTAATCAGAATGGGGAATAATTTCTGGCTATCACCATATTGAGTTTCTCAGATTGAGGAAGACTCGGATTGAAGAATCGGAGTGAAGAAGAAAATTCAGAGTGATGAATTTTGAGTGGAGATTCGTAATGGGGAATCAGTACTGGCTGCCACAGTACTGAGTTTCTTAGACTAAGGAATACTCAGATTGAAGAATGAGAGTGAAGAAGAAAATTCAGAGTAAAGAATTTGGAGTGGAGATTTAGAATGGGGAATCAGTACAGGCTTTCATCGTATTAAGTTTCTCAGACTAAGAAAGATTCATATTGAAGAATCAGATTGGGAAAATTCAGAGTGGACATTCGAAATGGGATGTTTGGACTGTAATTGATCTATCTTAAGTCTAAGGAGTCCTTGCCTTTCATCTGGTTAAGTAAGTGAAGATTTGTGCGGAATGTGCTTACACTTTTTTATTTAAAAGTAATTGCAGGTAACATAAGTTGTTACAAGAAACGAGACTTTTTCCTATAGTGCTAAGAGGGTGCACACCTGCTGGAGTGATTTTTTCACAGTGCTTCACGAGTGTAAGGGTATAACCTACTCATTGTAATCCAAGGATTATTTTCTTATTGGATTGTATGGTGATGGATTGTTTCTAACCATAACAAGGACGTAGCTGTTCTTATTAAATAGTGAACCTTGTAAATTGTTGTGTTTCTTTGGATGTGTTCTTGTTTATTTCTCAGTAGAGAATTATATCTTTAATAGGAGACAAAGTTTATTCTCAACATTAAGGGAACATAAAAGAAGAAAAAGGGGTACCACTGATTCACCCATCTTAGTGCTTCATTACTCCAACTGGGTCTTTATAATAATCATCTCATTTGATCTTATGATTGCATTGTTTTCCTTCTCTAGCATCACATGATCTAGAGGGCATCCATGTTAATTTGGATGAAAAATAAATTAGAGGCAGAAGGGGTCACCATCATATAATTACATGTGATGCCACTTCTTCACATCAATGTAATGAACGAAGAATGATCATGTTGTAAAGAGATGTAAATTTCAAGGAAATATTTTTCATAAATTCTTTCGGATTTTACGAGTATGCAGTTTCTAACCGCTCCTAATTCTGAGGCCCGGTGTGCCCGGAATCAATTTCCGAAGTTTATCTCAGGTACGTTCAGTAAACGAACGAGCGGGTTTTTCAATCTTTTGAACCGTTGCTCGGAATTGAAATCATAGGGCACTGATTAACTCACAACGCCGGTATTTTCTTAAGGTGACATTTACCATTGATGAGTTCTCTCGGGAGAATAAGTTAAATTTAGGGGTTTAAGTGAGAAGTAAATAAAATTGAGTACAATTTCATTTTTTCAACCTTGGAAGTTAAACTCTCTCATGGGAAGTTGTTGGTGGGGCCCTAAACCACCCAACATCCGATGTGTGGTTATGATAGAGGTGGGGCCCACACAAGCACCCATCTTTTCACATTCCATAACACTTAACCCCTTTGAACTCCCATGAAAAATACATGGAATCTTTCCATTAACTATTGGTATCCTTTAATTGTGTAGCTCTCCCTCTCTCCTCTTTAATCATGGCAACACACTTAATCAATTAAATGAGTTATGTGTTTGAATTTTAAAATTGAAATGCATGACTTAAATTAATAAAATAAGATAAGTCTTATTTTATTTTGGGGGGTCAGATGTTGTGTGAAGATATTGGGGAAAGAGAGCTCTAGTTCCTTCTACGAAGAACTTCATCCTCTTCATCGAAGAATGCCAAATCCATGAAGGACGATGACACAACTCCTTTTCTTTTCTTAGTGACAAAAAGGGGAGACACTGCTTTCTCCTTGGACGCTCTCTGTCGACATCTACAGAACCTCACCCCGTGGCTCCGTTTTCCGTGATGCCCGTCATTCAACAACTTTTGTTGAGGTAGGGGTTAAAATCAATATTAGTGAATTAAGAATATAATTTATCATATCATTGACATGTCTCATTTAATTTGGACAACTATTACCAATGTAACAGGAGGAGAGCGGACCGCACAAACATGGCTGATTCTCCTCCCTGTTTCCTTGTTTTTCAACAATGGAGTTTGAGGTGAAGGCGGCACGGTGCAGTTGCACCGCGCGGAAAGGAAGAAAACCATGACTGGAGCAGGCCGCGGCAAGGATGCGCGGCACCGTCACGCCATGCCGGAGGAACCAAGGGATGCCGTGTCCGGTGCGGGCCGTGACGGAGGGGCACGGTGCCATCGCGCCACGCCGGTCGAATGGGTACCGCGGCCTAAGGTTGTGGCGGTCCTTAGCAGGGGCGGCCTGGCTCGGCCGGCCACCAGCGCTCAGGGAGGAGGGACCCCAAAGGGTCCCACAGCAGCTCAACCTGCCGGCCATAATGGCCGGAGGTTTTCTAGAAAACCCAGGGGTTGAAACCTTCAGCCAGCGCATAGGGCGGACCCCACCAGGGACTGTTGTTTCGGAATCAAGGGGGCGGCGCCCCACTATGCGCCATGCACGTCTGTGAGCCGAGCGACGGCTGGCATCCAAGCCGGGCCACAGGCCTTGCCCCACCGTGGGACGGGACATGCCCAAATGGGCCGGACCTAGACCTGGGTCAGGTCAACCTATGTCGGTCAGCCCATGGGGTATTGGGTCGGGTCGGACCGGGCCCAAACCCCCTATTTTCGGACAAATTTGTTCAACGCCCATATCTTTGGCTACGGACCACCGATCGACACACCGTCAGTTGCGTTGGTATACATGGATCTAGATGGTAGTTCAGGTATATTACACTCAAGATTTTGGTAAATTTTGGGTACGGCCTGGTTGGTTCGAACCTAAAACCAATCGTGCCCATGGAGTGGAAACGCTTATAACTTAACGACCGGACGTCTGAATGACGTGTCATCGATCACGTTGAATTCCTCTTAGTGAGATGGTTCTTTTGGCTTACTCCCCTTGAGGTTAGGTTGGAGCTATAGTAATTTCGGGTTGGTTTTAACTTAAAAACCAACCGGGCCCCTGGGACGAAAAAGCCAATAACTCTCAGACCAGGCGTCCGAATGACGCGCCGTCTATCACGTTGACTTCCTTTTGATGAGACGTAAATTTGTGATACATAATCTCTGGACTTCGTGAATGTTGATGTATTGACCCCTTGGCTCATGGAGCAGACCCTCCCGGAATTGAGCATGTTGTGTGTGTGAACCCTAGTGATGGTTGTGACCGCGACGACGATGATGACTGTACTTGAATCCTATGTGGGTTCGGCAGCGAGGATGACTGTACTTGGATCCTACATGGGTTCGACAGTGAAGATGATTGTAGTTGGATCCTATGTAGAGCGGAACAGTACCTAGAGGTGGACTAAGAGGTGGGACGTACACGAAGCGAACAGCCGGACCCGAGGAGCTGAGGAGATCATCTTTACCCACCCTTCAGGTGGGATAGCCGGAGGATGACTCAGTGGTTGCTAATTTACATTACTGATGTTGTAATTTATTTTCAGTTGTACTGTACTTTTCAGTTGGGTTTGTATTCTGGCACATCTACTTTCCTGCACTTACTTTTGTACTCAGTTTACTTAGTGTTTACTTCAGCTTGTGTACTCTGTGGTGTTTTTTTCTTATATAATGGTAATGCCTTCCCTTTTACCGGGATTTACGCCTTTGGTTCTAGTCTCCAGCCCCTGGCCTATGGAAGGCGGGCATGGGGTAGTCACGACATGGGCCCCGAGGGTGTGTCGTGACAAATTGGTATTATAGTAGTCAGTTCTACCACATAACTTAGGACTCTGATAATTTCTTCTATGTGAAGAAATATTTTTAAGAGTATTGAGTGTGGTTATCAGTCCAGGGAGTCCAGTGTTGGTGCGGCGGCCGACGTATCCATACACCAGGATCCTGAATTCTGATTTCTGACTTAATGCAAAAAAATGTTGATTGCTTGTGTGTTTCAAAAATTTTCTTTGTGATTACTTTGTGTCAGCTCACCAGGTATACTGTATTAACCATGGCACACCTGTTTCTTTTCAAGATGGCCACACGACGGTAGCCAGCTAGGGTTCTGAGTTTTGTGTGAGATGACAGCCTACCGAGCGACGAGGCCTCAGTGCAAGTCCCCATTACAGTAGAGGCACCGGTGGTACCTTTACCCACCGAGCCACCGATACCAATAGCCCCAGCAGCGGGGAGTACACATCTCCTGAGTGCACTGCACGAGTTCTAGCATTATAGACCTCCATGGTTCCATGGGGAGACAGACCCTCAGGCAGCCAAGGACTGGATGGAGGCTGTTGTCTGAGTCTTTAGATTAGTAGGGACACCAGCTGAACTCATGGTGATCCCTGCGACAAGTCTCCTACACGTGGCAGAAGGTAGATGGTGGAGCCTGATACTCCAGGTGCATGATGAGGCATCATTACATTGGTCGAACATCGAGAGCCTCTTCCGCTCGGAGTTCGTTCTATCCACTCTTCATGCAGTGCACATTCATGATCTACTGTAGCTACGGTCGGGCAGCATGACAGTAGCCCAGTACTCGATGAGATTTACGGACCTCTCACGCTATTCCAATGACATGGTACGAGACCCATTCTTCTGGGCCCGGACCTTCGAGTAGGGACTAAGGCATGAGATTAAGGCTTCGATGATCTCCCACAGTATTCTGATGTAGGCAAGAGTACTTAAGCGAGCCCTTCTTGTGGAGAGCTTTCTTGCTGATCCTACACCAGCAGTGAGGCCTACCGTAGGGCGATACGTATTAGAGTCTTCTGCAGCCGGCAGTAGACAGATTTTTCAGAGCTCCAAGCGGACCATACCATCTGGTGGGCGACCATAGGATACTGGTTCGGAGGTGTAGGGAACACGCAGTAGAACCAGTCATATGAGAGGAAGACAGTGCTATGCATGTGGCGGGTAGGGTCACATGGATCGTGATTGCCCGACCCTCCATGCAGAGAAGCAGCAGACAGTTGAGGGACCACCCAGGCAGAGGCAGAGGTTCGACCGTGGCGGTCTGCAGGGAGCAGGCAGATGAGGTAGAGGAACTGGTTGGGCAGCAGGTGGTGGGCGACGCTTTGAGGCTCTACCACCACCACCACCAGGAGGTCCACACCGACCGCAGGGAACTGGCGGACATAGGCAGGCTCATCTTTAGGTAGTGGAGGCCTACGACCACGGTGCACCTAAGATTATTTGAGGTACTATCTGTGTCTACTCCACCCTTGATGTAGTTCTTATAGATGTAGGAGTGAGTCATTATTTTATTACTTCTTCCCTTGTTCGGAGCTTGGAGATTCTGACAGAGTCATTGGCTTAATCCTTACGGCTAGAGACTCCTACGAGAGCAGAGTTGATGATTAAGCACCGATGCTGGCAGTGTGAGATTACTCTAGGAGGTGAGATATTTGGCTGGTATCTTCTTGTAGTGGCGTCGAGGCCTTACGATGTCATCTTGGGAATGAATTGGTTATCTACGGTCCACACTCAAATCGACTGTATTAGGTGCAAGGTGCGGTGTGTCTGCACCGATGAGAGTAGTCGCACCTTCACCGGCGAGAAGGGATCCTTTGAAGCGTAGGATGGACTCACACAGAGGAGAGGACTTCCGATCACACATTAGTTGTCTAGTCTCATCCTGGGAGCATTTGATGTGAGGAGTCCATGTTTTCCTGTTGTGGTGGATCAATATGCGGACGTTTTTCCTGACGACATTCCAGGAATACCTCCTCGCAGAGAGGTAGACACCTATATTGACCTGTACCCCGGGACAATACTGATATCTACACCAGCATATCAGATGGCTCCTGATGAACCTCGTGAGCTGCGGGTACAGCTGGAGGACTTGCAGGGCAAGGGATTCATCTGAACCAGTGTTTCACCCTAGGCCTCTCTGATTTTGTTTACCAAGAAGGCGGATGGGATTTTGCGACTGTGTGTCGACTACCGTCGCCTGAACCAGGTGACCATGAAGAACAAGCATCCACTGTTGAGGATAGATGACCTTATCAATCAGCTCACAGGAGCACAATGGTTCTCGAAGATAAACCTAAGGTCGGGCTATCATCATCTCAGAGTTCAAGATGAGGATGTGTAGAATACGGCCTTCAGGTGTTGGTATGGCCACTATGAGTTCTTGGTTATGACTTTCGGCATAATCGACACTCCAGTAGTGTTCATGAGTCTCATGAACAGGATCATCCAACCTTACCTCGATCGATTTGTCATAGTCTTCATCGATGACATATTGGTTTACTCAACCACTAAGGAGGAGCATGCCTACCACTTGCGGGTTGTACTGGATACAGTCCGAGAGCACCAGTTTTATGGTATGCTCTCAAAGTGTCAGTTCTGGATTCAAGAGGTCCACCTCTTGGGACACGTCATCTATGTGGATGGAGTTGCGGTGGATACTGCAAAGATCGAGGCAGTTCTAGCTTGGGAGCCACCCATAAGTGTGACGGAGCTGTGGAGTTTCCTAGGACTGGCTGGGTACTATCAGAGATATATGCCAGACTTCTCCAAAGTTGCAGCACCACTTTCAGCTTTGATGAAGAAGGTGAAACCCTTCGTATTGTCAGATAGATGTCAGCAGAGCTTCCAGGAGCTAAGGTAGATATTGACTAGTGCACCCATCATGATGCTACCGGAGGAGGGATTAGGGTACGTAGTTTACTGCGATGCATCAGGGACCAGACTCGGGTGTGTCATGATGCAGGAGCGGGTAGTGATCGCCTATGGATCACGATAGTTGAGGCATAATGAGCATAACTATGCTACCCATGACCTGAAGTTAGTAGTAGTGGTCTTTGCCTTGAGGATTTGGTGGCACTATCTGATGGGTGAGCGCTTTACATTCTACTCTGACCACCATAGTCTCAGGTACATCTTCTCGCATAAGGACCTGAACATGAGATAGCGGCGATGGCTCGAGTTCCTCCAGGACTATGACTTTGAGATAGTCTATACTCCTGGGAAGGGGAATGTAGTAGCTGATGCTCTGAGCTGGAGAACGGGCATTCAACTATTAGGATTGGCGGCAGAGCAGTTATCTGGTTTGAAGATATCCTTTGTTGATAGAGATGGGTCATCCTTTCTACAGTCACTCATAGTCACTCCTCCACTACATCAGTGGGTCAGAGAGGCACAACATGGGGATGTTGACTGTGAGACGCGATGTGCTCATATATCCTCAAGACAGGCACCTGATAGATTCACTGTAGGAGGAGAGCACATCGTCCCTTTCAGAGGACCTACCATGGTACCAGTTGCATTACAGGATGAGATTCCAAGGGAGTTTTACACTTCCCCATTGGTGGTACAACCAGGAGTAGAGAAGATGTACCAGGATCTCAGATGACAGCACTGGTGGCCAGGTATGAAGAAGGCTGTGGTAGAGTTCATTTCACAATGTCTCACCTTCCTGCAGGTGAAGGCAGAGCATCAGGTACCGGAAGGTTTGGTACAACCCCTAGAGGTCCCAAAGTGGATGTGTGACGGGATATGTATGGATTTCATGATAGGGCTTCCATGTAATTCCAGAGGACATGACTCTATCTGGGTGATCGTGGACCGAATCACAATGTCGGCCCACTCCTTAACCATCATAGATCAGGGCTCAGTGGAGAGATTGGGACGCTTCTACGTTTAGGAGATCGTACAGCTTCATGGTGTGCCATCATCTATCGTCTCTGATCGAGATGCTTTCTTTACTTCCTGACTTTGGAAGGGGTTGCAGGAGGCATTTGGGATGTAGCTATGCTTAAGCACCGCTTTTCAACCTCAGATGGATGGCCAGATAGAGAGGATAATTCAGACTCTTGAGGAAATGATCCGTGCATGTTTCCTCAACTTTGGTCACAGCTGGGAGGATCACCTACCTTTGGTTGAGTTTGCGTACAACAACAGCTATAACTCCACCAACTGGATGGCACCATACGAGGCATTCTATGGCTGACCTTGCAGATCACCTCTGTGATGGACAGACCCTAGGGAGTCAGCACTTGTAGGACCCGAGATGGTCCAGGCCATGACAGAGAAGGTACATATCATCCAGGAGTGGATGAGGAATACTCTAATCCAACAGAAGTCCTATGCTGACAGGAGGTGGAGACCACTATAGTTTGAGGATGGAGACCATGTTTTCTTACGGTTCTCACATCGATGTGGATTACAGATATTTGGTCAGGGCGACAAGTTATCTCCATGCTTCATTGGACCATTCTAGGTTCTCAGCAGGATAGGCAATGTGGCTTATCTCCAAGCTCTTCCACCTCAATTGCACAGGGTGCACGACGTCTTCCATGTGTCTCAGCTGAGGAGATACGTGCATGACCTGACACATATCATTGATCACGGGGAGTTGGACATCGATGACGGGGTGAAATTTGCGGAGGTTCTGGTGGAGATCAAGGATCGATAGCAGTGGGTCCTATGTGGACGGTCGATTCCTCTCGTGCGCATCAGGTGGAAGCACGAGAACCTCCAGGAGAGAACATGGGAGTGGGAGGCTCAGATGCGTGCACAATACCCTCATTTGTTTCCCTAGTTTATGATGTATCTTTACAAGGATGTAAAGCTCGGAGGTGGGAGTAATGTAAAGACTCATAAATTCCAAGGAATTTTTTTCTTAAATTCTTTGGGATTTTATGAGTACACAGTTTCTGACGGCATCTGATTCTGAGGCACGGTGTGCCGAGAATCAATTTCCGAAGTTTAGCTCGGGTACATTTAGTGAACGAAAGAGCTGGTTTTTCTATCTTTTGAACCGGTGCTCGGAATTGAAATCTGAGGGCACTGATGAACTCGCAACACCAGTATTTTCTTAAGATGACTTTTACCTTTGATGCGTTTTCTTGGGAGAAGAAGTTAAATTTTGGGGTTTAAGTGAGATGTAAATAAAATTATTTACAAATTTATTTTATTAAACATGGAAGTTAAAATCTCTAATGGGAATTTGTTGGTTGGGCCCAAAACCACCAAACTTCCCATGTGTGGTTATGAGGGAGGGGGCCCACACGAGCACCCATCTTTTCACATTCCATTAACCTTAACCCCTTTAAACTCCCACGATAAATACATGGAAACTCCCCATTAAATATTGGTATCCTTTAATTGTGTAACTCTCCCCTCTCTCCTCTTTAATCATGCCAACACACATAATCAATTAAATGAGTTATGTGTTTGAATTTTAAAATTGAAATGCATGGATTCATGTAATAAAATAAGATAAGTCTTATTTTATTTTGGGGGGTTAGTTATTGTGCGAAGATATTGGGGAAAGATATCTCTAGTTCCTTCCGCGAAGAACTTCATCCTCTTCGTCAAAGAACGCCAAATCTGAAAAGGATGATGACACACCTCCTTTTCTTTTCTCCGTGACAAAAAGGAGAGACACTGCTTTCTCCTCGGACGCTCTTCATCGACGTCTATGGAACCTCACCCGCGACATCATTGTCCACAATGCCCATTGTTCAACAACTTTTGATGAGGTAGGGGTTAAAATCAATATTGGTGAATTAAGAATGTGCTTTGTTATATTGTTGATTTATCTCATTTAATTTGGCCGAATGTTACCGATGTAACGGGAGGAGATCGGGCCGCACAAAGACGACCGATTCTCCTCCCCGTTTCCTTGTTTTTCAACAATGGCATTTGAGGTGATGGCGGTGCGGTGTCATTGCACTGTGCGGGAAGGAAGAAGACCGCGGCCGGAGAGGGTCGTGATGGTGATACGTGGCGCCATCACGCCGCGCTGGAGGAACCAAGGGAGGCCACGATCGGTGCAGGCCATAACGGAGGGGCGCGACACCATTGTGCCGCGCCGGTCGGACGGGAGATGCGGCCTATGGACGCAACATTCTTCAGTAGGGGCGGCCGGGCTCGGCTGGCTGCCGGCGCTCCTGGAGGTGGGACGACGAAGGGTCCCGCGGTATCTCAACCGGCCGACCATAATGGCCGGCCATTTTAAAGAAAAACCGGGCAGTGAATCCCCTGGCCAGCGCGTAGGGCGATCCCAACCATGGGTTGTCATTTCGGAATCAAGGGGGCGGTGACCCCATTTGCACCTTGCTCGGCCACAAGCCGAGCCGCGGCCGGTCGCGGGCTGGGCTTTTCCAGCCGCGGATTGTCCTGCGCCGGCCCGGCCGTGTTGCACCCAAATGGGCTGGACGCATACCCAGGTCGGGTCGACCCGGTTCGGCCGACCCCGGGGCTATTGGGCTGGGTCTGGCTGGGCCCAAACCCCCTATTTTCGGACAGATTCGTTCAAACGCCCATATATTGGGCTACAGACCTCTGATCGATGCACCGTCAGTTGCGTTGGGATCCTTGGATCGAGGCAGTCATTTAATTATATTAAACTCATGCATTTGGAAAAGTTTAGGGTAGATCCAGGTTGTTTTGAACCTGAAACAAATCGGACCCTTGGACTGGAAACACTAATAACTTAATGACTGCACGTCTGAATAACGTGACGTCGATCACGTTGAATTCCTCTTAGTGAGACGATTCATTTGTATTACTCCGCTTGAGGTTAGGTCACATCTAGAGTATGGTCGAGTTTCTTTTAACTTAAAACCCAACTAGCCCCCTGGGACGAAAAAGCCAATAACTCTCAGATCGGGCGTCCAAATGGGGCGTTGTCTGTCGCGTTAAGTTTCTTTTGATGAGACGGAACTTTGTGATACATCAGATCTGGACTTAGTGACAGTTGATGTATCGACCCATTGGCTCGTGGAGTGGACCCTCCCGGAATTGAGCGTGGTGTGTGTGGGAACCCTAGAACTGGTTGCGACTGCAATGACGATGACGACTATACCTGGATCCTATGTGGGTTCCGCAGAGAGGAAGACTGTAATTGGATCCTACATGGGTTCGATAGAGAGGATGACTTTACATTGATCCTACTTGGGTTCGGCAGCGATGGTTACTGTACTAGGATCCTACCTGGGTTTGGCAGCGATGACTTCTGTACTTGGATCCTACGTGGGTTTGGAAGAGGAGATGATTTAGAGGCTACATCTAATCATCTCCACCCTTTTTCATGAGTAGTATACCTGTGTGAGCTGAGTCTTTTCTTTCAATCATTTTCATCGATATGATTGACTTGCTTTTCTGTGTGGATTGAGGTGTGCATTCCTGTGTAGACTGGGTTGTACATGGGCTCGTGAGTTGGAGCCGAACTGGAAATGATGACTTAGGTATATGTATGGTAATATTACTAAGTAGAGTTTTTTGATGCTTCGTGTTTGTATCCTTTCTTTGTGGTTTACCCTTTTTGGATTCTGGGAGAACTTCGGGGGTCTCGGGGTCCCTACTGAGTATCATATACTCACCCCTTCATGGGCTATGACCGCACTACGTTGTGTTGGTTGCAGATGACGAACAACGCTGATCGTGGTTGAAGATTGTAGAGCAGAATGGTACCCCGAGGTGGACTAACAGGCGGGACGTACACAGAGCGAACGACCGGACCCGAGGAGCTGAGGAGATCATATGTACCCACCCTTCAGGTGGGATTCCCGGAGCACGACTCAGTGGTGGTTTATTTACTTTACTGCTGTTGTACATTCTTTTCAGTTTTACTGTACTTTTCAGTTGGGTTTGAATTCTGGCCCATTGACATTCCATCACTTACTTTTGTACTCAGTTTACTTATTGTTTACTTTTACTTGTGTACTCTGTGGTGTTTGTTTTCTTATATAAAGGCAATGCCTTCCCTTTTTTTTGGATTTACGCCTTTGGTGCTAATCACCAGCCTCTGGCCTATGGAATGCGGGCATGGGGTAGCCACATCAAGGGCCCCTAGGGCGGGTCGTGACACATGTGATGGCCTCAATCCCTTTCTGTGGAGTAACGTGATCTAGAAAATTCTGATACAATTTATATGGAAAATCATGTTGGAGGTCGAAGGGGTTTGTGGTCACTGAAATACCTGTGACATCCTCAGTGATTGTCTCCTCAATTGCATGATCAGAGGATGATCATCCAAAGACTTTGATTGCTATTGGGGGCTCTCTTGGATGGCCACTAGAGCTCCAGGTGGCTTTGGTTTGTCATATCAAACTCTAAAATGTAGCAGAAATGCATTGAATATTGTGATGATGTTGATCACTTTTTGATCATGTGAGCATCATCCTTGGTATGACATTTTGAACCAGTTTGTGTGGGAGGGAGAAGATAGAGGTCATGTGCTATGCATGATTATATTAGTTTGGATTTTCAGGGAACATGATTAGTTTGTTTTTAACTCTAAATCCACGGGGTCGAGACGTACATCTAGGATCGATTGAAGTCATAATTGGATGGTGCAGATCAAATTGATTTTAATTTAATGGCGTGAAAGATCAAATAGATGGTCAAGATATGCGGGACATGTGATCAGACCGCCCATGTTCGATCACCATGGATAAACATTATCCCACATAAAATTCATGACACACCCCCCATCTAGTATATAAACTGTAACGCCCCGACCCCAGCTACCCAGAGTCGGTGCATTACTTTATAACATTGGCATGATCACAAAAGATCAAGTCTCGAAAGACCGATTAGTTTAGTATCCTTGGAAACACTAGATACATTCATAAATGTTACATTACATCATAAAGTGAAAAACTAATAACAAAGTCTTCATAGTCCACACTCATATCGTCTTCTGACTATCCCTGCAGGTCATTCATAAAATACTTCTTCACATCCTGGAAAATATTAAAACATTGAAAGAGGTGAGCTCATATGCTCAGTAAGGATAACAACATAGCGGAAGCTTCCATAAATAAACATTTACATTTAAGGAAATGTATAACTAAAACAAAATCCTTTTAAACATGAACTTCAACATAATATGGAAAAAGTAAAATGAGATAATTCCATTCACTTCTTCACATGGATATTCTACTGGTCGAATAATCACATGCAATATCAATAACCACTTTCATAATGATGGAATGAATAATGCCAAACTATCATAACCACGTAGCCAAGGCCTCGTGCCAAGACCACAAATAAGATTTTGTCAAGGCCTCGTGTCAAGACACTAGTTTGTCTCATGAGACCTGCTGATGCATCGAGGAGCTATAGCGGGCTCCACCCGTCACTTACTAAGTCCAATGCATTTCTCATATGAATGGGTTTAAACATATCATAAACCATAACATAATTGTATCACATAAAACATGAATAAAGGAAACATAACATTTCCACATTTCAATCACAAGATTTAAATACAACATGTTGATATAATAAAAACACTTTCAAAACCATTTTCAATAACAAAATAAAAGAAAGTTAAAACATTGTATTTATTTTTCATTAAAAAAGTGATGGCTTGTAGAAGAAGCCGAAACTCAAATAATGGTCACAGCGGCAGAGAAGTCATTGTCGCCGAATATGTACGGAAAGAAAGACATTCTCTTTTTTTCGTTTAGTAAAACGCTTCATATAAAAAAAGATTCCTTTTGAATAAACGTAAAAGTCAAAGGGGTTTATACACCGTATAAAAGAAAATTGTGTATAAAACCAAATATGCCTCAATGAAAGGAGATTGAGAAGAAGTCCTTAAAAAGATCATTTTTAAAATAAAATAGATCCTTTATGTGTATTCACTATAGGTACACATAAAGAACATAATAATACAAAATAGGACATAATAATATCATGACATAATTTGAAAGTAGGAGATTAACCCAAAGAATGGAAGTTGGGTTAAGAAATTCCCTTACCTTGCGTCTTGTCCTGACTCAACCGTTCTTTACCCTCCTGAATAATAAACTAGAGTTAATTTCTATTTACTTAAGAACCTTTTTCATTTTCATTATTCCTTTTATATCCCTTATTACCATGTTATGAACATTATGTAATTATTAAAGTTTATAACAGTCATTTTTTCGATCTTAGGTACTTGAGTCAAAAATAATATTCTTATAATTACAAGTTGTTCATGTGGTTGTATATCCATTATATCCAGAATTATATTCATGATATATATATCATATATCTCATATATATCCAGTATATACATGCATTTATAATATTCCATAACGTTTAGAGGTAAGAAATGAAATGCACCATTCATGGAGACCGTAAGCTGTACGTACGCATGAACGCTACTTTCATTTCTATTTCGTATTTAATGAAATCATAATGATATAAAGGTGTATTATAATTACAGTATAACATAATATATAATATCATTTACTCCATCCTTTATACATCCCACATATGGTATTAACGATTCAAATCACTTTGAGGTGGCTGTAGTCCGCACTTCCTAAAATGAAAATATCACGTTTACACATAATGGAAATAATAAAGGTATGTAATAAATGAAAAATAAAGAACCTTAAGTAAAACATAAACATATTATATATCATTTATAAATAGAGTTACATCTTAATGTCCACCTTTGAAGGTGTTTTATGAGTGTTAAACAATCATCGTTTCGTGAGGGAGAAATTCGCCATCCATAGAAACCGTATGTTCTTTAATCATTAGATGTAGGTGTGTGTAAGTGTAGCTCGAATAATTCTTATAACAACATCCTAGTATATTTATGATACTTTTTCTGATACAAAAGAAATGAATAAAAAGTTTTTAGGGGGTTGTAGAAGAAAAATAATACAAAACAACATTAGAGAAGACACTACCTCAAAATCGGGTAACTCTTTTTGATTTGATCCAAAGGCTTCCTTGGGAAGAGTTATGCCAAAAGTGAGGATTCTAGGAGTAAGGGGGGAAGTTGGGAGAGTATTTGAGCCGAGTTTGGCCGAGCCAAATGGCTTGAATGTGTGCATGAGGTAGTAGAGTTGGGGGCCTTTTATAAGAGGAGAGGAGGGGCACTCTTGGAAAGTAAGGAAATTTTACATTTTTATACAATGCTTTTCGGATTTTAAAGGTCCCACACTTATATAATTCGTGGATAAGGTGATAAGGGTTATATATCTACCCATCCAATAGTCTTTGGACAAGTGTAAGCCTTGTATTTTACATTATCTTTTCATTTTATTAAAATCGTTAAATAATGAGGTCATCGCCGTATCATAATGATGTCATAAATAATTTAATTTATTTAATGTCTAAAAATTATAAAAAAATACTATAATGTAGTAAATCTTTTTAGATTTACAATGACTATTTATAGTAAAAATTATGGCTTTTATAACCCCATGTAAAATTTTTTTTAGTAAAACATTTCATGTTTGTGTCATTTTTTTACTTTAACATTAAATAAAAGGTATTTATGTCATTTTCCAACTAAAGTGGCTCCATGGGGTCCCCAAGTTGACCCATGGATTTTCTTGGTCGGCCATGACATATCCAATGAGGTTAGGACATGTGCCAAGCTCATCTCATATTATTAAAACATTATTTTTACCTTAAACTACACTAATTACCTCTAATCGCGATTAAGAACTTAAAAGTTACTATTCACCAAAAATTATTTTAATCTCATTGAACCACATTTTACTTCTTAATGACAACCATGTATGTCGTATTTTTTAAATTCAAAACACAAAAGTGGTAAAATTTCATTTAAACGAAAAATCAGTTTTTATAAGTACCACTTAGTGGTTTCACTATTCATCAAAAATTGAAGTTTTTCAGAACAATGCCAAAATTTCACCCTAAGCTATAATTGATATTCTGAATTCAAAAATGATGTCTATTTTACAAAAATCCAAACATATAAGTTGCATTAATTAATTTTATAATTAATTCCCGCTGTCACAACAAATAGCGTGTTTTTAAGAAACAATTTATATCAAAAGATTGACAATTGTTTATGTCCAATTTCAAAGTGAAATAAATTCTAATGACCACCATTGGATAAAATGGTAAATATATATTCTAATTATACTCTAAAACCCCTCAATAGTATAATTTATCACTATAAATTATTTTGATTAAAAAATTTGTTTTTAAGTATTTTTCACTATTCATAAAAAATGGAAGTTCTCAGAAAATTACAAAAAATTTAACTTAGGATAATTTTGATATTACGAATACAAAAATGAAGTCCATTTTGAAATATAAAATTTATATAATTTCAAAAAGTGGGTATTACTATTCATAACGGCTACTTTGATTAGTTGTGGTGTGTTAGAACTCGAAGTTGCGTACAATGGAAGCTATTGCATTATTGAATGAGAAGCGTATCATAGAATCTCGGGGTGTTACATTCTCCCCTCCTTCAATAAATTGCGTCCTCGCAATTTGAAATTTTTCTTGGAAAATAAAAGGTTGAAAATATAAAATACCTTTGTAGAAAACCCACATCGGAAATAAGGTTAACAAAAATATAACTTTAAAATAAAGAAAGATAAGTACAAAGGTCACCCGAGATAGCCCATACTAGGATTCTATGAAAATATGGATATGGAAGAAAAACAAACCATCAAGGTCTGATGGAGAGTTGTAGAAAACTGGATTAGGAGAAAGTTAACAATAAGAAAATCACAAACTTGTGATTGGTTAAACGGTCATTGAATCCCCAGTTGGAAAAGTTATCCGACAACTTTTTTGTTTTAAGTTACCTTTTATAATGTTGAGGAATTTATTTAGGAGATTTACTAAGAACGTAAGGGAATATACATACTTGTCATGTAGACTTTCATTCTTTAATAAATTTTTACCACGAACCCATCTTTCACTCTAAAAGGTAATAAAACTCAAAAATATTCTATTTATCCTAATTGTATAAGGTTCCAAATTTTAACACACACCATTTAGATTAGAAAAACTATTTTATAATAACCAGGGACTTCACGTAGTCCAGTGGTAGGCAATTAATCCCAATCGCACTATGGTTGTGGGTTCGATTCCCATAGCTTTTTCCGACGCGATGGGTTGTCACTTGGTCTGCGTGTTGTCCTTATTATAAATATCCAAAAATAACCTTAACAATAGTATCCAATGTAAAATATAATCTATTCCAGTCTTTAGAGTTTTCCAAAATACTTCTGTCCAACTCACAGTCCAGATTATATGAGGAAGGTAAACATAATGAAGCTCCTTTTTTTCTGCGTAACAACATGTGAACACCTTCATCATGTATTCTTTTAAAACACTGAAACATACTATATTACCATAAATCCTTATTTATTACATTCATGATCCCTTATTCCTTATAGAAAACTAGATATACTCCTTCTATCCAAAAATGTATACAATTCATTAATCAGTTTCAAGGATGTTAAGAATATCCAACATAATTTATCCGAATCAATCATGTCTTATTCCAAAATCACTATCTCGGTATCAGAACCATATTATGGTTTATCTTTCTCTCAACCATATATTTTCCAAAAATTTAACCTACTTTGGAGTCACTTTTCTTGGTTCCACAAAATCTCAAGTCCTAGATGAAATAGTACTGCAGTACAATCTTTATATACTCCATAATTATTATAACCAGTACATCATTGATACAACACTCAAATTACAAAATTATTTAATAACAACATAAGAACTCTAATCATTTCTCCTCATCTGTGGTAGTATCATAACTTTATTATTATCCAATGACATCATTTGGGGAATACTCTGATGATTTGAACATTGGTTTGCGTAGTGTCCCCACTCCTTGCAGATGAAGCATTGTACATTTGAAACCTTTTTCTTACCCTTGCAGTCACGCACTTGGTGCCCTTTTTCTCCACACATATAACAAACTCCCATTCCCTTCATGAAAATTCCAAGGGGTTTCTTCCCACAGTTATCACATATTGGAAAATTCTTCTTTTCCCTCGTCCCTTTATCCATCATTCTCTCTTCCATAATTTTCTTCTCTTTCATCCCTTCAAATTCATAAGACACAGAGAATTCTCTACTTATATTATTAACACATGATACTATTTATTCATATGTTGATAACACATAGGAGAATATCTCCCTTCTAAATGTTGGCTTAATACCATGAAAGATATGATCCTTTTACTCTTTGGATCATACGTATTGATGGAGTTCGCATTCCTTCTACTAGGCGCCATTTCTATACAATGTCATAAACTAGGTTAGTTTATGAATCGAAATACATAATAACAAACATGAAAACACTTATAATAAATTGAACTATTTATGGATATAATCCATAATCATAAAAAATGTTTTCTTTTAGGAAGTATATAATCATAACCCTTCATAGTGGTTTGTAAAGAAAATGTGAATTGTCCTAAGCATATCCCCCAGGAGTGTCGTAACCAAGAGTGCAACAAGGCCCACTATCGTGCACCAGTTCCCATTCAAGTCTACCTCAAAGCGGTGTTTTCTGGTTTTACCCCTAGGTACATCTGTGCCAGATCTACCTCTACCTGCTCGTATCCAGACAGGGATGTATTGCTCGGAAAACTCACAAAATCTCTATAATACCAAAATTCTAGGAAGTTATTCTATACTAATCCTTAAAGTCTATCTTCGGGCTATGTGCTCTAATCAGAGTTTATCTAAATCTAGCTTCCAAGGTTAGTACTAAACTGCCTCTGATACCAACTGTAACGCCCCGACCCCAGCTACCCAGAGTCGGTGCATTACTTCGTAACATTAGCATGATCACAAAAGATCAAGTCTCGAAAGATAGATTAGTTTAGTAGCCTTGGAAACACTAGATACATTCATAAATGTTACATTACATCATAAAGTGAAAAACTAATAACAATGTCTTCATAGTCTACACTCATATCCTCTTCTGACTATCCCTGCAGGTACTTCATAAAATACTTCTTCACATCCTGGAAAATATTAAAACATTGAAAGGGGTGAGCTCAGATTCTCAGTAAGGATAACAACATAGCGGAAGCTTTCATAAATAAACATTAACATTTAAGGAAATGTATAACTAAAACAAAAGATTTTTAAACATTAACTTCAACATAATATGGCAAAAGTAAAATGAGATAACGCCATTCACTTCTTCACATGGATATTCTACTAGTCGAATAATCACATGCAATATCAATAACCACTTTCATAATGATGGAATGCATAATGCCATACTATCATAACCACGTAGCCAAGGCCTCGTGCCAAGACCACAAATAAGATTTTGTCAAGGCTTCGTGCCAAGACACTAGTTTGTCTCATGAGACCTGCCGATGCATCGAGGAGCTATAGCGGGCTCCACCCGTCACTTACTAAGTCCAATGCATTCCTCATATGAATGGGTTTAAACATATCATAAACCATAACATAATCGTATCACATAAAACATGCATAAAGGAAACATAACATTTCCACATTTCAGTCATAAGATTTCAATACAACACATTGATATAATAAAAACGCTTTCAAAACCATTTTCAATACCAAAATAAAAGAAAGTTAAAACTTTGTATTTATTTTTCATTAAAAAAAGTGATGGCTTGTAGAGGAAGCCGAAACTCAAATAATGGTCACAGCGGCGGAGAAGTCATTATCTCCGCATATGTACAGAAAGAAAAACATTCCCTTTTTGTCGTTTAGTAAAACGCTTCGTATAAAAAAAAGATTCCTTTTGAATAAACATAAAAGTCAAAGGGTTTTATACACCGTATAAAAGAAAATTGTGTATAAAACCAAATATGCCTCAATGAAAGGAGATTGAGACAAAGTACTTAAAAAGATCATTTTTAAAATAAAATAGATCTATTATGTGTATTCACTATAGATACACATAAAGAACGTAAAAATACAAAATAAGACATAATAATATCATGACATAATTTCAAAGTAGGAGATTAACCCAATGAATGGAAGTTGGGTTAAGAAATTCCCTTACCTTACGTCTTGTCCTGACTCGACCATTCTTTAACCTCCTGAATAATAAACTAGAGTTAATTTCTATTTACTTAAGAACCTTTTTCATGTTCATTATTCCTTTTATATCCCTTATTACCATGTTATGAACATTATGTAATTATTAAAGTTTATAACGGTCATTTTGTCGATCTTAGGTACTTGAGTCAAAAATAAAATTATTATAATTACAAGTTGTTCATGTGGTGATATATCCCTTATATCCAGAATTATATTCATGATATAGATATCATATATCTCATATATATCCAGTATATACATGAATTTATTATATTCCATAATGTTTAGAGGTAAGAAATGAAATGCACCATTCAAGGAGACGGTAAGCCGTACGTACGCATGAACGCTACTTTCATTTCTATTTTGTATTTAATGAAATCATAATGATATAATGGTATATTATAATTCCAGTATAACATCATATATAATATCATTTACTCCATCCTTTATATATCCCACATATGGTATAACGATTCAAATCACTTTGAGGGGCGGTAGTCCGCACTTCCTAAAATGAAAATATCACGTTTACCCATAATGGAAATAATAAAGGTATGCAATAAATGAAAAATACATAACCTTAAGTAAAACATAAACATATTATATGTCATTTATAAATAGAGTGACATCTTAATGTCCACATTTGAAGGTGTTTTATGAGTGTTGAACAATCATCGTTTCGTGAGGCAGAAATTCGTCATCCACAGAAACCGTATGTTCTTTAACCATTAGATGTAGGTGTGTGTAAGTGTAGCTCGAATCCTTCTTATAACAACATCCTAGTATATTGAGGATACTGGTGTTTTTACAAAATAAATGAATAAAAAGTGTGTAGGGGGTTGGAGAAGAAAAATAATACAAAACAACATTAGAGAAGACATTACCTCAAAATCGGGTAACTCTTTTTGATTTGAGCCAAAGGATTCCTTGGGAAGAGTTCTTCCCAAAGTGAGGCTTCTAGGAGTAAGGAGGGAAGTTGGGAGAGTATTTGGGAAGAGTTTGGCCGAGAAAAATGGCTTGAAAGTTTGCATGAGGTTGTAGAGGTGGGGGCCTTTTATAAGAGGAGAGGAGGGGCACTCTTGGAAAGTAAGGAAATTTTACATTATTATACAATGCATTTCAGATTCTAAAGGTCCCACACTTATATAATTCATGGCTAAGGTGATAAGGGTTCGAAATATACCCATCCAATAGTCTTTGGACAATTTTAAGCCTTGGATTTTACATTATCTTTTCATTTTATTAAAATCGTTAAATAATGAGGTCATCGCCGCATCATAATGATGTCATAAATAATTTAAATTATTTAATGTATATAAATTATAAAAAAATTACTATAATGTAGGAAATCTTTTTAGATTTCCAATGAATATTTATAGTCAAAAATATGACTTGTATAACCCCATGTAAAAATTGTTTTCCTAAAACATTTCATGTTTGTGTCATTTTTTTTACTTTAACATTAAATAAAAGGTATTTATGTCATTTTCCAACTAAAGTGGATCCATGGAGTCCCCAAGTTGACCCATGGATTGTCTTGGTCGGCCATGACACATAAAATGAGGTTAGGACATGTTTCAAGCTCATCTCATATTATTAAAACATTATTTTTACCTTAAACTACACTAATTACCTCTAATCGCGATTAAGAACTTAAAAGTTACTATTCACCAAAAATTATTTTAATCTCATTGAACCACATTTTACTTCTTAATGAAAACCATGTATGTCGGATTTTTTATATTCAAAACACAGAAGTGGTAAAATTTCATTTAAATGAAAAATCAGTTTTTATAAGTACCACTTAGTGGTTTCACTATTCATCAAAAATTGAAGTTTTTCAAAACAATGCCAAAATCTCACCCTAAGCTATAATTGATATTCCGAATTAAAAAATGATGTCTATTTTAAAAAATTCCAAACATATAAGTTGCATTAATTAATTTTATAATTAATTCCCGCTGTCACAACAAATAGCGTGTTTTTAAGAAACAATTTATATCAAAAGATTTACAATTGTTTATGTCCAATTTCAAAGTGAAATTAATTCTAATGACCACCATTGGATAAAATGGTAAAAATATATTCTAATTATACTCTAAAACAACTCAATAGTATAATTTATCACTATAAATTATTTTTATTAAAAAAGTTGTTTTTAAGTATTTTTCACTATTCATAAAAAATGGAAGTTCTCTGAAAATTACAAAAAAATTAACTTAGGATAATTTTGATATTACAAATACAAAAATGAAGTCCATTTTGAAATATAAAATTTATATAATTTCAAAAAGTGGGTATTACTATTCATAACGGCTACTTTGATTAGTTTTGGTGTGTTAGAACTCAAAGTTGCGTACAATGCAAGCTATTGCATTATTGAATGAGAAGCGTATCATAGAAGCTCAGGGTGTTACATAAACCATCTTGTGGAATCAGTTGATTCATTCTGACAATGAGGCTGGTACCAATACCACATTCATCACTTCTACCACAGGCTTCATCCCTCCAAGATTATGGATATGATATGCATGCGCACATAATGGATTTCACACCAAATTCCCTATATTATGTTCTAATTGTTTATTGAGGGAGTTATGATCCTCTTTCGGTCCAACTACTGGCCCAAGATGACTCCCACTGGGAATGGTGGACCTCAGGCACCACATGGTCTTGTGGATGAATTAGCCAACCTGACTGGTTTGTGGCCATATTTTTTTGGGTAAGGGTGGTAATAGAAAACCCTTAACTTCTAAGAATAAAATTATTAGTAGAATATAAGTCCCAATGTTTTATTCTATATATAAAAGACCAATAATTATGTATTTCATGAAAAAATAAATTTGTGTTTCAACATAATTTTATAACTTCTAAAATCTCTAACTTTAATGTGTAAAATGCACAAATACTGGTGCCAAAAAAATGACCCTTTTAGAATGTGATTTTTTCTGGAAATAAAAGAATCCAATTATATGTTAAATTTAGATCGCTTTTCTTCATATCTGAATGTCTAATTATTAATGATACTGAATAGTTTGAGAGGATTTTTCCCGAGTATGTATGAGGGACTCTCAAGTGTTTTAAAGATGATACATCTGGCCTGAATTACTCAGATGAATCCAATATAAGAATTATATTTAGGTTAGGGAATTGATATCCTAGAATTTCAATGTATATGAATTCTAAAATGGAACAGGTTTTGGGTGTAGAAGAACTTGTTGATGGATCATATGTAAAGCACTTAGATGTATCTGTATTTCCCATGAGGATGGGAATAACTAAGCAGTTCAAAATCATGCATAGGATACATAAGTTCATGGATAAAGAAATCAATGATGAATGCCCTTATATATATGTATAGTTAATATGTAGGAGGGAGGATTCCACCATTTTGTGATGAAATCCTGGGTAGAGACTATGTCTTGATGGAGTTGCTGATAAGACCCTATATGATTCCCATCCTTTATGTGTAACCTCAAATATATATGATAACCTAGATTTATATGCATGACATCCAATAGGTGGATTTTTGAGAAATTATCATGAAATCCCACTAACATTAAATACTTCATTTTTGCAACAAATCCAGTAGTCTTTAGATCTTATAATTTACCAGGGAAATATGGACATGTTATCCTTCTTGAATTCTCTAACTTCTACCTTTGTTATGGGACTTAGCAAGCATAGCATGATTTTTTCTATGGACATACGATGGTCCCCAAAATATTTTTATCTCTTTATTTACTTTTTCCGAATTTTTTCTTAAGCTTCATATGGAGAAATACTTAGTGGGCATGGACTTGGATTTTTCTCATGATTCATTATAAGAGGTTTTCATCTAAAAAAGTGTGTATGCCTCTTCTATTTTATAAATTCACAATATTTCCTAGATCACAAAATGTACATGTCTAGTGAGAAAAAAATCAACTTTTTCTCAAGATTCCCTTATCAAGTTTTCAACTTGGTGTGTATTGTGTCTCCATATGTTTTTGGTTCTGGAAATATAGACCATAATTTTCCTAGAGTTTAGGGTCTTCTAGGTTGGACCTTTGCTGTAATGTAGTTTAAGGTTTTCTAGCTGGGATTTTGGAATACATTAGTTTATGTTCTGATAAATTGAACCATTGGAAGACTATATTTTAAGGTCTTCTATCTCAGAACTTGGAATACTATTGTTTAAGGTCATCTAGATCAGACCATTGGTGTACTGTAGTTTGCGGTCTTTTAGCTCGGACCTTTGGTGTACTGTAGTTTATGTCCTTCTAGCTCAAACATTTTTCGTTCTGTATTTTAAGGTCTTCTATATGGAAACCATGGTGTACTACAGTTTAAAGTCTTCTAGCTCGAACCTTCTTACTGTTATAGTTTGGGATTTTATAGATCCAACCCTTTTTCATACTGTAGTTTAAGGTATTCTATCTCAAAACTATATGGAATAAGGGTTGGGGAGACTAGGTATGAATAAAAACACTATGGGGTGATCAGTTCTTCTGTGGTGATACTAGGTCTTTTAAGGATTGGAGTTCTATTCTTGTAAGGATGAAATGACTTTTGTAGATGTGTTAAATAGCTTATGAATCGATATAATGGCCTAGAAAATCTAACATCCACTCTTTTCCAAGAGGTGTGGAAGATTTATGAAACGAAATATGACCAAGGTATAAATACTTGGGCAACTAGTCCTACATGGGTAGTTTTAGTGTCGACGTTATAAATCACAACCCAAAACCATGTGTCTCTAAATATGGGATGTGGAAGACATGTCAGGTATGTACCATAACATTTTGAGATGTTCGCTTCCACCGTGGTGTTGGTGGGGATCACAAGGATCTTAATATCATCTATTCCAAGGTGGGTATGCATTTAGTAGGTGTGTTAAATCCATTATGAATCGATATTAAGGCCATAAAAATATAATATACACTTCTTTCTAAGGGTCATGAATGATTTTCGAAGACTCAAATATCAAAATGATGAAGATGGACATGGAAGGAAAGATATCTTGGAAGGGATTTAAAACCGTGATACAATCCAACTATTATTCTTTGAAGCCCGAGCCCTACACCCAATGGTTTAATATCATGATGTATGGGACATTAATCGTTTAGTAATGAAATGTCATAGTGCGAACATGAGAAAGGGTACAAAACATAGTGATGAAACGTCAAGGATGTCAGATTTCCTTGAATAGTGTAGTACAAGTATTGTATATCATAGAACAAAATGAATTAGATTGGTTGAAGCTAAGTGGCAGTCACACTAGGAATATCATAAAACACTCTAAGGTGCTCAGTTCCACCATAACGATGCCAAGCTCACTAGAATCAAAAGTTCCATAATGTCAGACCAAGATGTCACTGGTTAGAGGTTCTAAATCCATTCATCAATAGTAGCATGAAAAAATCAAGAGTTATCTTCTCTTATTCACGAGATATGAAAGGTTTGTGACTAACCAAGACATATTTTATTTTATAAGTGAGATTTATTTAAAATGTAATATCCAATAAGGATTCAAGCACCCTCATAGTTGCGCCACCACCTAGGGAACATATTCTCGCAGCAAGGAAATGATATAAATCAATTCTTTAACTTTTTGTTGGAACCAGGGGCCCACTAAACATGGAAAGGATTTTACTAGGGATATATAGAGAACCGTATAATATTTATGACATTTATTTGCACCATAATTTTTACTTAAACTATAGAGGTTAAGAGTTTTGCGGGTGGAGACTTGATTTTTTCTCAAGGATAATTTTGTGGGTTTTCATCCAAAAACGTTTTTCATATATTTTATTAAGAGTTTATGTTCAAGAAATTTGGACCATTATATTCTAGATTTTAAATCCACAGAACTTTGTCCAAAGTTCATTCAATTTATATTAGTGACTCACATGGACCTGATATGGGAGATGTTACGCGAGAGCCTAAATAGGATACCTAGGGTCAAATGTACTCCAACATAATTCTGAACGGGGGGTGGAATTGTGGTAAATCATAGATCATGTTCCTCTTTTCATGAGAAATGATATGGGACAATCAAAATAGTTATTTACTGGAACACTCTAAGATGTTTTTTTTCTCTTCAGTGTTGTCAGGATCACTTGAATTAGGAGACCCATTATATTGGACCAAGATTTCATTAACAGGTGGGTCAAAATCCCTTTTTTCATCAAAATCATGGCCAAGTGAGAGACCTCCATTTTTTCTTTTCAAGGGAGGTAAATGGATTTTGGGAACCTCGGACATGAGATATGTGAAGTGTGGCACATGGATTGAGGCTATTTTAAAAGATGGTGGAAGTTCCTCGTGCTATGGTTTACTGAGGTAATTCTCTTTTATCCCATTGATAAGGAGTGAAGAATGAGAGATGTTATGTATAGTTTACTATAATATAGTAGGAATTCACTCTACACCATTTAGTTTAACTTCATGTGTTAAGGACATTCTTACCTTCCAGTTTAACATCATGTGGTAAGAACGTACATCTGTGTAGTCTAGAATCGTGTGGTAAGGATTTAATTCCATGAAATTTAATATCATACAGAAAGGAAATATTTCCTTTTAGTTCAATGTGATATGGTATGGATATAATTCCATACAGTTTAATGTTATGTGGTATGGTCTTACTACTATGCAGTTTAATTTCATGTGGTAAGGATGTACTTCTATGCAGTTTGATGTCCTATGGTAAGGATGTATATCCATAAAGTTTAACTTCAGGTGATAAGGACATATTAACCAATGCGAATGTGTGGAAATGTTTTAATTGTGCTTAAATATTGAGAGTTGGGCATCTCTATATATCTCATGAGGATGAGAATCAAGCCACACATAGTTCTTGAAAAGGAAATACTCTATGCAGGTCTGACCCAAATGCCGAGGAAAGCATTATTTCTATTGAAAGTTACAGTGAGGCCCATGATTTGAGATCTAGAATTCACTATGTATCATGTGATGGTAGTAATCAAGATACATGTAGTTCTTGATTTTCCATGATGTTTCAGGTCATGCAATGAGGAAGAATGTGAAATGAGATGAATAAATTGAAATATTGAGGTTGGGCCTAAAGATGGAGGCATGAGCATCACTACGTATCACATGAGACTAATAATAAAACCACACTTTGTTTGTGAAGAAACATTTAGTTTATCATCATGTTTAAAGTAAATAAACCAGTAAATTTAGCATCATGGGAAAATGACATCAACTGTGCATTTTATTGTCATGTGATGAGGACTCATGGTATGAATTTTTTGATCATTCATTTAGGACTGTAATGGTCCTATTTTATACCATTTTGATTTTTTGGGAGGGTAATTCCTTGATTCAATTCGTAATCTCATGTGAGTTATACTCAGTGTCGTAAATAGGGAATGAAATGAGTTTCCCAACAATGTTGAGACAAAAGGGGGTACAATAAGGGAATTTTTTATCATGTAGTGACTGGACCCATATATAGTATTGATGAATATCTATATATCACATTGTATATGAGAATAAATCCCTATGTAGTTCCAAAAAACCCATTCAGTTGAATTGTGTACAGTATGGACGTGGGTGAATCAATGTGAGTGAATATTTTTATTGTGGATTAGCGCAGTTTCACATCATTTAGAAAGTACATTGGTTGTGAAGTATAATGTATTGTGTAAGGATGATGGGTTACCCGATGTGAAGGAGAATTCAAGTTGTTGATATGTTAATTTTTAAATCAAGAAGTATGAAAATTGGGTCACCTGAAATTAAAGTAATGTAACCCAATTGATGGAACCCTGAAATGTAATTCAGGTGTCACTATGGTACTTATGATGATAGGTATCAATTCATAGTTCTTAGGAAACCATGTAGTTTAACGTCTTTCATTAAGGATTTTCGTCAAATATTTTAACATCATGTGGTCTAGATGAATTCCATATAGTTTAATGTCATCTGGTTAAGATGATTACCATGCAGTTTAACATCTTTTTGTATGGATGAAGGGTTACCAGACGTGACTGGTAGGGATCACTTTTTATTTGTGCAGTTCTGCATCATGTAACAACGATGAATGCAATGGTTTCTTACCAAACTTCTTATATATACATCATTTAACATATGTTTACTGTATGTTTTGAAGTGGTTACCGTCATCGTGTATTAAACATACCTTTCCACTAGATGCTAATGATATCATCTAGATATTGAGATGTCGCAGAGCTTATCATCCTATGTCTAGGACATGTTTTGTTTAGATTTTAATTATGTGGTAATGATGTAAATATTGGTTGCTATGCTATGATATAGAGTCCAAGAATCCATACGAATCTAATTATGATCAGAATCAAGATGTACATAGTTCTAGAATGTAGGTGCGGTAGGAAACCAACACTAGAAATGGTGGTATACTTGGGTGAGATCCATAGGAACATAATGATTTATGTCTTGTAAGAGAAATAAACCATTGTGTTTAATCTCATATTTCAAGGATCCACAATATCACTTTTATCATCTTGAATTTATAACTAATGAGATTACCATAAGCCTCTATGTCCTATTTTGTGTGGGACACCTTTTCCGGAATTCCTAAGATCATGTGAGATATCATCAATGTGAGAAAAAAGGAATGAAAATGTATTAAATAACTATTAAGAAGAAATGTAGGTTAGGATATGATTGTTATACATCAAGTAGTGTTTGGAACAAGATATAGGATCAACTCTCCCCTTTGTATCTCATTAAAGATTAGAATCAAGTAATTTATATTTCTAGAAGAACCGTGTAGTTTAATGTCATGTGGGAAGGATGTGAGCCATGTAGTTTAATGTATTGACAAAATGATGTGGTCCATGTAGTTTGAAATCTTTTTGTAAGGATGGTGTTGAATAACATACCTATAGATTACCTCATCTTAAGGATCATTGAAAACTCTTATGCATATTGATTGAGTTCCAGGAACATTAAAATCTATAAATCATGTTGATACATGTTCCCTCAACCAATCTTCAATGACCAAGAACTTTTATATTATGTTCATTAGATGTCGATGGTAGGGGAATAGTTATCATGTCCTATCAATCCTACCTCATGAGGCTTCCTCATTGTTGGATGTTTCATAAAAAAAATTCATGGCATAATCAAAATATTTTGAAACATTATTTGTTTAGAAGAAATAGGTTTTGTTCAATAGTTAATTGAAATATTACCATATCTATCTGGGAGGTAGGTATCTCATACTCTAAAACACAATTGGTGTTCCCTATTTAGGGTGATCAGGTGAATGGAGTGGGCATTCAGGTGTCAATGATTTCAATATCACTGTGTCTATATGTACTTTAATCCAATTATTAATGGAAAACCAACCTCCAATGGTGTGTTTGAGGCATTGAAGGTAGGGGAAATGATTTTCCTTACCTATCAACTCTGCCTCACTCAGATTTCTCTCCATCACAATCTCTATCAAACAATTCCCCGTGACATAACCGAAATACCCTTGAACATGTTTTCCTTGGATGGAATATACTCTACCTTTCATATCATCAAGAGATGAGAAACTTGACCGCTTCTCCCACATGTCATCTAGGCCACCATCTTTCTAGGTGTATGATTGAGTTTGAAGTGTGGGTTATAGAGTCCTGATATTTATTGGTCTAGGGGTATTTACAAAAGAGTTGGGGGTCTTGTATGATGAAAATGCTTCTCATTGATTAAAAGTCCCCAAAACTCCTGAAGGTTTCATTGTGACACCTAAGGTCATACGGTTTCAGAAAATATATCTGATGCAGAGATGGAAAAATAGAAATTCCCCCATACTAATGGGATAGGGTGAGGTAGAACAATGACTAGATTTTACCTGATGAGGGGATGGAAAATATGTAAATCCACTAGCCATAGGGGCTGAGGAACATAACTTCAAGGTAGGATTTCATAGAGAGACACTACATTATCATCCTGAGATAAAGACCTCATGAGTACTCCAAAAATAATGTCCATAAGATTCTTATTCTCTTGTTATAGTTTAGAGATCTATTTTTCTATAGAAATTGTCATGTCATCTTCAATGGGATGGCCAACAGGGTCTAGGAAAACACCCTTTTCTCTATCGGTGTATGGGTGAGTGTATGATGATGGGAGTTCCAACCTGGACCCCATATACTAATGAAACTACTCCCACTATCCATGGGACACATTTTTATTATCCTATGAAATTACAAAATGGTTGGAAACACATTTTATAGATTCTTTGTGGACACCTCTAAGAATTTATGATATTTTTCCAATTGATGGAGGTAAGAAAAACTACATTAACTCATATGCCTATAATAGGGTATGATTGCATCATTCAGGATAATTCTAATATAGATATAATGAGGAGTTTTTGTATCTAACTGATATCATATTGAATGAGATAGAATTATCTATTCACTCATCCTTTATGGAGTATCTCGTTTGAGGGGTCGGTGCCACTGATACTGTTTGAGGGGTTGGTTCATATGATTTATTTTGAGGGATTGGTTCCCATGATTCGATTTGAGGGGTCAGTGACCATGTTTATATTTTTCTGATGGTATAATATTATAAATATTCTCCAATCCCTATTGTTGAGGTGTAGCTTGGTATTCCACAATCACTGAATATAACTACGATGAAGTCAAAGGATCTTGGCCAGCATTGATCTAGAATTTATTATAGGACACTATTAGGATACATTGGTGGAACTTAGATAGAATGGAAGTAGTGGGGATATGATCCTTTTCTAGAGATGCAGTGTTTGGATTCCCCATGTGATATCTCCAACTGGGTGCCCCATCCATGATTGTTGGTGTAGGCCTGAACTCCTCATTATCTCATCATGTAATCATAGACACATATTACTGATGTGGGTCATAAAGTATGGGAGCACTCATTGGTATCTCCTGATTTGTTAAATTTTCATTTTGACTATCCTAATCCACCTACCAAACATAGGGAAGGTGTAGGTTGCTGCATTCAATTGATAGGTTCCTAAATCTGTTTAATATGGCAACAAGGGACACTTCCTCCCCTTAGACCTTTTGAGGGAATGATGAATTGTAGTAACTCATCATCGAAAGAATTTAATGCGACAATTCTAGAGTTGTGATAGAGATATTGATGTGGTATTACCAGCCAAGACATTCCATAATTGATACTGGAAGTGGTGTGTTGGTGATAATATATGTTGGGGCCTTAGTGCCAAAGAATCTTTTGCAATGATCTTGGAATCCATTGTCACATTCAATGGTGAAATTTCAATTTCCTGGAACCATAATAATTCTTGAAAATAAAACAATAGAAATTATCAGTGTAGAAAAATATATAAGATCACATGTTTCATCAATAACCTTCATAGTTAATATTTAATGAGGGAGCCCCTAGTAGTGTGGTTAAAAGAAATATATCGGGATCATCGTTTTATTGTACAATGAGAACAAGAAAAATAGGCATGATGGGAACTGGAAATATATCCTTTTTCAACTAGTGAAAGAGATGAAATAGTTAATGGATTCTAGTTTGGATGACCATTTTTTCATAGGATTTTAAGGTGTGGAGTGGGTTTCAATCAACTGTATGGTTTTGGGGAGATTTAATTCCTCACTTGGTCTCCCAAACTAGTTTTTTCATCTGTATCATCTTCCTTAGAAACTATCAATGGTTCCCTCATCTGTAGTTAGGCATAGACATGGTTTCTAAATGCTGACGATCATCTGGGTTTCTGGGCCCAAAAACTCTGGGAGAATCTCATTGGTCGAGAGGATGGGAGGTCGGGCTCATCACACCCTTTTTTAGGGAATAGTTTCCTACTCAAGGAATCTCTTATTAATTTACACTATTTTCATGAAATCCTTCATAGAACTTGTTATGGGACTAGTTACCCATATCAATGACATGATTACAAACATTTATTGATAGATACTATAACTTTTATATCATGGGTTCTCAATATCTCTCTAATTTATTCATAATTCATTGGTCCACAGGCATGTTCAAGACCTCTGAAGTTTATTGATATCTAGGGACATGGATGTTGTCCTAGGGATGGGATTGAACCACTATGAGGTGTCCTATATATCCAATGAAAATAGGAATCAAACCCCATGTAGTTCATTCTTCATTGTTTAAGGTCATGGGACTGGACTCATCCATGCAGTTTAACGCCATACGATGAGGGAATGTGTAACATCCTAGTTCTGAGTTCCGTATAGAGGTTCTCAGTGCCTGGTTGGTCACATGGCCTCAAGCACATTTCAACAAAATCTAGTGTCTCTCGACTAGTAGTGAGGGCCTTGGGTGTGATAGTGGGGAAAATATACCCTCATTGGCAGAGTTACACAGTAGAAGTAAAATAGATAGCATTATAAGAAGCAGTAAAACATGCCATAAGTAAAGAGCAGAAATAATAAACAAATGGAGCACACATATATAAATGATGCATGATACGTATATCTAGGAAATAATTTAAACAAATCACAATTATCGAATACATTACTAAACCAACGTACAAAAGGAAAGAAAGTAAACAGATCCACAATATCAAAAACCTTAGCTTAGACCCATGATCCATAACTCCACAGCAATCAAGTACCTGAAGTAGAAGGGTGTTTTCCCTTATCTGTACCTATAGAAATGTAATCTATTTTGGACCAAAAGCATTACCCAAACAGGGTGTGAGACTAATCCCAGTAGGAAACCACCCATTGATCTATTCATGATAGTTAGTGAATATATATGGTAGGCAATAAACAAAATAAATCAGTAAACAAGGAACTATACATAGTAATAATACTAAAAATTCAATTGCATTCATTTTAATATATCAAGTAAAAAAGATAATAAAATGAAGGTAACCCTCTAGGAATTAATTAGAGCCTAACCCTTCTTGTTTAACCAAATAAATACAAGAAACCCTATGGGAAGTACTCATAGTCTAACCCCTCCGGTTCAGCTTTAGAAAAGACACTCTAAGAAAGCACTCACTGCAAATTCCCTATGTGGTGTCGTATAAGTAACTAATATGAACTTTGAGGAAGAACTCAATGTCCAATTCCCCCTGTGTTCCATACCAAGGAAACTATAGACACTATGAGGGAGAAAAAATTTCATCCCCCCTATGGTCTCACAACATAACAGTAAATCATGCACTCTGGAGAAGCCCACAACCTACATTATACCTATGTTCTGCTACACCAGGTTCCCACAGTCCTATGTAAGTCAATCATGATCAAAAGATACATGGAAGCCAAAGTAAACCTAAAAAACTACTTTGATAAACAATCTACAACATATCATAGCATTCCATATAATAACCACTCTATCCTAACAATTCTAGTCATGGAAAGAATGCATCCTAATAGGAAAACTAGACCAAATGGTCAAAACAAGATATCATGGGGAAAACATCCATATCATGGGAAAGTTAACCCTAATCACAAACATCTAACCTATATCCAAACAAACAAGGCATAACAGGCAATAACAGGGAAAAACCCATAAAAAATCAGTATGATGAATGAGGGTACTGGGCACTTTGGCACCTAAAATTCAAAGAATATCTACAGAAAGTCACTAACCACCTTCCTTGCTGTTTTATGAATGATATATGTGATCCTATGGCCTTGAATCACCCTATAACTACATAGATCTAAAAAATTTCTAAAAAATTTCAACTGAGGATATCTCATAAAAGAGGAGAATTCTGGAAACGAGGTTCTAGAAGAAGGAATAATTCACCGATGTGATTCCAATGCAACTGATGAAGTTCGGATTAGAGAACAGATGGTGATTTGGGGGCTCAGTGAAGATCTAGTGGTCTTGTCTACTCCCGGAAAAGAAAGGTTGAGAAGAAGATGGTTATGTCCATCAGACGCGACCACGGTACATTTAAATAAATAAAAATAAAGTACACAATGGGTTCTTTAAAAGTACAGGGTGTGTACATTCCTTTTCAAGCCTCCGCTTTAGGTGCTCTCTAGGTCACCATGCATAACCATGTACTCAGCCGTTACACGGCCAATACATGGTCAACCATGAAAATCGGGTACATGACGTGTACTCCTGAAATTTCCAGAAACTCCCCTTTTCCTAAAAGACAACCAGAAAATAAGGACATACATGAAAAGAAGATCTGGGTTCCTACAAACTTCCCCCATAAAGAAATTGGTCCCCGAATTTCCCTTGCAAGGTAGTGTAGAAGAAGAAACCTCAAATAGCTCCAGCCACTGAGATGTACATCAGCCTCCCTCTCCTATGACTCTTTTTGTACTGTCCCATGCTTCCGTATCACTCATACGAGAGGAGAAAACCATCCATGAAGAACCTCTGTAAATCGATCCACAATCTGGATAGGATTCTCCTCAAATGACGTGTCCACCTCTAACATGACCTCCTTTGGTAGGAAAACATGAGATCGGTTTGAGAAGTAATGTTGAAGCTGAGAAATGTGGAAGACATCATGCATAGCCTGGTACCCTTGAGTTAACAGAAACTGATATGAAACCGACCCAAATATCATCAAAACATCAAATGGCTTGACGTACTTCAGTGAAATCTTACCATGTCTATTAATCCACTTATGTCCTAACCTCAGTGTGACACATAGGAAAACCTGATCTCCCACCTCGAACTCTAGAGGTCATCTCCATCGATCAACATAAGACTTCTGTCCTGACTGTGCAGTAACCATGCTCTTTCGAATCAACTCAATCTACTCTGTGGTCTCCTAGACAAGATGAGGTCCCAACATAGCTTCCTATCCTACCTCTAGAGAGAATAATGGTGATCGACATGGCCTACCGTACAAAGCCTCATAATGTGCCATATGAATAGTTTCATTAAAACAATTATGGTAGGAATACTCTATAAGAGGTATGTACTTCTCCCAAGAACCTCCACAATCCATGATGTATGCTCTAAGCATGTCCTCAAGCACTTGAATCATATGCTCAGACTGGCCATCTGTCTGAGGATGGTAGGTTGTTCTCAAAATTACCTGTGTACCCAAATCCCTCTATAATCCCAGCCAGACTCAAGAAGTAAAACGTTTTTCCCTATCTAAAACCATTGAGTGTGTAACTCCATATAAACTTACAATCTCTCAGATGTACAACCTTCCCAGGTCATCATAAATGAAGGTATCCTTGATTGTAAATAAGTGAGAAACCTTCGTGAGTCTGTCAATGACAACCCATACTGCATCATTACCTTGAGGACACCTTGGCAAACCTATCACAAAATCCATCATGACATCATTCCATTTCAAATCAGGAATGGGTAACTACTGTAAAATCCTTTCTGGTCACTGATGCTCGGAATTCACCTCATTACTAGTAGAACACATCATGAAAAACCAACAACATCTCTCATCATTCATGACCACCAATACAGACAGTGTAGATCACAATACATCTTTGTGACACCCAGATGATCTTCCCAAACTATGGAATGAAATTCCTGCATCAGCTTCTCGTGAATGTCTGCTGACACCCATACGTGCCAATGAAAACTCAAGATCTCATGATCTCCTATGGCCCATCCAAGAATAGGGTCCTCTCTTGACACACTCTCCTGTAAGACTAGGCCTTCAAAATATGATAGCTACCACATTTTAACTCGATCAAGTAAAGTAGAGATAATCGCCACAAAAGAAAGAAATGTCTACCCCTATCTGTTGTGCACCTCAAAAATTATCCTAGAGAATAGAGATATAAACCGCCACTCAATGCTGGCCTCTGGAACTGCGTGTATCTGTGTCCACCGGCTCAGTGCACCAGCCAATATGTTGTGTTTCTTGGGTGTGTAGGAAAGTTCAAAGTCAATCGTCTAAAGGTACTCAACCCACCTTCGCTGTCTCAAATTAAGGTCACACAGAGTGAAGATATACTTGAGACTTTTCTGGTCAGGGAAAACCACAAAATTCTCTCCATGAAGATAATTTCTCCAATAGCATAAAGCATGAACAAATGTAGCTAACTCTAGATCATGATTTGGGTAATTCCTCTCATGTGGCATCAACTACCGAGATCCATAAAAAATGACTCCTTCCTCGTACATAAGCACGACTACCAAAATGATAGTTGAAGAATCATAGTAAAAAGTATAGATCTTTCTCGGCTCTGGAAATACTAGTATCAGTGCTAAATTCAACCTCTCTTTTAGATAATAAAAGGATGACTCACAAGAATCTGACCATAAGTACTTCACACCCTTCCTAGTGAGGCCTGTCAGTGGCGCTAATATGCGTGAAATGTCCTATATGAAATATCTGTAGTATCTAATGAATCCTAGAAAAATCTGCAGCTCAAAGGCATTCTTCAGCTTCTCCCAAGAAACTAGTACTCTCACTTTCTATGGGTCTATTGATATTTCTATCTATGAGATATCATGACCCATGATGTCAATATATTCCATCCAAAAGTTAAATTTTGAGAGCTTACCATATAACTGATGCTCTCTCAGTGTAATCAAATGATCTCAAGATGGGTATAATGGTAGTGTTAATTGTGAGAGTACCCAAAGATATCGTCCATGAAGACTACAATGAAAGAATCCAGGTATGGATGGAAAACTCAGTTCATCAGTTCCATGAATACTGAAGGAGCATTCGTGAGACCGAACGGCATAACCACGTACTCGTATAGACCATACCATCTCCAAAAGGATGTAAGTGGTATATCAGATGGTCTAACATGCAACAGTTTGTATTCAGACCTCAAGTCAATCTTCGAGAACACTCGGTCTCCTCGAAGCTAATCAAGGAGATCAATAATCCCTAGAAAAGGATATCAGTTAATGACCATCAACTAGTTCAAAATTGGATAATCCAAAAAATTTCTGAGGGTACCATCTGTTTTCTTCCCAGCAAGATAGGCGAACCCCATAGAGAAGAATTGGTTTGGATGAAACCATTTTCCTACAACTCCTCCAATAGTTTCTAAAGATCCTACAACTCTAGTGTATCCATCCTATAAGGAGGAACGGACACTGGTGCCACTCCTGGCACAAGATCAAAATGAAATTCCACCTCTTCTCCAGAGGAAAAACCAAAAATTCCTCTGGAAAGATGTCACTGAAATGATCTACCACTGGAGGAAAGTATATTTGTGATGTCCACTTTTCATCTAGATATAGACTAGGAATATGGGTTGTAACTCCTCAAAACCCATGATTCTCATGTCCCACTCTACTCGGCTTATCATCCCATTTACCCTTATCACGAAACGATCTTCCCTCTTTTGATGTGAAACTCACCCTACTACGATAGTAGTCAAAAAGTTCCTAGAAGATATATAACTAGTCCATTCCAAGAATCACCTCATAGCCTATCATCTATAGGACATAATGGTCCCATAAGAAGTGACACCCACCAACCTCTAGAGGGAACTCCTTGCACTATCGTACAGTAGCCATTCTTGTCCCCAATAGAGTGTCTAACATCAAGATATCAGCAGAATTAAAGAAACAGAGACCAAGGGTCTCCACAAAAATCAACATATATAAAGCCATTGGAAGCCCCTATATTGAGAAGATAAGAAGATAAAATGGAGGAAACTAGAATCACACATCGAACTATAGAGGGTTCGAGATCATGATCCTACTGGGACTACTCCACTGCAAAAGTCTAACCTGCTCTGTCGCCCTGTGACCCTTCCTACCCACCCAGAGCTGATCCACCCTATTTTCGCTGAAGTCCTGGAAACAAGATACCATGGCTATGACCTCATCCTCGGCCTGAATGGCCGAAAGAACTCCAGTTCCCTGACTGATGAGAAACTGGTGGGGATGATCCTGAACATGCAGTCATTTCAGAACTCATATCACCAGCTGATGGTGAGAAGAACTAATATTAGCTCTGAAGATGACCCATTTTTACACATGATCAACACTCCACTTGGTCTCTCGGGAAATGTGTCCTCATATCCCCACTCTTCCTGCACTGTTAGAACACCACCTGACCACCAGAAGAATTATCTCGACTACTACGATCTCCACGTGTAAAATACCTCAGATTGCACTCCATGATCAGTGCAAATTTGACTATAGAAGTGATGGAAGTCAACATGAATATGTTTACTTGAAATAGGATGTCAATCATGAGACCATCCTCAATCTTTCTCGCAAGAAATAACTCACCACCTCCTAGAATAGGTGTGTAGCACTACAACTCTGTGAAGCGAGAAGATTACTCCATAACTGAAAGAGTATCGTACTCCAGACTCATGAACTATCTGGTTTGATCATCCCTAAATCTATCAGGGTAGAAGTTGTCATAGAAGGCATGCTGAAACTCATCCCACGCCATAACCTGTTGGCGTCCCAACTGTGAGATCACATCCCACCATCTCTTGGTGGAGTCCCGAAGCATATAAGTAGAAATCTTCACCCTCCTCTCTGGAGGCATTTCTAGATTCATGAAGATAGATATCATGGATTATAATCATGACTCTACAACCTAAGTTACTCCATCCCCTATGAATGTTGATGGATGCTGCACTAGGAAAACCCACATCAACTCTCACATAGAAGGGGTAGGATGCGGTACTCCTTGGATGGTCTGCAAAAACATCAAAAGACCTCTCGAAACTGTGCATCAACACCGATTTCTAGAATTGATGGTTGGTCCCAAGACTAGAACAATTGGAGGATCAACTGGAAGTCCCTAATTAGCCATATCTGGTGTCTGATCACTTCCCTGTAACTGGCGTACAACCGAAGTATGTCTCATTGGCATGAATATGCAAGGTCAAGCATACACCATATATCTAGATTATCAAGGACTGAAACATAGAAGCATTTGAAGGGATCATGATAAAGAGAGAATTCATGTTTATTAAAACATGGATACATGGAATTTATGACCACTACATGACGTGTTCCTTTAATCCTTCACATGGTCATGTACTTTTTCCAACATAGGTCATGTAACACCCCGTACACATGGCATGTTATCCTAACACACGGTGTGCTCTTGAATCCTCTTCCACTACCTGAGTTCCCTTACACGACTATGCCACGTGGTTATCATCAAACAAGACTACACGGCGTTTTAGTGCCAGAAACGATGTGTACAAGATGTACTTCACCGACCTGTGTTGTTAGTCACACAGCCGGTTACACAGCTCACTCTACACAGCCTGTTCCAGAGAGACACAACATGTACATAAAGGATTTCACCGACCTGTGTTGTTAGTCACATGTCTTGATTCATGGGTTACACTACACGATGTGTTCAATATTGACATAGTGTGCATAACTTATGTTTTATCCATCTATGTTGTTAGTCACATGGGTGGAACCACAGTCTATAAAACATGGCATGTACGTCCGGTACACGGTGTGTGCTACCAAAGATTTCCCAATCCCAGTGTCTATGCACACACAACTAGTGACACGGTTCGAGACTACATGGAATGTACATACAATACCCAGTGTTTTCAAAAGAAAAACAATTCCTTCCCAAATATAAGGATACATGGAGTGTATTAATCAGTATATGTTGTGTATTCATGTTTTTCTGGACATCAAGCCTCAAAAACTACTCCAAAACCCATAAAACACTAAAATGAACATTAAAGTGCCAAATTCTGATCTGTGAGGGCCCATACTCCCAGATAATCAAATCTTGGCATCTTATACATGTCATATAAAAGAATAACAATGCAATGATACACCAAATTCTGATCCATGAGGTCCCATAACACCTCAAGAACCAATGTTTAGCATTTATTCAAACTAAACCTTACACAACTTAACACACTAACAAACAACAGATATCCTATCAAGGAATCCATCACAACAACATGCATATCTAGAAAAACATCTATCACAACAATGTACAATCAGAAATTCACACTAAATGGAATGGAAAAAATGTATGATATGTGATCTCCAGATAGTGCCTAAATGATGCATGAGATGGAATACACTCATCTCATCGGGTTTAAACAGAACTAGAACCTTAATAATATTAACTTTTGCAGCACAAAACATGTGAATCACACAATGTTGAAATCAAATCAACTGTAATAATTGAAAATACAGAAAAATAAATCATAACATACGAGGTAAATTGGATTTTCCTTGTACATGGGTTAGATACTCCCGAGTACATATTATTACCATGTAACTATTTCATCCTATCCTTGGTTATAGGCTCTAAATAGTACGTCAAGAAGAAAAGAAACTCCTCTGATACCAGTTTGTAACATCCCGGTTCCAGGTTCCACCCCGAGGTTCCCTGTACCCGGTTGGTCTCATGGACTCAAATGAATTTTCCCAAATTCCAGAGGTTTCTGACTAGTTTCAAGGGCCTTGGGTGTGATAGTTGGGAAATTAGGCCCTCATTGGCAGAGTAACATAGTATAAGTAAAATAGATAGAAATATAATATGTAGTAAAACATTCCGTAAGTAAAAAAACAAAAGTAATAAACAACTGGAGCACACATATATTAATGATTCAGGGTACATATTCCTAGGAAATTATCCAAACAAATCAGAATGATGGAAAACAATAATAAACCAAAATACAAATGAAAATCTAGTAAACTTCTACACAGCATCGCAAGCCTCTGCTTGGTCCCATGCTCCCCAGCTCCAAAGCAATCATGTACTTGAAGTAGAAGGGAACTTGACCTTATCTATACCTAAATCAATATAATTTGTTTGGGTCCAAAATCATGAACCAAATAGGGTGTGATACTAACCCAGTAGGAAACCTCTGAATGATTTGTGCCTAAAAGTCATTGAATATTTATCTAAGGCAATTATCAAAATTAAGTAGAATACAATGAAGTAAACATAGTAGAATATCTTATAAATTCAATTACAGTCATTTTCATATATCATGTTAGAAGAAAATCAAAAGCAGGTAACCCTCTAGGAAATACTCACATCATAAACCCTCCGATTCAACCAAAAAAACAAAAGCAACCCTCTGGGATGTAATCACAGTCTAACCCCTCTAGTTAGGATTTAGCAAAGACACTCTGATGAATAACTCACCATTAATTCCCCCTATGGTATCATATCAGTAACTAATAAGCACTCTGAGGAAGTACTCAATATCTAATTCCCCATGTGTCATGTATCGTGGAATATACAGAAAATATGAGGGAGAACAATGTCCATCCACCCTATGGTCTCACATCGTAATAGTAAAATAGACACTCTACAGAATCCCTCAACGTCCATTCTCCCTATGGTCTACTACACCAGGTTCCCACAGCCCTATGCAAGCCAATCGTTCACAAACAATACATGGAATCCAAATTAATCCTGAAGATCTACTTGGCTAAACAATCTACATCATATCATAGCATGTCAGATAATAATCACTCCAACCTAACAATTCTAGTCATCGAAAGCAATCAGGCTAACAGGCAAGCGAGCCCAAATAGTCAAAACAAAGAAATCATGGGAAAAACATCCATAGCATGGAAAAGTTAACCCTTTTCACAAAAAATTAACCTCTATCCAATCAAAAAAGGCATATAAGGCATTAACATGGCTAAAAATCATAAACACTCAATACCCCGAATGAGGGTATTGTGCACTTTTGCACATAAAATTAAAAGACTATCTACAGAAAGGCACAAACCACATACCTCAGTGTTGTACAAATGATATACATGAATATAAGGCCTTGAATCACCCAAGAACACTGTATATCTACAAAAATGATAAAAACCTTCAACCAATGATATCTTGTGAAAGAAGAGAATTCAGGAAACTAGGTTCTAGAAGATGGAAGAACTCACTGATGACATTCCAACGCAATAGAAAGAGTTCAGATTGGAGAACGGACAACGAGTTGGGGGATCGACAAAGATTCGGTGGTCTTGTTCACTCCCAGATGAGATAGGTCGAGAAGAAGATGGTTTTTTCCACAAGATGTGACCTCGGTCCATCTAATGAAATAAAAATAATGTACACAACGTGTACCTACCTTTTCTGACCTCAGCATCAGGCGGTCTCTAGGTCACCACACTTGACCATGTACTCGGACGTCACATGGCCAATACACGGTCAACCACAACAACTGAGTACACGGTGTGTACTTATAAGTATATTTCACGTACTCCAAAAATTTACAGAAACTCCCCTTTTCCTCAAAGTTAACCAGAAAAGAAATACATACCTGAAAAGAATACCTGGGTTCATACTACATGAATATTGGGATAATAACACATTTTGGTATCCTACATATCAAATATAATGTAGGAATTAGATTCCACATAGTTCTAGTAGTGGGAATCTGTGTCATGAGAGATATGACAAAAGATGCCTTGGGTTGGACTTATGCATATGAGACTACCCAAGATTGATTTATTAGGAATAAATACCATTTAATGGGAATGAGATGCAATTAGAATTACATCCCAGTGGTGAGGATACCATATTAGGTGAATTCTCATCATGTAATTGGTACAATCATCACTGGTATCTGAGCCCATGTGAGCCATGATTTTTGTGAGAAATAATAAAAATCAAAATATTAGACCCATAACATGAGAGCATATCCTTATTGGACTTATAAATTAATGTTTCCATTTCTGATTCATGATTAAAAATCTCATGGAGGATATTGGATGGGGATAAATCATTAAAAAGGCATTCTACATACCCTGATTATGGAGGCAATCATAGTTCTCATTGTTCATTTTGTTCCAAACTGGATGTTGTGTTTGAGGTACTTTAGGGAATTATCAGGTCTTTTATATTGAAGGATTCCCATGCATGGTTGCTCTTCAAATCCTCTATAGGATCAGGTAGAATTGAAGTCCAATGGAATTATTTAATTATAAAATTTTTGAATAATTAAAATGGGAAGGGACATACATCGAAGTGGATTACTATTTCATCTCGGGCATTAAAAAGGATTTCTATATATCCTGATTATGGTGGGAATCCTAGTTCTCATAGTTCACTTATACATTAACCTGCTGATGGGTTAATGTGGATGATTACACTCAGAAACCTAATGAATATCCTTGTGATTTTAGGAAATCTAGGGGAGTATACCGAATTTGATTTTCTATAGCCAAGGACATATTATATTATGTCGATAGTCAGGTATTTCTCATTGAGGATGTGAAATTAGACAGGGATTACACTCTAGGGCTTCCCAATTGCTCAGGTCTTACACTATAAGCCTAACAAATTTTATGGGGAATACAATCAATGGCTACCCAATTGGTTAGGGCTTATGCTTTAGGGATGCCTGATGGGTAAACTCATATCATGTCTTTTTTAGAGGCTTACACTCTGAGGTCAACTGATTGGTCAGGGATAAAACTCTATGGATTTCCACTGGCATAGTCATATTATGTCATTTATTGGGGATTAAAATCTGAGGTATCCCATTGGTATAATAATTCTTTATCCAGTGGAGGATTAAATAGAGGTCGTGATGATTGTGATGTTCTTTTAGAGAGCTTCATATCTGGAGTTTCACATGAGGGCATGATCCTAGCTAATTAATGAATCTTCCCTTGTCAAAGGAGGATGTAGTAGGAGATTCTTAACTAGGTTCCACATGACAAGAGTATAGGTAGGTCTGTCAGATAAAGGGGGAATATCATAAGGGATATTCCTGACATGTCTTCGATATATATTGGATATGTCTTGATTGTCTGTTTGATATATTGAGGCACCTATTAGACATGGATGACACATCCATGGGTTTCTTCCAAATCAATTGGAATGCCTTGGATGCCTTTAAATGGGTGATTTATCATGTCCAAGATTATTTTCATAACCAAAGAAGATGTGTTTGGGGTCTCACAGATGATCGACTATCTTGACTGAGAAGTCTCTGACTGAGTGAATAGGACATGTCAAAGGGCTTATCATATTCAAGGTGGACACATCTGGGGTCTCACACCCAATTGATGTAGACATGACTGTGGTCTTGTGAATCATCAAAGAATATATGACTATACGTTATATGATGATCATCCTGAAATTTCCCTGGACTATTTCATGTCAATATGGACATGTCTATAGACCACCACGTGATAATTATAACATTTCATTGACTCTTCACTTGATCATTGTTCATTTTCTAGGGTGTCTTTCCATGATTTACATGACATTTTGTAGACATGTCAAGGGGGGTCATCCCTTGATCAGCTACTCTTGTCTTTGAGTTGTTTCCTAACAATGGTGACATGTCAATGGGTTTTCATGAGGACTGCCCAACTTTTATGAGGTTTGTCTTGCAATTAACATGTAATTTCCATAGCTACATAGTGATGTTACGAGTCCCATGAGAACACTCACGATTATGTGTCCTTGAACCATTCACAAGGTGGGGTCTCAATGATAAGTTTACGGTCTTTGAGCCCAAAAAAGTGATTATTTGAATGTCCAAAGGGATAATTACCTATGTTACATGGGTTATTATTTTCCCATGTAGTTGTATGCATGAACGTATAAGGGTATGCTCATGAATTATTCACCAGGTTGTGGCCATACACAAGCTTGGGGATTTCCATAGAAGGGATTAATATTGAACTACATTCTTCATTCAATTTTCATGAATTTTATGAGGAATTGTGAGGGATGTTGTGGTTATGCATGGAGAATATATATCGAATACTATACATGTGGGTTGTTGTGATGGTTCATGGTATATGGGTTGCACATTATGAAGCATACACCGCTAGACCTTGCAGGGATTCGTCACGAGATCCAATGCGTAGGAACTTAACTCCTTATGGTGATGATGAGATTTCATAGCCATAAAATATGAACTACATGATTGTATGAACATCATGAGAGAACTAGATCTCTAAATGTTCATGTGGGGTACTCTATAGATACACATGGGGGAGGCCTTCCAGTACCACTTATACATGCTGGGGCTCTCAGTAAAGGACTATGGACTAACCTTCATGTAAGAATTTTATGTCCTCCACACATACTTTTCATGAATAGAGACTCAAAATCCATTTCCTACTAAAGACACTACTTCCTCAGGTTCATCAATCACAAATCCAAGGGTTTGTGCATGTCTTCTAATATTTGGATTTCATGGAGAACGACCCATGACACCAGATAATTGAGGACCTACATGTGATCACCAAAATACAAGTATTCTCATGGTATTCATGGGAATGAGGTTTACATGATCACTTGTGCATATTCATGGGCACCAGTATCGGTGCCCCGTGCATTCAAGGATTTGTGTCACAATGTCGCAAGAGGCTCCATAGCTCATACAATCGAATGATCCTAGGAGAGTATGTTCAACAGGTATTGTGTTAATTCTTTGGATAATTTCATATGATCACATGATATTTTGAAGATCACATGGTGACCTATTTCACATACATCCCATGTAAGATTATTACAAGAGGTAGGGACTCTTTAATTACATGGAGGATATCTCTTGGAGAAGCCATTGACCCCTCTTTTTCTCCATTTTTTCTCTACCATGCCTTCTTTTACAGATATCCTTCCCCTCTCCCCCTTACCTATGTTTCTCTCAATGTGTTCTCAGTATATATTGGCACCATATGCAGATAATGACACTGCTTTTCATGGGATGAAGGCCACGTTGCGCCATAAAAAAAGTGGTGGAGATAACATCTCATGGTCATTTCATTTGATCATGTGATTCCATGTTTTTTTCCTTATATAGAGTTGCATGATAGAAAATAAATTTTACTTAATACTAATGAAAAAAAATTAGATGTAAAAGGTTTTCATGGTCACAAAACTTCTTGCAAAATATCTTCTTCACTTCGATTTCCTGATCGATGTATGATCATTTGATGTCCTCGATACCCTTCAATGAAGCCACATGATCCAAAAGTATCTAAGTTGATTAATATGGAATATCACATCAGAGTTTAAAGAGATTCTCAGTTTCTGAAATAATTAGGATGTCCTTTGGAAATTTTTTCCATGGTCACACGATCAAAGGATGATAATGTGATGGCTTCGATCATGGTTGGGGTATCTTTAGTAAGGGAAAAGGATCTTGCGGTTGCATCGATTGGTCATCTATGACTCGCCAAGATATCAGAAAAACATAGAATATAGAGATGTTGTTTATTATAACATGATCATTAAAGAAACATCACTGATATGACATGTCAAAATAGTTGGTGTGGGAGGTTGATGATGGAGGTCATGCACTATGTAGGATCGGCTTAGTTTGGATTTGCGATGTGAGAGATCAGTTTGGATTGAAATAATGAACCACAAGGCAGAGAAAAGTGTATAAGAACATAGAAAGTCATGATCGGAAGATGAAAATGGAATTTATTTAATGTTTTGGTGCACGATATCGAAGTAGATAGGCGAGATTCGTGGGAGGCATGATCAGATGGCCCAGGTCTATTCCCTGTAGAAAAATGTCATCTCACATCAAATTCTTGATTCACATCCCATAAGATTAATAAGATATTGTGTGTATTATATTTTATCTAGTTAATAACGGGGTCTTAAACCCTACCACATGATGCACATAAACAGTTGTTTTAAACCCATTTAGCTTATGGATCAGGCTATGTGCACGTGCCAGCAGGCTTGTGCACCCCTGGCCCAATACACGAGCCAAGATTTCTCTTGCAGGTGATATTATCCACTCATGGTTCACTAGATTTCCTAGTATAACTCCCAATAGGAATGGTGAACCTCTAGACGTACATGGGATTTTAGTTGAATATGCCCTGTTGGCTGGTGGCTAGCAACATTTTTTGGCTAAGGGTGATTATAAAAAACAATTAGCTACTAAGAATAAAATTCTTAGTAGAATATAAGACCGAATTTCATATCTTCTATATACATGCCATTTAATTAATTCTTCCATGAAAAATATAGTTATATTTCTTCACAATCATCAAACTTTTGATATCCCAAACAATAAAGTGTAAGCTGCACAAATACTGGTTCCAAAAATGTTAAAATTCACAAAACCATAAATATGTGATGGGTTAAAAGGTAATTGATTTCCATGTAAAAAAATTAAACAGATAATGTTTTTATTTCAAAATAATTTTCTTATGGTTATGTTAATCATTTAATTCCTAATCTAAGAACATAAGTAAACATACTGACATGATATGTAGTGCTTCATCCTTTAATCAATTTCAACCAAATTCTTATCTTTATCTTCAAATGATGGGTATTTAAGATGAATCATTCATGGATGAAGAATTAGAATCAATTTATATGGATTATAATATCCACAAAAGTGTAAATATTTATTCCCCCTATCTTTATATATTAACCAAAAGCTGAATGGTTTTGATAAGATAAGATAATTACCCAAAACAATAAACCATTATATTATGAAAAAAAATTAATCTCCAAAAATCAAAAGTAATACTCAAAGATCAACATAGAAAATTTAGAAAAAACTATACTTACATAAAAGTATTCAATACTGTGATTGAGACCCAAAAATCAGAAGGATTTGATCATAGAGTCTTCCAAATAACATCAACCACAATTAATGTCTTATACCATAAATTTTATTTCCTAAATCACATTATCTCTAAGATATTCTAACCATTTCCATAAATTACATGAATCATAATAAGTCCATAATAAAATTATTTTTTAGTCCAAAATATAATTCAAACTTTATTCCTCAAAATATTTTGTTGGCCTTAATTTTATAGGATACCCAAAATAGAGAACATCTACCGAATTAACATTAATAACATATTCACTAAATCATTTTCCGATCCCAATGATATCTATTTGATAAAAAATGTCCCTAAAATAAAGATAACATTTATCCATCAGATATTTTAAATAAATAATTTCATGCTAACCAGGAGTTTATATTGGATAGTAGTAGGAACTTCACCCTTACCTCCCTTCAGTTGTGGGTTCAAACCTCACGGCCTTGCTAAATTCAACGGGTTTTCAGCCAACCTATGGGGTTTCCTTTTTCAAAAATTATATTAATATTATCCAAAATAATGTGATTAGAAACCATAGAAATAACTTAAAATTTTTCATTTGTAATGAAAGGTTTTAACCTCAAGGGTTATCTCAAAAATTTCATTTTTATACCCAATAATATTATACCCATAATTACCTTAAATTGAATGTTTATATAAACCCTAATGATTTTACCTAAGTTTAAACATATGTATATAAAATCTAAATGAATTATTCCATAAATAAAATTTTCACACATACTTACCAAATGGGTTGTTTTCTCTAACCTATTCTTTTCGAAATCTAATTTCAATGGTTTCTGCGAAACTTTATTTGATACCAACTACAATTCCACAAACGCAGATATTCAGAGTAGGTGCATTGTTTTATTTCAGTGGCATGAATACATGGAATTAGATCCCGATGTACTGAATAACATAAAAGTTTTTAAAACCATATTACGTACAAGATACCCATAATACGTTGGGAAAAAATAAATCATAACATAAGAAGAAGCTCAACATCATTTAAAATCATTCAAAATATTCCTCTTCATAACCTGGGGAAAGGAAACATAATACTGGTGATCTGAAATGCTCTATAAGGGTAATTAAAGAAGAATAAATAATGATTTAATGAGAATAAATCAACAAGGAATGTTAATTAACTGATAACATATACCATTAAAATAATCAAATAAGTCATAATTAGTAAGGGATGGTAAATAACGGAAAACACATTCCATTTAATCAATAGACTGAGAATGAAATGCATACATAGATTTTTAGCATATGAAAAAATTATGGATAATAAAAATGATAACTAAAATATCTAGATATAGATTTTTAATTATTGTATGTCATTCATGAGTTATATGAAAACATATACCATCATGACCATTCAGAATACGGTTTAAAACCACAGGTACACACCCCTTAAGTTTAGACCACATAACTATCTCATGAGAATATGTCGATGAATCAAGGGTCTATATAAATTCTATCGCCACCTAAAATTTTTAGCTGAAATCATTCCTCATATCGTGTAATCAATTTTATTAACAAACAATGTACCTTATCTAATATTCATATTGAATGATGAATATAGATTTTTCATTATTTCCCCAGATAATGAAATAAATATCAAAGTAAAAAATGTATGTAAAAAATGGTATATGGTTTAGGAAATAATAAAATATATAACTCATGAATGTGGATATTTAAGAAAATTTCCAATGAAAATTGTCACAATAATGTGATAATTTCCATAGAAAGTTAACAATTATAAAAATAGTTAGACCGCAAAGATAGCTTTTTCCACTAGGTAATTTCAAACTAAACCCCTTGGGTGTTATAATTAAATGTGAAAAATAAATAACATTACTAATGAATGAACAGTGATATTAAATGAAAAATTGGTATTATATACACTATATTAAAGTTAATTAGTGTATAAAAACGAATAAGTCTTAATGGGATGTAAGTTGTGACGAAATTACTTACCACTCCATAATCAGTTGAATTGTATGCCCCATAAAAAGAATAAAATTTAAAAAAAAAATTAAATATCATGATATTAAATAAATTCATGATATAAAATGTCTATATTAAGTATATAATCCATATAAATGGAATAAGTGGAGAATAAATCATATTTCCAACATAAATAAAAGTGAGATGAGAAGAAACCCCTTAACTTGGGTTTATTTTTGATGAATGTCCTTTTATCTCATTTATAATGTTTTTCAAAATGTTATTAACTCTGAAAAGAACCATAATAATATTTATAATATTTTATATTAACTTCTTATAATATCTCATTTCCAGTTTGTTAACAATCGTTCTTTATTTTCACTATTATTTTTGTGATAATTTCCAAGTTTAGTCTGTATGTTATGAGTTTTTACTTGTTGTTACTATTAATTCAATCATGATTTAATCATATCCAAAATTTAAACCATGATGAAAATGTAAAAAATATTTAGTATATATTTATTTATAAAAATCTTTTATATTCGTAGATATGAACTGTATTGCACTGTTTATGGAGATTGTAGGCCATATATACGCATGAACGCTACATCCATTTTTGTATTAAAATAATGAAAGTAAATGATATATATTATAAACAAATATCATATTTATTTCATATATTTCCAATATTATTATTAAAACCATCCTTAATAAAATCCATGTATGGTGTAAATGAATTACATCATTTTGAGGAGGTAGTAGTCTACTCGTCCACAAATGAAGTTATCATCTTCACAAAAATTGGAAATCATGAACATATGAGTTATAGAAGAATTAATTAAGAATATATACATTATAAAAATAGAATATATCATATATATTATTAAAAAACTATAAATCCATCATTTTTTAAACATTTAATGTTGGTAAATGGATGAATTAATGACCTTGGTTCGTGAAGCGGTAGTCCACAGTACACATGAATGTTGATTGTATATCCAATTTAATGGATTTTTGTGAAATTGTAGTCCTAATTAGTAGTATTACAATATCTAAATATATTTAATATTCTATGGTTTATTATAAAAATAAGGAATAAGAATAATTTAGTTCTTTGAAAATGAAATAAAATATAAGTGGTCGTAGAAGAATGAAATGTCATTTTCAGGTATCTACTTCTGTTTTATACCAAAAGACTTACTTGGTTTAATTTTTACCCAAAGAGAGATTTATAAGATGGGGTGAAGGATGTTAGGAGTTTATTTGTGCAGTTTTTGGATGATATATCAGGCTAAATGTTCTGTGAGGAAGTGATACATAAGGTTCTCTTTAATAATTGATGTAAGGGGAACTTTTGGAAACTATCAAAATATTAAATTAACATAAATTAGAATTCAAATAAAAATTTATATAAGGTAAGTTATTTATAATATAACATGATTATCAGTCTAAATACTCTCAATAGATAATTTTTATACTAGTTTAGATAATATTCATACCTTTAACATTTGGCATTAACCCTTAATTAAACCCCTTAACACAAACCATGAAAACATTTCTTTTTACAATTTAGGAGTTAATATAGTTACTATAAAATAAAAAATTAATCATAAATGATTCATGTATGAAATATTTAACCTTATCTAAATAATTTTGTTGATTTTTAGATTTTAATAAATTTATATCATTTAATAAAATATTTTTTGTTTTAGAAAATCAATAATGTTGATTTTGACATTATTCATTTATTGGATTTTTAATAAATAAAAATACATAAGATAAATTTGAAAAAAACCCTTTAATAAATTCATAATATTTATATTTTATCTAGATAATTTTTTATGACATTAATAATCTCAAATTATATTTATTTAAACTATTTTTGAAATCATTTGTTTGATATTTCTATTAATTAAACAATTGTTGCATCATCATTGTGTAAGACATTAAGGTAATTATTTATTTCATAAGAAATAAATATAAATTTCCATAATGAATATAAATATTTTAGACATTAAATTACTATTTGTAGTCTATGATATATTTTGAATAACCACATATAAAAGATGCAATATTTATTAAAAAAATGAGTATCACATATTGGACATTCATGAGACTAAAACAATAAAACACAACTAAATTAATCTATGTGGCCCTAAAAATCCATAGAATTATATTTTGGATGATTTTGGTCAAAAATTACACATCCAATAAAATTATGACAAGTGTCACATTAATTTTATAATATATTTTTATACTACATTCTTCATTCCCGACCACCAGTGCTGTCGTGGAAGATCCTGGTACATCTTCGCCACTACTAGATGTACCACTATAGGGGACATGTAGAACTCCATCAACAATTCCACTTGAAGTGACACTAGTACCATGGTACGTCCTTTGAAAGGAATGACATGATCCCCGCGTTCAGAAAATCGATCAGGTGCCTATCCTGTGGATATCTGAGCACGTCGAGCCTCGCAGTCAGCGTCCCCATGATGCACCTCCCAGACTCACTGAGGAAGTAGGGGAGTGAATGTAAGAAAATGAAGAAAATATTCTCCATCTCTATCTACAAAGGATATCTGCAAAGCGACCAACTGTTCTATTTCCTCACCTAGAAGCTGTATACCAAATCTCCTGCTGAGTGCATCTGTTACCATGTTCCCCTTCCCCGGAGTATAGACTATCTTGAAGTCATAGTCCTGGAGGAACTCAAGACAATGTCAATGTCTAAGGTTTAGGTCCTTTTTAGAGAAGATATACCTAAGACTCTTGTGATTCATGTAGACTGTAAAATTCTTTCCCATCAAGTAATGTCGCCACAACTTCAAGGAGAAGTCCACTACTGCTAACTATAGGTCATGGGTTGTATAGTTCTTCATGTGTTTTCTCAGCCGTCGAGAACCATATGAAATCATTACTCTCTCCTACATCAGGACACATCCAAGCCCAGTCCCTGATGCTTCGCAGTAGACTACATAACCAAATCCCTCCTCCAGAAGCCTCAAGATTGAGGCACTATTCAACCTCTGCCCCAGCTCCAAGAAACACCAATGATATATCTATGACCACACAAAGGGTTTCCCCTTCTTCGTCAAAGTTGATAAAGGTGCTGCAACTATAGAGAAATCTAGCACAAATCTCTAGATGTATCTAGCCAAACCCAGGAAACTCTGTATCTCAGTCACACTCCTATGTGTCTCCCAATATAGTACCTCCTCAATCTTTGTTGGATCTACTACAACTCTATCCTTCGATATGACATTTCCCAGAAATTGAATCTCTTGGATCCAGAACTGTCACTTAGAGAGCTTACCATAAAGCTAGTGCTCTTGGAGTGTGTCCAGCACTACCTACATGTGATAGGCACGATTCTCCTAAGTAGCGTATTAGATCAGAAAGTAATCAATGAAGACCACCATGAAGTGATCAAGGTATGACTGAACGATCTAGTTTATGAGTCCCATGAACACTGCTGGGGAATTGGTCATGCCGAAGGGCATAACCAAGAACTCATAGCGGCTATACCGACATCTGAAATCCTTATTCTTCACATCCTCATCTCAAAATCTGAGCTGGTGATATCCTGACATGAGTTATATCTTCGAGAACCACTGTGATCCCTTCAACTGATCAAAGAGATCGTTAATCCTCGAGAGTGGGTACTGGTTTTTCACGGTCACCTGATTTAGGCACCTATAGTCAACACAATGTCTCAAGATACCATATTCCTTCTTGGAGAACATAATCGAGGTTGACCAAGGTGAAACATTGGGATGAATGAATCCCTTACCCTATAAGTCCTCCAGCTGTACCCGCAGCTCACGAAGCTCTGCAGGAGCCATCCGATATACTGGTGTAGATATTGGTGTTGTCCCGCGGTACAAATCAATGTAAAATTCCACCTCTTTGTGAAGAGTTTGACCCATAACATCAGCAGGGAAGACATCTGCATATTGGTCCACCACTACAAGATAACTCAAACACTCCACATCAACAGCTTCGAGGGTATGTCTAGCAAACTGATGTGTAATCTGCTGCACCCTCCACTAGGTAAGTCCATCCTATGCTACAAAGTCTCCCTTCCCACCAGTGAAGGAAAACTTGGTCCCATCCGTGCGGAAAAACCACACTTTGTGCCTAATACAGTCAATCTAGGCATGGACTATAGATAATAATTTCATACACAAGATGGCACCTTAAGGCCTAGACGTCGCTACTATGAGATCCCAGACAATGCTCTCTCTACCTAGAGTAAGCTAACATTACCGGTACCAGTGCATAATCATCGAATCCACTCCCGTAGGAGTCATTGTCCATAAGGATCGATCCAACGACTATGTTGGAATCTCTGATCTCCGAACAATGGTAGTTCTAATAAAATAATGACAGGGGCCTATGTCTATACGTACTGCAGCTAAGGTGGAATAGAAACAGATCATTCCTCATATCATCTCTGAAGTACCATGTTTGTAACCCTCAGCTGACTGGAGCTGAGCTCTCCCCTGCCCACCTGCTCCCTGTGGTCGGGGTGGACCACCTGGTGGTGGTGCTGGTAACCTCTCAAATCGTCTCCCACTGCCAACTGCACAACCAGATCCACTGCCATGTGCGCTTTCTCCCTGCGAACCTCCTCGGTCAAACCATTTTCTCTGTCTGGGTGGTCCTTAGACCGTCTGATGATCATCCTTATAGAGGATCGGATAGTCAGAAGCTATGTGACCCTGCCCGCCACATGTGAAACACTACCTATTCCTTGCATTACTAGATCTGTCTCCATTACCCCAAAAAACTGATCTAGAGTCATGCAGTCGTTCACCTATAGGTATGTTCCTCCTGGACAACTATGACATCTATCTGCTACAAGATGCCTAAGACTCTGCTGCGTGATGCCTATTGGTGGGTCTCACTGCTAGTGACTGCTCAACAAGAAAACTCTCCACTAATAGGGCTCTCTCTAATAAGCCTGCCTGCATCGGGATGCTAAGATAGATCATCAAAGACCTGATCTCCCTCCTGAGACCCTGATCAAAGGTCCGGGCCCTGAATAATTGGTACTACACCATATCAGTAGAGTATGGTGAGTGGTCGGTGAACCTTTCTGAGTATTGAGCAACAGTCATGCTGCCCTGCTGCAAATGAATAAGAACTTGTATGTGTACTACGTGAAGAGTCGCTGGTAAAAAATCATCCCAAACTAGGCCCTCGAAGTCTATCCAGAGATGCGTCACCTCGTCATGAACCTGGAGGATCAAGCTCCACCATCTACCTACTGCTTCCTATTGGGTACTGGTGACATGGACCACCATGAGATTAGCGGGTCTCCCTACTAGTCAGAAAACTCTCACTATGACCTCTTTCCAATCTTTGGCCGCCTGTGGGTCCATCTCCCCCCTGAACCTGGGTGGCCTCTGGCACTGGAACTCATGTAACATGATCATGCGGCGTACACCCTCTACTACTAGGGCTGGTGGCATCGGTGGCCCAATGGGTAATGGTACCGATGGTGCCTCCGCTGGTGCCTCTACTAGAAGAGGGCCCTACACCATTTCATTGCCACTCGGTGGGCTATCAGTGCATACTATATCCAGAACCCTAGCTGACTGTCTGCGTGGAGGCATCCTAAAAAGAAACAGGTGCGCCACAGTCAATAAGTTATACCTGGTGAGATGACATAAAGAGATCACAATGAAAACTCATTAAAACACACATCCGATCTGTGTTTTCGTGCACTGAGTTAGAAATCAGAAGTCATGGTCCTGGTTTATGGATACGTCGGCCTCCATACCAACACTAGATTCCCTAAAATGATAAGCACACTGACCACAAATAACAGTATTTTGGTGAAAAAGATCAGAGTCATACGTTCTCTGGTAGAACCGACTCCTCTGATATCAATTTGTCAGGACCCTTCCCCCGGGGCCTGTGCCAGGACTACCCCAAGCCCGTCTTCCATAGACCAGTGGATGTCGTCTATCACCGAAGGTGTATTCCCAAAAACCGGGAAGGCATTGACTTTAAAACCTATAAACACACACAACCAATCCCACAGCTAGGCACAAATAGAAGTATACTGTATATAAAACTGAGGGTGTACATTATGAAAAAGGGGCCAGAATACAAGCCCAACTGAAAAGTACAAGAAACTAAAAGGTACAAGTAAACTGAAAAAGCTCATGTGAACACCCGCTAAGGATTCTACCTGAAGGGTAGGTACATCTCTTGAATGGTCATCTCTCTGGTATGCCTCATATATGTCCCCCTACAAGCTACCTCCAGTCCTGGTACCTTCGTCCTCAGTCAGAGTTGTCCATTTTCTACACCAAACATAACTAGGTGCGGGCATAGCCTCTGCAGGGGTGATTATAATGATACTCAGTAGGGACTTCGAGACCCTCATGGTCTCAGAAAATCCACAAAGGATAAACCTCAATAAATGAAATCAACTGACAACCTTACTTAGGTATATTCCCATACATTTACATAGGTTATCAATTAAACCCATCTAAATCATTAGAAAACTCAAGGCCCAAATCATTATACCAAATATCAACTGTTCCACAAAGGATTTAATACCACGAAGGTAAGTAAAACACATATACGCCACAATTAAGAATACCACCATGGTATTACCATGAAGGAAAGTACCACACAGGTACAGACATAGCTCACACCACGTATATATTATGTATAGTAGTAGAGATGATTAGATGTAACTACTGAATCATCATAATCTATTAAGAAGAACACCCACGAAGGATCCTAAATCACAGACCCACACAAGATCATAGTACATCGTCATACCCACACAGGATCCTAGTACAGCTTCAGACCCATATAGGATCCTAGTACATCGTTAGACCCACACAGAATCCTAGAACCTCGTTAAACCCACACAGGATCACAGTACATCGTCAGACCCACATAGGATCTCAGTACAACATCGGACCCACACAGGATCCTAGTACCACATTATACCCACACATGATCCTAGTACCTCGTCAGACCCACACAGGATCCTAGTACATCGTCAGACCCACACAGGATCCTAGTACCTTGTCAGAGCCAGCTATAGGGTTCCCGCACTAAGCATTCTTGTCTCTGAGAGGTCTCCCTTCTCAAGACACTGGTCGATAATCCAACTGCCATGATGTCCCATTAAAAAGTATCTTAAAGGACCGCCCTGAAAAATGGATGTTAGCTCAATTGATAGTTAGTCAACCGTATGCCCGGTCTGTAAGTTATTAGCCTTTTAGTCCCGAGGGACCGGTTGGATTCATGCTCAGTCAAACCTAACCATAACCCAACTTTATCCGAATCTCTAGTGTGGTATACCAAAATAACCACCTCACTCCAAGGTTTCTAGTACCACAGATGTTTCATCCAATGGATGATTTGTACCAATGTTATGTCCGATAGAGAGAAAATGGTTCAAAGCTGGCCCGGGTCTGGTCCAGCCCGGCCCGACCCGGCCCGCAAGGTCCGACCCAACCTGCTGGGTCCGGCCAGACCTGTGTTGATCGGTTCGGCCTGGGAAGCGGTCAATAGTGCAGTGGGGCAACGACGGTGCGGGGTGGGTGCCACGGGGCGATGCGGGGGCTTCGGGGCGGCGCGGGGGCCGCGGGACGGCATGGTGGCTGTAGTGCGGCGCATGGGCAACATGGTGGTGTGGGGGCCGTGGGGAATCGTGGCTGCAACGGTGGAGTGGGGTGGCTGCTAATCTGTCGTCTCCTTCATCTTGGCCAGTGGGGGGCCGTCTGTCGTATCCGAGTCCCATCGGTTCCATTCACCAGCACTGGTCGCCACCTTCTTCCATTGCGAGGAACACAAAAAAAACCTCATGGAAAATTAGGAGAGGTCGGGCCATGTTCATTTGGCCCACACCCACCGCATTAGGGTAGTAAGAAGTGGCTTAATATATATTCTATTAAGAACATCCAACCGTACAACCTCCGGAAATGATTATTCCCAAACCCACAAAAAGAAATCATTCGTAGATCAACTAGTTAGAGATTTGGTCCACGTTCTTTGTTTAGATGGGAAAAACATGGGAATAAATAATCATACATAATTAAACCCCTTCCTTGGACGTTTGTTAATGGAGGTCTCAAGGAAGAAGATGAATTCATTAGGGATAGTGGCATCGGCGTTCGTCGCTTCCGTAGGACGCTTCCGAAGTCGGCTTGAATGTCGTCCACATTCTTCAATTCTGAAGTGCATTATTTGTTGGAGGATGAGTTTCTCCATGATTCTCTAATGCTCCTCCCTTTTTCCAACACTCTCCCAAAAACCCCCAAGAGATGATATGCCAACGTAAATTAAATTTTTTTTAATTTAAGTTGACACAACAATTAAATGTCACTATTGATTAAATAGAGAGTTGGAATAATTAATTTACTCAATTAAATGTTATGAGTAATTAATGGGGAGTTGAGAGATTTTCTACCACTAAAAGGGGATCGGGTGGTCCCCACCTTTAATTTTCAAATTGTGGTGTTTTAAGCTCAGTGGTCCCCATCTCCATAATCTTCATATGGGAGGTTTCAAAAAAAATGATAAAATTTTTATTTTATTTAATTCTTTCAAGAAGAAAAAAAAGTAACATTCACTCTCAACCCACTGCAGTCAAGTTGAAGGTCTCCTTAAGAGAATAATGATGTTGCGAGTTCAATGGTGCCCTCAGATTTCAATTCCATGCACCGGTCCAAAAGTTAGAAAAAACCATTCTCACCTTTAATGAACTTACCAGAAAGACATTTTTATAAATTCATTCCGGGCACATCAGGCCTCGGAATCACAAGCCATCAATTTTCGTGGACTTGTAAAATTCCCATATATTTTAAAAAAATTACATTGGATTTACAGGTCTTTAGAAACTATTTCTTCCTCCCTATTTTGAGGGAAGTGTTTGTGTGGTTCATATTTGTTACTTGAACCCTCATTAACACTGTAAATTCTAGATACATTCCTTTAATTGTATCAAAAATAAATAACATACATATCAGGATACCACATCGAGTTCTTCATGTGTTTCCTTGGATAGTTTTAGTTGTGAAGTCGAACACTAACCACCCAATCTTCGGTGGTAACCAATGGATCATTTTTAATTTTTGACTAAACCCTATGATGTATCCTATTATAAACATAGTAAAACGATGGTTCTAGAAGTTAAAAACATGGGATTAAAATATCATAACCCTATCTCTTGACGTAATTATGGTGGAGTATCATGTTATTTCCCCAGGTTGATCACAATTAATCAATTCTGTTAATTTATTCTTTGTTTTACCCCTTTAATTTTTCTATTGAATTATTAAATTATAAACCCCCATGTTTTCATAAATCTCAATCCCCATTTATTTTTATAATCAATTCCCTTTTTATTTATAAATAATTTAATGCACCGTTGAGAGATGACTAAGGGTTCCTACTATACTATATATGTTCTAGTAAAACGAAACATCAAATATGACATGCTTGACAACATGATCAAACGTTTCCACCATTTATGGGTACTGAATATAATTTTTTATATATTTTGATTCATTTATATATTTTTATTCTTAATTAATAGTCTTCTAAATATCCACTCAACCCTTTTTGTTATTTTTGTTCTTGTTTTTACAATTGTTTATTTTTTGTGTGTGTTTATTCTCCCATCTCTCAAAATTATTCTACAGTATTACATTATAATTTCATTTACCCATTCAAAAATCTTATGTTATTTTATTTTCTCCAAATATAATTATATAAATGAAAAAAACACAGAAAAAACAAACCTCCCAACTTATATTCATTACTGGATCAGAAAAAAACTACGTGAATTTTACTAATTAATTGAAAAGACACATCACTTTGAAATTAGGTCATCAAGATTATGGAAATAATTTAATAATTAGGAAACACTTTTTTAACCTCATGTGATCCCAAACCATTGAAATATTGAACCAAATCAATTCCTATAAAACATGGATACAAATAACAGATCTTTTAAACAATTGAAAACCCCGGATGTGAAGTACCAACATACGTACATCCAATATCATGAGAAATAATCCATGTTTGAGAAGATATCAGGATTCATCCAAATACTTCCAAAATTTAATTGCCTTACTGGTGAGGAACCTCACAAAAATATCATTGAGTTTCACATACTGTGATCCATCATAAAAACCCAAAATTTATCTGAGGTACTCATAATGTTTATTTCCTTCCTTTTCTCCATTGATGGTGTTAGAAAAGATTAGAAATAAAATCTACCTACCATTATTCAGGTCTGGAAAGACCATAAACAACTCATTGTAGTGAATTGTTTCCCGACATCCCTAACTATATCAATTAGGGTATAAATTTTTAGCATTAGGAAATCCCAAGGATTGATCATTTACGAATAATAGGAGAGATTTAAATGTTTTTTATATTCCCCTCTACACCAGATTAGTGAAAACTATTTGTTCAATAAATCTATGAGGGACTTATCCACATGGATCGTGGAATTATTGATGCTATAGTTGGTGGTTCTATAGTTGATTATACTTCTTCTACTTCTCATGACTTAACATCGAACATGGCTCAAAATCCACAAATATTTGGTACAAGAGAAATTGAACCTACTTAAGGAGTTCATGAGGTAAGTCATTAATCCCTATAAAAAGATATATTGTAAAAAAGATAAGATGCATACCCTCATAAATAAATTTTCTCTAGTACAAGGTAATTCACAGTCTCCTTCTATTCCACTACATTGTGGTATATTTATGGTAACATTCATTTTTATGTACAGTGACCAAAACATCAGGATTCATCTTTGTCTTGTGCAGTAGTATTCCATGGGATTCCATTTCAACAAGAACCGAACTTTAATAAAGATCGATTCTGGCCAAATCTAAACCCCTGGTGGAATGCACAAGCACAGTCAGTATGGAGGAAACTAGAGCTACCATAAACAAAACTGGTATTAATAAGTCTAATTTATGCATCCTTATTATCCTTCAATGTCACGAAAAAATCATACTCCTCACAAATCAAAACCTTTCCTGAAGGAAATAATGAATCTAATGAAAACACGGAACCTCAAATTCCATCATACCACATAATCAGCTATTCAATACCCATGATCCCAAGTGGTAAAATTTGAAAACAAGATTGATGAGAATATGATGCATAGTTTGAGACAACTACAATCCCAGCTAGTTTATAAATCAAAATAAAAATGTAATGTTTGTTTAATTACACTTAATAGTGGTAATGATGTTTCTTATTCTACTAATTATACACAATAGGTCTGTCCCTCATATGAAAAACTATATTTCCCTACCCTAAAAAGATTAAAGTAATGAAAAACATGAAAAAATGGGTAAATCACTTATCAATTTGAATTCCCTTAAAACAATCCATTCTTATTCCATCCCCCACATAGAATATATTAATATAAGAAAATTTGTGATAATTAGATTGATAAAGAAATAATGGATATATTTCATAAGGTTCATGTTTACATTACTTTAGTTGATATAGTTAAATACTCGTTAATTCAAATTTCATAAAAAAAATTGCACCCATAGATGAAGGATGAAGGGGAATGAGAGATTCATCATAGGAAGGAATGTCTCGGCCTTGATTCAAGCAACAATTCCATCCAAATGTAAGGATATTTAACCTTTCACTATACCTTGAACCATATGGGAGACATTGTCTTTAAATTATCTTCAATATTTTGGTGGTTCAATTAATGTAATGCCTTACTTTGGGTACAATTATCGTTAGGTTGGAGAGATTCAACCAATATGAATCATCATTCAACTTCCCAACCGAACCACACCAAACCCATCATAAGTGATCTATGTCATCCTTATAAGAGTTGAGAAACTCATTTTACCCATCAATTTATACATTCATGAGATGGAAGATACTAAAACCTGAGTACATGCCCCTCTCATACATGGGAGGCCATTCTGTGACAAAACAAGGACTATCATTAATGGTCAGAATTGTACACTGTACATAGAGTTAGGTGGTGAAAAGGTAATTTTTAACATCCTTAAGGCTATGAATCACTCTGTTTAAGATCACTCCACTCTTCATGTCCATTAAATAGAAGTGTTATCAATTGACACACACACACACACAATTCTATCCTTAAACCATAATTGGATTCATTTTCATTTTCTACAACCTTAGAGGATTTTATATTTCATTAATGTTTTGAGTGTTGGGTGGGTTCTAAAAAGTGGATATTTTTTCCTTTAATTGATGAGTGTAGTCATTTTGAGGTACCCATGACTGTCAATGATTCTAAAAATATCATTTCTATAGATTCTCTATCTATAGAGAATAAAAATGAGTAGGTAGAAAGTTTCATTCAAAACACACCACCTAAATACCCTCCCTCAATCCAAAAACCACTTATGTTGAACTTAAATCCACTTCTATATAATTTAAAATATTCTTATCTAGAGGGTATTGACAAATTTTCCACCATTATTTCCAACAACCTCTCTCCCCAATAGGAGTCAAAGCTCCTCGACCATTTAAGAGAGTGTAAAAAGTTGATAGGATGGATATTGGATGATATTACCAGGATTAGACCATCTATTTTTATGAACCATATACATTTAGACAATGTGGATAAGCCCAGAAGGTAAGCACAACACTGATTAAATCCCACTCTCCTTGAAGTGGTAAAATTGGAATTCAGTAAATTACATTCTTCTATGATCATTTTTCTTGTATCTTTTACTAAATTGGTTATCAGAGTGAAAACTGTGTCAAAAATAACAGGAATTAATTTTGTTCTAAATGAACTAAAGGAATTGGTTTCATAACATGTAAAAAATAGTTGGTGAGTTTTTATTGACTACAGTAGCCTAAATCAAGCCATGTGAAACGACCAATTTACTCTACCTTTCATTGAGAAAATGTGATAAACACTCAATTCTATGTCCCATTATTTATTTCCTGATGTCTATTTGGTCTATTTTCAAATCTATATAGCCCTTGAGGATCAAAAAAAGAAAAAAAATTCTATCCATTCAACACATTTTCATACAGAAGGATGCCATTTTTTCAATGTAATGCACTGGTACTTTTTAGTGTTGTAGGGTGAGTAGAGTTTATAAATAAATTGAAACTTTCGTGAAACTTTTATGGATTATTTTATAGTTTATTTGACTTCCATTGAGGACTGTTTGAAACACATTGGCTCTATCCTATGTCATTGTATAAAAAAAGATATTTTATTAAATTCATTAAAATTTCATTCCATGGTTGAGTGTGTGATAGTTATTGGGAATGTTATTTCAAATGAGTGAATTGAAGTGTATAAATAAAAAATATAATAAATTTCAGATCTTATATATCCTAAATGTGTTTGTGAGGTGTGATCTTTCTTGGGTTATGATGAGTTTTACCAATGATTAATTATGGACTTTACTGAGATCACACATCCCATGTCTCGATTATTGCAAAGGATTATGAATTTGTTTTTGATAAAAAAAATTAGTATGATTTAAATTCACCAAAATGGAGTCTCCCATCACCTCCCATAATCCAACTACTAATTTCATATCTCCCTTTGAACTTATGTGTGATGCCTTTAACTTTGTTGTTTGGGCAGTTTTATCAAAAAGTGTTGAAAAGGCTAATCATTTCATTGCGTATGCCTAATTTACCATTGAACCTACTATAGATAAATACCAAACTAATAAAAAATAACTTATTTATATTTATTTTTTCTTTGGAAAAATTTCATTCGTATCTTATTAGGTAAAAAATCATTGTCTTTTCTGATCATGTTTCCCACTATTTTTTAAGAAACAAACTCAAAGATATGCCCCACCTAATTCGGTGGATGATACTACTCCCAAATTTTGACCTTAAGATTAGAGATAATATAGGAATGTCAAATTTGGTAGTTGACCACATTAGTTGGATTCCCCCAACAATGGACCATCGTGTTGACTCAACCTCCCCATTGAAGAATTCTTCCCTCATGAGAACCTTTGTAATGTTGTAGACCTAACCCCATGGTATATATGCAATGTGAATTTTCTAGCAACATATAGGGTCCCTGATAATTTCAACACTTAACAATCCCAAAGATCTATGTTTAAATCTTGATGGTACATTTGCGAAGACCCATATTTTTGGATAATGTTTTGTGACCTAGTTTTTCCTTGTCTTGTCCTTGGCCATGAGTTTGCCTCAATTTTGACCTTCTGTCACACTTCAACTAGTTGGGCCACCTTGGATCTCATCATATAGATATAATGGTCCTCGAATAGGAACTTTTTTGGAAATAATTTTTTAGAGATGAAAATTGGTTTTATAAGTCATGTATTTAATGTCAATTAATAGGGTATATCTCCAATAGGAATTAAATGCCCAAACCACCCATGTAATTTTATGAAATCTTCGATGCGTGGGGTATTGAATTCATGGAGACATTACAAATTAAATTGGCTTCATGTATATCTTATTAGCAGTTGGATAAGTATCTAAATGAGTGGATGAAAAGGAAACCAGGACTGAAGACTCTCAAGTTGTTTTTGATTTTGTGAGGTCATAAATTTTCATTACGTTGGGTCTTCCAAGATTTATCATTAGTGATCAGGGTAAACATTTTTTCAATTGCAACAAGATATATTTTATTTGTATGTTTGAGGTTTTCCATAATTTCTCCACTTCATATCACCCACAAAATAATGGACTAATAGAAATATCAAATCAAAAATTAAATCAAATTTTGGAAAAATGGTACAACCTAATAGGAAAGATTTGAGTTGGCGCTAGGATGTTGCAATTTTTGTGTACCACACTACTTCTAAAACCCTGATCAGAATGTCACCATAAATGACTGGATTTGTAAAGTCTTTTCACCTAATGGTAGTTGTTCAGCACCATGAATATTTGGGTGTTAAATATTGTGATATGAATATCTCAAATGCAGGTGTGCATAGGAAGTTACAGATTAAGGAGTGAGAATAATTTATGCGTAATGCATATGAAAACCCCTAAATCTATAAAGACAAGAAAAAGGAAATTAATGATGGATTATTATTAAATGAAAGTTTCATATTGGTGAAATGGTCCTCGTTAACAATTTTAGGTTAATACTCCTCCCCGATGAGCTTCGTTCCGGATGGATCAATCCATACTGTAACTAATTTGTACCCTTTTGGTGAAATAGAGGTCTTTCATGAGCCACATGGACAAAGTATTACCATCAATGGGATGATATTTAATCACTTTTAAGAGGATTTTACAAATCTCCTAGTGGAGGAAATATTACATCAAGAAGAAGCACAAAAGTGAATCCCATTAGGTTTTATCCATCCATCCTACATTTCGTTTTAATAAAATGAGGACATTTTACACTCTAAGTGTGGGGGATTGTTGTATTCCTGGGATTGTTAGGAATTTTAATCATCATTATTTTTTTTAAAAAAAATTTCACTTACTTTATAGTATTGTAACTTTCCCTATTTTCTCCCTCTCTTTCCACTCATTCCCCGCCCCACAATTGTGTCGGAATGTTAATTTTTTATTCCCACTTTATCATGGATAATGATTACCGCTTAATCATGGATGTTATTGAAAATGCATAATGAGTTTCCCTATATCATGTTGTTTTAACATTTAAAAATATTGATACAATGATTGAATGTGTGTTTTATCATGAATTTAACATTATGTTGTGACTTTCCATTTAAATTTTTTTGATTATTGATGGTATAAATGGTTGTATCATTTTGAAACATTTGAGAGGAATGACACTCTTTGTGGGAGTATTTTATGAAAAAATTGTTTCATTTAATTTATCCACATATCTTTTCACCCAACTATGATGTTTTAATATTTCATACCCAATAGAAGGAAAATATATGTTATTTTTATATTCATATACTTTCCAAAATGGTTTTTCCATACGTTCATTCCTTATCTTATCTTTTTCATTGTTTCACTGGATTGAACTAAGCATGTGTACCTATTATCCAACTGGTGTACGACCACAAATATATATATAAAAAACGTAAAAAATTATGTTTTGTGTCTTAGGAAGGTCATAAAAAAACCCTTAATACACTATTTATCTACTTATAACAGTCATAACTAGTGTCATGGGGAGATTTAAAAAGTGTTGAGAGAAGAGTGTGAGATTTGATAGAAGTTAAACTTTTCAAAAAATAATAATAATATATATATATTAGGGGAGTGATAAAATGTAAAATAGATTTGGATATATATATATATATATCAGGAAATTAATGTTTGACTTTAGGGAATACTTAAGTGTGTTGGTCTTAAAATTTGATAGAAATTGATGTAGGGAAGGATTAGTGGAAAAAATCATTTGGGCAGAAAAATGATAAATAACATATATTTATTAGATAGAAAGTGGAAAGAATAGAATGGAACGGTTTTCAAACACACAAACACATATGCATGGATAGGTAGTGGAATGGTTGAATTTTTTATTTTATATGTGGATTAATATCATGAATCTCTTTGAATTTCATTGTGATATAAGTTTTCAGACACCTTCTTCCACGATCACTGAGAATAACTCCTTGGTGTAATTTTTTATTTGATCACACAGTTTTCATGAATGAAATTTTCATTTAATTCTAAATATTCCTGAATTTGGTAATATATACATTCATAATATTAGAAATTTGACATTTCCTTAGAGTGAAAATATTTAGGTGTGGGGGTGTGATCGCCCCTCGATTCACTATTCATTTTCACCCTTTACACCACTGACATAAACTGATTCTGTATTTTAAATTAAAATTATTTAAAAAACATACACTCCATTATTGAATAACTTTTTTAATAAATTTGAAAAGGGTTATTTCACTTTTTTAATAAATTCATTGTATGTGGGGGTGATTTGGAGGGAACATGATGAAGTGGAGGAAAAATGAGAAAGATTATATGGGATCCCATGACCATCTGTCCTCTCATTTCCATGTTTTGTGTGATCTATCCATCCAAATGGTATGAGATATTCCATGAGGGTCTAAATAAAATGGTTTACAACTATTATGAATCAAAACAATCCCAATTATTCCATTATGTGGCCTAATCAAACTAATTTGCCAAAGTCATTGAATCAGCATGATGTCAGTAGTGGGCTAGGTTCTGTCGCTATTTATTGTAGTAGTTTTCTAAATGGTGCCATATTTTTGGTGGAGACATTAAATATGTGGTTAAACAACATTTTAATTTTCTAAAAATATATATATGTCTATATTGAAGTTGAAAAAGGTGTTCCAAATGGTTTTTCTAAATATGGGGGCTCAAAACCATTTTTGAATTTTCCTATAAAATGAGACTGTTGTCACCTCATTTGTATGATAGACCAGAAGAAAATGTTCTCCCATATTTGAGTCTCAAATGAGTCCTCTCATCATTCGTATAATTTATTTAGGATATGGTAAGTTCTACTTCAATATCTCTTTCTTCCTCTCCACCCATGCATTTTAAAACTCCTTATGATCACCCAGAAGGATGTGATGTTACTCCCGAGCATCACCCTTGTAAAATTTGAATTGTCATTTCTTATTCTAGATTTTTGTGTTGTTTTTCATCATCATAAATTCTTATTTAATTGATTTATGAACTTTTAATTCATTACCAGCCCATATGATCAGGTTTGGGGTACCCTGCCATGTCATGTTTCACACACTGTTCAAAATTTCATCTTCTCTGTTTTAATTATGGTGTTTGTGTCGTTCATATTGGTTAATTTAACTCTCATAAGCACTTTATGTCCATATAAATTTATTTCATTTTATCAAAAATAAAAAACATACAAACCTAGATAGTGAATCTTGTTTTTCTTTTGATTCTTTGGTGAGAATTGGTTATGAATTCGTACACAAATCATGTAATCATCGGTGGTAATCGATGAATAATTTTGTGTTTTCAACTAAACCCTAGTAAATATCCTATTATAAACTACAAAACACTCTATTTATATGTCTTACAATCCATATATTTATATATCATAACACTGTCACTTAAAGCGACGAAGGATGAGCCTCCTGATATTTCCCCTGGTTGATCATGCTTAATCAAATCTGTGAATTTCCACTTCATTTTATCACATTAGTTTTTCTTATTGACTCTATAAATTATCAACCCCAAGTTTTTCCAAAATTTAATTCTCCTTTTATTTTCATAATCAAAACCCTTTAATTTTATAAATGATCTCAGTATATATCGAGTGACAAACTAGGGTTCTTATTATTCTGTAGAAATTCTGGTAAATCTAAATATCTATTTTTATGCACTCAATAAAATGATCGTATACTCCATGGGTGACTCTGGTATAAGAAATTAGTATCAATGAACCAAAACATATCCAATGGGAATCCCTAATATGTCTAATTAAATCTATTTCAAGTATACCATTCAATATCGGGGTTGTGTCGGAATGCCTGGCAGGTGGTGTAATGGCTTCTAACCCTATAAATTACCAAAATATGAAAGAAAGGTATAGACCATATACCTTATCTTGATAGTGTAGTTCTCATCAAATATTGAGTCCTGATTATTCCCAATTTAGGAGAATCGTGAAGTATTTATGAAGAATGGGAAATTAGGGAATATGAGCCTAAATAGAAATAACACAATCGATATCTAGAAGAATTAACAACTACTAAAGAAGAATGTAGATCTTACCGAAACAGATCCGATTAGAGAAAAAACAAAAATCAGAGGTTAGACAGATGAATGGGATCAAATTCCTCTTCAGCCTCTATTGACATCATAAAACGATGAGAGGATCTGTGTGTTGGATGAAACTAAAATTAGGTTTTAAAATAGAATTTTCAATTTAATAAAAAATTCCAAAATTCTAAAATTATAGGGGATTCATTGTTAATCCAAATGGTTTTTCAAACCAATCAAGAGCTATGAAATGTTTCTTGGTGGAAATTGGGCACCATCATGGTCTTCTTGAAAGGTTTAAAAAATATGCACAATTCGTGGTAAGGGCCTCTAGAATGTTCTGAAAAAACTAATTACTTGGTTGCACAGGCGTGCTCCTCTTCCTGCCTGGTTTAATCAAACTGTGCGTCCTATACACCCCCTCTTTCATGCATCACACGATTTTTATAAACCTTGCGGCCTGCCCCACATGGTTTTTACTAACCATGTTCCAGGCTAAAAACACCCCAAAATTGGGTTCCGGCCTCTAAAGAGGCCCCACACACCTCGAAACCCCTATGACCTCAAAGGATATTCATTTAGGTCATAGTAAAACATTAAACTTGAAAAAGAATGGATTCTTACCTGTTAAAAAAAATCTCGGGTACTTAAAAATAACATAGAATGTTAATATTTTTGGACATATGTCGGTATTAGACATCCATATTTGGGAAATGATGTAATATCCTAATATTTTAAAAAGGAACATCCATAGCGTAAATGATACACAACACTGAGCTTAAATAAAAACAAAATAATATATTTAAATTAGACTGTTAAAACCTAGCCATAAAATATGTGATAATGAATATTATTAAATTAATATTGAAAAATATAACTTTCATACTCATTGATAATTTATTAATTAACTTTTTTAAAATAATCACTTGAATTTTTATGCATGTTCATTTTATTCTTCAAAAATACATTTTATTCAAAATGGGGTTTCTTTCCTTTAATGGGTGAATATTATTGCCAATTTCTATAAGTTGTAGAAATTTGTTCGAAAAAATAATTTCATTTTATAATTATTCCTAATAGATTACATAAATTTGGATTTTTGACAATTTTTTAAAAAGGATGATTATTAAGTGAATAATGAAATAGTTTCATACTTTTTGTAAAAAAATTGTCATTTATTTCCATTAATAAAGTGAAATTATGAAATAAATTTGATATAAATTTTTAAAAATATCATTATTTTGGATAAAACGAAATTAATTTCTCTTGATTCATCTTTATAAACAATTTTGGTATAGGTTTATTATTTGGATTAAAACATATTTTTTATAAAACAAATTCATGGAATTTATAAAAAAAGTAATTAATGTAACATATGAAAATTTTATTTGATTAAATGTACTAAATTTCATATATTCTTCAAACTAATATTTATCCTAGGATAATTTTGTGGGATTTTTTCTGATGAAGCGATTGTTTTTGTGATAAGTAATAATCATGTTTTTTTGAAATATAATATATTATGTGATATCATGAAAATATAAATATGGTATGATTTTTTTTAAACATTAGTAAAGGATAATTTATGATAAATTCATAACAATAAAATAAATATTTAATTCATAACTTGTAAAATATAATTTATTTCATTATAAATATAGGAAACTTTTTTCAGTGTTTACGTAATTCTTATGTTACATTATAAAAGTCAAATACGACGACTTATAGATGATAATTGAGTGGAACAAGCATTTTAAATAATTTTATATTAAATATATTTTATAAATGATAGTTTTGACTAATATTTTTTAATTTTAGAGTTATATAACACGAATCTTATCCAAATACTTTTGTCAGGCCTTTACAAGATAAGATAAATCAAAATAAAAAATTAACTAAGTATTATTGACAAAGATATGTGTCAATATTTATAATTAATGAATTTAAATGATTATATTGAGAATAATTTATTTATTTTTATAATCATAATTTAATTTTAATTTTTAATAAATAAACAATTTACTTAAACTCTTACGCAATACTGATAAATTAATTATTCACATTATGGAAATACTAGATAAATAATATTAAAAATATTAAATGTTATTCTATTTTAGATAATGAATGTAATAAAATAAAATTATATATTACATTTAATTTTTTTGTTATTTTTTAAAGTAATTTGTTTGAATTCTAATTTTTATTTTCATATAATTAATTTCAACGAAATAAATAGTTATAAAAATTTACATTATCGATATTTTATAATAAATATTTGTTAAATGATATTGAATTACAGAAATTAATTATTATATGGTTGATAATTTCAACCATGGACCATTTTGGGGATATTGTTCCTTTTATAGTAACTATATTTATCCTTAATGTTCAAAAATCTTTTTAGTCACAGTATGTTTAAAAGGGGTTATTATAGGGTTAAAACCAAATGACGAGGGTAAATATTTGACCGAAACATGTCAAAAAAATTAATTTATGAGAGTATTTTGACCCTTAATGATATTAATATTCTAAATAAATATGTTTTTAGAGAATAATATTTGGGTGTTAATTTTTATTAATTTTATATTTTTGGAGATTCCAAGAATGGCCCTCCCCTCTCTTTTAAAAGGAACCTCTTTTTATAATATTTCATAATTAAAAACCCATTTTCCTCAGCCAATACCAAACCAAATTCCTTCCAAGAATACAAAAAATCACTCAAGTGGTGTTTTTCTGGAAGAATACCAATCATATAAGTCTTAAGGTATTAAAAGAAGGTTTTTTTCCAAATAATTGGACTCATTTTTTATCGAGTGTTTCTATTTTATTTCTCTATCCACCCCATTAAAATATTATTTCTCCTTGATAAAATAATAAAAACTGTATACTAAATATACTAATATATCATTATTTTAATTTAATTACCAATATCTTTCTCTATCATCCATAAAATGGGAAATTAAATCATTATTCATGTTTACAACAGACTACGGCCTCGCGAACCGATATAATTCATTTTCCATCACCATATCTATTTACTAGTTATAATGATGGATATAATTTTTATATGAGATATTTATTAATTTTTTAGAATTTTTATTGGATAATATATCATTTTACTTCATTAGATTTGATGCACTAAAAATTGAAAATGTCATTCTTGTGTACAATGGGACAACCACCTCCACAAACCTATGTGATTCATTTTTCATTACCACGTCACCAGAATGATATATATACATAAGTATATTTAATAAATCAATATTATATAAAATATATCATGATAATTTCAGAATGATAGAATAATACATGTATTCTTTCAATAATGGTTGTTCAAAAATGGAAATATTACTCATGCGTATGTATGACCTTCCATCATCATGATTGTAATGCAAATTATTTTTTATAACTATATATAATGGTTATATTTAAAAGTATAATTGATTTGTAAAAATTATAATTATTACATGATTAAAGAGGTAATTTGTGAATTTTCTAAAAATAATATCAAATGAATGTTCTCATAACATAAATTCCATGAAAATAATATACCATCGTCTTGATTCTTCACTTCATTGAATATTCCATTATAATTTTATAAGTTTATTTTTAATGAATTTTTTTTCCTTTATAACTTCATAAATATTTATAACAAAATTATTATTTTAGAATGGAAAGATTTTTTTCCTCAAAAATTATTCCAAGTGACCTTTAAAAATCATTTTCTATTTTAGAAGAAGTCATTTGATATTAATTAAACTATACATTTTACACTGGCTCTTTTGCATATGATCTCTTCATATTCAAAAAACAACTTTTCAAGATTAACCTTGTTCAAAGGGGATATGGTTCCATAAACTCCAAAATATGATTCATTTATGAATTATCATCTTCATATATTAAATATTTTTTTTATGAATGTATGATATGAAAAAATAATCACATCGATTCATGGAGGTGGTATTCCACAGGTATGCACAAATAACATTATCATTCTCGAACATATGGATGTTAAGAACATGAGTAACCTATTATCTACATACAATGAAAATTATTTCATAAATAATATTTATATAAGTTAATCACATCATAATAACTATCCTTGTTAAAAGGTGATAAAAAGAGACATAGTTTCTTGGTGGTGTCAGCTTACACAAAAAAACGATCGTTGTTTTCATTTACCATAGGGTGGAAGAGGAGATGAAAAGGTTTGTGAAGTCAATATAATAATATTTTTCTATATTAAATTTGTTAATTTTATAAAATTTTCAAGGTTATATAATATTTTATGGATGTGTAAGAATAAATAAATATGGAAACACTAGGATAGTAGTTATACCTATTCTTTGGAAAACATCATTTAGCTTACACATCATGCCTTATAGGTAAATATTTCAGTTAAACAAATATCAAGAACAAGGGGAGGAATGTTGATATGTGATTTATTCAGTTAATGGATGGAATTAATGTTTTCATAAGTTTCAGTAAGAGAGAATAGGTATTGATATTTTGTTTTTTAGGTTGGTGGAAATGTGGTAAATGAATGAAATAATGATAAATAATATTTGTGTAACACTACTAAAATTGATAAATAGTTCATTTTATTCAAATATATGTAGGATAACATCGAAATAGAATTATAGAATATAAATTATATATATTTTTGTGTAATATTGATCAAAATCACTTAGTTAAACCCTAAAATTATCTTTTCTAACTATAATCGTGGTATCAAAATTTTCAATCTCTAATGGACATAAGAATAATTTTTAAAATTACTGATGGAAATTAACTAAACAATGAATAATGGTATTTAATATTTACCATAATACTCTTATATATTGAATATTTATGATTTTATAATTTTTATAAATAATATTTATACAATAACATCAATTTATGGTCATTTTCATAACTATTCATAAAAGTTTACATTAACCATATAAAGGAGACAATAGAATTCAAATAGAAAATCATTTACCATCACTGATACATTATTATTATCCATTTAATTATTTTAACACCATAATACTTTAACATCCCATGTAATTAAATAATTATAGATTTTCATATCTTTTTCTATTTATGAATTAGATAGTGTTTTAGAGGCTTAAGATGAGAATACATCCAATCTTAAGCATTAGATTCTCTAATATTTTTTTAAATGATTGTTCTAACGCATTTTGATGGTGAACCATTTTTAAATATATCATTTGACAATTTTATAAGCTCTATTTGTCAATATAAACTTATTCATTAGTATTGGGACAGTGAAATTTACTTTTGATAAATTTTTGGTATTTTTATGACAATGTTCATTTTATAATGAATGGTGAAAAATACTGTATTTTACATCAGAACTTCTTTTTCATCTAATTTAATAATATGGTTATATTGTCCTTTTAATTGGTTTTAAAGATTAATTATAATATATTTTTACTATTTAATCCAATGGTGGTCGTTGGTATTAAATTCACTTTGAAATTGGACATAAACAATTGTCAATCTTTTGACAGATCTTGTTTCTAAAAAACCCGCTATTTTTTTTAACTACGGGAATTATTTTTAAATTAATTACTACAATTTCTATTTTGGGAATTTGGTAAAATGGATTTCATATTTGTAGTCAGAAGGTAAAAATTATTTAATTAAGACTCTTTTTTGGACATTATGAATAATAACAACGATAATTATCTTTAATTATCGAGATTAATTAGTATTTGGGTAGTTATGGGTAATAAAATAACCTCATAATAATAAAAAAATGACCCCAACATGTGTCCTAATGATACTGTTTTTGTCCTGGCCGACCATGGGATTCCTTGTGCCAAACTTTGGGACCCCATGGAATCACTTTTGTGTGATAGTGACATTTTATTGTATTATTTTTTTAATGGTAAAGTATAACCAAAGTTTGTATCACCCAAGTAAAAAAAATTAGTCTTGTCTGTGTAAATGATATCTTAAACTATAAATAGTAATTGGAAAGCTAAAAAGAGTTTCTATATCATGATATTTTTTTATAATTTTTTGACATTAAATAAATTACGTTTTTATGACACCATGATGATGCAGCGATTACCTCGTTAATGATCGATTTAAATAAAATGTACAGATAATGTAAAATATAAGGCATAAACTGGTCAAAGACCAATTGTATTGGTGGATTTCGAACCCTTATCACCTTATACTCTAAATATATAATTTTGGTACCCTTAAAATCTGAAACTCATTATATAATAAAGTAACATTTCTTGACTTTCCAAGAGTGCCCCTCCTCCCTCTTATAAAAGGAGCTCACCTCTACCAACATACCCACACCTCTCAAGCCAATGGCTTGGCCAATATCTTCTCATCTTATCTCTCCAAATCCCTCTCTTCCTCATATAAGCCTTAACATAGGAAAAAATATCTTCAAGAAACCCTTTTGGTTCAAACCATGAGGAGTTACGCGATTTAAAGGTAATGTCTTCACTTGTGTTATTTTGTTTTATTTTTCTTATCCAACCCCCTAAACTGTTTTTATTCTTTTCATTTGTAACAAAAACAGTATCTCTAATATACTAGGATGTTTTTATGAGAATTATTTGATTTACACTTACACACTCTCTTGTCTAATGGATAAAGAACATATTATTTCTATAGATGGTGAATTTCTGCCTCACGAAATGATGATTGTTCAATCAGCATTTAACACCTTTAATGGTGGACATTAAGATTTCAATATATTTATATATGATATATATTATGTTTATGTTTTCCTTATGATTCTTTATTTTTTCATTTATGGTATACCTTTATGGTTTCCATTATGGGTAAACGTGATATCTTTATTTTAGGAAGTGCGGACAACCGCACCCTCAAAGTGATTTGATTCATTAATGCCATATGTGGGATGTATAAAGGTTGTAGTTTATGATGTTATATATGATATTATACTGGAATTATAATATACCTTTATATTTTTATGTTTCCACTCCTTTAAATACGAAATAGAAATGAAAGTAGCGTTCCTGAGTACATACGGCTTACCGTCTCAATGAACAGTGCATTTCATTTCTTACCTCTAAATGTTATCTTATAAATGCATGTATATACTGGATATATATGGTATATATGATATCTAAATCATGAATATAACTCTAGATATAATGGATAATTTACCACATGAGCAACCTGTAATTATAAGAAGTTTATTTTTGGCTCAAGTACCAAAATCGAAAAAATGACCGTTATTAACTTAAATAATTAAATATTGTTCATAACATGGTAATAAGTGATATAAAAGGAATAAATAACTTGAAAAAGGTTCTTATGAAAGTAGAAATTAACTATATTTTATTATTCGGGAGATTACAGAACGATCGAGTCAAGTCAGACACGAGGTATGAGACTTCATCTCAATCTCCTTTCAGTGAGGCATATTTTGTTTTATACACAACATTATTTTATACAGTGTATAAACCACTTTTAATTTTAATTTTATTCAAAAGGAATCATTTTATACAAATAATTTTACTAAACAAAAAAATGGAATTTTTTTGTCTTACGTATGCGACGACAACGACTTCTCCGCCGCCGTGACCATTATTTGAGTTTCATCTTCCTCTACAAGCCATCATTTTTTAATGAAAAATAAATACCATGTTATACCTTTCTTTTATTTTGTTATTGAAAATGGTTTTGATAATTTTTTGATTATATCAATGTGTTTTTTATATATTTTGATTAAAATGTGAAAATATTATGTTTTCTTTATGCATGTTTTATGTGATACGATTATGTTATGGTTCTTGGTAATTGTTTATAAAGACGGGTGCTCCCGTGATAAACTAAGGGCTGGTGAGCCCGTGATATCTCTCCAATTCATTGGGTAATGCGAAAGAGTTAAACGCTAAGGTTTCTAAGAAGGGATTTAGGGAATATACTATGATGGGTATTCCAAACGTAACCATGAGTGTAACTCCCTGTGTAAGAATGTTATGAATTCCTCAAGTTACCTTTACGTCTTATGTTCTCTATGAGTAATTCATAAATATTATGATTTCATGAGGTATGATAAAGTGCTTATGTTTTATGATTAATGCATGATTTCATTAATTCTTATGTATACATGGACTAATGTTTTCATTCCATATTTTATATCCCTTACTGATATTTTTATTCTCATCCCAAGTTTTTGAAATTTTTTTCACAGGTCAAGGGAAAGGTACATGATGTGATGAGAGTGTCGAGGAAGTGTCAAGAAACAATCCATGTTTTATTTTATATATGTCTCCTTTGATGGGAAAAAAATAATATTGTCTTTTATGTAACCACCTTGTTGAAATATGGAACGTAATGCATGATTTCTGATCTAATTCTCTAAAACTCTAATCATGAAAAGATCTTCAATGTGCATTCCTGAAATAACTCAATATTAAGTAATTTATAAGGCTGGGGCCTTATAGTTGGTATCAGAGGTCAGTTTAGATAACTTTAGGAGTTATAATTCTATTAATTTATTATCCAAACATATTTTTTTATGGTAAAAATGAAATGATATAGCATATGAAGATTACCATGTTGCTTCATCTAAGACATGTTTATTCAGAATGGTTTTCCATAGAGGAAATAGGGAAGCAGTGCTAGGAAGGCATACAGAAGGAAATGACCTTCTGAATTAGCATACTGAGATGGTTAGAATTGGAACTGAATAGTTTGTTGCAGTCATGGAATAGTTGACTCAAGCGATAAAAGGTGGTGGTATCCATGCACGAAATCATCCAGATAAATCGCAAAGGAACATGTCAGTGGTGGAACATTTCATGAGGCAACATCCTCCATCATTCAGAGGATCATCTGACCCTGTTCTAGATGAAGGGTGGATTAATGAACTAGAGAAGATTTTCGATGTCATGGGGTGCTCAGAAAATCAAAAGGTTAGTCTTGTTGTTTACCATTTGGAGGGTGATGTAGATCAGTGGTGGTTGATGGTTAAAAATATCAGGGACACTGATGAGATTGATGCTCTTGAATTCGATGAATTCAAAGGTATGTTTCTAGAGAAATATTTTACTAAGGCTGTTCGACTTAGGATGCAAAAACAATTTTTTGAATTGAGGCAAGAGGACAACTCAGTGGCTGCTTATGAAGAAAGGTTCACTCAATTGGCAAGGTATGCTCCAATTTTTATCCGAGACCTTTGTAGTAAAATCAATCATTTTTACTCAGGATTAAAGCCAAAATATCGAATGGATTTTTCTTCTCACGAGTTCAAGAGTTATGAAAATATTGTTTGATGTGTTGAGAAGGTGGAAATGGAGTGTGTCGATGATCACGTATTCTATAAAAACAAATAGAAGAAGAGACTGAGGTGGCATGAGAATGGGAAGAATCCTTCCAAGAGGTCTGATGGTAAGAAAACTATGTTTTCAGTTTGTGATAAATGTTTTAATAGGAATGCTGGGGAATGTCTTCTGAATTTGGGAAAGTGCTACTAATGTGGTAAGATGGGACACAAGGCTCATGATTGCACTGAAAAATATCAGGGTGATTGTAAGACCAAATTTGATTTACAGTTAGTGAAATGATTCAAGTGCAATGAGATTGGTTATTATGCAAACAAGTGTTCGACAAAGAGCTCAAATGATTGGAAGTATTCAGACTACAAGCAGAAAAGTGTGGTTAAATCCTTTGAAACTATTTCAGCAGATGTTGGGCCATCAAATTAAGTGGTATCAGGTACTTTTTTTTCAGATTATTACAATGTGTTGTTTGATTCGGGGTCGACACATTCTTTCATCTCTGAAAACATTTCTAGTAAATTGGGAATTCTATCTCAAGAATTGAATCATGAACTTGTGGTAAAAAAACACCTTGGGGAAATGTTGAGGCAAAAAGATTTTTTAAGAATCTTCCTATCCTTATATATGGAAAGAACCTACTTGAAAACCTTATTGTTTTACCTCTAGTATAGTTTGATGTTATCCTGGGTATGGATTCGATCTCTGTTTACCATGCTATGTTTGATTGTAGAGCTAATGAAGATTCATCTCATAAAGACTTTAAATTTGTGTACAATAATGAACCCTTACTATTGATAACATATCAAGAGGCTGAAAAACATGTAAAAGATGGAAAATAATGTTACCTTTCACATATTGTTGAAAACAAAGGAACCATTCAGATTAATGATGTTCCAATGGTAAATGAGTATCCTGATGTTTTTTCAGATGAGTTTCCTAGAATAAAACCAGATCGGGATGTTGAATTTTTTGTTGACTTAGTTCCTGATACTAATCCAGTTTCAAAACCCCCTTATCGAATGGATCAAATTAAACTTTTAGAGTTGAAGGAGAAATTGCAAGATTTTTTAGAGAAAGGTTCCATTCGACCTAGAACATCACCATATGGTGCTCCTGTATTATTTTTTAAAAATAATGATGGTTCAATGAGACTTTTTATTGATTATAGAGATTTGAATAATATCACTGTTAAGAAAAAATATCATTTTCCTCATATCGATGATTTGTTTGATCAGCTCCCGGTAGCTCAGTATTTTTCAAAGATGGACCTGAGATTGGGGTACCATCATTTGAAGGTAAAGGAAGCAGATGTTCCGATGACTGTGTTTCATACAAGATATCTCCATTATTAATTAGTATTAATGCCTTTTGGGTTAACCAATGCACCTGCTATATTCATGGACCTTATGAATAGAATTTTCCATGAGTTCTTGGATAAGTATGTGGTTGTTTTCATTGATGATATTTTGGTGTTTCTAAAAGTAAAGAGGATCATGAAAGTCAATTATGGGTTATTTTGCAAACCGTAAAAGAAAATAAATTTTATGGTAAATTCAGCAAGTGTGATTTTTGGTTACAACAAATTTCTTTCCTTGGTCACATTGTTTCTAATGATTGAATAACTATTGATTCTGAAAAAACAAAGGTTGTCGAAGAATGGCCAAGACGAACAAATGTAACCAAGATTCGTAGTTTTCTTGGTTTGAAAGGCTATTACTGAAGGTTAGTTAGAAAGTTTTCATGGTTATCTAGTCCAATGACTAAGCTAACTCGGAAGGGTGTTAAGATTATCAGGACAAAAGAATGTGATGATTGTTTTCAAGAGTTTAAAAGAAGATTGTAGAATGCTCCTGTTTCGGAACTACCTTCTAGGAATGGTGAGTTTGTTATCTACAATGATGCTTCATTGAAAGGACTTGGTTGTGTCCTAATGATGAATGATCAGGTAATTTCTTATTCTTCACATCATTTGAAAAATCATGAGGTAAATTACCCTACACACGATTTAGAATTAGCTTCTATTGTTTTTGCATTAATAATTTGGAGGCATCATTTGTATGGTGTAAAGTGTGAAATATATACTGATCACAAAATTTTATGTATATATTCACTCAGAAAGAATTGAACATGAGACAGAGTAGATGGATGGAATTAATCAAGGCTTATTATTATACAATTCATTACCATCTAGGAAAAGAAAATAAATTGTTTGGTGCTTTGACTTGAAAAAGTAATGCTTCATTAACCATGTTACATTTGGAACATGATCCTTTGGTTAAGGATTTGATGAACTTTAGCATAGAATTTGTTGGTGCAGGATGTTCTTCTGTTTTGTTTTAGGTATCAGTGAAATCTTCACTATCAGACAGAATTAAGCAAGCACCGAAGCAAGACAGTGAGTTGCAGAAAAAGGTAGAGCTGGTTCAGAAGGATAAGTTTCCTGAATTCAACATTGATAATGATTGTGTTTTGATATTTGGGATGAGATTATGTGTGCCGTGTGATTCACAATTTAAGAGAGAGTTGTTATGTGAATCTCATAGTACTCCGTTTTCAGTTCATCCTTGCAGTACTAAGATGTTTTGAGATCTTCGGGAGTATTACTGGTGGGATGGAATGAAAAGAGATATTGTTGATTTTACAATGAAGTTTTTGACTTGTCAATAGGTTAAAGTAGAGTGGCAGTTACTGAAGGGGATTCTTCAACCTTTACCAGATCCATAGTGGAAATGGGAGAATATATCCATGAACTTCATTGTGGGATTTCTGAAGAAACCTTGAGGTAATAATGCAATATGGGTTATTTATGATCACTTTAATAAATCTACTCATTTCCTTGCTATACAAGATACTTTCTCCCTAGATCAAATTTATCGTTTGTATCTTAAAGAGATAGTTAAGTTACATGGAGTTACCCTCTCCATTGTATTTAATCGTGATCCCAAGTTTACTTCTAACTTTTGGAAAGTCCTTCAGAAGTCGAGGGGTACTGAAATAAATTTTAGTACATATTTTCATCCTCAATCAGATGGGAAATCAGAACAAACAATTCAGACATTGGAGGATATGCTACGTTCTTGTTCGATGGATTATCAGGGATGTTGGGACTAACATATTTCATTGGATGAGTTTTCTTATAATAACAGTTTTCATTCTAGTATACAGATGGCACCATTTGTGGAATTATATGGGAAGCGGTGTCGAACTCCACCTTTTTGGGATGAAGTGGGTGAAAGGAAATTGATGGGACAAGAATTGGTAGAAGAGCTGGTAGAAAAAGTTCCACTGATACAGAAACATATGAGAATAGCTCATAGTAGGCATAAAAGTTATGCAGACAATAGGAGGAAGGATCTCCTTTTTGAGGTAGGTGATCATGTCTTCCTCAAAGTTTCACCATGTAAATGTGTGATGCGATTTGGTAAGAAAGGAAAGCTGATTCCAAGGTTCATTAGACCATAAAAAATTCTAGAGATATTTGGATCAGTTGTATACCGAGTGGCTTTACCTATGATTTTATATCAGGTACATAATGTTTTTCATGTTTCAATGTTAAGGAAGTACATACCAGATCCATCTCATATTTTGAGTCCAGAGGTAGTTCAGCGGGAAGAGAAGCTATCTTATGAGGAAAAACTGGTCTAGATTATTGAACACAGGGAGATTGTATTGTGGAATATGGTGATTCATCAAGTAATGGTTTTTTTTGGAAAAACCACATGATTGAAGAGGCGACATGGGAATCTGCAAATGAAATGAGGGATAAATACCCCCACTTATTCGATAAGTAAATAAATTGCGTGGATGTTATTTTTTAAAGGGGGAAGAATGTAACATCCAAATTAAGTAAAGAATTATGGATTTTCATATCTTTTTCTATTTATGAATTAGATATTGTTTTAGAGGCTTAAAATGATAATAATCCAATCATAAGAATTGGATTCTCTAATATTTTTTAAAAGATTGTTCTACCACCATTTGATGGAGAACAATTTTTAAATCTATATTTTGATAATTTTATAAGCTCTATTTGTCGAAATAAATTTATTCTTTAGTATTGGTACATTGAAATTTACTTTGGATAAATTTTTGTATTTTTCTGACAATGTTCATTTTTTAATGAATAGTGAAAAATACTGCATTTTACATCAAAACTGATTTTTAGTCCAATTTAATTATATGGTTATATTGTCCTTTTAATTTGTTTTAAAGCTTAATTCGAATATATTTTTACCATTTAATCCAATGGAGGTCATTGGGATTAATTTCACATTGAAATTGGACATAAACAATTGTCAATCTTTTGATAGATCTTGTTTCTAAAAAACCCGCTATTTCTTTTGACTACGGGTATTATTTTTAAATTTATTAAAACAATTTTTGTGCTGGGAATTTGGTAAAATGGAATCCATATTTGGAATCATAAGGTCCAAATTATGTAATTAATACTCTTGTTTTTTGACAATATGAATAGTAACGACGGTAATTATCTTTAATTATCGTGATTATTTAGTAATTGGGTAGTTAAGGGTAATAAAATAATATCATAATAATAAAAAATGACCCCAAAATGTGTACTAATGATAATTTCTGTGTCAAGGACGACTATGGGATGCCTTGTTCCGAACTTTGGGACCCCATGGAATCACTTTTGGGTGATAGTGACATTTAATTATATTATTTTTCAAAAGGGAAATTATAACCAAAGTATGTATCGCCCAAGTAAAACAATTTTATTATTGTTTGTGTAAATGATATCTTAGACTATAAATAGTAATTGGAAATCTAAAAATATTTCCTACATCATGATATTTTTTTATAATTTTTAGACATTAAATTAATTAATTTTTTATGACACCATGATGATGCATCGATTACCTCATCATTGAACGAGTTAAATAAAATGAAAGGATAATGTAAAATATAAGACATATACTTGTAAAAGACCAATTTTATGGGCTTATTTAGAACCCTTATCACCTTATCCTTGAAATATATAATTGTGGGGCCCTTAAAATCCAAAATTCATTATATAATAAAGTAACATTCCTTGACTTTCCAGTAGTGCCCCTCCTCCCTCTTATAAAAGGCCCCCACCTCTACCACCTTAACCACACCTCTCAAGCCATTATATTGGCCAGTATCTGCTCATTTTATCTATCCACATCTCTCTCTTAATCATAGAAGCCTTAACTTATGTAGAATGATCTTCAAGAAACACTTTTGGTTCAAACTAAGAGGAGTTACCCAATTTAAAGGTAATATATTCACTTGTGTTCTTTTGTTTTATTTTTCTTCTCCAACACACTAAACTCTTTTTATTCTTTTATTTTGTAACAAAACAAGTATCTCCAATATACTAGGATGTTTTTATGAGATGTATTTGATTTACACTTACACACACTCTCGTCTAATGGTTAAGTAACATACTGTTTTTGTGGATGGAAAATTTCTACCTCATGAAACGATGCTTGTTAAATCTTATTTTAACACCTTTAATGGTGGCCATTAAGATGTCACTATATTTATATATATTATATATTATTTTTATTTTTTCCTTATTCTTATGTATTTTTTCATTTATGGTATACCTTTATGGTTTCCATTATGGGTAAATGCAATATCTTCATTTTAGGAAGTGCGGACTACCGACCCCTCAATGTGATTTGATTGGTTAATGCCATATGGGGGATGTATAAATGTTGGAGTTTATTATGTTATATATATGATATTATACTATAATTATAATATACCTTTATATCATTATGATTTCACTCCATTAAATACGATATAGAAATGAAAGTAGCATTCATGCGTACGTACGGCTTAACATCTCCATGAACGGTGCATTTCATTTCATACCTCTAAATGTTATATTATAAATGCATGTATATACTGGATATATATGATATATATGATATATAAATCATTAATATAATTATGGATATAATGGATATTTTACCACATGAACAACTTTTAATTATAAGAAGTTTTTTTTGGCTGAAGTACCAAAGATCAACAAAATGAACGTTATTAACATAAATAATTACATAATGTTCATAACATGGTAATAAATGAAATAAAAGGAATAATGAACTTGAAAAAGGTTCTTAACCAAGTATAAATTAACTCTAGTTTATTATTTGGGATTTTAAAGAACGACTGAGTCAAGTCCGACATGAGGTATGGGACTTCGTCTCAATCTCCTTTCATTGAGGCATATTTTGTTTTATACACAACATTATTTTATACGGTGTATAAACCCCTTTGCTTTTTACTTTTATGCAAAAGGAATGTTTTTATACGAAGCATTTTACTAAACGAAAAAAGGTAATTTTTTTGTCTTACGTATGCGACGACAACAACTTCTTCGCCTCCATGACCATTATTGGAGTTTCGGCTTCCTCTACAAGCAATAATTTTTTTAATGAAAAATAAATACCATGTTTTACTTTTCTTTTAGTTTGGTATTGAAAATGGTTTTGATAATGTTTTGATTATATCAATGTGTTTTTTATATCTTTTTATTGAAATGTGGAAATTTTATGTTTCTTGTGTGCATGTTTTATGTGATATGATTATGTTATTGTTCTTGGGAATTTTTTATGAATATGGGTGCTTCCATGATAAACTAACGGCGTGTGAGCCCCTGATAGCTCTCCAATGCATCGGGTAACATGAAGGAGATAAATGCTAAGGTTTCTCCGAATATAATTAGGGAATATACTATGATGGGTATTCCAAACGTAACCATGAGGGTTACACCTTACGTAAGAATGTTATGAATGCCTCAAGTTACCTTTATGTCTTATGTTTTCCATGAGTTATTCATAAATCTTATGATTTCATGAGATATGATAAGGTTCTTATGTTTTATGAGTAAATTATGATTTCATTAATTCTTATTTATACATGGACTAATGTTTTCATTTCGTACTTTTATATCCCTTACTGAGCTTTTTATGCTCATCCCATGTTTTTGAAATGTTTTTCACGGGTCAAGGGAAAGGTACAAGATGTGATGATAGTGTCGAGGAAGTGTCAAGAATGAATCCATGTTTTATTTTATATATGTCTCATTTGATGTGAAAAAAATAATACTATATTTTATGTAACCACCTTGTTGAAATATGGAATATAATGCATGATTTATGATCTAATTCACTAAAACTATAAACCTGAAAAGATCCTCAATTTATATTTTTGAAATAACTCAATATTAAGTAATGTTTAAGGTTGGGGCCCTATAAATACAGTAAGTTTTTTACTTTTAACGTTATAAAAAACATTTACTTATATTTCTACTACTTAAACAAGCTTCATGTCTGCATTACGTAAGAATTCAAGGTAATAATAATGTATATAAAATTACAAAAAAATTACAATATTGAAAATTTTATATTATTATTTGATATTTTAAACTATATTAAATCACATATCAATTTTTTCAATTTCAATATTATGAAATAATAATATTTGAGAGAGAGTAACTTATTTTAATTATCATTTACATAAAAAAATTAATGGTCATAATCAATGGAATGTGGAACCAATTTTCCTTATTTTAGAAAATAAGAATATTTTAAAATAATATCATATAATGAAAACAATTCAAGTTATGGATTGATTCTATATACGTAATCCCATATATTTACACATATTTGACCAATTTTACCATTAATCATGGTGAATTGTTTTTACCATTGTTACTATACCTGATGACAAAAAATAAATGGAATTTTTTTTCATAATTTGAGCTTCTTGATAAAAAATATAAAAAAAATTATATATTTAATATTTATAGATGTAGAAAATTAATTTTAATACTTGATCCCAAAATTAAATTGAAACCCATATTTAGAGAAATAAATACATTAAGATAAAAATTTATTTTAAATACGAATAATTTATAATGTTTATTCCAATTCATTTAATTTTATTATGTGTTTTTAAATTAATCTTAAATTAATTTCAAAAAAATCCAATACAAAATGGAATACTTATACACTTTTAAAAAAATATAATGAAATTATAGTTTTGTAAGAGAAGTATTTTTAACTATTCATTCTAGAAAACAACATTTTCTGAAAATTAAAAGAACATACTTTCATATTATTTTTAAACAATTATTTTAAAAAATATTTCCATTTTTTCGAATTAAATTTTAAAAATTGGATGAATTTAATCATAATATTCATTCACAAAATGAAATTAATCTATTTCTATATGTTAAAAAGAATTTAAACAAAAAATGGATTTTCATTCCTTCATTATCTAGTTACCACCAATATATTGATGATAATTTAATTTGTTAGAATCTATTACTGATTAATTTTATTATAATAATTTAAATATAGTGATTAACTAAATTTACATTGTTAAAAAACGTAATGTGAACTTATACCAATTCTCTAAAAAAATATTCACAGAATTATTATATAAATTATTTGAAATTGAGTTCTAGTTTCTACATAATTAATCAAAAAATATTTATTTAATCAGAAATTCAAATATATATTTCATAACATGATTAATTTTATTTATACCAACTGATCCAACGTATAGGTTATAATGGTTAGATTTTAGTAATAATTTTATAATAGTAAATCACATTTAATTTTGTGATTGGTATTGAATATGGTACATGAAATCAAACATAGAATTAATTTTAAACTAATATATTGGGGGATTATATTCAATAATTTAATAGATTAACACTAAATACTATTTTCTCCCAAAGGATATCAAATCATAACATAAACATATACAGTGAAACATAAAGCACAAATACATTAGAGAATGATAGTGAAATGGGAAAAAAATTTACAAAAAAAGACTTCTGAAAAAAATTATTCCCTCTTAAAAAAATTAAATGTTTTGAGTCTCATTTCAAGAAGAAATATTTAATAATTTGGAAAGAATAATTATAAAATAAAAAATTCAAAACACATCCCTATAATATGAAAATAAATAAATCATATTCAATAAATATGGGTACTGGAAATTGCCTGTGGCATTCCATGTTGAAATATCTCAAGATATTTTTTTCTAGCACTATTTTGGTTAGTTTTCCTCATCAAGAATTCATACTTGGTGGTTGTGTATTAATTGTGTAATCTATAAAGTTGGGGGTGATAATAAACATTTCATTTGTGGAGTGTTCCATGTAATAGGGTGGAATTGATGACATTCTTGGGTCTGCGACATGAATCCAACATTGGAGGGTGTCATGTTGAGTGGTGATGACTTATATGACATCAGATGTCAATAGTGGATTGACACTATCTATAGATGATGTCTACTAAGGAAGTGATAAAAATGGATTCAGGTGGAATTGTTTCATCGATGTAGGTTGTGTGGAGTTACATGAGCACCATAATTTATTGAGGAGTGTGGTTATTGATAGGAGGAATGACAGTGAGATTATTGTTTTCACACCCTTTGTCCTTTTGATATTTTTGAATTCATTTTCCCCTGGTTCTTCGATATATGTTATATTCCTTGGTTTCTTATAATTTAGGGAATCTAGGCCATTTTTGAGTGTTTTAGGTGACAATACGATTCCATTCAATTGCCTTGGTGGATTAGGTCTGTGGTAAAAAAGTTTATGATTATGTCGCTAGGTGGGAAAACTCGAAATTTGGATTGCTTTGCTGACAATAATCATTTAGTAAAATATTGAAACTCCAATGAGGGGCTTATGAGTTTCTAATAACATGTCTTTCTACACATGGTTTTAGTCAGATGATATTATGCATCTGGTTAATGGTGTCTCTAGAGCCTCCAAACATCATCGGGTGGGAGTCTCAAATGAGAGATACATGTATTGACTCTTATTGTTTTGTCCTACCTCCAACACCAATGTGGGAAATATGGGTGTTCATCCATGCTGTATCAGTCCAACATAGTGTATCTCTTAGTAGGGGATGTATATTATTTGACTGGTATCACCGATGTAATTTCTCGGGAAGGGTGTGGGAAAATGTATAACTATTACGTGGCATGAAGCTTGTTTCTTTTTAGGCCTTCAAGCCATCTATTCATGAGTTTAATTTTATAAGACTCTGGGTCACTAGAAAAGTTTGACCATGTTTGGATTTTTTTCATGTTTCTGAGTCATATTTTCATCTGAGACTATGGGTTCTTTAATGGGTTCTCGCTTTTCTCAATTTAAAAGGGGATTTAAATTTTTTTAATAATAGGGTGTTAGAACCTCAACCTATTTTATAAAAAGAATGAATAATTTGATGTGATAATTAATTTCCCATGATATAATGTGTAAAATATTACAATGTTAGGAAATGGTAGAATAAATATATCTTGAAATATTATGGATATAAAGGAGTGATTATGACCCGAGGAAAAGATCTGAGTCATGAAATATGGTTACATTTATTCTCTCCTCATTGAATAAAATCTTTTAAATAAAATATAAATACCATAATATTAGATTTATGAACAATATTCACATAAATTAACTTTTTTTATTCTTATTTTATGATAATTTATTCTTGATATATTAGATAGTTATCTCTTATATTTTTCTATCGAGTGTTAGTTACTTTAATTGTTTTAGGCGTGCTTTATGATGTCAATTATAGTAAACATTATTTACTAAAACATTTCATAATCATAGATCCTATGTTTTAATAGAATTGATAATTTTTATTGATTAATACAATAATGGATCTTACATTACATATATATTTTACTTCATCATTGAAGAATATTTTTACATAACATAACAAAAACCACGCTAGAATTGTATAGGTTTAGTGTCTTTAGAAAATGGGAAAAATAAGCACTAGTTCATAAAATATCAACATTGTGTCTCACTTATATCTTAATAACTAGAATCCTTTTTGAAATATCATACTTAATAACCTTATTCATGACCTAGGTAAAAGAATCATATTAAAAGGTGAGATGAAATGCTCAGTAAAGGTAAACAAGGGAAATATCCATCATATCCTAATCATAAAAATAATGCATTTCAAAAACATATCCTGCTTATAAAAGATCATAATAACATTTCATGGGATAAATCATAAAAATGTAATGTAATTCCAATATTCATAATATAAGACATGAAATTTTGTGGCATAAAAAAATAAGCACAGAAAATCATTTCATATTATTCAAGGCTCATTTCCAAGACCATTATAGTAGAAAAAGTCCATTACTGAACCGAGTTCACTTCTAATTCTAGTCCTATATTACTGAAATTGATTTAATTGTTGTTCCAGTAATTTCAATATCATGATATATAAATCTCTATCTTATGTATTTTAGGGAGATATAGGTCCCACCCATATCACAATTAAATCATTCCTACATGTGCCACAAAAACATAAATCATTAATCATAGCATAAACCATGAAATAAAATGGGTTTCCTAAACATCATTCCATCATAACATAGTCCATCTAATATAAAGGTATTTACTAAAAATAATTCCATCATAAACACAATAAAATCAATGTAATAATAGGGATAGGAACATAACCCTATGTCATCTTAGATGTAATGTGATTTAATAAAAACATTTGAGCTTAATTCCTGAGAAAAACATCACTTCTTCTTGAAAATGTTATCTATCATGAAAATGTAGTTCCATTATAAAAGAAAATATTTTATTTGAAAATAAATTTGAAATATTTTAGATTTATATTCATTTAAATAAGGAATTATGAAGACTTAAAAATCCTTTCATGCCATACAAGTAGAAAAAACATTATTTCTCATAATCTTGCTAGAAAAGTCAAAAAATACCTTGTATAGAAAATGGAAGAAAGAATCCTTCCATTCCATTTAATAAAAATTCATCATTGGGTAAAATTGAAATTAAAAAATAGTTGAAAAATTTAAATAATGTTATATATTCAAGAAACATGGATGCAGATGATAAATATACCCCCGAAAATACTTTTGTATAAACAATCTCGAAAAAATAATGAGATTGTGATTTTATCCCTTACCTGAGGTCCAATATTCTTTATATTTATCCTAACATACTATATAATGATTTAAATAATGATAATAATTTATTCTAGTATCATAATAATTTATATGATAACATTTATGATCATATTTTCACCCTTTTTTTCTTAACATTTTATTATTACTGGTTATTCGGCTATTAACTGCTTTATGTTCTTGTCCATGTTTTGTTAGAAAATTTAATATTAATATTATTTTTTTATAGTTATATCATTTACATAAATGTATTATTATAATATATATCACATTTATTTATTCAATTTATTAATATAATCATGATTTAATGAAGACTATGTAGAATGAATCACATCACATCGTGGAGAAGGTAAGCCTTAAGTATGCACGAGTGACAATATCTTTCCCATAATTGATGAATGGTATTGAATTAGATGGTGTGTAGTATCTCAGAATGAATATAATTTTATAATAATATATATATTTTTCTTAATTCCATAATTATACCCATCTATGTAAAGGGGTGGTGAAAAATGGATTACACGGCGGTGTGGAGAAGGTAAGCTGTACGTATGCTCGTGTGATTATTTCATTTTTCATAAGATTAGTAGAAGTTGTAATATGGTTGTTTAGTAATCATAATTACTTCAAATTATATAATTTATACTGGAGTTATAACTTTATAATGAAACAACTAATGAGGTGGAAGTAGAAGAAGAATGAATCTTGATTGAATCGGTAAATGGTATTACCACTTCTTCGAAATTCCACCTGTAAATCTTCTATTAGAGCACTAGAGTTGATATTTAAAGAAGAAAACCCCCATTATAATATTTATATTTAAATTGAGAAGGGAAATTGGAAGGGTACGGTGAGCTGTAAGGCTGAAAATGAAGTGAATAGTTAATGGTGGAAGTGCCCTTTTATAATTGAGGTGAGGGGCACTTTTGGAAACCTCAAAAATATAAATTTATAATTAAATAAAACCCCACATAAAAACTGAGAAGATGTTCCAATTTAAAATAAGGGATGATATATTGTTGTAATATCAGTAAAAAATAATATTTAGACATGTTTTTATGTCAATTTAAGCATTATTATTTTGATTAACACTTAGTCATTCTATTTAATTTTTAACTAGGGTAAGAAATATTTTAATATTAAAAGGGTGAAATATTTAATTTTTTAAAATAAATTATAATATAAATGAATAAATTATAACATAGAAGGACATATCATAATTCTTCTATATTTTTGGAAATTTTTTATGATTTTGAAGTATTTTAAGAAAACATTATTTTGACAAAATAACAATAGTGTCAATTTTGAAACTATTTATTTCTTCTATTTTTTAAAAAATAAAAACAATAAGTGAACCTAGATCAAAATATTTTATTATATCCCTAATGGGTCAATGTAATCTATAAATTTAATTTTACATAGTAAATATCCCATATATTATTTAATAATAATAATTTTAAAAAAAATTATTTAAGCTCTTAATTAAGAAACTTTACAACTTCAATTTTGTGTAATTATTTATTATAATTATTTGTGGAATAAACATACAAAATAAAATATAATGATGAATATAAATCCATCTTATAACATTACAATACTTATAGTTGAATTTATCTTCTGAAAAATGAAACATTATAAATTCTATACTCCTTCAAAACAAGAATGTGACAAAGTTATCTTCACTTTAAATAAAATAATATAAGTGTTATAATATCTTCTATAGCCTCTAAATGGTCAATAAGTTGACCCTTGGATGGTTATGGTTGATATATACTTGACCAATATGGTATTTTTCAAGTGTTTTGGCCTTTATATTGTTATTAATATTTTAATAACAATTATTTTATTGATTTCTCATCAATTAATTAATTTTTTCATCATCCATGTATAAGTCATTAAGGTAATTATTTATTTCATATAAATTAGAAGTAAATTGTAACGATAAATAAAAAAAATTTATTTTTCAAATGAGTATTAATAATTGAAGGTATCTTCTGTATAACCTTATATTAAAAAATAATAATAATTATAGTTTCTTTGAGACATGTTTCACATTTCATTAAATAAAATAAAATAAATGTCTGAATCTCTTCCAAGTGGGTTATGATGGATTCCATTTAGACCCAAGTATATTTTAGTGAAAATTATAATCATAAAATTATATTAAGATAGGTGTGAGGATAATTTTATAATATTATTATTATCCTTAATTACCCAATTTACCCTTTAACTTTGTTAATAAAATTTACAGAAGTTTCTATTCATATTGATCAAAAATAAAATAAAACAACTTACACAATTTGGACCAAATTATTCCAAATATAGAATCCATTTATAAAAATTATAAACATAGAAGTTGTAGTAATTAATTAAAAAATAATTTTGTTGTTTAAATGAGAAGACGCGTTTTAAAAGTGAAAATATTACAAAAGATTGAAATGTTTTTTCATTTGAATTTAATGTAAAAAAATTCAAAAGAAATAAACTATTTTAAATGATAAACATATATTCTATTTAAACTTTTAAAACATTAAATATGAAAATTTAACCATATAAATTATTTCAATGAAAAGAATTTATTTTCAATTAAAATTTAACATATTTTACTCTTCATCAAAATATGAAAGTTAGTAGAAAAATATTTGAAGTTCATCCAAATAAATTTTTTATTTCCCACATAAAAATTACATGTTCATGATATAATATAAAAATTATTGATGTGTAAAAATCTTAATTTAGAAGGGGTTAACAGTTCAATGGTGTAAAATTAACCTAAAATATAGGGTTTTAAACATCAATTAGGGTTTTATTCATACCCTATGACTAAAATATTAATTAGATGAATATAAAAAATATTTTTTAACTATATCACACATGCATATACCATTATTTTTATCACTAATATTAAATCACTCAGAAATAAAAATATATGTTTATATTTTTCATAAATAATTGATAGCTAATAAATTCACAATGCATTTTGGCAAGATAATTATAATTAACCTAACGACTAGTGTATAATGGTAATATTATAATAAGGGTGTCTCATGGTTCGTTTAAACTAATTATTATGTTCGAAGTAAGCTACTGATGAATAAAAATTATTTAATGAAAATATTTCATAAAATCACCAGGGTGTTACATTCTACCCCCTTACACTGAATATTCCCATCAAAAATTTTCACTTGGAAACTAACAGATAAAGATACCTATCCCTCATAATATCCTCATGTTCCCATGTAGAATCTTTAAATTGGTGGTTCCTCCAAAAAAACTTTAACCAAGAGAGATGTCTTGTTTCATTGAACTTTTTCGCTATGAACCAAAGTATCTATCAGTTGTTTTTTATATGAAAGAGCATGACTGATGTTATGACTTCTGATCTTAGTAAATTTAAAGGATTGGGTAAGTATCTTATCAAGAGAGATACATGGAAAGCATCTTGACCATGTGAGATATTTGATGATCAGTAAACTACCTTCCCAACACGATCCATAATTTAAAAATGACTGATATACCTAAGCTTTAGCTTTCCCTTCTTTCCAAATCTCATTACTCTCTTCTAGGGAGAATTTAATTGGAACACCGTATCACCCAATTCAAAATCCAGGTCTTTTATTTGGTTTTCAACATATATTTTTTGTTGAATATGAGACTGTATTAAGTGATGTTGAATTGATCTGACCTTTTCTACCATTTCAACATCAAGATCATGTCTTAATGTATTTCTTTCCCCAAATTTATCCCAGTAAGTTGGAGTTATGAACATCATTATATAGAGGGATTTTATAAGGATCCATTTGAATGCTGGTGTGAAATATATTATGGTAAGAAAATTACACCAAAGTCTGGTGTTAATCTCAATAACTTTTAAAATAAAAAGAGCGAGATCTCAACATGTCTTCAAAATTTTAAATTGTCCTCTTAGACTCACCATCTATATAAGGATTATAAGTACTGCTAAAACTTATCTCCATATCTAGAGAATTCAGAAGACTTCACCAGAACATCAAGGTAAACCTTAGATCATGATCATATATAATGGAAAGTGGTACTCCATGAGATCTCACCACTTCATTTACATATATCCTAGAAAGCTGATCAAGAGTGAAATCCTCTCTAATATTAATGAGGTGTGATGATTTTGAAATTCAATCAACTATAACCCATATAGTATTATGGAATATAGATGTTTTGTGAAGTCTAATAATAAAATCCATATCGATATTTTCCCATTTCTATTCTCATATGGGTAATGGTTGTAACAACCCCTTAGATATTTGTCTCTCAGCCTTAACTTGATGATAATCCAAGTATCGATATTAATATTCAGTGGCATCTCCTTTCATGCCATCCCACTAAAAATACTCTTTCATGTCCATGTATATCTTTGTACTTCCAAGGTGAATAGAAAATAAAGAACTATGAGCCTCTTCCAATAGATCCATCATTAATTATGGTATGGGAGGAATACAAACCCTTTTTCTTGAACCTTATTTTTTCATCACAATCAATGTTGAATTCAAGAAATTTCTCAGATTATTTTATATATCTAAATCTTTCTTATATGACTCCTTGATCTTCACTTGTATATATGGTAGAAAATTAATTTGAGAAATATAATATTTCTCCCCTTCCTTTAAAATTTCATGATCTATCCTATGAAAATCCATAAATATTGGATCTTTTTTATCCTTATAATAGATTGGTTGGCATGGTCTTGTAAACTCAAAGCTTCTGCCACATTGTTCACTTTACCATGGTGGTAATGTATTGAGAAATAATACTCTTTAATCAACTCCAAAAATATTCTTTCGTACATATTCTGTTCCCTTTGGTTGAAAATATACCTTTATCTTTTATGATGAGTATAAATATCATAAAATTCACTATAAATATAGTGCCTCCCTATCTTCAATTCAAGGATTACAATAGCTAACTCTAAATCATGAGTTGGGTAAATTTTCTTATGAATTTTCCACTGATGTGAGACATAATATATTTCCATATCATTTTTCCTGAGAACAAATCCCAACCCCTTCTTGGATGCATCACAGTTGATCATAAACTTATCTCCACTACAAGGTTGTGTGAGAATATGTGCACTGGATAACATTATTTTTATCACTTAGATATTCTATTCACATTCCACCATCCAAAAAAACATAAATCCTTTCATTGTACACTTGGTGAGTGGAATAGATAATTGTGAAAAAATGTTCCCAAAATGTCGACAAAATCTAGCCAAACCAAGAAAACATTAGATCATAGTTACCGTTTTTGGTCCCTTCCAACTTTCAACAACTTCTACTTTTGTTACATCTACAGATATCCCTTATCTTGATATTCTGTGGCCTAGAAATGATAATTTCTAAAGACAAAATTTACACTTGAAAATTTTCTCAAAAAACATCTCCTTTCTCAGGGTATTTAGTACAATTCTCAATTGGACTTCATGTTTTTCCTTGATCTTCAAATAGAAAATAATTGAATCTTCAAATAAAATAAAAATTTGATTAAAATAGTCTCTAAATACTCTATTCATTATATCCATGAAGATAGTGAGGGAATTAGTCATACCAAAAAGAATCACTAAAAATTCATAATGTTCATACCTTGTACAGAATGATGTCTTTGGTATATCCATTTTTTGACCCTTAATTAATGATTTCCTAAATGGAGATAAATCATCAAAAATTATTGATCTCTACATAGATTTTCCAATAAGTAATCAATGCAGGGAATTGTATATTTTTTTATGATAATGATCCTGATATGTTGTTAATAATCATTGATGAGTCTCATTGATTCATCTTTCTTCATAACAAATAGTATAGGTTCTCACTAAGGTGATGCACTAGGTTCTATAAATCCCGTACAAATATTCACTTTGAGTTGCTTCTTCAATTCGTTCAACTCAATTGGGTCCATTCTATAAGTTTTCTTTGGAATAGGCATAGCACCCTGTAAGAGTTCTATTGAAAACTCAACTTCATCCTTTGGTGGAAGACCTATAAATTCCTCTGAAAATACATCATCAAACTCTCTTACAATGGGTGTTTTCATAATCATGAGTTTATACCCAACCATTTGAGATAAATATACATCATTTATAGGAATCAAGACCCATTTTTTTGAATAAATTTCTACTGGAAGGCAATATTCATCCATGCATCGATAGTTGATCATAGATTGATTATGAATATGAAACGTGACATCCCTTACTTGGAAACTGATATGAGATCTATGTAGGTATAGCCAATCCATGCCAAGAATCACATCAAATTCTACTATAAGAAGGACCACAAAATTTTTAGGAATAAATTTACCCCAAACATCATCCAGAGAAGAATTATAACCTTTTGATGTGACCGTTTTTTCATTAAGAGTTGTCACAACTAACTCAATATCTAATTGTTAAGGTAATATGGAGATACCCATATAAAATTCTTCTGAAATAAAATAGTGGGTGGATCCAGAATCAAATAAAAAATTTTCCACTTTGTAGTAGAAGGTAATTTTACCTTTTACTAATTTATTATCATACTCCATGCAGCCGATTGTGATTTCATGTGAATTTCCTTCGACTTTGAATCTTAAGTTTTTTGATACTGATTATCATAAATAACCCTTGGACTAGGGCATTGATCATCACAATCCATATTTCCCTTCACCTATAGAATTAAAGTGTAGGAGGTTTATTATATGTAGAAATTTCATTTATTCATAACATTAGACATATATTTCCCAACACTTTGGCATTCAACTTCCTGATAACCTTATTTTCAACCCTTAAAACATTTACTAGACCCTTTAATACAATTTCTTACATGTTTCTTTACACACATTGAGAATAATATAAAATCATAATCTTTTCAGTGTGGTCTTTAGATTTCATTTTGAATTCCTTTTTTATCTTATTATCAAACCTATATGACTAATGGGTTACTCCAGTCTCCATATCAACCATGAGAGGACACTAAACAATTTCATCATAGTTGTTGAAGTCCGTTATGGTTAATTCTCTTCAAATACTTGGTTTTAAGACACTATAGAATAAATTAATTTTACACTCATGTTGGATAATAATTCCATAAGTATACAGTGAATGTCTTTTAAAATTTTCTTTGCAGGTACCGATGGATTCATCAAACTTTTTCTTATGTTTAAGGGACCCCTTCACCAACAATGTTTGAAGAATACGAGGAATGTAATTATAGGAAAATATTTTTCATTAACTCACCCTATTCCATAGACTCAATATCATCTCTTTGCCTCATATTGTTGATATGATTACACAATTCATTGGTTTCAACATCCTAATGATATACTGATAAGATGACAGTATCATGATCAGAGCATTTTAGAACTGAAATTATCTATTCAGTGGTACTGATCCATTGTTCAGGCACTAATGGATATGAAGACCCACTGAATGAAGGTGGACACTACCTCGTGAAGGATTCAACAGAAATTTTCTCCCTCATTCACTCTTATGGTAGTCTATAATGACTTATATCCTGAGAAAGTTATGTGGGCATGGCTAAAGATTTTTCATTCCATCTCTCATAACATTTGGTTGCTCATGGGGAGAACAATTTCACTTTCTATCTCATTTAGCATTAACGTAGTTCCTTTGGGTTACATCCATTGACTAAAATCAATAATCATAGTATGAGAAACATTAATCATAATGGGAATACCACATAATTAAGGTATAAAATTTTAATTTTGGAATCATTTGGTTTTATCCTAGGTTATACATGAACATATCTAAATCACATAGATAGGATTGTATCCTTTACATAGACTTATCCTTAGGGTTTTAGTAAGGTTATTTCATCCTAGTTTCTAAAGGTTACCTATATCATTGTTCTGATACCAACTATAATGGACCATACATTACATATAGATTTTACATCAATATTAATGAATATTTATTAAATAATAGAACAAAAACCACGCTTGGATCGTATAGCTTTAGTGTGTATAGAAATGGGGAAACATAAATAACTAGTTCATAAAACATCTTCATTTTCTTCGATTTATTAATTCATAACGGGACTCATTTTTATGTATCTTATTTAATACCCTTCTTCATGACCTTGGAAAAATAAAAATATGAATGGTTGAACTCAAATTCTTAGTATGGGTAAACAAGGAAAATATCAATGATATCTCTATCATAAGAACATAAAATTTGAAAATCTTATCCAGCTTATACAAGATCATAATACCATGTAATGGGAAACATAATAAAAGGGTAATGTAATTAAAATAAAAATAACATAAGACATTAAAATTCTTGGATTATACTCATAATCATAGAAATTCTTTTCATATTATTAAAGGCTCAATTCTAAGACCATCATAGTGGTCAAAGTCCATTACCGAACCGAGTTCACTCCTCATTCGAACCCTGTAATACTAAAACATAATTACATGTCATTCCATTCATGTATATCTCATGAGAAATAAATAATTACCAAATGAATTAGAGGGAGATATAGGTTCTACCTATCTCAGAATGAAATCATTCTATCATGTTCCCCAAAAACAGAAATCATTCATCATAGCATAACTGAATAAATAAAATGGGTTTCTTAAACATCAATCCATCATAAAATAATCAATATAATATAATGATATTTCATAAAAATAATTCCATAATAAGTGAAATATAATAAATATAATAATAGGGATAGGAACAAAACCCTTTGTTATCTTATATGTAATGTAATTTTGATGAAACACTTGACCTTTATTCCTGGGGAAAATATCCTTTCCTCTTAAAAAAATTATCTCCTTGCAAAATTCTTTGAAATTTAAAAACAAAAAAAAATTAGGTGAAAATAAACATGATATATTGTATAATAAGAATCAGGTATTTAAGGCATTATGATGATTTAAAAATCCTTTCATGTTGTATATGCTACAAATAAAATTCTTCTCATACTCTTACTAGAAAAGTCAAAAAATATCCCATATGGAAAATGAATAAAATGTTCCTTCCATACTATTAAATAAAAATTCACAAATGGGTAAAATTTACATTAAAAATAGTATAAGAATAGAAAATATGTTATAAATTTAGGAAACATGGACGTGGATGAGAAATATTCCCCAGTAAATACTTAGGTATAAAAAATCTTGGAAAATAATGTGATTGAGAAATTATACCTTACCATAGGCCCTATATGATTTGTATGTATCCAATACTCTTTTATTATGATTTAAATAATGTTAATAATTTATTCCAGAATCATTATCATTTTTAATATAACATTTATGATCATAATTTGATCCTTTTGTTAGTAACATTTCATTGTTACTCATTATTCAGCTATTAACTACATTATGTTCTTATGCATGTTTTGTTTGATAAGATCTTATTAATCTTTATAGGTTATAGATATACCATTTAATAAATGGTATTCAGATAATATATATCATATTTATTCATTTAATTCATTTATATAATCTTTATTTAATGAATATTATGTAGAACTAATCACATCGCATCATAGAGAGGGTAAGCCGTACATACGCATGAGCGACGATATTGTTCCATAATTGTTGAATGGTATTAAAGTGGATGGTGTATAGAATTTTAGAATATATATAATTTTATATTAATCATAAATATATTTACTAATTCAATCATTATACCTATCCATTTAAGGTGGTTGTGAAAAATCGATTATACCGTGATGTGGAGACGATAAGCCGTACGTACACGAGTGTGGTGCTTTCATATTTTATAGGATAGAAAAAAAGTGGGATATGGTTTTTTCATAATCCTAAAAAACTCTTATTATATAATTAAAAATATAGTTATTAATTTATAATGAAAAAACTCATGAGTTGTAATTAGAAGAAGAAATAAGTTTGAAATAATCAGTAAATGATATTACCTCTTCTTCGATGTGACTTCTCTAAATCACCTCTTGCAGCACTAGAGATGGACTTTGAAGAAGACAAGGAACTCTATAATTTTAATAGGGAAGTTGATAATGGAAATGGATTCTGTATTTTCAAGCATGATGGAGCAAAAGGAAGTCAATATTTGATTGAGGAAGTGCCCCTTCATAATTGATGTGAGGGGCAATTTTGGAAACATAAAAAATATTAATTTCTAATAAAATAAAAACCCACATAAAAACCTCCAAAATAACCCAATTTATCAGATGAGATGATATAGGGTTGAAATACCATAAAAAATAAATTTTAGCCATGTTTTTATGTCAATTTATGCATTATCATTTTAATTAACACTAAGATATTCTATTTAATATTTTTATATGGTAACAAATATTTCATTACTAAATGGTTTAAATATTTACTTATTTGAAGTAAATTAGACCATAAATAAATACTTTGGAACACTTTATCCCATAAAATAATTATTATATATTTTTAAAAATGTTTTATGATTTTTAAATAATTTAATAAAAACTTATTTTGAAAAAAATAAATAGTGTAAATTTTAACACTATTTATTTCATAGATTTTTAAAAATATAAAAACAAGAATGGAACCTTAAAAAAATTATTTTAATATATAAGTAAAGGATCCATGTAATCTATGAAGTAAATTTTACATAATAATTATTCCAAATTATATTTTTTATAATAATGTTTATATCCTTTATTCGATCCCTTCGTTAATAATATAATTATTACCACTATTTTGTGTAGATATTTAATATAATTATATTTTAAATTTAAATGAAAAACAAAATAATAAGATATATATAAGTCCTTTAGATTTCAGAATAATACTTGTAGTTGAATTTATCTTCCGAAAACTCAAAAATTAATATTGTTGTAATATTTTAAAACATTAATGTGAAAATTTTATCTTCACTTTAAATAAAATAATATAAGTGACATAATAACTTCAATAAGGTTCAAAATGATCAATAGGTCGATCCATGGATGATTATGGTTGAGATATACTCAACCAATAAGGTTTTCTCAAGTGTTTGGGTATTTTTATTGTTTTTTATATTTTAATAAATATTATTTTATTGATTTGTCATTAATTAATTAATTTTATTATCATCTATGTATAAGTATTTAATGTCATTATATATTTCATAAAAATTAAAAATAAATTTTCATGATAAATAAAAACATTTTAGCTTTCCAATGATTATTTATAATCAAATTTATCTTGTATATCACATTATACTAAATATAATTTAACTATTAAAGTTGGAGCGAGACGTATTTCACATTTCTTTAAATAAAATAAATTAAATGTCCTAATCTCATCCAAGTGGGTTCCAATTGATACCATTTTAACCTAATTATGTTTTAATGAATAATTTAATAATATAATTATATGAATACATGTGTCAGAGTAATTTTATAATATTATTTTTACCACTAATTACCATATTTACCCTTTTATTTTGTTAATTAAATTTACCAAAGTTACTATTTATATTGCTCAAATATAAAATTAATCTATTTACATAATTTGGAAGTAAAAATTCCAAATATGGAATCTATTTTTTCAAATTAAAAACACGTAATTTTTAGAAATTAATTTTAATTTAATTTTTTTTTTGAAATGAGAAAACGAGTTTTAAAAGTTAAAATATTGCAAAATATTGAAATGTTTTTACTTCTGAATTTAATATAAAATAAATTCCAATGACCTACATTATATTTAATGGTAAAAATATATTATTTTTATACTTTGAAACAATTTAATAATATAATCTACCAATAAAAATTAGTTTCATTAAAAAATAAATTTTCAAATAAAATTTTGTGCATTTTTACTATTCATCAAAACATAAAATTTATCAGAAAAATAACAAAAATTCATCCAAAGTAAATTGTTATTTCCTTCTTTGTAATAAAGTTTTTATGTTTTCATGTAAAAAGTATTAATGTGTACAAATATTAATTTAAAATGGGTTCGACATTCAAAGGTGTAGAATTAACCTTTAAAAAATTTGTTTTTATGCATTAAATAGGGTTTTATTTGGGCCCTATGACTAAAATATCCATTGGATGAATATAAAAAATATTTTATTAAGTAGATAACACATATATATATATATTATTAATTTCAATACCAAAGTTAATTCACCAAAAGATACAAATATCAATTTTTATTTTTCAAAAATAATTGATAGCCAATTAATTGAATATAAATTTTCATATGTTAGTTATAATCAACCTAACGGTAAGTCTATTATAGTAATTTTATAATAAGGGTGTTATGTGGTTCATTTAACCTAACAATTCCAATGAAATCAATCTACTAATTAATAACAATTATTTATATTTTTTTTCATAAAAACCGCTGGGCGTCACACATAAATCCCATTACATATTCCATAAGTATTTTAAATATGTTGCGTGAAAATGGAATTATTTTCAACTTATTCAATCAAAATTTACTATTGAATATGATAATTTAATAGAATGATAAATAATTAATATAACCTTTCTCGAACCATAATAACATCACTATTTTATTATTTAGTTCTATTAATTCTTTAATTTATGTTCCCATAGTCACCCATGAATGAGTTTTATATCATTTTCAATGTACGTGGTTAGGCTGACCTAAACATGAACACACCATAATTAAGGGATGATTACCATTATGAAAGGGTTTTTTATCATTATATAATAAATAAATTATATTAATGATATTATTTAGGTTTATTAATGTTGTGAGTTACATTATAAAATATTTTAGAAAATAATAAAGAAACCAGTTGAAAAATGAGTTATGTTACATCTCAGAGGCAACAGTCTGAACTATACAAGTTAAATTTTTTTTCCCAAATAATGAAATGGAATATAGATGAAATATAATTTTTATATTAAAAGTATTATTTATATTGTACATTTCATATTTATAATTAATTTTTTCCATTTTTATAGTGAAGGGAGGAATTGATGAAAAATAGATGATGATTCTTAGTGGAGTTTGTAGTATGTAGGAATGCATGATGAATGATATTTAATTTTTCTATTTGGAAATAATTGAATAAATTATGTTTGTTACATTAATATAATAATATATTAATATACTAATGATACTTATGTCATTATATTTATATGGTTAGGGTAGGATTTAAGGCGAATGGTGTAGACAAAATGACAAAGATTAAGTAATTCTCACTTTGGGATATTGATAATTCCCTTGAAAGTCTCATTCATAATGAAGGTCTTGGGATAAATTATGTTGAATATGGGATTCAGGACATTAAATGAAATTATAGTAGAGGAATATTTTATATTGTTTCAAGTAATTTTATAATTGTATATGTAACTTTGACAAGGTGTAAGTGATCACCTTTTATAAGGGAAGAAAATGGATCTTTTGTGAACACCTATTATTTTCCAACAATGGAATAACACAATTCAATATTTAATGGTTCCAAAGGTGAAAAAATGGAGTGTGGGGTGATGTTTGGTAGATAAATCCTCATATATGAATTTTCACACATGTTTTGAATATGTTTGAAGTCATTTATTAAAATATTTTTACTTTTACATATTTCTTTATCAAGATAACTAGTTTTTACCCATGTAACTTATTTATAAATTTAATTATAAAAAAATATCTTAATAAAATTTAAACTTTGGAAAAAAAATTTATTCAGCATTTAAACTAACTTATTTTATAAATATTGTAAAAAAAATTTTAAAATTAAAACAATATATATATAGTAAAATAATATTTTTAGAAAAATTATTTTTTAACCATTATATGTTCACAATATTTTTAGGAATGTTTTCAAATAAATATGGGTTAATATAATTTTAAAAGTTTTTAAAAATAATTTCATTGTAATTTTTTTAAATAAATTTATCGGATTAAATATATATAAAATTTAAAAATATTAACAAAAAAATGTTTTAAAAATAAAAGCATCACCATTACCACTATAATTTACATTAATCATAGTATTAATATTATTATTACAAAAAATAAAACTCAACTGTTGTATATTTTTTTACCAATCGATAAAAATTATGAATTCATTTTAAAAAATAAAAATTCTCATGGTGAGAAAGAATAAATTTTCATATCAACATTCTTAATTAGGAGAAAACATTTTTAGAAAAAATGTAGCCCTAAGAAAAAAATTAGCAGTATTGTATTATAAATTTTTATATTGTTTTAATATTATGGTTACCTCTATCTAAACCTTATATATTTATTTGTATAATATAATCATAATATTAAAAAATTATATTACGGTATCATGATTTTCCTTTTAGTTTTATGTTTATAGAAGACAAGTTGTCATATAGTATTTAACTAATGAAATGTAATTACCACAATTGTGGTTTGTTACATATGCCATGCACTTTGTGATTTATTTTTTCCATATATATCCTTTTTAAATAAAAAAATACTCTAATAATCATACATGAGAAACACATCATGTAACTCAATATAGACTTGGTATTAATGGACTTTATATCTTAAGTCTATGTTGATTTCCATTTGATATATTTCATGAATTTTTTTCACATCACTAGAAAAATAGAATATTTTTTAATGTTATCCAACATATGAAACTGTCTCATCCACATATATAACAAAAAATTTGGAATAAAAAATGCACACTAATTGTTATTTTTTCCATGTGACACATCCAACTACATTTAATTTATTTTAGAATAGTAGTTTGGTTCCGATGATATTCTACTCTTAAAGCCTTTGACCAACTTCCCACGTCAAATTTTCCTTTTTTTTGTCAAGTTCCTCATGAAAATATTTGACCAAACTTATTTCTATACTAAATTCATCAATTTTTTATACTAATAATAAAAATAGAACCACTTTTTTTATCATTGATCCTTCTAATTTGTAGTAGGGTTGTCCATTCTCCTATAATATTGCTTTCCATGATTTGTCCCATGCCGGTTTGTCTGCATAAAACTATTATCCTCCCTATATTACTCAATTATTGGAGTTATATTATATATTCTATATATCCCTTAGGAATTCATATTATCCAACCATGGGTTCATCACATATATCCTACAAAACTATATATCTTTTTTTTTGGAATCTCCTCACCATTAATTGAAACATGTTGGAATGAAGTTGGTATCTGCTCATTATTAACTACAATAACATCAGTTTTTTGGAACTTTTAATACAATTTTATTATAACACCTATTGAAACTAATTTTTTATGAATATTAAGGGAAAAAAATTTATAATTACATGAGGTCTGAAAATACAAAACTATGTCTGACAACGTATGTAGTATACAAAATCCAACCCCAATAAAAAATGATTTTTTAAATATGAAAATTATAATTTTTAAATCAAATTTTAAAATATGATTCGGATTAAATAATTTATGATATATATATATATATTTCTTAAATATAAAAATAAATTTTTAGTAAATAATCAACCAATTTTTGGTATTGTCTCTTTGTTCTTCAAAAAAAGTTTGCATATAAAATGTTTTTTATTTCTTCTAATGAAAAAATATTATAACAACTAAATAAAAATTTCAGAAAATTTATTTAATAAAATTAAATCCATTTTTTCTGTCAGAATATAAAAATTAACCTAGAGTTAAATTTTTTTATCTCTCAGAAAATACGGAGTTTGCAGTAAATAGTAAAAAATTACGTTTTTATATAAAATTGCCATTTCTTTTGATAAATAAAATAATTTAAAAGTTATATTATTGTTTTAATTTTAATTCAAGGTAACATAAATAATAATTTGGTATACATAATTTTATTATTTACATTAATATAACATTAATTCCATATTTTAATATATATTTGTTTTTAGGCTTAAAAATTCATTTTTCTGAAAACCACTTTCCATCATGGTTGTGATTATTATATTAAATTAAATTATCCCACTAATATAAATTGAATTTGATAAAAAAAATTACATTTTTGGAATATGATAAATTTTTAATAGATAATAATTTCAAATTAATATTTGGAAAATACAAATAGTATATGTAGTAAATGTTAATTACCACAGAAGAATGAAAATTGATTAATTAAGGGTAAAAATAATATAACAAAAAATAGAAACAAAGTAACCTTAATAGTATGTGTATTTAAATTATGTTATAATTAGAATATTATATTTATTTTTCATTGTTTTAACTTTAATAACTAATAAGAAATCAGATCGATAAAAATTATATTTTTATTTGAAAAAAAAATTATTCTTGAGTAGAATGAAATTTATATTAAGAAATCCCTTCTGTTGAATTAAGGGATTTTTATGTAAATGATATTTAAATAAAAATTATTATTATATTATGTATTTAAAATTAAATGATAATATAATTTCTATCATGTCAAATGTAATTTGACAAATGGTTTGAAAACTATCATTATCAAAAACCCAACATTTCCCAATGAATTTAAATTATTTTTTACACGTTAAAATTAATATAATTATAATATTATTTTTGAGAAAGAAATATTATTTTTTTGTAATTGTCATGATGAAATTATCAAATGGTGAATTTCTCAAAATTTTCCAAGAATGTTAGATTTTTGGGAAAGTATTAAATACGGTGTGTATTATGACATCATAATGACCCAAGAGGGACGTAATAAATGTTATAAAATTTTTCAAATAATTATGTTTCTAATTAAAAATAATTTATTTTCGGTTAATTTTATTAATTTTATAAAAACATTATGAATCCTCCATAACAAATATTATATTTTATGGTTTAAAGATCAATTCATTAAAGACATGACTCACATACACTTAACTAAGGGAAATATTTAAATACTATTAGACCATGAAATTATAAAATAATTAAAACCACCCCTATTTGGAGGAAACCATGTGTTGAAACTATTAAAGGTTTGTGGATTTGGATATTTTATTGTATATATTCCAAAATATTTGTTTGGGAAATAATAAAGAACTCCCCTATCTTTTGTTATACAACCCCATAAAATCTCTCCATTATATTCATTACAAAACATTAGAAAAAGTCCATACTTTGAAATAACACTCTATAGTACATCCATGGTTCCTACATTCTCTTAAGAATCCCCTACCATACTTTTAGAATTACCCCCTCAAGGTAATGGATTTTCTATTATTATTTTTATTCAATCCCATTTTTATGTTTTCCCATTAAATAACATATGTTCTTGTTTTGGTGTGTTTTTATACACCCCAATTACAACCATTTTGATGTACATATTATGAGATACTACATTAAATCTCACTAATTCCCTCCAAGAACATTTATATACATCTATTACACTACAATTTTTTTAGAGGGTTCCCTCTATTCTTTTCTATTCAAGTACATTAGTTGTAACAATCCTTTTGATCCTAAATTGGTTATGTTTTATTACTTTATTAAGATCACTATAATCTACAATTGATTTTCTATACTTATATAACTTATTATCTCTCATTATATATTTTTTCTAAGATGTTACTTTACCCAAATTTAGTAAGGGATCCTCTCCTACTCCTCTTTATTCAAGTATCGTCATTATTCTATGCCTTTCATCTCTAATACCTAACGTTTTGATATGTTGTTACATATCCCCTTATGTAACTTTTTATCTATAAATTAATAAGGACCCATTTTAATGTAATTAATACCTCCAATGATTTTTTATTTTCCCCAATTATGTTTCTGAAATTTCACTATAATTATCTATACCAAACAACTGTGTAGTAAATACCTGTACAAATCTCCTATCGATTATGTTCAGCCTTATTAAAATATATATATATAATTGGTTAAATTCATATATTTATTCTCAAATCCTTGATCATAGGAAAAATTTGATGAAAATTTATTCCATGTTGTAAGATCTACATGTCCCACTTATTCATGTGAATGATACGAAAGTGACAGGTGCACCAAGAATTATATATCACTCCAATGCATTGGGTAATGTTTTAGTCACAAGAGACATCATGAAAGGGTTTGTGGTGTGAACTTAATCTAGTTTGAAAATTTCCCCGCCCTGATATCATGGATTTTATCCTTGACCTATGATTATGATTCCACATTTAATGTTGATTCCACATTTCCATGTTTCCATTATGTTACCATGCTATATCATGGCTTATTATTGTCCATGTTTATTATTCTCGCCCATTTTATGTCCCATTGAAATGACTATTGTCAAATATGTAATTATTTATTCATATTATGATTTTATTATTCCCTTACTAGTCTTCATAACTCAGCCCATTCTTATGTATGTATCCAGGTTGTCACTTGTAGTTTTATTTATGATTGAATATTAAGAACAGGTTCAAGATGGGTAAAATATTGGGGATCTACCACAATTTTAAGTTGTAATGTATTGTACATAATTAACCAAATACACTATACTTCTCGATCATCAGGGTTGTATAATGTGTAATATTATGTTACAAATAATGTATTAATTTTTAATAAAGACATAGGTTGTAATATTTGGAATGAATGGAAGGATTGGTTATTTTTTGGATTTGGATTAGAAAACACTAGAAAAAGGCTTAAGGGTTATAAAAAATATAATTATATATCTACAAATTTTAGTAATGTATAGATTTTTTGTTTTACATGAATATAAATCCCTATCTGGATACTACAAGAGGACGTGTCTTAAGAAAATATGTTGTTAGGAACAAGACTAAAAAACACAACATTGAGATAGACTCGATCAGGAACTGGTTCATGATAATGGGCCTTTATGCACACCTATTTGACACTCCTGGGGGAGATATTATTTGGTAAATTCATAGGCTCATTAAAAACCATTATCAAGTAATAATAAATGCTGATATTTATCTATGATGGAAAATTGATCAAGGATAACATATATTAAAGCCTAGTAATTCATAAGATACAAAAGTACAGGTCATTTATATGTTAACCCTTTAATGTAAATAGATTCATGTTTGTATATTTAATATTTTTATTTACTCCTATATATTTATCAATTTATTCTTGTAAATGACCATAAATAGGAGTAATAGAGTCAAAAACCAATTCTATGTGAAATGGGTGGAATTCCCAAATTATATTCCAAACATGATGGTTTTGTAAGTAATACATATTGTGACTTTTCAAAACCAGCAATCAAAAGTCACAATAAAAAACATGAACATTTTTAAATGTCAAATTACATTAAAGATGATTAGAATTAAGTCACAGGGAATTTCATATAATAAAAATTATAATGGAAAGTGGATTAAATATCATCCACGTAAAAATTTTGGAAAGAGGAAAGAAGGGAAATTCCATTAAGGAACTCAGAGGTACATTATTTTTGGAAAAATAGGGCACAAATTAACTAGTTTCCACAATAAAATGGAGAGTTTTATGGAAAGTAATTAATTACATCCAAGAACACAAATTTTTTGTCTAATATCTTATACATGGGGAAAATGTTTTTTTATCTGAGTTGATGACCTAATCCAATGGTTAAATCCTACACAATTGAAGGACCTATGCTAGGGAAATCGTTGAAGTCAAAGTATTAGAGTTTATTAGAGTGATATTTTGTAGAAGTAATATTTATAATACATTTTGGATATATGAATCATGAAGTATATAAAGATTGTTCTATATTTTTTTCTTTTAGGACATTAAATATATGGTGATTGGTAATAATAACCTATAAAAGTGATTTTTATTGATGACGTGATATTTTAGAAAACACATCATTGATGGATTGATAACCCTTAATAGGTTCTTGATGTTGTAATAAATCAAATGAGTATTGGGATGATATATCTACTGCTAATCTTATGATTAAATTCATTTATACAACATTTTATGATTTATGTCATGGAACCATTGATTGATAATTTCAGAAACATATTAAAGGATCAAATATTTTTTTTATATGATTAAGGTTATTTCGAGAAATATTTCATTTTACTATGGTACATATACCCATTATGAATATTTTATAATAGTGATATTATGTTATTTGGGGTGTAAGATGAAGGGTATGAGATAACCTTTATGGTTAAATTAATATTTAATTTTGATTTTATTAGTGTTATATATAAGTATTAATTAAAGTAATGATATGTGTTAAACATATGTGATTGTTTTTGGAAACATTGAAATTGATGTATTAATGTTTATTTATCTTTAGTATTACCTCATACTATTTTAACTTTATGGATTTAGTAAATATTTGAGGAATAACCTATAATTATTTTCTAGATTATGTGCTAGGTTAGAAGCTTCTTTTAGTGCTTGAGGCATAAATTTCTTTTTCATATTGAGTACTAATCATGTACAGAAAAGATTAGATTATAGTGTAAAATGATTAAAAGTTGATTTTATACTTTCAAGAATTTATCTTTATTTATGTTCAACTTATAGATGGTAAAATAATTCCTCAACCCAAGGTAGGGAACATTAATACCAAATTTTTTTCATATTAATATCATTTTCGATGAATTTTTCTTCATTTCACCTACTATATATTTAAGGTTTTGTAGTCATTTAATTTATAATAATAAAGGTCTATATCCCTCTCTATTTGTTATATGGAATTTGTTAATTTTTCCATGTTTTTGATATCACTCTCCTCTAATGTTCACCTACGTAGAAAAATAGTTATGTGATGACCTTTATACAACCCTTTTCTCTCTTTTTAGGATTATGAGTAATTACCACTTTTTACATTTTGGGTTTTCAAAAAAGATATTTTCATGTTTCAAAATACTTATTATTGAGTTCATTTATAATTTATCCTAATGTAATTTATTCAAGGGGGAATAATGTTACAACCTTAGTTTTTCGAAGGGAAAAACTTGTTAGATAGTGTATGCGATACGCAACACTGAACCAAAAAAACAATGAATATTTAAACATTATAGTTTTATCCATTATATTAAATTTATAGATATGTGTAAGATTAAAAACATTATGATATATATATATATATATATATATATTTCCTTAATGTATTAATATATTCTTAGTAAATAATCAATAAATTCATGTTAATGCATTATTGTTCTTCTAATTATGGTTTCTTCAGAATTGTTTTTTATTTAAATTTACCAATAAATATTTTAATTATTTTCTATAACATTTAGAAAATTTATTTGATAATAGTTACTCAATTTGTTATATAATCATATCAAAATTAACTTAGGGTGAAATTTGGTACTTTTAGAAAATATGGATTTTCAATGAATAGTAAAAAATAACGTTTTTGTATTAATATCATTTATTTTGATAAATTGTATAATTAAAAGTTTGATTATTATTTTAATTTTATTTTGTGATACAGTAATTATTATTTATTTATATTTAACTAAAACAATTTATTTTAAATCATTTTTATAACACATTTTATTATTAATTTATTTTGAGGCTCAACAATGATTTTTTTTCTAAAAACCTATTTCCTTCCCGCATGCAGTTCTTATATTAAATTAAATAATTCATCCTATGTGAATTTATTTTAATAAAATTTATTCCATTTTTTGAATAATATTCTGTAATATTACATACTAAGTTCAATTTTGTTTTTTGATAGTACAGATAATTAATGTAGTAAATATTGAATATGATTGTGAAGGGAAAATAGGTTAATTAAAGTTAAATATAATTTAACAATGACTAGAAAAAGTTACCCTAATAATAAAAATATTTATATTTTCTTTTCATTGAAATAAAAATTATATTGTTTCCTTATTTTTGTACTTTATAAATGATTAAGTAATTAGATTGATAAAAATTACATTTTGATATTATAAAACACAAATTATATTTTTTAGTAATATGAAATTTAAAATAACAAATTCATTTTGATGAATTAATGGATTTTGGAAATAAATTATATTTTAATAAAATGTTATTATTAAAATATGACTATTAAATTTCAATGGTAATACAATTTTTATGATGTAAATGTAATTTCTATAATGTTTCAAAAAATGTTATTATGAAAAAATCATGAATTTCTCAATAAATGTTCATTAAATTTTAAAATTGATAATTCATATATTTAGAAAAAAATTATTAAAAATGTTTTATTTTTGGAATCATCAAATCAATATTATTCAATGGAGGATTTTTTTTATTTTTTAGATATTTTCAAATTTTTAGGTAAACATTAAATACTGTATAAATATTTGATGTGTATTATGAAATCATAATGACCCATTCATGATCTAATAAATGTAATAAAAGGTATCCTCGAAATACTGTATTTTTCACATTTAATATAATTATATTTTAGGCTTATTTTATTAACTTTATAAATCATGAATCCACCAAAAAAATATTATATTTTATTGTTTTAAAATCATTCCTTTAAATAAATGGCTCACTTATACATCATCAAGTGTAATATTTTCATTATTTCTTCCCTTTTCATAATAAAATAATAAAAATCACACCTATTTAGTTTAAACCATGGGAAAAACATGGTATGGTTTGTTGTTTTGATTATTTGGTTGAATAGAGTCCAGAACCAATGTTGGGGAAATAATAACAAACTCACTTCCCTGTTCCTATATAAACCAACCGAATATACCCATTTTCTTCAACAAAAAACCTTGTAACTTGTACTTAATCATAATAAACATATATGTAGTCTGGAAAAGATACCCCCAAGCTCCCATGAATCTACTACCATGCTTTTTAAATCACCCACTCAATTGAAGGGGTCTTCCTCTATACTTTTTAATCAAGAATTTATTTTATATTATGCCTCTTCATTTCCATTTTTTCTTGTTTGGGTTTGTTCTTATAAAAAATTATTACATCCCTTTTTTTACATATTATGAGATAGTTCTATATCACACATTAATCCCCCAATGAGCCTTTATATACAATTGTTATGATGTTGGAATTTAGTAAGAGGTTTTCCTCTCTTCTATTCCAATAATGAACATTATTTGTTAGAAGAACTTTAATCATCAATGGGTTATGTTTTCATGAATATATAAATATCCCTATACTATCCAAATTATTTTCAAATAATTAAATATCATTTATCTTCTCTCATTATATATTTTACCAGATCCGTTACAACGTCGAATATCATAATGGATCCAATCATACTCAAATTTATTCAAGTATCTCCATTATCTTATGATTTGTATCTCAAATTACTAATTTTAGGATATGTTATCTCATATCCCCTTACTCATATTATGATTTAGAAATGTTTATAGGCCCCTTTACCTCTCATTAATCCCTCATATTGATATTTATATTCACTCGTCATGCTGCTGAAATTTCATTGTGATTTTCCATTCTAAACTACTGTGTAGTGAATGCGCATACCAATATTTTATCATATTTATTCACTGTTATTTCCATATAATTATTTTTTTGGGAAATTAAATTTATTTATTAAACAATTCTAGATTTTTGAATAATATTATATGAATGTTGATCCCATGTTTTATGATCTATGTGGTACACATTTGCAGGTGAACGATATGAAAGTGGAAGGTGCTCCGAAATTTATATAGTGCTCTAAGGTATTGTGTAATGTTTTTGTCTCATAAGATGTAATGAAAATAATTATGGAGGGGGAATAATTGATCTTGTTACTTTTTCCACCATTATTTCATTACAGTTATCCTTGAAATATGTTTACAATTCAATGTCTAAAGTTGATGATAAATTTCCTTGTTGGCATTATGATACCATGCTATATCAGGCCTCATTTCAAATATTTTTAATTCTCCCTGATTTTATGTCCCATTTAAATTATTACTGTATAAAATGTAAATATTCCTTCAGGTTATGGTTTTTTATTCCCTTACTGGGCATTATACGTCACCCCTTTATTAGTAACATCGCCATGTTATCCCATATAGTTTCAAGTATGATGGAATATTAAGATCATGTTCATGATGATTTCAATAATGGTGATCTACCCCATGTTTTAAGTTGTTATGTACTGTAACTAATTACCCAAATAAACTAGACATATTTATCTTCTAGGTAATATTATATTTTATCTTATGTAATAAATCATGAATTAATGTGTAATAAAGACACATGGTTTCAATATTTTCATGAACTTCAGAATTCATATTATTTTATTTATTTAGAATAAATCACTTACTAACATATATAGGAAAGTATTTAAGTGTGTAAATATTTCTTTAACATATTTTTATGGAGTTTTATCTTAATTATAATAGAATAATTCCCTATTGGAAATGTGTAGTGCTACAAGAACCACCCCTTCCTAATGTTTCTCTAGAAGGGTCTTCTTTATGATCATAGTCAGATCCATATTGTTGGTTATGTAGTTTTTCCTCTAATAAACCATGGATTATTGATTTTTCCTCAAAACTAAAACATAATTTTTATTTCCTTGATTTTACCTATATTATTCCACATATTGGTTAGTTAATTCTTTACAAATAGCATTGTTAAGCCTTTGAATCATAACACCAAGAATGATTTTTGTAACGCCCCGACCCTAGCTACCCAGAGTCAGTGCATTACTTCGTAACATTGGCATGATCACAAAAGATCAAGTCTCGAAAGACCGATTAGTTTAGTAGCCTTGGAAACAATAGATACATTTATAAATGTTAAATTACATCATAAAGTGAAAAACTAATAACAAAGTCTTCATAGTCCACACTCATATCCTCTTCTGACTATCCCTGCAGGTCATTCATAAAATACTTCTTCACATCCTGGAAAATATTAAAGCATTGAAAGGGGTGAGCTCAGATGCTCAGTAAGGATAACAACATAGCGGAAGCTTTCATAAATAAACATTAACATTTAAGGCAATGTATAACTAAAACAAAAGCCTTTTAAACATGAACTTCAACATAATATGGAAAAAGTAAAATGAGATAATTCCATTCACTTCTTCACATAGATATTCTAATGGTCGAATAATCACATGCAATATCAATAACCACTTTCATAATTATGGAATGCATAATGCCAGACTATCATAACCACGTAGCCAAGGCCTCGTTCCAAGACCACAAATAATATTTTGTCAAGGCCTCGTGCCAAGACACTAGTTTGTCTCATGAGACCTGCCGATGCATTGAGGAGCTATAGCAGGCTCCACCCGTCACTTATTAAGTCCAATGCATTCCTCATATGAATAGGTTTAAACATATCATAAACCATAACATAATCATATCACATAAAATATGCATAAAGGAAACATAACATTTCCACATTTCAATCAAAAGATATAAATACAACACATTGATGTAATAAAAACTCTTTCAAAACCATTTTCAATACCAAAATACATAAAAGAGTATATGGTATTTATTTCATTTTAAAAACATTACGGCTTGTTGAGGAATCCAAAGACCAAATAATACTCGCGGCGGCGAAGAAGTCGTTGTCGCTGCATACGTACGACAAAAACATTCCCTTTTGTCATTTAGTAAATGCTTCGTATAAAAAAGATTCCTTTTGAATAAACGTAAAAGTCAAAGGGGTTTATACACCATATAAAAGAAGGTTGTGTATAAAACCAAATATGCCTCAATGAAAGGGGATTGAGACGAAGTCCCTCACAAAGATCATTTTTTTAAATAAAATAGATCTATTATGTTTATTCACTATAAGTACACATAAAGAAAGTACAAATACAATATATGACATAATAATATCATGAAATAATTTGAAAGTAGAAGATTAACCCAAAGAATGGAAATTGGGTTAGGAAGTTCCCTTACCTCATGTACGACTTGACTCAACCGTTCTTTAACCTCCTGAATAATAAACTAGAGTTAATTTCTATTTACATAAGAACCTTTTTCATGTTCATTATTCCTTTTATATCCCTTATTACCATGTTATGAACATTGTGTAATTATTAAAGTTTATAACGGTCATTTTGTCGATCTTAGGTACTTGAGTCAGAAATAAAATTCTTATAATTAAAAGTTGTTCATGTGGTGATATATCCATTATATCCAGAATTATATTCATGATATAGATATCATATATCTCATATATATCCAGTATATACATGCATTTATAATATTCCATGACGTTAAGAGGTAAGAAATGAAATGCATCGTTCATGGAGATGGTAAGCCGTACGTACGCATGAACGCTACTTTCATTTCTATTTCATATTTAACGGAATTAAGTTATAATTATATAAAGGTATAATATAATTACAGTATAATATAATGTATAATACCATTTACTCCATCCTTTATACATCCCACATATGGCATTTACGATTCAAATCACTTTGAGGGGGCGGTAGTCCGCACTTCCTAAAATGAAATTATCGCGTTTACCCATAATGGAAATCATAAAGTATGCCATAAATGAGAAATAAAGAAGCATAAGGAAAAAATAAACATAATATATATATCATATATGAAAATAGTGTCATCAAAATGGCCACCATTAGAGGTGTTAAAGGAATATTGAACAATCATCATTTCGTGAGGCAGTATTTCGCCACCCACAAAAACTGTATGCTCTTTAACCATTAGACGAATGTGTGTGTAAGTGTAAACCAAATCCTTATCATAAAAACATCATATTATATTTTAGATACTGGTTTTGTTACAAAATAAAGGAATAAAAAGAGTTTAAGGGGTTGGAGAAGCAAAATGAAACAAAACAACATTAGAGAAGACATTACCTTAAAATCGGGTAACTCTTTTTGATTTGAGACAAAGGCTTCCTTGGGAAGAGTTATGCCCAAAGTAAGGCTTCTAGGAGTAAGATAGGAAAGTTGGGAGAGTATTTGGGCAGAGTTTGGCCGAGCCAAATGGCTTTGAGAGTGTGAGTAAGGTGGTAGTGGTGGGGGCCTTTTATAAGTGGAGAGGAGGGGCACTCTTGGAAAGTAAGGAAGTTTTACATTATTATACAATGAATTTCGGATTCTAAAGGTCCCACACTTATATAATTCTAGGATAAGGTGATAAGGGTTCGAAATCTACCCATACAATACTCTTTGGACAAGTGAAATCCTTGGAATTTACATTATATTTTCATTTTATTAAAATCGTTAAATAATGAGGTCATCGCTGCATCATAATGATGTCATAAATAATTTAATTTATTTAATGTCTAAAAATTATAAAAAAAATACTATGATGTAGGAAATTTTTTTATCTTTCTAATTACTATTTATTGTTAAAGATATGACTTGTATAACCCCATGTAAAAATTGTTTCAGTAAAACACTTCATGTTTGTGTCATTTTTTCACTTTAACATTAAATAAAAGGTATTTATGTCATTTTCCAACTAAAGTGGCTCCATGGGGTCCCCAAGTTGACACATGGATTGTCTTGGTCGTCCATGGAACATCCAATGAGGTTAGTACATGTTTCAAGCTCATCTCATATTATTAAAACATTATTTTTACCTTAAACTACACTAATTACCTCTAATCGCGATTAAGAACTTAAAAGTTACTATTCACCAAAAATTATTTTAATCTAATTGAACCACATTTTACTTATTAATGACAACCATGTATGTCAGATTTTTGAAAATAAAAACATAGAAGTGGTTATATTTCATTTAAACGAAAAATCAGTTATTTAACTACCACTTAGTGGTTTCACTATTCATCAAAAATTGAAGTTTTTCAGAATAATGCCAAAATTTCACCCTAAGCTATAATTGATATTCCGAATTCAAAAATGATGTCTATTTTACAAAATTCCAAACATATAAGTTGCATTAATTAATTTTAAAATTAATTCCCGTTGTCACAACAAATAGCGTGTTTTTAAGAAACAATTTATATCAAAAGATTGGCAATTGTTTATGTTCAATTTCAATGTTAAATTAATTCTAATGACCACCATTGGATAAAATGGTAAAAATATATTCTAATTATACTTTAAAACCACTAAATAGTATAATTTATCACTATAAATTATTTTTATTAAAAAGGTTGTTTTTAAGTATTTTTCATTATTCATAAATAATTAGAAGTTCTCAGAAAAATACCAAAAATTCAACATAGGCTAATTTCGATATTCCGAATCCAAAAATGAAGTCCATTTTGAAATATAAAATTTCTATAATTTTAAAAAGTGGTTATTACTATTCATAACGGCTACTTTGATTAGTCGCGGTGTTTTAGAACTCGAACTTGCGTAAAATGCAAGCTATTGCATTATTGAAAGAGAGGCGTATCGTGAAAGCTCGGGGTGTTACATTCTCCCCTCCTTCAATAAATTGCGTCCTCGCAATTTGAAAATTTTCCTTGAAAATAAAAGGTTGAAAATAGAAAATACCTTTGTGGAAAACCCACATCGGAAATAAGGTTAATAAAATTTAGCCTTAATAAGAGGGAAATGGAAATAAGAAAGTCACCACCAAATTATGATCTCGATAAGGAGAACATTGCTGGAAATTAGAGACATATAATTGGAGGAAAAACATAAATATTTTTAGGGAGTGATTGAGGTCATCAATCACAAACAAGTGTAAAATTGAGGGCCTCAAAGCTTTCAATCTATGTTGATTTAAAATATTTACAGTTAAACAAGACATAAGGTATTAGGATAACACCTTTTTTGTTTTAGTATATCTTTATTAATTTATTCGTAGAATAAGAGATAGGTATATGTATATTTATGCTTGACAAGTAGAGTTTCAACCTTCAACTAATTTCTACCAGAAACTCATCTTTCACTCAAAAAGATAATAGGACTAAAAAATATTTTATTTATCCTAATCGTACAAGGTTCAAAATATTAACACATACCATTTAGATTAGTAAAACTATTTTGTAATAACCAGGGACATTCTGTAGGCTAGTGGTAGGTAATAAAGGCATGTCGCACTATGGTTGTGGGTTCGATTCCTGCAGCTTTGTTCGACGTGACGGTTTATGCCCCACCCTGCAGGTTTTCCTTTTCCTAAAACTATAGTATTATAATATTCCAAAAATAATCTTCAGAAATGTTTTAACCTTAAACAATACTATCCAAAGATCAACTTAATCCACTCCAACCTTTATAGTTATCCAAAATACCTCTGTCCAGACTTTCTCTAAAAGGTCTCTTAATTCCAAAATCAATTTATCAGATTCCCAAAACAAAGTAAAGTTTCTCTTATTGTCACATACTAAAAATATAATTACCTTCATCATATTAAAACCTTACTGAAATCAACAAGTACTGCAGTACAATCCTTATATATATATCACATTATTCTAATAACCAGAATATAATTCATAAGTCCAAAAGCTCCAATACATTTGTTATTCTGCTTCAACTGTAGTAACAGCATAAGATTGTCCTTGATCCCTTGGCCTTTTCTGAGGTAAGTTTCCCTGACGCTTAGGACATTCATTTGCATAATGCCCCATTTCCCTACAATTGTAGCATTCAACATTATTAGCCTCTTTCTTTCCCTTGCAATCACACGCCTGGTGACCTTTTTCTCCACATTTATAACAAACTCCCATTCCTTTTAGGCAAGTACCAGGGTGATTCTTCCCACAATTATCACATAATGGAAAATCCTTCTTTCCCTTTTTCCCTTTATCTGTCTCTTGTTCTACCGTTCTCTTCTTCTCTTGCTTTACTTTGTTGTCATAAGACTTAGAGAATTCCTTTTCTATCTTGATAGAACACGAGACAATATCTTCGTATGACGAGATGGTTTGTGGGACTAATGCTCGACGGAGAAATGGTCTTAACCCATCAAAGAAACGATCAATCTTACTTCTTGGGTTACGTATATAATCTGCAGCATGCCTCGCTAACCTTGTAAAGTTGGCCTCATACTTTGCGACATTCTCATCCTCCTTTTGTCTCAGACTCAAAAATTGTCTTTCCATATCTGCTTGATGGTCACGAGGATAGTATTTTTCTAGGAAAATCTCTTTGAACTCCCTCCATTCCATATTCGATACGTCATCATCTTCCTTTGTGTTTTGAATCAGCGCCACCACTGATCGGCATCTCTAGTGAGGCGGTGAACTGCCATGACAACCTTCTCCCTTTCGCTACTCCCCAAGGCATGGAATATTTTCTCTAAAGAGTTTATCCATTGCTCAGCTACTAATGGATTTGTACCCCCATTAAATGTTGGTGGTTGTTGCCTCATGAAGCGGTCTAACATTGATCCTCCACGTTGTGGATCAGGGTGATCCATACGAGTAAGGTTATTATTCATAACTTGAGTGAGTTTCCCCAGTATGGTAATAAGTTGATCAGCACCAGTTGTATCTCCAGATCCACAATAATTATCTTGAGCAGGAGGAAAATCCCTACACAGAGTGCGTGCATTGATACGGTTTCCATTCCTTCCACTAGGCGCCATTTCTATACAATGGCATAAACTAGATTAGTTTATGAATCAAAATACATAATTCCATACTTATAAAATACTTAACATAAATTGAACTATTTATGGATATAATCCATAATCATTAAAAGGTTTTCTTTGATGAAGTATATACTCATAACCATTCATAGTGGTTTGTAAAGAAAACGAGAATTATCCTAAGCATATCCCCCGGGAGTGTCGTAACCAAGAGTGCAGCAAGGCCCGTTGTCATGCACCAGTTCCCGTTCGAGTCTATCTCAAAGGGGTGTTTTCGGGTTTTACCCCTAGGTACATCTGTTCCAAAGCCGCCTCTACCTGCTCGTATCCAGACATGGATGTATTGCTCGGAAAACTCACAAAATCTATACAATAACAAAATTCTAGGAAGTTCTTCTATACTAATCCTCAAAGTCTATATTTGGGCTATGTGCTCTAATCAGAGTTTATCTAAATCTAGCTTCCAAGGATAGTACTAAACTGCCTCTGATACCAACTGCAATGCCCCGACTCCAGCTACCCAGAGTCGGTGCGTTACTTCGTAACATTGGCATGATCACAAAAGATCAAGTCTCGAAAGACCGATTATTTTAGTAGCCTTGGAAACACTAGATACATTCATAAATGTTACATTACATCATAAAGTGAAAAACTAATAACAAAGTCTTCATAGTCCACACTCATATCCTCTTTTGACTATCCCTACAGGTCATTCATAAAATACTTCTTCACATCCTAGAAAATATTAAAGCATTGAAAGGGGTGAGCTCAGATGCTCAGTAAGGATAACAACATAGTGGAAGCTATCATAAATAAACATTAACATTTAAGGCAATGTATAACTAAAAAAAAGCCTTTTAAACATGAACTTCAACATAATATGGCAAAAGTAAAATGAGATAATTCCATTCACTTCTTCACATGGATATTCTACTGGTCGAATAATCACATGCAATATCAATAACCACTTTCATAATGATGGAATGCATAATGCCAGACTATCATAACCACGTAGCCAAGGACTCGTGCCAAGACCACAAATAATATTTTGTCAAGCCCTCATTCCAAGACACTAGTTTGTCTCATGAGACCTGCCGATGCATCGAGGATCTATAGCAGGCTCCACCCGTCACTTATTAAGTCCAATGCATTCCTCATATTAATAGGTTTAAACATATCATAAACCATAACATAATCACATTACATAAAATATGCATAAAGGAAATATAACATTTCCACATTTCAATCACAAGATATAAATACAACACATTGATATAATAAAAACGCTTTCAAAACCATTTTCAATACCAAAATACATAAAAGAGTATATGGTATTTATTTCATTTTAAAAACATTATGGCTCGTTGAGGAAGCCAAAGACCAAATAATACTCGCGGCGGTGGAGAAGTCATTGTCGCCGCATACGTACGACAAAAACATTCCCTTTTGTCATTTATTAAATGCTTCATATAAAAAATATTCCTTTTGAATAAACGTAAAAGTCAAAGGGGTTTAAACACCGTATAAAAGAAGGTTGTGTATAAAACCAAATATGCCTCAATTAAAGGGGATTGAGACGAAGTCCCTCACAAAGATCATTTTTTAATAAAATAGATCTATTATGTTTATTCACTATAAGTACACATAAAGAAAGTACAAATACAAGATAGGACATAATAATATCATGAAATAATTTGAAAGTAGAAGATTAACCCAAAGAATGGAAATTGGGTTAAGAAGTTCCCTTACCTCATGTCCGACTTGACTCAAATGTTCTTTAACCTCCTGAATAATAAACTAGAGTTAATTTCTATTTACTTAAGAACCTTTTTAATGTTCATTATTCCTTTTATATCCCTTATTACCATGTTATGAACATTATTTAATTATTAAAGTTTATAGCGGTCATTTTTTCGATCTTAGGTACTTGAGTCAGAAAAAAATTCTTATAATTAAAAGTTGTTCATGTGGTGATATATCCATTATATCCAGAATTATATTCATGATATAGATATCATATATCTCATATATATCCAGTATATACATGCATTTATAATATTCCATAACGTTAAGAGGTAAGAAATGAAATGCACCGTTCATGGAGACGGTAAGCCGTACGTATGCATGAACGCTAATTTCATTTATATTTCATATTTAATGGAATGAAGTTATAATTATATAAAGGTATAATATAATTACAGTATAATATAATGTATAATACCATTTACTTCATCCTTTATACATCCCACATATGGCATTTACGATTCAAATCACTTTGAGGGGGCGGTAGTCCGCACTTCCTAAAATGAAATTATCGCGTTTACCCATAATGGAAATCATAAAGTATGCCATAAATGAGAAATAAAGAAGAATAAGGAAAACATAAACATAATATATATATATCATATATGAAAATAGTGTCATCAAAATGGCCACCATTAGAGGTGTTAAAGGAATATTGAACAATCATCGTTTCGTGAGGCAGTATTTCGCCACCCACAGAAACCGTATGTTCTTTAACCATTAGACGAATTTGTGTGTAATTGTAAACCAAATACATATCATAACAACATCATAGTATATTGTAGATACTTGTGTTGTTACAAAAGAAAGGAATAAAAAGAGTTTAAGGGGTTGGAGAAGCAAAATGAAACAAAACAACATTAGAGAAGACATTACCTTAAAATCGGGTAACTCTTTTTGATTTGAGCCAAAGGATTCCTTGAGAAGCGTTCTGCCCAAAGTGAGGCTTATATGAGTAAGAGAGGGAAGTTGGGAGAGTATTTGGGAAGCGGTTGGCCGAGCCAAATGGCTTTGAGAGTGTGAGTAAGGTGGTAGTGGTGGGTTCCTTTTATAAGTGGAGAGGAGGGGCACTCTTGGAAAGTAATGAAGTTTTACATTATTATACAATGCATTTCGGATTTTAAAGGTCCCACACTTATATACTTAAAGTATAAGGTGATAAGTGTTCGAAATATACCCATCCAATAGTCTTTGGACAAGTGTAATCCTTCGATTTTACATTATATTTTCATTTTATTAAAATTGTTAAATAATGAGGTCATCGCTGCATCATAATGATGTCATATATAATTTAATTTATTTAATGTCTAAAAATTATAAAAAAAATACTATGATGTAAGAAATCTTTTTATCTTTTCAATTACTATTTATAGTCAAAAATATGACTTGTATAACCCCATGTAAAAATTGTTTTAGTAAAACATTTCATGTTTGTGTCATTTTTTCACTTTAACATTAAATAAAAGGTATTTATGTCATTTTCCAACCAAAGTGGCTCCATGGGGTCCCCAAGTTGACCCATGGATTTTCCTGGTCGGCCATGGCACATAAAATGAGGTTAGGACATGTTTCAAGCTCATCTCATATTATTAAAACATTATTTTTACCTTAAAATACACTAATTACCTCTAATCGCGATTAAGAACTTAAAAGTTACTATTCACCAAAAATTATTTTAATCTCATTGAACCACATTTTACTTCTTAATGAAAAACATGTATGTCAGATTTTTGAAAATCAAAACACGGAAGTGTTAATATTTCATTTAAACGAAAAATCAGTTATTTAACTACCACTTAGTGGTTTCACTATTCATCAAAAATTGAAGTTTTTCATAATAATGCCAAAATTTCACCCTAAGCTATAATTGATATTCTTAATTCAAAAATGATTTCTATTTTACAAAATTCCAAACATATAAGTTTCATTAATTAATTTTATAATTAATTCCCGCTGTCACAACAAATAGCGTGTTTTTAAGAAACAATTTATATCAAAAGATTGGCAATTGTTTATGTCCAATTTCAATGTTAAATTAATTCTAATGACCACCATTGGATAAAATGGTAAAAATATATTCTAATTATACTTTAAAACCACTAAATAGTATAATTTATCACTATAAATTATTTTTATTAAAAAAGTTGTTTTTAAGTATTTTTCACTATTCATAAAAAATTAGAAGTTCTCAGAAAAATACCAAAAATTCAACATAGGCTAATTTCGATATTCCGAATCCAAAAATGAAGTACATTTTGAAATATAAAATTTCTTTAATTTTAAAAAGTGGTTATTACTATTCATAACGGCTACTTTGATTAGTCGCGGTGTTTTAGAACTCGAACTTGCGTAAAATGCAAGCTATTGCATTATTGAAAGAGAGGTGTATCGTGAAAGCTCGGGGTGTTACAATTTTATCATGTGACACATGTATACACTTTTGAATTTTGAGTAAACCTAATTAACCATGAAATTATATAAATTCATCAAAAATACTAAAAAAACTTCTATTCGAATCCATGAATTTCATTGTTGTTATTCCATTTCCAACAATATTCTTGATATAATGTAGTCTAGTTTACATACATTTCATTGTACTCTAGGTATTTTGAATAATCATTCCATTTTTATAGGAATAAAATATGTGAATGAGATTGCATGAAGTATTTTTGATATATAGAGCTCTATATAACATTACTATATTTTATAAAGATTATTTACTCAAATTTCCAATTCATTTTTTCCACATATTGTTTTTATCTTCCTTGGATAATATATACAATATTTTTTCACCTATAAAGAAAAAATACCCCTTTTAATCTTCAATATAAAATAAATGAAATTCCTCTTACTTTAACCATGAGTGCATTATTTTTAAACATTACTATATTACAAGAGTCACATAATTTACTGAAACAAAATTGAACATGATTAAGGCCTTTAATGAAAAGTAAATTTGTTCACCTGATATGTTTCCACCAAAATTATCCTTCTAATATATTGTGAACATGATACCATCACCAATTCTGAAAAATCAATCTTTAATTTTTTATATTCCCGAGATGAAATGTTTATTTCAGGTCATTTGATACAAAAAATAGCTATTTAGAGTCCACAAAAAACATTTTCATGGATCTTTACACAATCTCATCTATATTAGATTTCTTGGACCTTTATTTATTTAATAAAGTTCATGGGATTTTTTTATAGATGATATCCCTTTTCTTTTTGATCATTTCAATCCATTTCAAATTGAAAAAACTTGATTCTATTTTTAATTTTTTGATTTTTTATATCGATTTTGGCAATTATATTTGATATTTTTGAGATTCCTTTAATGAAATTTTTCTATTATTAATTCAAAATTAATAGATTTTTTCCTAAAAAATTGAATAAAATATTGTTTCTATTAAAAAATAAACCATTGAAATATATCATTCAACCCAATTGATATTTATCTTAGAAATATATATTATCCATAAAACACATATATATGGACTATGTCCCTACATTACAGAATAATAGAATATGATTTTTTATGTTCTCTTATCAATATTTACTATCCTCTAAAAGTAATCGATTTAGGGTTATGCTGTTCTAATTTCCATTAAGGTTATGATGCTTGAGTCTTAGCATAGAACACTGCAAACCTCATTTTGTAATCATTATCACTAAATAATTTTCACTTATTATTAATCCACTAAACATGCATGACAATCCAAACATGATTTTTTGATCCTCTGTGGGATTCCTTAAACTTTTAATATGGGGAAATATGTTAAATTACAATAATAATTTATATAAAATGATATTTCAATCAAACATCACACATTTGGTTCCAAGAAATGGATACTCCATCGAGTTGTTTAACATATATGACCATACATTTCCTTGATTTAGTTATCACATCGATTATTCAATATTTAACCTATGTATAGAGTTTTAACATAATTAATTTCTTTTAACATCATAAATCCTCTTATGTATATTTTTTTATTTACATAATTGTCATATTTATTCTGCCTTTTATTGAATATTAGCCCTGGAATCCCATACTAATATAGTCTACTTCATAGTCTTTTCCATTAAAATATTGATTTTAAAAAGAGATTCCTTAGTTATTGATTAACATAAATTATTCCCTTAACTATTTCAGTCTCAATATCAATATCATCTCATATTCTACCCATAATAATACAATTCCATATTAAATGAGATGTTGGTAATATTTTTCCTCCTTGACATCAAATTCCCCAAATTTTCAACATATTATAAGATAAAATTTTTCCTTTTAAAGCCCTTCACAGTCATTCTTTATTTCCATTCAATAATTTTGATACTTTCATGTGAATCACTTATCTAAATCACCCCCATGATATTTTATAGAATATTTATCCACAATATGTCCCATATTTCAATATTGAAAATAGGAGGTGGAATTATGCCTTTAAACCCTCTTCTAATTCTTTTGAAATTGATGGATAAGAAAGACATACCCCAATGAGTTTATCTATATTTAGTTACTACATTATCTATAGTTTTTTATGTATTTAAAATCAAAATCATGAGTTATTTCTTATGTTTTCCACATGTAATCTCCATTTCCCTTTTCATAAGAAATTATTTTCTATTAAAGATGCATAGTGTTACCTCCTTATGATCTTTTTCCTCAAAGAGGAAAACATTTTTTAATGAATCAAATATGTATAAATTATATAATTCTGTTCAAAATCCTATCATCATTGAAATCTTCACTGATACAAAATATATCATCCACATAAATACTTTTTTTATCAACAAAATCATTGACCATCTCATTTAGTCGTACTCTCAAGTTAGCAAATATGCTCTATAGAACCTTATTATTGTCTTTAAGAAACATTGAGTCTTCATCATATATATCCAATTTTTTTACACATGGAATGAAATTCATACATGAGTTGACTATTATATAGATACAATTGGCTAAATTATCACAAAAACATAATTTTCCTTAACATATATATCCAATTATTTATGATCACTTTATGATAAAGATACATAATCTATAATCATAGAAATCACATATATGGATTCTATATGTATATATATTCTAAAAAATATAAAATACTGTTGAATATGACTATCCATAACTAAAATGTACAACCTCTGAACATAGAAAGACCATATGGGTTAGTGATAGTTTATATACTTCATAGTGAGAGAGAATAATGCCTTACCCTAACAACCATTATCATATTCCACTTGTTGGTACCCATCAAGGAATATATTCGGAGAGGGGGAGGAGGATAATTAGGGTATTATGTATTTCAAAATTTTATTCTCTTTTATATGATAATTCTCTCTCAATATGAGTACCAATTAATTATACCATAACAGTCTCTATTGGGAATGTAAAATGTTAATGAAAAAAATATGATTTAACATCATTCACCTAAATGAGATAATACAGAGACCATGTACGAAAATTTTCTTAAAAAAGATTATAATTCTCACATCTTCATGATTATAAATTCCAAGCTGCCACAACTATAATCCTAGTTTACAACCCTAAATGAATAAAGGAATTGTGCTCTCTTTCACCAGGGAACCGACTACTCCTCTTAGTTTTATTTTATTCTTCACTAGATTGTGATTAAAAAAATAGACCTTATATGATGTATCTTCACAACAAACTATAGTTTTAGGTACACCACTAATCATCCATTAAAATAACTTTATGAGTCTTCTAATTCAAATTAATCCTTTTTAGGGAGAATCTAGAAATTACCTATTTCAAATCTCATTTTTACTATCTAGAGATTCTTTATTTTTCAATAGTGGCTCTAAATATTTTTACATCACATAATTTTTTAATTATCTATATTTAACTACTTTTATTTATATCCATTAAAAGTAATTTTTTTGAATTATATTTTTCAATTAATTCCATGTGCATCTAGAAATTCATGGCTACTCATAACTACCCATTATGATCCATGAAGTCCATACATTTATGTGAATTTAAAAAATGATATTAAATTATAATAATGAACACAAAATTTCACATTATTCAATGAATAATTGTTTCACATTATAGGTTATCCATTTATACAGTGAATGAAATATTCATTTAAACAACTTGAATGGAATGATACAATAACCCTTAAAATTATATTTGATCATGGCCTTTAACCGATCCACATGATATAAAACTAATTTGATAACTATATACACATCATATTAATTTTCAAACCAATATAGTTTATACCTCATACTAAAACACTCAATAAAAAGAAGAATGTGTGCTTCATCATTTATCGATGGAAATTGCTAATTCCACCACACTATGTGAAATGGTGTTGTTTTCCAATCATATATGTTTCATACATATTGATATCTTGGAAATTAGGTACACAATTACAATTATTATGATCACTATAAAACTCCCATAGTGGGATTATTGTTTTGAAAAGTCCTTACATGCTTGGTATTCCCTCTTTGTTAATTCACCCTCTCATAGTCGATCTACTCTCAAGGTTAATCATCGTACTATTATTCCTTCTTATGGTTGATCATCATACCATGTATTTGAGGAATCCCTCCAATGATTTATCATTATTCCATGTTTGATATTACCTCATGTTTGATTATCTTATCATGTCCGATCAAACTATCATGGTGGTGATTACCCCACAGTTGACATTCCTCTATGGTTGATCAGCTGGCTACGGTCGATATTCATACCATGAATGTAACATTTCCTTTTATTTTAGAGCATGACTGATCATCCTTATATGTTACCTCTTGATGTTTATTTTCTCAATAAAATCATTAAAATACATTAATACCACTTTCAAGACATGCTACTTCGTTATAATAGATAGAAGAAATATAACAACACCATGCCTCTCTTCATGTAAAAAACACCTTCCATGCACTACTACAAATATGGATTTTATCAGCACTAAAAATGTCCATTAACAGAGCTAGAAAAAGCGCTATTAATTTCTGAGAAGATAATGGGGGGGGTCCCTTTATAAGCACTCCAAAAAGCGTTGATAAACACCCCTTTTATCAGCGCTTCTTTTTAGCACTGATAAAACTAAAAATAATTAAAAAAAATGCTGCCAATCTCGGGGGGGTGGGGGGATTTTTACAGTACTTGAGCCCCCATTTATCTACGCTTTCCCCACACCCTTCATCACCTGCACGCACCTCCTACACCCTTTATCATTGCTTTCCCCTCTAAATCAGCCTTGCATGCACGCCCCTGCCTCCACCCAGATTTGATCTCGAGACCTCCCCCCTGTGCACCTAAAGACTTTACCACTCCCCTATATTGATTTGTTCTCTTATTTATGATATATCTATTTATTTATATATATATATTTAGTTATATTTATTCATATAGTAATATATATTTATATTAATATATATATAGTCATATTAATATATATATATATAGTTATATTAATATATATATATATATAGTTATATTAAAATATATATAGTTATATTAATATATAGTTATGTAAATATTCATATATTGGTATTTTAAATTAAATGGATATTGGTTATTATTTAGATAAAGCTAATATATGTTATTTGTAAATATGTTTAATTATTTATTTAAATTTTTTTAATTTTTATGTGTAAATATATAAAAAATTTGTACATATAGTTATAGATTGGATTATAAATAGCAGTGCATTATAAAAAATGGTAAAATTTCAAAGACATAAAATCAATATGAATGTAATACCTTGGAATAAATTCAGTCCCCACCAAAAAAACTAATAATACCCCGTTAAATGAGGCTGAAAATCCACAAAATGTTAAAAAATTAGGGTACCCCGAAAAAAACTCAGTTTTGGAGGCCTATTGGGCCTCTTTTTGCCTCAAAAAAACTTTGACTGGGGTACCGTTAGTCAAAGCAGCGTAGAGATCATCGTAGGCTTCGATTTGATATGTGTTACAGCTCAAACAGACACCCGGATCAAAAGTTATGGCCGTTTGATGTTTGAGTTTCATTTTCAACATATTTTGGATCTTTTTTTAATTTTTTAAATTTTTTAGACTTAAAATTGTTGTTAAATCACTACTACTCCATAATAATTAGAAAATTATTAATTGAAATTTTTTTTTTAATTTTTTTATAATTCATTTGCACTAAATATCTTATATATTAAGTATAATAAGTGTAAATGTATATTTATACTTATCTAAAATATATTTAAAAATTATATATTATATTTACATCAATATAAAAATATTGATATAATTATATATTAATATACTATTTTTAATTAAATTTTGTTTGAAGTCGAACCCTTTATCAGCGCTTAAAAAAAGCACTGATAAAGCCCCCCCCCATTATCAGCGCTACTAAAAAAAGTGTTGATAAAGGGGGGGGGGCTTTATCAGCAGTAAAAAAAGTGCTGATAAAGGGGCACATTTATCAGCGCTTTTTTTAGCACTGATAAAGGCCCCCCTTTATCAGCGCTTTTTCCTTAGCGCTGATAAAGGGGTGGTGCTGGCCTTGCCCAGTTTTATAGTACTGATGGGAGATATTAGATCATATTAAAATGTCCTTAAAAATATGTTTTAATTATAAAAAATATCATAAATCCTTAATGGAAATTTTTAACACGTATAATTTCTTATTACCCATTTATTGATAATTATAAATTAAATTCACTAAAATAATACTAATATTCTATATTTGATGTATGTTTTTTGTTTTCAAATTATAATCCTTATAATTTATTTATGGTTTAATCCCTAAAAATCAAATTTATATCATTATTAAAATGTTAAATTGTTAAATATTATCTTAGAACTTTCCATATGTGGAGTTGATAAATAATCACAGAACTTGTTAATGGAGTATATAGTCCACATGTACACATAGACAAAATTTTCAATTTTTTATTAATGAAATGAACGAATGAAGATAGAAATATATCATTATAGAATCATATTTATTCATTAAATACATATTTATACACTGTCAAATGTTGTAGTAATGAAAAATTTAAATGGATTGTTCAAGGAAGTGGTAATCTGCACATAAAAATGAGCGATGATTTCATTTTCCAGTGGATGAAAAGAAGGTTGATAATGATTTTTCTACAAACATAAAAACATTTAAGTTTAAAAATAAAAAATATATCATTATACTAGTATCATTGTAACTATTTTTGGCATGATTTAATAAGTAATAAACTTTACAAAACTCATTCAATATTATTACCTCTCCTTGGGTGTCCCCCTTTTGATCTCTCCTAATCCATCATATATTAGTAAATTCATAAGTAAAAAACTATATAATTTGGATAAGAGTGTTGGGATGTTATTTGGTAATCGAATGGTCTAGTAAAGCTTCTCAATTCAAATATATAATTTAAAATATGATAGGTCCTTCTAAAAATGAGTTAGGAGATTCTCTTGTTAATACATATAATAATTAAAATAAAATAATTTAATTTTCAGAGAAACATGGATTTAAGTGAACCATTATCAAATATAATATGGGGATGGTGAAAAATAAACTAATTCCATCAAATAAATAAGTGTTTTAGTGATTTATTGAGGCATTATCCCTTTATTTTATCCCTTTTGAATATTTTTATATTGTACTATCTTGAAAAACATATCCCATTGTATCTTATTTTTAAGAAGAAAAATAAAATTAACCTTTCTAACAAATTTTCAATTTTACAACAAAATATGGAAACCATTTAATCCAATTAAATTTATGAAGGTTTAAAAAATTAATTCTGTTATCATTACATAAAATACATAAAATATATTTAATGAAAATATGTTTTTTTAATCATAAGATGAATTTATTATTATTAATTCCTTATTAACAAAATTCATAAGAATTTTAATCTATTTTATATAATATATTTTATAAAATTTTCATTAAATTCATTCATCTATTCAGATTAATTTAATTTATTAATATAAGAATATATTTCATGTATAATTTTTTTTGGGAAAATATCTTCTTACATTCAAAATATTATATCGTCATGTAAAACAAGTTGATAATCAATATCTGAATGATAAATAATTTTAGTATGTGTAAAAAAGATATGATTCCATATATTTAATAACCAAAATAAGAGATATAAACTTTTCTATATACAAAAAAAATTATTGTAAACAAAATTTTTTTCTTTATCCATGGATTATTAGGCTAGTATTTTGTCCCATTACATTAAAATTCCATGTATTTTACTAATTTAATTTACCATTTATTTCATGAATTTTTCAAGTATATTTTATTTATATCATTCCTCAAAATTATTAAATTTAACAAAAATTCATAATTCAAAAAATAGAAACAATTATAAATTTAAAATTGAATTTTATCCTTTTTACAATGTTATTAATTTATAAATTTCATTTTACTATTTAGTAATGTATTTAATTTTATAATTAAATAAAAAATTATTCACTTATATTTAGTGTTTCATGCATCAAATTCTATCTATGAAGTCGTATTTATTTGGAATGAAAATATATTTTAAAATCACACAGTGTAACAATATATAACCTAAATAATATTATCAAACTCAAAAATCATATACATTAATTAAAAAACGAGGATTATTCATATTCATTACAAATTTAGGTTATAATGTAGATTCCTCAATGTTATGGTTTCACCAAATTTCATTTACCAGGTGCGTGGTCTTGTTATAAAACACTTTATATCATTGAACTAGAATGTCCATTGATTTTTTCCCATCTGAAAAATCATTCTCCTACTATACAAACATTCAGTTCAGTACATGTGAAGTATTAGGTATGTAATTATTATTGAAAATACATGTAATATATCATGAGCATAGAATATATTTTTTGGATGATCAATGAAATAATATAACATCCTGATATGATTAGAAATCTAGAAGTGGAAGATGTATTGTGGAATATGCTATATTTCTTTCTAAATATCATAACATTATTCTACTGAGATATTCATTGGAATAACCTTTCACCAAGTTCAAATTCTATATATCTTCTAGGATAGTTAGCATAGTTATTTTTCCCCTTGATCTACCCATATGTTATCCTGAATGACTCTAACCTTCTCTCCTATTTTCTTATATTTCTCAAGTCCTAATAACACAAATTCTCTAATATCATCCATGTATGTTAGAGATTGATATTTATTTCCATATTGGGATTCATAAGTATTCATTTAATTGTTTAGAAGATAATATTGTAATAAAATTAAATTAGAATGAGGTGTTGATCTCTACTACCTTTAAAATCTATAGAGAAATATCTTAACATACACTCTGGTTTCTAGAATGTTCATTTAGATTGGACATTTGTCTAGGGGTGATATGTTTTACTATAATTTGACTATGTATTCAATGCATGTTGAATATTTTATAATAAAATTAATGTCAAAATTGTATCTAAATCATTTAAAATTGATAGTTTTAATCTAAAAATATGGATTCCCACTTTTTTATTACATGACATTTCATTAAAATGATATAGATATATGATTTTTACATGATAAAATGGTACATAATACATGTAAAAAATTAAAAATTCATTCATTTTTCATTAATTGATTCATCATAGGTTCATTCAATTTACTTTTACTATATATCATAACATGGGTACATATATTAAAGGAAACGATTAGCATAAGACCCAATAAGGGAAATGTATGGAAACAATTTACTTGCGATCTTGAGGAATATCAAAAATAACATGTGTAATAATTACAAGGAATGAGAAAGAGCCGTATCATAATAATAAGAACAAAAAACATAACATGAAAATTTTGATAAAAATTTTAAATGATCCATTCAAAAACATATCACTAAGGTTTTTCATTGAGGTGTCATAAAAATTACGAGGGTTATTCACCAATATATCATAAAACTTGTCATAGCTAGAGATTAAATTAATTAACCAATTAATTAAATCATAATTAGAGTGACCACTTCATGAATCATAATTTATATAATCTCAATATATCATAAATAAACATTTCATAAATAAACAAGGTAGAATAAAATAAATGGGTTTCATATCAACATCATGGTGTTATACAAAAAGTACATAAAGAAAAGATCTTTATGTCATTATTAACCCATGAAAATGGAAGGTGTGTTTTATGTATGTTAATACCAGAATGAATTATATCATTTTGAAATCCAGTTTAATACCTCTGGAAAATAATTTAGTTAGGTTATTCTCAAAATAAAATAAAATAATTTCATTTAGAAAAGTGAGAAATTGTGAGTAGATAACCCGATAACATAATGAGTATGAATCATGGTTTTAAAAAAATTATGAAGTGAAGGGAAAATATTATCTAATTCCTAAATTATTCATTATAAAGTAATTGGATATTATAAAATGGAAAAACTAACATAGTTTTGAAATTTTAAAGTCATACCATAAACAAAAATAACTTGAAAGGAAAAGAGAACTTTATATTTCCCTTACCATGAAGGGTAACTCCTAAAACCTTATGATTTGTAACTTAGGGGCTTTAAGAGACCTTGGGAGGGATCCTAGGGAGGTAAAAAAATATTATTATTATTTTGGACGAATTTATAGTTGATGGAAATGGATAAATGGGTGGGTATTTATGGGAAATGTAGGGGATGAGTTAAATAATATCCATAGACACCTAGGTAATGGAAAATTCATTTCCATGGGATTTCCCATGGTATTTTACCATGATTTTCCTCTCATGGGACACCTATTATGTCATTTTAGATAAAAAGAGTCAACCATATTTTTATATTACATATTACAACATTATTATTTTATTAAACATAACAAACTACTAAAATTGTATAATTACTATTCGTCAAAAAAATAAAAAAATTTAAAAAATTCTCATAAACTCACCCAAACACAATTTAAATGTCATAATTTCCAAATAAAATTATTTTATCCTAAAAATTCTTTGAGTTTGAGAAATTTAAATTTTTAATATAAAAATCCTTTTTTAATAAAAATATTTGATGGTAGAAAATGCATTGTAAAATTTCTGACACATGAATAAAAATAAAATCATTTTTTCATTTAAATTGAAATAACAGTGTTTTAATAATAATATATCAATGAAATAACTATTATTTATAAAATATTACATTGTTATAAATATTTATATCTTTTATCAGATATACAATTTCTTTCTAAAAAGTATATTTATTAAATTTATCATATTTTTAAGAAATACTATTCAAAAAAATAAATGATAGAATAAAAATTTTATTTTTTCAATGGGATTACAAATTATGTAACCAAGTCCCCAACACAGAACCCCTTACAACACCTATATACGAACTAATGGTAAGGTGCACGATGATGATTTATTTTTTGGGTGGATTAGATAACATTGACCAAGTGGTAATTTTCACTAACTTAAACTTATCCTATAGGTGATATCTTCCAATATTAACATGTTGATGCTCAGTTTAGGGTTAATCAAGAGTGAATCCTAGTGATTCTACCTCCCTCCCATGTTCTGAAAAAAGGGCCTTTATACGATATGACTCGACTGGATGAGGTTACTGACTCATTTTTATACATTAATTTTCATTTTTTCATTTTTACTTATTAATAATAATTATGACATTGAAGTTATTATATAGAGTATAGTTTTGAATGAACATATTAACTAATGATCCTGATTGACCAATGGTCATCTAATAGTGGAAAATTGATGGTCATATTTCAAATTATACTCAATTCACTATTAAAGGCATATATTTATATTAATTTCAAAATAATATATCCAACATTTTCAAGAAAAAATATTATTTAAATATTTCTGGTCATTACATTATCCCCCCCATAAAAAAATTTATCCCTAAAATTTCAACTCATTCCCTAAGTTGAGAAATGTTGTGGGAACTTTTTCCTCATTGTCTCCTCTAGTTCCCATGTGAGTTCTTCATATTTTTGGTTCCTTGAGAACACATGAATGAGGTGGGTATTCATGTTGTGTAGAACCTTTTCTCTATGATCAATGATCTCCCCCTGATGCTCATTATAAGAGAGGTCATGTTCCAGTTTTACAGATTCATGATTTAGTTCATGTGAAGGGTCAGGAATGTATGTACTGAAGATATATACTTAGAATATATCATGAACTCGAGCATGATTTGGTGGAAGTGCAAGATGATAGTCCACTACTGTTATGTGATCAAGGATATCACTGGGGCCAATGTACCTATGTTTAAGAATCCCTTTTTTCAAAAACATGATGACTCTCATTCAAGGGGAAATTTTGAGGATGAATTAACTTCCAACATTAAACTCCAAGTTAATTTGACAGTTTTTAACATAGATATTTTACTAAATCAAAGAATCATTTAGGTATTTATGGATTTCTTGAACCCTTTCAATCATCTACTGCACATGATCAGATCAAAGAAGCTATCTCGAACATGTTTCATCCTAACAAGTAGGATTTCTACATCACATCCCATACAAATATTCTTGGAGTCCCATTTGAATAATCCAATAGATGTTTTTGTTCTATGAGCACTCAAATAATGTAAAATATTGATTCCATCCACCGTGAGATTCCATTTAGCATGTTCTCGAATGTATAAATAGTCTTATAAGTTTGTTCATTAGTTTTGGGGTGATATGTTGTACTGAAATACAATCGGTACTCAGATCAGGTTGAAGACTTCTCTACAATTTTTATTTGAACCTTGGATCATGATCCGAGATGATGTAGATTGGTACCCCATATAGCCTTACCATTAACATTATGTAAATCATTGAATTCTTGATGATAGATAAATATTCCCAAATAGAGATAACATGGGCAGTCTTAGTGAGATGGTCCACTATAACCCATATCATATTGTTTCCTTTGGATTTTTTGGGTGACCATTGAAAAAAACCATAGTGATATTGTCTCACTTCCATGATGGTATTGGTAGTGGTTGTAATACCCCTTTAAAAAGTTATTTCTCTGCCTTAAGTTCTTGATGCACTAGGAACCTTGTAGTGTATTCAACAATCTCACTTGTCATGTTATGCCACAAATAATAATCATGAAGGTACCTATACATTTATCTTCTTCCAAGATGTATAATGAATGTCTATAAATGATATTTATCCATCATATCATTATTTATTTCTAGAAGTTATGGAACACATATAATTGTAAGGAATTTAATTCTTGATCAATATTGAACTCGGGGAACTTCCCATTATTCACAACCTCTATAATATTCTATAATAAATGATATTTTATTTAAGATTTATTGATATTCCCTAGTAATTATGGTTGAGAAATAATTTTTTATAGGGATGATTAATTACCATCTATTATGATTCTCATGATCAGTTTTACTAGGTCTTTGATCAAAAGATCTCCATGAATCCCTACATATTCCTTCATACGTAATGAATCAGTGACTTTGATTTCTCTATCAGGATGATAATGAATTGAATATTCATATTATTTAGGAAGTTCCAACCATATCCTATTTATCATGTTCAATTACTTTTTAATGAAAATATACATCAAACATTTATGATCTGTGTATATATCACATTTCCCTTTATATAGATAGTGCCTCCACATCTTTAGAGAAAATACAAGCACAACCATCTCTAGGTCATGCATAGGATAGTTTTTCTTAGGGGGCTTCAACTGTTGAGATGCATAATAAATAACCTTTTCATTTTTCTTGAGGAAGCACCCGAGACCTTTTAGAGATTCATGTTAAAAAATAACTAATCCTTCTCTAATAGAGTTCAGAGTTAATAAGGGTGCGGTAACCAATCTATTTTACGCTCTTGGAGAATTTCTTCACAATCATTTTTCTAGATGAACATGACCCCTTTCCAAGTTAACATTCTTAGTGGATTATAATTATTTGTATTTTTTTCACTGTCCTCATATAATATCCTAATAAAATAAGGAAACTTTGAATATAAGTTACTATCTTATGGTGAGTCCACTCATCAAAAACTATTTTCTTGGAATGATCAATTGGGATTCCTTCATTGGCTACAATGTGCCCCAAGAAATAAACATCTTGTAACAAAAATTCATATTTTATAAACTTTCCAAGTATCCTCTCCTCCCCCATAATTTCTAATATAACCCTTAAATAATTCTAATTATCCTTGTGACATTTGGAATATATCAAAATATAATCAATAAAAACTACAACTGTGCTATCACGGTAGTCCTTAATGATTCTATTCATCAAATACATTTAAATAGAATTATGATTTGTCAAACTGAAGGGAATAATGAAAAAATAATTAAGTTCATATCTAGATCAGAAGGTAGTCTTTTTAATACCATCATTCTTCACCATCACTGGCTAATAAATATATGAAGCTAGAAAAATATATCTTCAATCCTTAGAAGATGGTACTTCTTATTCAATATGATCACATTATGTTTTATATAATCAATGCATTGATACATCGATCCATCTTTGTTACTTATAAAGAAAATAGGTGATCTCTAAAGATACACATTTGGATAGGTAAAAACCTTCTCTAAAATATTATTGAGTTGTTTCTTTAATTCCTATAACTCTGTATTATCCATTATTTATGGGGTCTTCTATATTGGATTGGATCAAATAATTAGTTCAATGGAGAACACTACCACTCTTTCTAGGGGAGTTCTAGCGAACTCCCCATGGGATACATCAATGTATTACAAAATAATGTGGAAATTATCTATTCATATACTTTTTTTTCTTTTATAATCTTCATAGATCATCTCTACAAGAAGGTTACGAGAGGTGATTGTAGGAAAATATCAAGACATTATATCTCACTTATGAAAAGAACTATCAGTTTTCCATTGAAGACAAGTGAGATTTCTTTTCTTTTCAATGATATTGAAATTTTGAGTGTGAATACTGGAGTTTCTATACACTATTTATGCTTGGATAATCCCTTCACGAGACGTGAATGATATGTTTACTTCTAGATGATTAGGTATTGATTTTATATTCTTTTCAAACTTGGTGGAAATAAAGGAATTTGTTAAACCAGAATAAAACAAAGGGATTTCTAGCATTCAAAGAACAATGAGAGTACCTTCAACCAAATCATTTTGAGCTTCAACCTCCTCTGTCATGATAAAAAATCACTACCTTTCTATCTTGTCCTATGATAAGGTTTATGGTTATTCCTCTACATTAACATCATATTTGGTCGGTGATTGGAAAAGTACCCAAGATGTCCACACATGATGAATTGTACTTCAGGATGAACCTAAACCGTATTCCCTTTTACTATAGTGTTTATAATTCGATTATCCACCTTACAATGATATTTTTGAGAAATATAACCCTCTATTCTAAACTTTTAACATTTCACACACCTAAGAAAGAAGTTATCAAATGCTTATTCCAACATTTTTTCATGGAAAAAGTTTCACATCATTTCATTCTCTTCCTTGATCAAAGCCCCTCCCTATATTTGGATCCAAATATCTATTCTTTCAATTTAATATATGGGACCAATTCATCTCTCTGAACACTTGTACAACATTCATAGCACTCCTCATGATCTCTTCAATGCTTTCATAGTTTCAGTTGGTTAGATTCCTCCATTGACGGGGTCTTAATCCACCAAAAACCAATCAACCTTATAATTGGAATCCATAAAAAATATAGAGGTGTAATTTGAATTTCTTGTGAAGTTCATCACATATATTCCCTCTGATTCATTTTTCTTCAGCTTCAGCTCTAGGAATTACTTCTCCATTTTTTCACATGGATCAATGGAATATTTTTTGAGAAGCGTTCCCCTAAACTCTTCCTACTCAATTGATTCAACCTCTCATCTTGGATTCACATTTTTAACTAGTTTCCACCACTGGTAAGCTTCTCCCACTAAGCAGTACATAGCCATGGTGACTTTCTCTTGTTCTGAACAATGGAGTATATAAAATAACTTTTTTATATGGCATATCGATTGTTCAAAAATCAATGTGTTGGTAGATACACTAAATGAAGGGGTCATTAATGCATAAAGGGATTAATGGAATGTTATTCCTAACTAGTTGAATCTTGTTTATCATCTTAATTCAAGTTATTTTTCACAAATAAATTCAGTTGATTCATCATTATCATGATGTTTTCCATCCCGGATTCCATCAGAAGGCCGTTATTTCCTAGTCCAGTGCACTCACCATTTCTAAATTTTAACATATTTACCACAATTTTCTAAAATAAAAGGACATTGCTGAGAAAATTTTTTCATTTAATAATAATATAATTATAATGGAATTAATGTCTTAAAACATCATAATTAAATATTTATTTCATTAACAACAATTACCTTTTATATAAATCCTTCATCATGGTTTGAAAAAAGCTTGTGTTTAACCAAATATATCCCCAGAGAGCGTCAATCCAAGTGCATACTAAGGTATGTTTTCATGATCTAGATTATGTAGTGTTAGCCCTGACACACCATGTCAGATTTTTTACCCCAAGGTACATCAATTTTAGAACCACATCCAATTGTTCATATCTAAACACAGATTCTGTTACCCAAAAACCACATACATAATACATTACCATAATTCCTGGATGATTTACTATATTTTTAATTTACATTAAAGTTATTACTAAATTATTCATGTCATAATTACCAAAAATAAATAATCCATCCTTTAATACCAACTTCGGCATTTGGCCTTTCAATTACATAACATTTCATATACATGGTACTGGTGATGTATATATTAAAGATTAGTATCTTGAAAAAATGAAACATAATTCCTAAAAATAGAAAAAAGTTATTCTGTTCCACTTGAATGGATTTATAATAGGTTTATCCTAACTAAAATTACTATATATCATAATATAGGGGCACACATGAATGGAATGGGTGAGTATATGGCCCAGTAAAGGAAAGCAAGGGAAACAATGTACTCTTGATCTTAAGGAATATCAATAAGAACAAGTTTCATAAAGATAAGGTATGGGAATGAGGAATATAATATTAATAAGGACATGAAACATAATATGTAAATGTGGAAAAACATTTAAATGAGAAATTCATAAACATATCCCCAAGGTTTTTAACCGAGTTATCATAAAAATTACAAAGGGTATTCACAAAGGGATCGAAGAACTTGTCATCTATAGAGATTAAATTATTTTCCCAATTCATTAGATATCTATTAGGGAACAACCTCAATATTTATTAAAAAATGTGATCAACATATATCATAATTAAACATTTCATAACTAACTTGTGGGTAATAAAAGAAACTAGATTCATATCAAAATCAGGTCATTTTAAAAAAATGATTATAGAAAATATCTTTATGTTATTAATATCCCAAGAAAAAAAGAAGGCACATATAATTCATGTTAATCTAAGAATAAAATTAGTCATTTTGAAATTTGTCTGAATACCCCTAAAAAATAAAAATATTTGTGTATTCACAAAATAAAATAAGATACTTTCTTTGAGAAAAAGAGTGAAATATTTAGATAAATTTCCGACAGCATAATGGTTACGAACCATGGTTTTAGATTACATTAAAAAGAGAGGTAAAGGGGTCTATAATTCATAAAATTATCTTCATACAGTAATTTTATATAATAATATGGATATAATAACATAGATTGTAATTTTTAAATACATACCACAAAAAAGGAACATGGAATGAAAATAGAAGTTGATATTTCTTTTAACTTGAATAGTAACTCCTAAAATACGATGATTAGGAACATGGGGGCATGGTGAATCCTTGGGAGGTAAAACTATTAAACTATCATAGAGGATTTGTTTTGAGTAAATGGAAATGTATAAATGGGTAGGTATTTATAGCAAAGGAGGATAATTTTTTTAATTATTTCAATTGACACATAGGTAATAGTAAATTCAAAACCATTGGATTTCCCATGGTATTTTCCCATAGTATTGACCACTTAGGACAAAAATTGTGTCATTTTAATCCCCATTATTCTACAATAATATTATATTACATATTACATCATTATGATGTCATTAAACATAGTGATAAACTCACTGTATTTTAACTATTTACATAAAAATAAAATATTTTAGAAAATTATTATATATTCATTGTATTCTAATTTAAATGTGATGATTTAAAAAATAAAATTTATTTTATCAATATACTTCAATATTTATGAGAAATTTATCTTTTAAATATGAAACTCTTTATTTATAAAAAATAATAGCAGATCGAAAACGCATAGTAAAATGCGTAGTAAAATTTATGATGCTTTTAAAAACTAATATCTTATTATAATTTAAATTAAAATAATATTTATTTAATAATAATAATTTATTTATATATTTACTATTCATAATATCTTATTTTATTATATATATTTATATCAATTCTAAAAATAGAATTTTTTTCTGAAAAATCAATTTTTCAACTTCGTAATATTTTTAAAAAAACTATTAAAAAAATTAATTTATGGATTAAAAATTTTGAATATACAAAGGTATAACACATTAAGTAACTAAGGCCTCAACACATAACCCCTTATAACAACCACATACAACCTAAAGGAAAGGTGTGCAATGGTGTAAGATTCATGGGTTAACTCAGATAACATCGCCCGAGTGGTAATTTCCACTAACATGAACTTCTACCACATGTGATTTCATTCATGATTAACAATTTGAAACTAAAATTAGACTTTTTTAGAGTGAATCCTAGGTATTCTCCCTCCCCCCCATGTTCCAAAAAATGGGCTTCTTGTGACTTGACTCTACCAGATGATGCCATCAACTCTTCTTTCATAAATAATTTTCATTTGTCAATTCTACTTATTAATAATAATTATAATGTTGCATTTATTATTTAGAGTATAGTTTCCAACGGTCATATCGACAAACAATCATAACTAACCAATGGTCATATAATAGTCAAAACCGGATGTTCATATTTCAAATTATACTCCCTTCACTATTAAAGATAAATGATTATGTTGAGTACAAAATAATAAAACACATATTTTTAGGAAAGAAATATTATTCAAAAAGTTTTGTTTGTTACTAGGAATATTTACTAATAACTTAATTTAATACTTGATATATTTTTTTGTGTGATAAATAGTGTCAAATATAAAATAAATTCATCAACTTGATATAATTATCTTCTAAAAAATGTATTATAGACCTTATATGTATTGTCATGAATTATAGTGAAATCCATGGTGACATGTTTCCAATTTTCATATAGGTATAGGTAATGGTTCTATCGTCAACATTGGATTCAACATTCATCATTAAATATATGGAACAGAAGTCATTTAGAAACATAAGTAGAAACATAACACTTCATGTTATCCTTCAAAAAATGCATCGTAGGATCTCTATAGATATTTGTGCTTCCAAGATTGATAGATAATGATGAGATAAATACATTATCAGATTCCAGTTTTGATGGGACATATATCTGGTTCTTGAATTTTATCATTCCATAACCATATAATATGAGATTTGAAATAATCCTTATCATCTTTTTCATCTCAAAACCATTCTTCAATGAATATTTAATCATAACAATGATAGATGGTTAAAAATTAATTTTATTATGGTTGGATTCTATCCCCTCCATCATGATTTCAAAACCAATATTCAGAAAATATATATGTTTCGCATCGTTTGAAAACATAATCATAGAAAATTTTGCATGATCATTTAGACATATAGCCTTAGGAAAAATGTTTTACTTTCAAGGCTGGTAATTTATTGAACTGTTTTTATTATTAATAAACTATAACCATCTCATTTTCTATAAAATAATCCCACTCGGTGTGTATATATGCTATAATATTTTAGGATTAGTATATATGTCCAACCATTCACTAGAGATAAATTGAATCATTATATTTATTGTAAAAATTACCATTGATAAATATAAATCATGAATCAATATTTTATTATTAAATTTTTCCATGATCCTTTTATTGGAATAAAACACAAGCTACCTTCATGTCATTATGCAGGAGGAAACAATCCAATCCATTTTTATGTATCATTTATATATTAAGAAAACTTCTCCATTCTAGGGTATTGTGTACACATTTTCTCATACCATCCTTCACTTTTTCTCCTTGAATTTCACTTCATATTCAAATATAAAAAACCTGAGACCCCTCAATGTTTAATTGTTTAAAGAAATTGAAATAAATGATAAATTTCTAGAAATGCATTAAAAATAACAATCTGGTCCAAGAAAATAATGGATATCAGTCATAGTAGATGGTTTGGTATATTTCTTACTAATTTTTAACTTTTATTGTTATATAGATAGACCCTCACATGTAATAACATGACCTATGAAAAATACATTATATAAATTGAAATAATAATTTATAAATTTTGCATATAATTTATCATTTTTTATAGTTATCAACACAATCCTCAATCCAAGTTCTTGATTTTTACTTCTCATAGAATATATGATAATATAGTTTTGAAAGACTATAAAAAAATCAATTTAATATAAAAATATATATAATATTTTTATGATGATAGTTATGGAATTAATATTCCAAAATGTATTCACTATAAATTCATAGTACCCATAACTCATATGTAATGTTTTCTTGTAAATATCCTCATTTTAACCCATAATTTATGGTATCCACATTGAATATTAATAATTGAGAAGTATTTAGTTACTCATAATTGATCAAACAAGTCATAGATATTGGGTAGATGATACTTGTTCATGATAGTGATCTTGTTAAGTTATTTTTAATCAATGAATTTTTGTATTGACCAATTCTATTTTCAACAACAAATAAATGGAACACTGCATGGTGATACACTAGTATATATTAAACCATTATATATATATATTCCTCTAGATATACATCCATTATTATTGATACTCAGTCAAGGATATTCTATATGGAGTATATAAAATGGGTATAACACCATGTATGATTTCTATTGAAAAATAAAATTCAATATTTAGAGGAAGACTATGATACTCTTTTGAAAATACATATCCATATTCCTACCCAATTGGAATATACTAAATGTAGTGTTTCTCATCAACCATAACAACAAAATAAATTATTTATACCAATAGATATATGTTAATAGATAATATATTAGTTTTTATAAATGGGTAATTCCAACAGATATTAACTTTTATTTCTTATTAATTTGATGTACTAACAATTATCCTTAACAACATATATATTTGTTGATATTGATTGTTTAATACCAACACATGTTTACTAATGGTTAAATCTTTTACTTTATCATACTAATACCATCAATTTTTTCACCTACACATGAATTTTTTAGTAATAATAATAATTAAAAAAATCAGTTACCAGCAATAAAATGTGTTATAACAATAAGAATAAATATTTTATCAATAAGAAATTAATAGAAAAAAACTATTTATATACTAATAATTTAAATAAAAATGTAAATATCCATTTTTATGTCTTATTAAAGTATCTCAGTCTTTCATTTTAATTTTTAAATTTCCATAAATATAAATAGTGATTATATATTTTAATTTTGTTCACTTAATAATCCTCTATATAATTTTTATTAAAAAATAAAAAAATTATGATATTTGATATATTTACATATATGTTTGAAAATATCTATGTACATTATAATCTTGTTTTCATATTTAAATACAATAAAAATAATTTAAAACAACCAAAATAGTTTCAAAAAAATTGATTATTTAAATTTAATAAATAAGAAGCATAAAAATCAATTGAGTAATATTATTTTATTTATAATTCATATCCACATATTGATATTTTAATTTATGTTATAAAATAAATTTATTAATTTTTATAATTTTTTTACCATTCATACATATATGTATTATAATTTTATTTTTTTAAAAATGAATTATATTTTGTTATTTTATCAATTTTATTTGATTTTTTAAATTCACCACCCATATCTGAACCCTAATTCACCCATTTCTACCACCATGTGATCCACCCACCACCCTCCACTCCCGAATAACCCTCTATGATCCCCCCTTATTTATTTGTGACTACCACTCCCATTGATACCCCTACCACATCATTTACCATTCTTAGATGATGCCACCTGAATCCTGAGTGATCCCCAATGTCTCCTCCATGACCCTCTGCCTACGCCATTTTCCCCCTCAACAATGACATTGCACCCTCTTTCAGTGACCATTTCTCTATCCATATCTTCCCCAAAATCCCCATTCGACCCCCACCACCACTGACCTTCCTCTCTCAACCCATGACATCCCTGACCATCCCTGATCAATCCCAACCATCCAAATCCATCCCCACACGACCTTTATGACCTTTTTTTGGCCACCCCTCTAGTATAAATGATTGAAAAAGAGTTATTCCCAAATATTTATTTGGTTTAATTTCATCCCCTTTACTATAATCAACAGTGCAGTGGATAAATTTTAAAGGATGAAGCTATCCGAGTGATAAATTGATGTCTTCTCAAGATCATATGGAGGGATATCTCATCATGCTAATGATAAAAGTGAGGCTGAGTGAGAATTTGTAGATATGAAAGCCTAAAAATTCTAGATATAGGTGTATTCAATATGAAACGAAGAATAAGAACTCGGTTTGTATATATTTATGTGGAGTTGACTGAACTAGAGGGAACTAAATCTATTCATCATGGTAGCTTGCTGAGTAAACTACATCAAACAAAGAATGTGTTTATTGAATTTGATACCAGCCTTACAAAGGATTATATTTGAGAATCATCATGAGTGAGGTGATATGTCTCAATTGTTTCAAAAGAACTATTTGAAGTAGGAATAATATAATATATAGATCCATATTTGAAACTAGATATGGTATTTTTTGATGATTGAGATATGATCACAGAGAGATCAGAATTCATCGAGTTGTGACTGAAGAATTTGGGAAATACAAAAGTAATTGAAATGAAGTATGCATTCAGGAAGGGGATTTTAATGTCAACTGAGTAGTGAATTTCATTTTACAGTCTACATAATTGAGTAGATTACCCAATTCATTGAAATATAATGTCGTTTAAATGAGTTTTAGATGATTTTTTAAGAATATAGATGTTTACTTGATTCTTATTTTGTATATTCAAAGATTTTATGGTTTCTTGAATTAATATTAAATAGGGATTAGTATTTTCCATGATGGATTGATAAATTGTTTTTAGATAGAAATGGTGAGGTAATGTTATTCAAAACATTCTTGAGTTGTCCTTGACATCAGTGACTTCAATATATAGAGCATATGATCAAGGATGGTTGTGTAAAGTGTACTTAAATTATTTTCATGAAAACACTCCCTCTTCACCAATGTATGCTAGTTAAATCAATTCAATTAAAATATATCATGTAAGTATATGTGCATGGAATATCTAATAATGAATAAAATAATTAGATTGACTAAGTAAAGGTACAAGCATAAATTTATATTTTTAATTCTGGTTTCAGTATGCACTAGATTCAGATATCAATTCACTTAATCTATGGTATGATGGATTTGAATGTCACTAGAGTCACACATTACCATTTAATGTGGCTCTCATTATGTATTGTTAACACAAAATGATACAGATAGAGTGGGTTTTTTGTTTCATTATTAATGTATATGTAGTTGCATTGACTAAATAAAAACCCTAATTTTTCAATTCAAATTCAAGAGATTTATTCTATAAATGTTGTATACATGTAAAAAATATACATATCATCTATTTGGTAATTCATTTTCTTCATCATTAGTTCAATATATGAAACTAATTAGTAGTACACACTTAACATAATCAATGTTCATATATATTTTTTATTAATTCTCTTTTGTTTCAGGTCATCAACTATTTTTTATTCCCATCTTATCAAACCAGAATCTACATAAATCATTAGTGATTATTTGAATCCACTAATATTTCAAAAGAAAGACCAAAAACTACTTTATATTAATAATTTTTATAGGTAACATGAATATTCATGAAATTTTAAATTCTTGTATAAAATTATCATTCTTCCATTATTTATCATTCTATTTTTTTAAAAAAAAATTACTTTCATATAACTACTTCCAAACTAATTATCATAACTGTTCACAACTATTAGAGATATTTTTCATTTAACTATTTAATCCCTCTTTCCATGTTTATATAGGTTGTAGGGAACCTTTCGATAGATTTTCTGTTTCTAGAAATCTAACCACTTTATATTTCCTACCACCATTTCCACAATGCCTACAATATTTCCGTCCACCACTATATGTTCCTATACAATTTTTGTTCATTGAATTCATGGGGAGGTACTATTTAAATATAATTGAAAAAAATATTTTGAAGTATTTATGTTGTTTTTAGTAACCATTTATGAAACAAAATAATTAAGTTTTATTGAATATATATATAATTTCACTGTATGAAATCACAAAGTTCCATGGATTTCAACAATATATATAGAAACCCCAATCACCCCCCCCATTTACCCGTTTCTCTATAAATATCATTTGATTTTCATAAACCAGCAATGGGTGTATGAATCTTCTATAAATAAAAATTATCCTCCTTCATTACATCCATGAAAAAACTAATCTCGCACATTTCCCTCTCTTCCGCTCATCCTTATACACAAATCACCCTTCAAATCATCAGTGGAAAAAAAATAATATTACTTATTGTATCCCTCTTTTATTCATCTTTCTATGTTATTTAATTCTCTTTAATCATTCTTTCTTCCTTCATTTTCTCAATCACTTCCCTCAACCTCTTCTCCTCTTCTCTTCCCTCCTATTCATTCTCCCTAGAAGCGTCTTCTAGCTCCAGATCATCAACATCAATCTCCAAGTGATCATGGATCTCAGAGAATCAATCGAAATGTTCTATTTAGTCACTATTTCATACTAATATCTCATAATGGTAATTGTTGATGAATAAAACGAAAAACATCATGGACCCAAATCAATTTATCAGGTTGGAATTGACCCGGTAGTACTGCTTAGCCATTGATCAATGGACCTAGTAAAAGTCTTAAACCATGTAGATCAATTGTGGAAATTTATTGTATAACACCTAAACACATTGTGTGAATGAATCTGGATCTTCCTCTATCAGCCAAAAAATTACATCTTCCTTATCATCTAGGGATATGAACATGGATTGGATCATAGAAGAGCATTCTTGACATTTTTTGATCTCCATCCAACATAGCTACAGTTGTGTCATCATCTCTATTATTCACTAAATGTAATGGTGTTTAAATATTTGTATTTCATATACATATCTTTTTTTCATTAAATATTTTCTTCACTCAATGTACTAATTTATGAATCATAAGTTTGTTTATTTTTCTTTATCTAATTGTTTTTTTGATGAGTTAGATAATACTCATGTTGTGGACAGTAGGTGGTATTTTTAACCATGGCCTTATTACCATCTACCATGAATGGTAAGTGTTGTCACTAATTCTAGGTCTCAAAAAGTTGTGATAAAAATGTATTTTAAATTAGTAATTTAGTTTTTTTTCATTTAGGTTTAATTGACTCTATTTTACTCACTAATACACAGAAATGTTGAGTTTTTTTTGAATGATTAATGATAGGTGTGAACCATTCATAACATATTCATTGATTTTGTGACTTTATCCATGTTCCAGGGATCGATTCACTTCTTCATGATCTAGTTTCTAGTAAGTTAATGTAATCCCATTTCTCAATTGATTCCCACTGCCATTTCCCAGGTATGCCCATTTCCCAATTTTTGCATGCTTCCTTAGTATGGCCATTTCCCATTTCACATTAACCAGTTCATACCCATTTTTTATTTGACATTTCACACTCTAATCCCAGTTACTATGTACACACATTTTAAATTTCTCATTACCCATTTCACAATTCACACCCATTAAGATGTCCACATTGATGGAAAAAACATTATCACTATACATTTAATTTTTTATTCTTATATTTAATTCTATTTTGGTTTCCATTCATGTAGATATTTTTGACATATTTGTGGGTATGAACATTGGTTTTTTTATGTAGGTATTGGAGCTGAAGGGTGTGATACAGTAGTGGAATGAGGTTTCTCACTATTACTTGATTTGACTTGATTTGTTTCTTTTGAAGATGGAGATGATTTTTTTGTATTCTCTTTGGTTGTGTGTTGTGGATATCTTAGAGATGAATGATATTATATAGTAGTGACATGAGGTTTATCCCTAGAGATGGAGCTAGTTCATGGGTCCTAGGACATGGATGGGTTTCTAGTGCTCACTGGTCCCTGATGTTAGAGTTGGCTCACTATCATGGGGTGATAGAGATGACTAATTGGCTGGTCCCTAGTGCTAGAGCTAGCATGGAGTTTAGGAGTCAGTATAGAGTGATATAACTTACTACAAATCTGGTCATTGGTGGTGGAGTGGGCTTACTGGCATGTAGTGTTGGAGATGACTTGCAATATGGTCCCAAGTGTTAGAGCTACGTCACCGTCATGGCATGGATGGTGGTGGTGGATCATGTTGCTGTGGGGGGTGTGGATTTTGTTTAGTAATTATGTTTTATTATTACGTAAAAATACTAATATAAATAATTTTTTTAACATTTTAAAAAATAGTCCTGTATTTAATAATATGATAAATTAATAAACATAATATGAAAATTTATTAGAAATAGTATTTTTAATTTTTATTCAAATGTCATTTATGAAAATATATTATATATTGTTGATATTAATACAAACAATTTTTTTCCTTGGAACCTATTGCTAAATATTTTATCCAATATATATTTCATCTGTATGTATGATTATAATTTTAATAGAAAAATTGTATCAATTTCAACTGAATTTAGAGACATAATTTTTACAAACAGTGTAGTGATAAGGACATATATTATTGTAAAACATTTTACTAATATAAAATAAACTTTTACCAATAGATATTTCTGCTTTGGAAGGATTTAATTTTTTTGCTGTGCATTTTTGATTAATACATCACATGAGTAGGCTCAAATATCCATATAATGTTGGATTTTCATATTCATTCATGGATAGATAAATGATTATTGGTTGATTTAGGGTATCAAATATGAGGCCTCAGCCCAGTTGGTGTGGACTCACGAGGTGCATCCAACAGAACCAAGTTCAATTCCAAGTGGAGGCATATTTCTAGTACTATAGCAGTACTGAAGAAGTATTGTACCAGGCACTGTAGCAGGCACTTTTCGGTACTATAGTAGCCTGAACTATTCATCCATCTGGGCCTTCAGGCCACTAGTTTGGTCCTAGGGTCTTGCAAGGATTTCGGGCCACCCAAGGCCTTCAGGCCAGTTGATTCTCAAGCCCTTCAGGCTACCTTAAGGCCTTAGGGACACCCCAAGGCCTTCAATCCCCATGGATGAAGACCACAGACACACTACAAAAAAAGGAGCAACCCTAGAAGAGGATTCAGAGTAGGTGCACTCTCCAGAGTAGAGCCAAATGGATTGTTAGATTGAGAGGGTATGTCTATGCCCTCGGTACTAGCCCGTTCATTCATGGGAATCCTAGCCAGATGGTCATGCAAAGGTGTTGGGCTACTATTTGGATGTAGATTCTAGGGAGGGGTAGTTCCTTATAGATAGTCTGGTTGAATTCCCTAAGGCCTTCAAGCCATTTAATCTCATAAACCTAGGGTCCATGTAATCTCTGAGCCTATGGGCCTTGTAGGGTTCCCCCTCATCCCTTGAAAGGGGGTTTATCAAAAATAAATAAAAATGAAGCCCTTCGGGCCATTCCGACAAATGTGACTTTCCTTCATTGAAATTTGATGTATGATCGATACAGATATAGATAATCCATGCCTAAAATCACAGAGAATTCAACTAGAGGGGGAATAATAATATTTTTAGGAAACACATTCCTTTAATCATCTATCATAGAGGAGTTATAGACATGATATGTAGACATCATAGAATTTTAATTTTTATGAATATTTGAATATCTAATCATTAATGTGGTGTTGTGATACCCCTAGAAAATTGTGTAGATAAAAAATTGTGGGTAAAACCATAAACAAATAAGAGATTTATTTTATTTGAATTGATAAAAATCATACCTTTTTCATTTTATTTTGTTCCTAATCCTTTAAAAACATAAAAAAATTATTGTGAGTATTAGGAAAAAATCATCAATTTTAGTAGTTATATCATATGGAACATCATTCCGATGCTATCAAATATTATGATAGATTCTATTAACCCATGAAAAGTTTTGTACATTGTACATCACTTTTGGTTTATTATAGGTCATTTTAGATTCTATCATCTTATTCATAATAACCAAATTTGTAAAAAAAATATCCTAGATTTGACACCAACTGAGGTCATCCAAGAAGAAGATAAAAAAGAAATTTTTCAATAATTAATGTTTTAATTTTTTTGGTGTATCATAATGTTAATTTATGATTATAAATTACATTATGTAATAATGATTCATATTAATTGCATTTAATTCTTGAAAAATCATCAATGTAATTCCATAGGTTGATTGGCGTTAATCCATGATCAACGGAAAATGAATGTGAGGATAATATCTAGAAGAATTCAAGAGATGATAAAGAAATTGTGGTGATAAAAATTTTGATTATTATTTAATGTTTCTTAATTCCTAATACATATGTTAATAATGTTTGTATTTTTTACATTGATTAATTCAATTAAATAAATAAAAAATAGTAAACCAACCCTTAATTAGATGATGAAATAATTTTAAAAACTCTGTGTAATATTCAATTATTCCACGAGTGTTTATTTTAATGCCATTTTGTATTTTTACTTGAAAGAAAAAAATTTACGATGAACTATTGAGCTTCCATTAAATTATATAAAAAAATTGAAAACATTATTTGATTTTAAAAGGATTTGAGATTATTTAGAGATAAATATATAAATGGAAAAATAAATATTTCATTATTTGACATTGAGATTATATAAAATAACTAAAAGATTCATTTAAAATATTCATCCATAAAAAAGACCAACCATTATCCAACCAAATACAAACAAAAACCATACATGTGGGACCAAGTCTAACATATGGGAGTTAATTTAAATTGGATATCCATGTGTGTTATGTGAGGATGGGGGTAATAGTAAAAGTCTTACTGAGTGCACATGGAATTCATATCATCCACAAGGATTTAGAGTTGGCTAATCGGGTGGACCGCACAATGGGGTTGTGTCGCCCATGAAAGGCATGTGTCAACTGTCTTCGGGTGCCTACCCTAGTGCCAACATGAGTGACATAAAGAACAACTAATATTATTAAGAATTGGGAATCCATTTTCTTGTTTCGTATGGGATATGTGAAGTAAATTACCATTACTACACATATGATCTTATAGATAGATGCAGGGTCTTCTATTCTGATCTTCCTGTGTCGTTCTATTAAGAATAATGATTATCTTAAAAAATTTAAACATTAGGATATATTCATGAATTCTTTAGGAAAACATAATATATAAGTCTCTAGTGATCGACATGGGAGAATGAGACATGTCGGATCATCCGAAGTCCATGCATGAAAAATTCATCTTGCATGCATGTGATAATTCAATGAATATAATACTACCCTAGATGAAATAATGTCTCAAATAGAATTCCAATAAGTCATTTAATGGACATCATTGATTGGGTTAGGTGATTTCATATCTCCATGAAATCACATGAAAAATTATGACAACAAGAATTTATCATCATAAAAAATGTTGGTAATGTGAATCATCTAAGATTATGATATCATGTGTCTGTCCAGATATCACGGGTAGACACAATGAGTATGGGGAAGTATGCAAATGACATAAAATGCATGTGAGAACTCCATTTTTTATGAATATGTGGATCAAGATAAGTATTGAGGCCTTAATATTTTTCATTGTATGGTTTTTAATAACACAAGTGTTTTTGAATTCGACACCCTCATATTTTATAAGGTATATGGAGATATTAATATCAAAATTAAACTTAGAATAAAACATATAATATAAGAGGTGGTAATATTTTCAATAAATACTGAGGAAGGGATTAGGGTTTGACCTTTTTTTGTTAAATATAATTTAGAAGATATCTTGAAAATATAATCCACATACCATGTTTCTAAAGATAAGATTAAAACTAAGATCCTTACATAGCTACGTGAAGAAGGAGAACTTGATATCCCATAATATCAAATGAAGCATGATTCACATGTCCCATTACACAATGGAGGAAAATGATGTTTCCATGAAATATTCACATGAAGTACGCATGTTAATTGGATCAATCCATTTCTTACTTGTATATGTGGATCATTCTTGAGATCATGTGAAGCAATCATATTTTAGTGAAAAAGTAGAACTATGGGATGAATAAGATAATGAAGTATTGATTGAATCCACATATCTATTTCAGTTTTCATAAATAGGTTTTTTTGTTTTATATTAATAGTTAAAGGAATATCTAAGAGGAGAATAATATGTATGTTTGTTACAATTCACATACATAGTTTAAGAACATGTATATGATATAGAGTTCAAATACTTACGTTCTTCTATCAAATATGTTTTTTTAAATGGTTTTGATGAAGATTGATGAATGTTATTGAACAATAAATTACAAATAACACATAAAATAATAAGGATAATATTTAACATGTTTTATGATTTAAAAATTCATTATATCATGCATGAATAATGTTCATTTGAATATTTTTTATTGAGAATTCAAAGTATTTTTTAAAAATATAGAAACAAGTTTCACTAGGTTTATAAAATTCCATTCCTCTATAACATGATATTAAGAATTTATGTATATCACTTATACACATTTTATTGATGGTGGGAACTTTATCAAAATAAAGAGAACATTATTTCTGAATAATTTAAGAATAATGTGGGAAGATACATACAAGTTGACACTTGAATATCTAATTACATGGTAATATGAGAATAACCAGATCATTCCAAATCTAGTGTAAATGAGATTAATCAATATTAGAATTATTTATACAAGTAGTTTAAGGTATTTAACAAATACAATTAATCACACCAAGTAAATAGTTACATTGTATGAAATTCATTCTTTATGGATTGACCTGACAATGGAACTACATCCTACTATCACCATAGTATAGGAATCAAGAATGTATTCCCTCTATTAGTGATCCACACATGTTCCAAAAAGCAAAGAACATAACCTTTGGAATCTCTATGTGCTATCATATAATACAATATCTATTATATTTTTAACCTTTGATCAGCTCAAGAATCACTTCTATTGGATTATCCTTGATCTCTCTAGACCCAAGAGTGGAGGGTGGAGCAATATGGATCTCCGATCTTGAGATCAATCTTGGAGAAGGGAGATCTCTAATGATTTGAGAGGATTTTCAAGATTTAATTGTCCACAAAAAATGAAATAAAATGAATCTATTTAGAAAACATTATAATTTAGATTATATTCTACCAGGGTTAGAAATAAATAACCAAAAAAGTTCCCTTTATTAATTTCTTAATCCTTGTGGAATGCCAGGTCAACAGTAATAATAATATTTTTATTTTTGACATTAGTTAAACTCATGAATTAAATTAAATATTATTTATTCAAATTAAATTTTTTTAATTCTTACAGGACTATTTATTTCAGTTCCCCATTCCTTCACAAGATTTATCAGGCCTTCAGTAATGACTATTTATTTAATAAATAAATATCACTTCGTTATTCAATAGTAAAAATATATTATATTCACATAATAGAAAAATATATTTATTAAATATTCTTATCACGTAATATAATCTAGAATAACTAGTTATGAAATATATTTGATCATGAAAATATGAATAATTATTTAACAAAATATGGTAATAATATTCATGTACCTAGATAAAGAATAAATTTTAATATATTATTTAACCTAGATTCTATATACACATATTGTGAGACCCAATAAGACTTTTTCTCAGTGGTCGTAGGCGAAGAAACCCAATGTTCAGTATTAGAATCTAGGAACATGTCAATGAAACCATATAGAATGATGTAAATTATGCAGTGACATAATACCTTATATAGACACTTACATTTACCTATAATCCTTTTATCATGATATCTATAATCAAAATGGTTTCTTACTAGTCCCAACAAACTATTTCTTGATGTATCTTTCATTGAAAATCGGGAGTTCCAACTTTCCAACAGAACATAATTCCAATAAATTCATTTATGTTATATAATTTCTATTAAATGGATTGAGATATAGACTTCTATTAAAGAAAAAAAGAGGGGAATCATTTCTCACATTATTCATTAAAGAAATATTATTCATGACGCACCCAATAGTTCCTATATTTCAATGAACATATGTCGTGATGATTTTCATCAATACATCAATGAATGAAAATTACAACACTAATTAATAATATTCATAATGTCTAATGATTAATACTGACATCCGTAGGTAGGAACATCCAATGAAAAATATAATTGGGGATTTCCTATGAAGGGGTCACATTCTCAAAATATCATACACTTGATATCACTAATGATGTACACCATTAGAATGTGACTCATATTATTATGAGTCTCCACCCTTGATAACATAAATAATTTGTAACTCTAAAATTATTTCATTTGGAAATATAACATATATTAAATAATTATATCCTAACAATTTATGGTTCTCATTATAGTGTGGAACTACTATGATCTTTTAGAGTGTTATCTACACATATAAAATTATTACATGCATCATTGTGTATAAGAATAATAATGACGTGATAAGAAGATTTTGGTTATTCATAAAAATAAATAAATTTTATAATAATGTATAAATAATATTGTTCTCAGACACCAATTCTAATATACTCTCACCTCAAAAATATCCAACTACTGAAAACCGTCTGTCTCATTTCTCTCACATGATAATCATGCTTATGATGGTGTAGGCATCTAGTCATGGTTTCCACCACATTTTCGTCTATGGTAACAATGCCTACTACAAATTCACTCATATGGGGAAATGTCCCCATGAGGTGATACTTTGGTAGTATGTGATTTTTATGTTTGGGTGACATTGTCTATTTTAAAAGATCCACCACTATAGTATTATCATAATAAAATGTTATTGGGACTTTAATGCTATGTTCCACATCCTGATCCTAGAAAATGGTTTGTATTCCAATAGTTTATTTGGATATATTATTGGCCTCGATATAATTAGGCTCTGTTGTAGAACCAATGATAACTGACTACTTGAACTCTTCTAACTCACAACTCCCCAATTTTGACAATAAAATATCCTAGATGTGAATTTATATAATTTTAATATGGTTTATATCTAGAATAAATTTAACCCTTAATGACCAACTCCTCCTCTCTTGCATCCACCATGAATATATCCTTAATTGTGGTCAGACTCATAAGGATAACATTAAAATAGAAAAATGTTGTTCTCTGTTATCATATTGGTATCTTCCCACCTTGATAAATGAATAGGAAACATTTTTTCTTGTACATAACAAGGAATATATGATTAATCCTATCACTAAATTATATTATGTTACACTCATTCACTATTTCACTCATCAGTTCTACAGAAACATTTTAATAGAATGATATCTACCATGTGAAACTAAAACCAATACCCTTGTTGATTATTCCATAAAAAAGATAATTAATATTTGGTCAATTTATGTAAACATATTTAGTCTAAGGAGTCTCTTGGATCTAACAATAATTTTATTTTTCCATAAAAAATATCACTCCTCACATATGTACTTCATGGAGAAAATTTTTTAGTCATTCTTAAATTTACTGTAAGACCAATATATCATTTTCAATAAGTAATATATCCTCTACATAGATTAATATTATAAAAGATTCATTCCCACTAAACCTATTATAAACACATATATCAAATTCATTTATAAGGAACCCATATTATTTTATATATTCATCAAATGAAGTGTTCCATGACCTCGATTCTTGCTTCAATCCATAAATAGATATCCAAAACATGCAAATATTTTTCACATCACCTAGAATCTGAAACCCTCTTGGTTATGTAAACTAGATATCTTCTTGGAGGTTTCAATAAAGGGAAGCTATTTTGACATCCATATACCAAATTTCATAGTCATGGTAAGATTCTATGGAATGTATATTTTGAAGGATTTAATCATGATACAGGTGAAATGCCTTCATCATATTTAATTATATGAAATTGATTAAACTCTTTAGTAACTAGGAATTTCTTATTAGTATTTATTTTACCTTCCATGTCCAATTTTCACATGAATACCCATTTTCACCCTATGGGATTTACATCAACTTGTGCATCAAGAAAAACCCAAACATGGTTTTAATACATGGATTCCATTTCAGAATTTATCGTTTCATTCCATCATGAATCTTCTGGGATCTCTACATCCTATTTTCTAGAGTATTTTGATTATTTTTAACCAGTAATCAGAGACCATAGTCATTGAATATGAATCCATATCTCTCTAGTTCTCTTACATCTCTATTTCTCCAATATAATAATTGTGTTTCAAGAAGTACTTTTTCTATCGGTACCTATATGTACATAGAGAATCAACTTCATTTAATTAAATCTTACTACTACTATCCTATTTGAGTATGTGCTACCTATTAATAATAATGGATGGTCTGGTGATATTCAATTTCTTATATGAGGGGATGTAAAGGTAGTTTCCCTTTTTTTCCATTCAATACCCTATAAATATACACCTTGTGCCTTGGGGTGCTATTTTTTTCTTGAAAAGTCGTTATAAAATTCTTCTCAACCCCATAGACATGTATGATACAGAATTGGTATCCTTCCACTACATAAATTATTGGAAATTATTTTTTTCACTTTAGTTGATACTAAGTATAATGTTTATGACATAGTGGGTAATTCATATCTGTAAAATGATATTAAAATAACTTCATGAATCATCATCTACCTTACCATGTCTAACAAGGTAATAATTATCCTTTCACTAATTCAATTCCACTATGTTGTGTTAGTGGGAGGGAGTTGAGATAGAATCCAAACTTTAAAAAAAAGTTATTAAATTCTTGTTTAGGATATTTTCCACCTTGATCCGACTAAGGATTATTTATTGTATTTCTATATTATTTATCTATATCATTATTGAATTCTTGGAATTTCTCAATTAACTCTAACTTATACCTCATCGATTAGACATACCCATATCTACTCAAGACTTTTTTATATTTTATGATGTAATAATATCCACCCTGATCTTCTACTAGAAATTTTCCTCACACATCATATACACCAATCCTATAATTTCAATGTCCCTTACATCTTGTCCACTGAATAGTGGTTTGGTCATTTTGACATGGAAATAGGCATGAAATATTTTAAAGTTTTCTCTAAGAAGAGTCTATGGAACACACATGGAAAATAATATTTGAACACTTCTTGTTTATATGACAAATATGGTGATTCCAATATTGGGTGTTATGTGACTCATGTGAACATGATTTATTATTTATTTTTAGATACATGGATTTTTATTGAATAAATAAATAATATTATTTAAATTATCGATACCATAACATATATTTTCTTTATAAATGAAACAAATTTTATTAAAAAAATGGAAATTCAAACCATCAATTTCTGGGAATGATACTGAAATAATATTCCTTATAATAATGGGTACCTAATAAAAATACATTAAAATCAAATGACTTCATATCATCATTGAATGGTGGTAGTCACAATGGATAGAGCCTCTTTCCCCACACAATTGGAATCTCTCAAATCCACTAATATTCCATAAATATCTCATAATATACATGGTTCCAACATTAGTTTTTCTTCTAGTGTTTTTTCCTCCCATTGGAAAAACATACTACCTCATTTTCCTTATGTTTCCTCTAGATCACCATATTATTGGAGGAAAATTTCTTAGGTTTGAGAGAATTTTTGGGAGTCTTGGCCCATTTACATTTTTCTTACTTTTCTTATTCACCATAAGGACTGAATATTTATCATGCACCAGGTCCTTGTCCTCTTAGAGAATTACTATATACTATTTTGAAGGAATATTCTCACTATTTCTCCTATTATAATTAGTAATGCAATAATATAAGCTCTTGGGAAGTGTGTAATGTATGAGATTTTTGTTAAAATCACCAGATGATTTAATCCCAATTTTTCTAATAATTTAATGTAGATGATAATCTTGAATACTTGAGGATTGGCTGGCACCAACACTCCATATTATTTGTAAATAGGTTATTGGTGATCTCATATCTCTCTTGTCTCTGCATCAAATGATAGAGATACCAAAGGCGAGACATCAAGATACACACATGCATGTCCTCATTTTCCATAAAAATGTCTTCGTTCATGGATGATAACAAAAAACAATAAGAATATATAGAAAAATTCAAATGTTTTTATATAGATATAATGCTTCTCCACATTCAACATTACTAGGAACATTAGGAATATTTTCTTTCATCATATACAATTTCATTTTATTGAATATTATAAAACATAATTTCCTCTTCCACTCATAGAAATATGTGTTGGGGACAAGTTTGTCCTTCTCATGTATAGATAACAATGATATGTTTGATGTCATTTTATTACTATTTCTAAAAATAATATGATAAGTGTTTTGGAACTTCATCTGATAAAATTGAATAAAATAAATAAATATTTTATTAATTAATCTCCTACTATTGTATAAAAACCCAATATCCCTTACCATTAGATTTATAATATCATATTTCTTTGACATTCTAGAGTAATAGATCTGTATTTCCCTTCATTTAAACCATCCCTAAACAGAAAATCAATTTGAATTTTTTCATATTGGAATTCCAAATACCAACTACATTAACTCACATTTCATTGATCTCTTGAGTGGACTCTCCAATCTTTAAATCCTTAACTTTTATTTTCTCAACCTTTTCCTCTTAATTATATGAAGTCATTCTTTAGCAGTCTTCCCTTCAAGTTTCCTATGTTAATTCAACCCAAAACCACAAATTAGAAATCCCCAATAATTTAATGAACCAATAAATTAACCATTCATGAACTATGAACTATAGTTTGATTTTAACGGAAGTCGTGGGAGGTTATTCTGACATAATATATATAACTCAGTGATTTTTTGTTTTATGTGTACATTGAAAATTATTATCTTTATTACACGATGTTAATGTTAAGTGGATTTACATAATAGATTTTCCATGTATTAGATGATATTTTAAAATAAGACAATTTATTCTTGTTCTATCTTGAATGCTTATTAGTTAATTATTTCATTTGATCATGATAAACCATCCATTATAAAATAACCGTGAAACTTGAAATAAATATACAAATAAAGTTATACTATCATGATATTTTAGTAATTTTAATTTGTCTATTGGATGATAAATTGACCTTATATATAGGGGAAAGATGCCTTGAACAATATAGTTCATGTTGCAGCTTTCCACTTATCCACCTTGGTATGTCTCATAGATTTGTTTTTTCATTTCTCAAAACATGAATCTCCTCCACTAGCTTTAGAGCTCCTTCTTTACATATTATTTTTATTACACATAGGTGAGGGTAACAAAAGGATTTTTTAATGGTAATACATAAAAGAAACCATGGGCACATAATACTTTACATAATAAGATAAGAAATGAATCCTCGACCCAAAAATTAATTTAATAATAAATTAAAATAATCTAATCTCATAGAAAGGTCTAGTCTAAGCTCGTGAACATCCATATTCATGCAACGAATTACACATTTAATAAAATTATATTCAATTATAATCTTTTCAATTTAATATAAATCAGTCTTTAATCAATTAATAACCTTGTCTAATTAATAAATTATTTTATCTAAACTCTCATAAAAATTTCCTTGAGATTATGATCAATCATAATTTTCAGAAAATTAATTAAAGTCATTTAAAATTTATGATGTAAAATTAATAAATCTACCTTGAAGGAAACATATTGAGAAACCATCCATACTACCCAATGTTTATTTTACTCATATACTGGTTACCGTTGTGACATGTCACATACATGAATTATCACATGATGTCATGATGTGTAATCTCAATATTATGATCAATTTTTTTACATTTCATTTATTTTATGTATCATGATATTATTAAAATCACAAATATTAAAAAATACAACATGACTTATAAATGATATGAAGATATGAATGTTACATAGAAATTAATTAAGAACATATAAATAATACCCACAACATGGAATGATCTATAAACAAAATGACCACAAAAACACATATAGATAAGGTTGTCATAGTATATTAGATTAGTATTAAATTATATGTAATTTTTTGAAAGTACATAACATGAATACTAGTTCAACACAACATTTACCTTTCTCACATTCTATGCACGAAATACGCCTACAGACTCGATGTGTAATTGTACCATAGATAATGTTGGAGTATGCGACATGCAATGGGTTAGACGTTGTGTAGTATCCATGATATATGAAAACCAATCATGTATGCCCTAAAATAAGACACATGACCTATATGTGACTAATTTACTACATGTTGTGTACAACAGTTACATAATATTTACACTAGATGATTGTGTTCTTCGATAGGCCGAACAACACACTGTGTTTCATTAAATTCACCAGATGAAATTAATTCTAACACCATTAATTAATTAGGATTTAATTCTTATTTCGTTAAATAATATTAAATTAAGTTTAACTCTTGGTTACTTTTTTGTACTCATGAGTTATCCTTCTAGACTCATCAACACCTCCAAATGAGATCTTCAAATTTAATTCCATCATGAAAATAATCGATTTGATTGTATTTATTATAATGAATGAGTAAGAAATAATATATTAGAATTAAAATAATATAATGATCAAAATATAATTGAAAACTAATTAAAAATATATAAATCAATCAATGATCTTTAAATAATAATTAATAATTATGTGACCACTCTGATACAACATGTTGGTTCCAGATATACTAGAAACATGTAATGGGGTGTATCCAATATTTATTTTTTGATATTTTTATTGATTAATACAATATTTAAATGATGATAAACACCATGATAAATTGAATTTAATCAGAAAATATAGACAATGGAAAAAACATCAGAACTAAATAGAAAGATCATCACATATTATTCATAATTAATTATAGCAATTAAATAATTGCCAAAAGTGAAATCATTTATTCATTATGGTTTTTGAAAATTGTTCTTTGTTATACCATAATTGTTTTATATCAGTCTATAATATATTCCCTCTAATGGTGATCCACACATGTTCCACTAATCTCTAAACATTTCTGTATGAATTCTCAGGTCCTACCATGGAATATCCTATCACTTGCATCATTTTCTTATGATCACCAAGATAATTTATTCAAAAGGATTCTCCATGATCACTCAAGAATAAAGATTGGAAGGTTGAGAAATATTGGTCTCTAATATTTAGGTCATTTTTAGGGAAGGGATCCCTTTAGGGTTTCGATATGATTTTATGGATTTTGTCGTTAAAAACAAATGAAATGAATTGGATCTATATAAAAAATAATATATCTAGGTTTATATACTTCTAGGTTTAGAAATAAATAATTTTAAAAGTACCCTTTTTTTATTTTTTTCAATCCCTATAGAACCCCATGCTTATAATTGTAATACTATTATTTTTTCATGACTTGTGTTATACATGCGAATTAAAATAAATATTATTTAATAAAATAATTAAAAAATATTTTTCTCACTATACCATTAATGTATTCCCTCCATTACTCCACAATATTTATCTGACCTTGAATAATAACTATTTATTTAACAAATAAATAGGACGTCATTATTCAGTAATAAAAAAATTAGTGTTATATTAAAAAAAAATATAAAAAAAATATTTATTAAATACTCTTCTCAAATAATATTCTCTCAAATAATTAGTTACAAAATATATACAATAATGAAACAAAAATTATTATTAAACCATGTTTATGAATAATGGTAATTGAACTTATTAAATAATAAATAATAATACATTATTTAATTGAGATTTTGGATACACATGGTGTGTGACCCTCTAGGACTCTTTCCCAGTGGTATTTGGGGAATCAACCTAGTGTCCTTGTTTATTGTCCAGAAACATGCCATGGAACCCATATTGAAATAATTTAATTCCCTAATGACATAATACTTAATAAAGATTCTTGTTTTTTAATAACATCCCATTATGACCATATCTCTAATCAAGCAGGTTGCATGCTTCTGCCATCAATCTGGGAGCTCGATGTATCATTCATTGAAATTATGGAAATCGAACTATCCTATAGAGATTAATGGGCATTAATTTATTAAGGCTATATCATTTCCATGATTTTAATGTGATATCAACTTCAATTAAACAACATAAGGGATAAATCATTTCTAACATTAATCATTATTGAAATATTATTCGTGACACACCCAATGTATCCTACCTAACTACAAAAATAACTCATCAAGGATTCCAAAAATAATTAAATTTATGAAACATAAAACACTCATTAATAATATAATTTCTAAGGATTAATACACATGCCTGAATGTAGGAACATCCAATGACACATATAGATGTAGATTTCTTGTTGGAGGGTATTATTCTTATAATATCTTATAATAGATAATACTATGGGAATACAGTATAAGAAGGTGTCTCAGATTCCTTTTATTATACACCCCTAAATGTCTAAATAATTTTTGTACCTCAAATTATTTTATGTAGCTATATAACATATATTTAAGAATACCATCGTAACACATTTTTTAATCATAATGGGGAAATCCATTGACATTTTAGTGCGACAACTTATCTTAGGGCTTTATCACATAATATGATAAAGAGAAGAAAAATTCTGATGTGATAAGAAGTTAATTAATATTAAAAATAATGAATAAGACTTATCATAAAAAACGCAAAATTTTGTTCTAGGGAGACAACTCTACCATGGGTTCCCTCCAAATTCCCATTAAACAGTGATGGAAAAATATCCTTAGTGGTTTAGGCACACTCTACATCTAGTTAAAAATTATACAATAAGATATAAATAATTTTACAAAGAATTGGAATGATATATAAATCCTAGAACACCCATCACATAATGAAAATGACATATTTGTGTCCCATGGGAGCATAAATCATTCATAATTTCTTGAAAACATAAGGAACATGTAGGAATTAAACGAGTTACATAAACAATTGCCCAAAAATATAGATAAAGAGGAAAAATTTGATGGTATCATTAAAAAATATACCAAGGAATTATAAAAATCCTTAATTTATGATTATATATATGAAAATTATTTTTATGAAATCATTAGAAATATTTATTAAAAATAAGATGAAATATACTTTTATTTTTATAAATTTTAAAAAATAAAAATTACTAAAAAAGGGAATATGATTTTCACTAAAAAAATTGATATGATTTAAAGGAGTATTATTAATTATGAAAATACATAATTATGAGAAAATCTATACATTCTATAAATTATAAAAATGATATTTACATTCTTTTAAAAACAATTAAAAGATAAATTCTATAGAAAACGTTAAAAATGATATTTTTAAAACTACTGAAAAGGATGTAAAATATATCATAAATTTAACATTGGAATTATTTTTGTGTGTATAAAACACATTTAAAAAATATAATATCAATCTCGGTAATGGATGAGAAATATTGCATTCTAAAATGGGAAATTAGTTTAGTTTTTATTTTGATAAATATTTCGGTTGATTTCTATAAAACAGATTAAAAAAATTGAAATAATACATTTATAAATTAAATAACTAGAAGAGAATAACGTATATGGGTTTTATTATATGATGTCAAAAAAAATTCGAAATTTAAATTTAAACATAAACAATATCGATTGAAAATGAGATTAGAAGATACACCTTAATGACTATAGTAACTTTTGAATTAATACAATATGAAAAAGATAATTTGATTGAAAAAAAATTAATATCATGAAAAATAATAAATTAACGCAATTATATTTCAATTTTGGAATAATATTCACCTTATGAAATAATATGGGTGCTTAATAAAAACATGTGCAATGAAGGAAATTTTAGTTGAATCCCCACTATCTTAGACATATACTTGATCAAACACAATATAAATTCTTATAAAATGAATTTAAATTTATTATAAACCTTTATAATTAAAATATTTACATTTATATTAATATATATGATTCAATTATAATTTTTTATTACCCATTTATTAATTTTTTTTAAAATCAATATTCAGGTATTGACTGTTAGGTTTTCCAAGCATGTTTTGGTTTAGTGGTAAAATATTTTATTATTTTTCATGGTTTAATAAAATACATAATGTTAATCCTATTTTAATAATCATATTTATTCATTAATTACACATTTATAACTATCCATGTATGAATGTGATAAAAAATTATATACATCGTTCATAGAGGTGACAATCTGCATGTACACACTATCGACATTTTCATTTTTCAATGAATAAAATGGAATAAAGGTTGATAATTATTTATCTATATAGAATCATAATTATGTTTTATATTTCATTATATTACATTAAATCCATACTTATAAAAATCCAGGTGCGGCTATAAAGAAAAATTAAATATGTTGTTCAAGAAGGTATAAGACTGCACAAACACATGAGTAATGTTTTCATTTTATAAAAGAGGGAAATGAGAAATATAAGGATTTTTCAAATAAAATAGTAAATAGTAAATATAATAATTATAATAAAATCATTATATTATTAATAAATGTTATATTTTCAGTTGGTGTAATATAATTTTTTTGAATGAAACAAGTTAAGTCGATCACCTCTTCCTTAGGCATCCACCATAAGATATCCCATTAAACCTTCTTTGGCTGGTCTTTTCATGTAACTTGAATATCTATGGTGTGGTTAAGAGTGTTGGTAAAATATTTATGAATGTCTTGGATGATAAAATGTTATCAAATTTTTATAGATAAATTAGGAATTGAGAAGAGTTTTTATAATTTATAGGGGTTATATTATTATTAATACTTATTACATTGAAAAAAGTTTCATTTCAAGGGAAATAGTCACTATGTAAGTTAAATTTCAATGATAATATTTTTTGGGGATTAAATACACTAAAAAATAATATTAATATATTTTTAGTTATTTCAGAAGTCATTATCAATTTTAAACAATTTCAATTATATTACTATTTAGTATAGTGGAAAACCTAGTCAATGGTAACAATTTTTCTTTAAAAAGAAAATAAAATTTAATATAAATAAAAATTTCAAATAATTGTACTAAATATGGAAACCATCTTATATTATTAAATTTCTAAATTTTATAGAAATTAATTTAAAATCAAAAACAAATTTCATAAAAAAAGGTTTTAGAGAAAATGTATTTTTGACATGTAAAATGAATTTAATCATAGTCCATTTCTTAAAAGAACCATTATATTCTTGTTAATTTACATTATTGGATATATTATCTTAAAATTTAATTTTAATAATTCATTAAATAGTGATTAATTAAATTTATGAAGCGAGAAATAGACTGTGTACATAAAAATATTTTTCTAAAAAACATCCTGTTAACCTTGAAATGATTTTATCCCCATTTTTCTATATTATTAATCAATTTATGAGCGTTTATTAATTTAAACACGTTCATATAAAAAATTATTCAACTTTTTTATACTCTAAATACTAGAAATAAAATTTATATTTAGAAAAAATGAAATTTGTGATCAATAAATTTCCATATAACGAAGAATTACTAGACTTGTACTTCATACCATCACTTAACCATTCCATCTATGTTATTAATTTATTTTATTATTTATTCCTTTACTTTTATCATAAATTTTAATTTATATCACTCATCAAAATTATAAAATTTAACAAAAACTCATAATTCATCAAAATAGAATAAATGGAATTTTCTTAAGTGTATTTGACACAATTTACAAAGTATATTTTGTAAATTTTATTAAATATATATTAATATCTTTAATTTAAGAATTTGATATTTCATTATTAAATTTGTTTAGTTTTACTTGTATCATAAGCTACCCGACAAATCAAATTTAATTAAATGGGAATTATATTTTAAAATCACTACATATTAGGTTATATGGGTATATTGAACTTGTTATTCATTTATTATATCTTTGTACATTAATAGAATGAGGAGAGTAATTATAATCATTTATATATTGTTCAATATTTTATTATTGGAACTCAAAATATTTATAATTTTATTAAACTATCTGTTTTTAATCCAAATGGTTTTATTTTTCTTCAGGATATACATATATATATATAGTCTGATCATTATTAATAATGTTGAGGTAGATGTGGTAATATATTTGGATCTACCCAAGATAAACATTGAAATTCATAATTTGTTGTATTAGTAGAATACTAATAAAATTTTGTATCATATTTTTATAGGATAGAGGATCCTTTATAATCATTAAAAAATAAGTAGAATGCTTTTACTAAAAAGATATAGCATATTGATACATTTCAGATCCCTAATATGATGTTGAAAAACACAGTTGTTATGAAATTACTGTAGATTGTGACAACATATAATGATCCTAGAGATCAGTTTTTTATTTTCACAAAATATTGTGGATTGAAATATGTTTTTTCTAAGAAATATCTGGACCCATGATATTAGTATTTTGTAGTATTTAATAGAAAATGGATTTATTAATTTTTTATATTCCTTATAAGATAAATGTAGTAATAAATGAATTGAATTGGATGTCATATTTTTAATTATCCTGGGAGTCTAGGATGGAGTGGAAAATAATGTAGTGGTTGAAAAAATTATATATAGATATTGGAGAGGTTGATATTTGTGCATGGATATTTCACAATTCAATGATTTCTACATTGTTTAAACATGTTTCAGATGTATTGTTAGGATACCCTAAGTAAAAGGTTTGAGAAAACCTTATTATCCATATATAATCAATGGTGATTTGGTCAAATGGTTTGTAGTTCCATGTTTTTAAGGATATATTATTTTTCAATAGGAACATTGAAATGAGGATTTCAAGGAGCTTCACTACTACCCTGTGGAAGTTTATCTGATATTAATAAATATGTATGGGACTTGGGGTGGTAGGTCTAGTGGACTGATATGGAGAGTGTTTTAGTTGAGACCATAACATGATGTATCACTTTTCTGTAGAAGAAATAGGATAATCACATTCCAGTAGGAATAATTTAATAACATATTATTCTATAGTAGAAATAGAATGAAATCATAGTTAATTTTGTGAATGGAATACACAATTTAATGAAATTCTATGACGTTATATAGATCATAATTAAATGATTATAAAAGGTTACTAATTTATTATTGTATTTTGATATGATTAATAGTGACCCAACATTTTATTACAAGACCATTATATCATTTTTATGATAAATAATGAAATAGTAACACATTCCAAGAAAAACTGGTTTAACCACATGGGTAAATGAGGTCCAAACATAAATTGTACATAATGAAATATAATCATTTTTTATTCTTTATTCATATCCCTCATAATGATATAAACTCATACATAGTTCATATATTCACTAAATTATAAAAAATAATGAATTGGGAGAGTTAAAGTGTCAATAGTGGTAAGATAAAAAGAAAAATATACATTAATCAATAGTACATGAGTGAGCTTTTTAATCATAACATTATAACACCCATGGGATCATCGTCATAAGAATGAGGTAAAAAATTGAAAAAATTAATGGAATTTGGAATATTGATAATAATAAAACACTATAACGTAGTTATTAAATAAAACATATAGTTGTAAGAAAATATTACCACCTTTTCACACAAAACATATATGGAAAAAAATCATGTTATCATAATTTAATAAAAAATATAATCATTTAACTACATAATATCATGATATATATCACATTAACCAATGAATTAGAGGGACATGTATTTCCGGTCCAATCTACAACATCATATAATGATCATAAATAGGTATTCCACATGATACATCAACATATAATAATAGTAGACATGAAATAATAATAGAATTGGTTTCATAACGGATTCACAAATAATAAATCCATTAATAACCCTTTGGATTCTCAAATGAATATGTGAATTCATATTTTTTCATAAAACATCATCATTCTTGATTAGAGAAGAAATTACTCAAGGTGGTCTATATGATGTTTTGGAAATTAAATTCTCTTTGAAAATCAATTATAAGTGTATTAGAAAAATTTTGATATGATATACACATTTATATCACCATAAGAAAATGGGAATGAATAGTTAAATGTAATTTTAATGATATAATAAGTTTATCCATACATAAAAGAATTCAAAATAGGAGACAACCTTAAAAGAAGAAGTGGGGTTCATGAATCCCATTAACATAGATCCAGATTTATTCTATCTCTTTTCCTCCACATGTAAAATTAACATAACTTTATTACATCACGAAACTATGAGTGAATTTTTTTGATTTTTTAAAATCTAGATCAATTTGAATAATTTTATTTTATTTATTAGTTTTTATTGGTATAGGTGAAATGTTTTGATATCATATTTTCTTTAAATCATGCCATCTTGATTCAATTTTATGATTTTTCTTTATTACTTCTTAACAAATTTTTTGATTAAATCTTGTAAAATATAAATAAATATATTTAAAATTATATAAATTATATATAATTTATTATTTTAAATAATAATGTTTTTGATAATGAGAGAGTTTACAATATCCTCACGGTCGGTTAACCGTCCATTGATGGGACACTATGATAAGAAGAGGAAATATAGGTATAAAATATAAATAAATTAAAAATAGAATAATTATCTTATATTAAAAAATAATATATTATCATATTACTACGTAAACAATTAAATAATGTAAATATTTTAAAATAATTTGGAAAATGAGGAGGAGAATAGTAAAATGAGTGAAAAATTTGATGAAAACATGCCCTCTTCTTATTACTTCCTCTTTTCTATGACTCTAATATCCTTGAATACAAGGATTTTTATCACTCAATGGTGTCCTAATGAATTATAGTAGTCTCAAGTTATGGAATTTGGGAAGATACTTGGATCATTTGGGTTAGAGAGGAGTGTTTTTCTTGGTGGAGGGAGAAGAGTTTTATATAATTGTGGAGAGGGGTATTTTGATTTTAATAATCAAGAAACTATTGTATACAAGGTAAACAATTTAGTACTATTATATTTTACATTAATAATTTTTTTGAAAAAAATAACAATATATTTGGATGTTGAAATACTATATAATTTTTATTTATTAGTCTAATCAAAAGGAAAGTGGAAATATGAATTTTTTTAGGGGGACTCTTTATACTTTTACACATTGGAAATTTCTTTTTGGATTTAAAATTATGTATATTGTTTTTAAATTACCCATTTAACTTATTGAATTGATTTTCATTTAATAGAAAAAATAACATATTCATTAAGTAATCCATCAAACATTAAAATTTTTATTCATATAAAGAGGAGGCCCAGAAAGACCATACAAGAGAAGGGAAACCCATATTATGGGGGCCTGAAATAATGCAGTCCAAGAGCATCACCCTGGATAAGATTCACCCCCTCTGGCTTAAGCTGACACATTAGTAAACCACATCATCTGAGATCCAGGTACAGTGATTGAGGCCATATAGTCTGCCACTTTGTTCTCCTCACGCCACATATGCGATATTCTAACATTTTCCTTAATGAGATCCTTGCATTGTCTAATCATGTCGATGATAGACCATGGGATGGTGACTTTATTCTGGAGAACATCATGGATGGAAATTGAGTCTGTTTCAATGTGGTCAATGGAAATGCCCCTGCTATTGCTTAAGGAGAGTCCGGACAGGACTGCCATTGCTTCCGCTCGGATCGAGGAACCGCTGCCATAATACGCTGTGAAGGAAAGTACCAAGCTTCCTTTGGAGTCCCTAATGACTCCTCCTCCACGCATGTCACCCAACACACAGGATCCATCAGAATTGAGTTTATGACCAGCTTGCGGGGGAGACCACTAAACCCACCTGCCTTGCACCTCTTCACTATTCCGAATACCCCTCATGTGGGTATCCTGCACCACCCCAAGGGAGAACAACCCCCTCCCAAAGCCCGTGGTGCCAATTAGGTCAATCAGCAAGCAACGGGTATTCGCCACCATGGATCGACTAGTGAAACTGCTCCCCTCAAATTTAGCCTGGTTCCTAGCTTGCCAAAAGCACCAGCAGGCCGCGTTGAAAATGACGGCATGCACCTTCATCTCCTCCTCAGTCCCGCTATCCTCCTGAAACCAGTGTTCCATAACCATCTCCGCCTTGCCCTCTTGAGGAATGAAACCTTTAAAGGAGCCGAATAACCTCCAAACATGACGAGCCCATTCTCCCTCGAAAAAAATATGGTTCATGCTGTCCTCGCTTCTATTCCCGCAGCACTGGCAACATGACGCCAGACTGATACCAATCTATTTTATGTGATCATCGAAGGGAATTTCTTTCTTCTGGATCCTCCAAGTGAGGAAGTTGAGTTTTTTAGGTATCTTTTTACACCAAGTCATACTATGCCACCATTCACGTTGCCCCTGAGGTGCGCTCCTGCTGCCGAAATCTTTTGTGTTGAACCTCCCCGAAGTAGACGGGGTGTATACACATCTATCGTGCTCTGTATTCATAACCACAAAGTCGAAAACGTTTTGCATTGGGGCGTCAAGAACCGATCTAAAGAACAGGGGGTACATACTTTCCTCCCTGAAAGAGATGGTCGGGGCCGGGCATCCTGGGTATCCTAGCACTTCACCCACCCAGTTGTGTTGCCCGAAGTGGATGCTACCTTCCCCGATAATCCATTGCGAGAGCGGTAAAAGAGACGGTATAATGTTAAACACTGAGGACCATAACATTGAACCCCTTGCAATGCCAAGAACTTTATCGGCCTTATATCTCTGATACATCTGCGTCCCCCACAAGGTTCGATCCTCAATGGTCTTCCATGCAAGCTTCGCATGCATGCAGTGGATCGTGTCTGTCATACTCTTAACATTGATTCGCCCTTCACTCGTGGGTCGGGCCAACTTGTCCCACGACACCCACTACCTCTTTCCCTCTCCTACAACATCCCAGATGAAGCGCGCAAGCATCCTATCAATGATCCTGATAACCCCCTTCGGCACGCACGACGAGGCCAAAGCGTGCACCGGGATCACAGATAGTACACTATTCACCAGGGTGATCTGACCTCTGAAGGACAGAAAATGGTTTTTCCAATTCAAAATGCGATCCGAGATCCTGTTAACCACCCTGTCGAAGTACCTCATCCTCAGCCGTCCTACCGAGATAGGGGTACCGAGGTACTCCATGGGAAAGGATCCTCTCCCCATTACCAGAACGCTGCCCATCCTAGCTGCCCTGTTCGAGTTGCATGAAGAAGGGATAAAAAAGCTACTCTTCTCTCTGTTAATGATTTGTCCGCTCCAGAAGCAGTATTCCTCAAGGATTCTATTCAGCTCTCGAAGGGACTTCTGCCCACTGTTCATGAAGATAATCGCGTCGTCAGCGAACATCAAATGCGATACAGGGGCGCAACAAAGCTTCCTACGGTAAGGCAGAATGACCCCTTCGTGGACTCCCTTATTGATCATCCTACTCAGTGTATCTTGCATGATTATGAATAATCTTGGGGAAAGTGGGTCGCCTTGGAGAATGCCACAGACGGATTTGAAAAATCCATAGGTTCTCCCCATAAATGACACCTACATCCACGGCGAACTCACGCACCTGAAGATGATGTCGCAGGCCCATCGAGAGACTCCCATCTTCGCAAGTACCCTGTTCATGAAACCCCATTCCATCCTGTCGTATTATTTGTTCATGTCCAGCTTAATAACCACATTAGAACCACGAGACGGGGTGTTCAGGTCTCTCAGCATCTCCTGTGACATCGCCACAGCTCCCTGGATCGATCGGTTCATGACAAAGCCATGTTGCTCCGGAGCAATCCACCGGGGAAGGAAGATGGACATCCTCCTATTGATAATACTCTCCAGGAACTTATAGGGAAAACTGCACATTCTCACGAGATGGTAGTGGGATAGGGAGGAAGGGTCTTTTCTCTTTGGCAGAAGAACCATAGTGGTTGCCGAAGCAATATGGGGAAGGCCACCCCCTCGGAAAAATTCATGTATGGAAGCTATAAGATCACCTTTCACCACCTCCCAGGAGCCCCTGTAGAAGGAGCCTGGAAATCCATCTGGCCCTGCAGTGCTGTCTGGGTTCAGGTTTCACATCGCCGAATGCACCTCCCCTTCTTCTGGAATGCTTTCCAACAAGGAATTATCCTTTGCCGAGACCATATTCGGGATTCCCTCCCAAAGGTCAGTCGTCCCAGATGGGTAACCTCCCTGCATGTTCGCACTTGTGACCGTAAAGAGGTCTTTAAAGAACTCGCACGCCCTCCCCCCGACCACCTTCACATCGTCTGAAAAAGATCCATCCTCCATCGGAAGATTGGGTTTCACAACCCGCCTCCTCTCCCTAATGCATGCGTGAAAAAAAGCATTGTTCTTATCCCCTTCCTTCAACCATTTGACCATGGACTGATCCCTCTCCTGTCTCTCCTGAGCGATCACCAACTCCCGCATGGAGCTCGTTAAATCTACAAGTTCAGCATATAGCCCATTATCCCAACTAACCTCAGTCCTAGCCTCCTGGCTTTGGATGTCCTGTTGCATAGCCGCCAGCTCCTGGACTCAGGAGGAATGGGACCTTTCCCATGCTAGAAGTTCCTACTTTAAGAACCTCAACTTTGAGTGGATAACCACCCATGCATGGCCCCGAGGAGGCTCGTTCCAGACCCTCCCAACCACATGATGATATTTCGGATCAAACTACCACTGGCTGGTGAACTTGAAACTCTCTTTCGCTGCATCTGTCTTGCAGAGAGATAGCAGGAGCGGCGAATGGTCCAAAATACTTCAAGTTGGGTGATTTACCTTCGCATTCGGATACTTGGAAATTGTGTGAACGTTGGCAAAGCAACGGTCCATCCTACTCCAACATCGGCTTCCGCCCCTTCTATCGTTGCACCAGGTGAAATGATCGCCTGAATACCCAAGGTCAGATAACCCTTTCCCTGCCATACACTGCACAAAGGACGAGCTTGCCCTCCTCACAAATTCCCCCCGCCCCTTCCTCTGGTCTGGTTGCATGATGATGTTGAAGTCCCCTCCCACTACACAGGGTTGGGCCCTTGGATCGAACCCGTTTAGTTCCACCCACAACACCTCCCTCCTATTAGCGTCACAACTACCGTAGATAAAGAAAAAATACAGCTCTTCTCCATCACTTGACACCTTCATTGTGATATGTTGATCCCCGGCCTGCATCATCTCCACTGAAACTTCCCTCTTTTAGAATATCCATATGTGGTTGTCATTCGGGGACGCATGTATGGATGCATACATTCATAACTTGCGGGTAAAGTCTTGGATTTTGGCAGTATTCTGCTTAGGCTCGATAATCGCTACCACCTGGATTCTGTGGTTCCTGACTTCCGAAGAAATAAAGTCGGTCTTCACCCCAGCCCCTATACTGCGGGCATTCCAGATCATAATGGGAAACATGAAAACATCCCTTTCCTGGCTTTGACCCGAGGTACTTTGGTCGGTTCAGTGGGGAATAAGGGGTTTTCCCTACCCTGTAGTTTCTTCTTCATCTGTCGGGTGCAGACTCCTGGGCTTGAGGCCGGACTAACTGGGGGTGGAACAAGAGGAGAGGGATTGTCCACAAGAATTTACTCACTCACCACATTAATAGACCCCTTGGCCGGGGACACCTCCCCTGCAAGGCCCTTCTCCTTGGGTGAGTTCTCATCCCCATGACCTTCGCTACTAACCGTAGGGCCTACCCCCGGAGAAGGACATACACTGGAAGAGCTTGCACGCGTACCTGGAATGAAAGGTGGAAGCAGCCAAGGGTCTTCGTGCCACTCCACCATGATAGGTCAATCACCTCGAACTCCGGCCTTCTTGGCTTGAAAGACAACATTTTCCCTGGAATCCATGGTTGAAACCGGCAGCTGCTAATCAGGGATGATGCTCCTTGGAACCCTTAATAGAAAATCCAGAAAATCGCATGTCTTCTGCTTCCCCGGATAGCACATCTCATCATGGTCCTCTAAGGGTTCCTGTGGGGAGCTTGGCGAAGAGCATGGGGCTGCAGCCCAGCTAATAGGACCTATAATACCCCCCTCAGAAGATCCTGGCGACATGCACGTCTGTTCTACCATGGATCCGCTAGATAGACCAGAGTGCATGATCAAGCTAGAAGGAGCGAGCACACCTTTATGAGATGGGGAAAGTATAGCGGGGAACTTGGAACCAGCTTCAGCATGATGGCGCCCTCTGGAGTATCTTCTTCGGCACATCTGGAGAGAGTTACCCTGCAATAGACAAGACGAACAGAACCGGGGGAACACCGTGTACACTACATCCTGGTCCCAGACCACTGACTCCGGCACTTGAATGAAATCTTCTCCGGAACTGGCAAGGCGAGGTCCAGTTCCACATAGATCCGTGCCACTAGGGACTCCTGGCCGCGTCGAGTATGCTCATCCAAGCAAAGAAATCCTCCCAGAGCATCCCCAATGACCTTCAGGAAAGCGCCATTCTGAAACGGGAGAGGAAGGCCTGGTAGACTTACCCAAACCGCTGCGTGAGAGTTTTCCTTCCCCTTTTGAGCCTCCATCGACCACCTTGAAAGGTTGAAATGCCAACGACCCATGGACCTTGGAGAATGGCACCAGGCCTGGATGAAATCCGCCTTCGAAGACATCATTAAACAGAAAGAGAATCTATGCAGCACCGAGACGCGAGCCTCCCCCTACAACCCCCAAGAATCCACAAAACGCTTAAAGACATTAAGAGAGGGTTTCTCCGCACCACACCGAGCCACAAGATTCCATTTCAAGCCAGCACAAGTGTCGACAAACACCGACAAAGGCGCCACCAACGTCACCCATAATCTTTCCCTTGCCACCGAGTGTGAGAGAGCTCTAATCTCCAGTATCCAAGGATGCGAGACTCCCAGATCCTGCCTGCAAAGAACGTCCCTGAAGTAGCGCACCGCATGATCCACCCTAGGGGACACAGCCTGGGGGTCCCAATCAGGGGCGGAACCTGCCACCGAGGAATCGTGAGCCGCAATGATCGCCGGTGGATCAGACGGCGCCGAGAGATGGCGGAGCTCAGAGGAAGAAACAGTCGGGAAAATCTGAAAAGCACCAGGCACGTGAGGCACGTTCTCCGAAATGTTAGCCCCACCCTGTAGGATCGAAATATAATATGAGATGCTCAATATACAAGAGGGGGGGGGGGTGAATTGTATACTTTAAAAATTCCTTTGGAACCTTTAAAGTTAGTTATGAATAACTAGAGTTTCCTTAAGAAAAGGAAAGGACTAAGTTTAACAAAGTTAAACTAAGTTGATTCACAACACCTCTAACACCGAACTAAACTTGGAAAGAGATTCCAAAAGTAGGTTCCGGAAATATGGTTCCGGAAATTGAAACTTAACAAAAGTTACAATATAAGATTCTACCTTAAAGCGTATAGAATCTAAACTAGTCAGAGTAAGTAAGGAAGTATAGGAAAGTTATACTTTCCTTAAGATACAAATTGCAGCGGAATAAAGACAAGTAGTAAAACTACTAGTAACAAGATAATAGTCTTTTAACCCAAAGAGAAGGGTATCCAACAACCTTGGATAAAGGTCCCTTGATTTATACTTTCAAGCAAGTCTGTCTTACCCACACCAGGGTAAGCCCTCGATACGAAGATCGGTGTCTCTGTCTTGCTATCCCTGCAAGCCCTCAACTTCAAGGTAGTTGGCAACCTCTGTCTTCCTCAGCAAGGAAGTCCTCGATCTTTAAGGTAGTCGGCAACCTCTGTCTTTCTCAGCAAGAAAGCCCTCGATCTTTAAGGTAGTCGGCACCTCTGTCTTCCTATCCCCGGAAGCCCTCGAATGTAATCACCAACATTCGGAGTCGAACGAAGCTTTGAGAGTTTATAAGAGACTCTCTCTCTAGAAATCACTTCAACAGCATGTATGCACAAAGTCCAAATTGTTCATCCATCTGTTGTGAGCTTTTTCAAATGAGCTCCTATTTATAGGTAAGGTCGGCTCCTCTCCAACGGTCATATTTCCCTTAAAGTTTGGAGGGACCTGTACACGTGTCACTTAGACAACGGTTAGTTTATAACAAAATGGACGACATCGTTTTATAACAAAACAAGTGTAACAGAAAGCAAGACATCGTTTTAAACTTTAACATAAAAGTTCGGAATAGAAATTTCGGAGTGAAGGTTCGGAGTGAATAAATTCAGAGTGTATAAAACAATGATAATCAGATTCTGTTTAATAGGTGAATTCGGAATGAGAATTCGGAGTAGGAATTCGGAATAGGAATTCGTCATCAGAAATCGTAATGAGAATTCATCATTAGAATTCGTAATGAGAATTCGTCATCAGAATTCGTAATGAGAATTCATCATCAGAATTCGTAATGAGAATTCATCATCAGAATTCGTAATGAGAATTCGGAATGAGATTTCTTCATTAGAATTCGTAATGAGAATTCGTAATTGGAATTCGTAATGAGAATTCTTCATTGGAATTCGTAATGAGAATTCGGAATGGGATTTCTTCATTAGAATTCGTATCCTAAATCTGGAATAGAACTAAGTCAGAATTCATATCCGGAATTCGGAATGAAACTTCCTTATAGTTCTTGTCCAGAACCGAATCCTAAAAACAGAATGCTTTTTATCAGTTTTAATGATTCCGAGAAAGTGAATCTGAATTTCATACTTAAGAAAAATATGAATGAAAATATGATAAGGATAATTTTTCTTATAAAAGCGATTTTCCTTAAGAAAGCAATTTTCCTTATAAAAGCAATTTTCCTTAAGAAAGCATTTTTCCTTACAAAAGCGATTGTCCTTAAAGATAAGGTGTTTGTGATTTTCAAAACAAGAAGGAATGGAAAAGTCATAAGGAAAACCTTATTGACTCAACAATCTCCCCCTTTTTGGAAAGCACAAACATCCTTATGAAAAAGCTATTCTAAGAAGAAAGAAACATATTAAAGCTTATCTCCCTTGGTTTAAGAATATAGATGAATACGACTAACTCCCCCTTAGGCTTTGAATCTCTAAGGATCGTATTCATATTTCCGGAGTGATGTTTCTTTAAGAAAAAACTCCCCCTTAAACAAACTCTTATTAGAGTTCTATCTCCTTGGGTATTTTTCTTTCTCCTCCTTTGATAAGCACTTATTAGATTTCCTCTTTTTCTTAAGTATCTTTTCCTTCTCCCCCTTTGTGATTTTCAAAAAGCATTGGAGGGAATGGAAAAATAAAAAGTACCTGAAAAGATTAGTAACGACAGCAATAGAAACAACAAGCAAAATTTTCATTATATTTGAAATGTCAGCAACAAAAACAGATTACAACAAAAAGATCGGATTGGTCATTTCGGATCGTTCTCCTTCGACATGAGCCCCTTGAGAATTGTCTTGATCTTCTTGAGATCCTTATGATCTTCCTCTGCTTTCTTTTCTAAGGCAACTATTCTTGCTGACTGAGCTTGAATGATTTCTTCCCGAGCCTTCAACTTTTCTTCCTGAGCTTCCATTTTTTCTTCCTGAGACTTTATCCTTTCTAGAAAATTGATCCGATGATCCCTTTCAAATTTCCAACTTTGATTAACAGAGTTGAGCTTTCCATTCAGATCTCTTACTTCCTGACTCCGAATGTTCTTTTCCTCTGTCAATTTCTCATCGAATGATGCAGACATCTCATGAAACTTCTTGTCCTCGGTTTGAAATGCATCCTTAACATTCTCCTGAAACTCATCCAGCAACCTCATCTCTTCGACATTCTTCTTCGACCAGCTAGTCATTCTTTTGCACGATCTTTTATGGGCTTCGTAACCAATAAAGAAATTTTTGAACTGGGCTTCTATCTCAACACATTTATCCATAACCATGGATACGGAGTCGGTTTTCTGATTCATTGTATGTTGGAGCATCTGGCACCGAGAGTCAATACTGGAGAAGGTTGGAATAGTTCCCACCAACTTCTTCAAGGACTGAACATCAAAATCGTGCCCCAACGATGATGACTCCGAATCAGAAATCTTTCTAGGAGAATTTTCTTCCTCAATAAGCTCCAACTTCCTCTTAGAAGAGCTACCAGCTTCCTTCCTCAAACTTTTTCCTGAACTCGGGGTATCAGCAAGAATTTGCTTTCCCTTTTGTTTTTCCGGAATTGAAACCTGTTCCGGAGATCTGTTCTCACTATCAGAGACTTGAACAATTTTATCTTCCTCATCAGCAACTTCTTGAACATTGGCTTCCACATTTCCCATCTGAGCAGCATCAAGTAAAATATTTTCTTGACAAGTAACTTCTTCTTCTCCCTTTTCTTCTTCCATTGCAGGAGTAGCAAGCTTTGAAGATTGAGCTTCAGATGTTCGGAGCGAGAGGTGATCCGAAGGAGTTCCCTTATATTCATCTACTTGTTTGAGCACATCTCCTGTCTCACCACTTCCTTCAGCCGCTTCTTCAACCTCTTCCACTTGCTCTACTTCCTCAGTAGCAACAGCCTTTTCCGGAGTTACAAGATTTCTTCCTGGAGTCTCAGGTAGAGATTCCAGAGAAAAAGATCTCGGAACGGGAATGGTTGCTGAAACCATTTCATTAAACTTCAACAAAGCTTGCACAGCCTCAGCTTCTGACAACTTCTTCTTCATCTTCTTTTCCTTAGCTTGCTTCTCAAGCTCATCAGCAGCCTTTTCTTTCAGAGCCTTAGCCTCTGCAGGATCCAATCCGAACTGCGGATCTCCTTCCTTCCTCTTTTCCTTGTCAGCTCTCCACTTCGCTGCAACCTCATCAGTATATGTCTTCTTCTTCTTAGGCTTAGGAGGTGCAGAATGGACTTCCTTAGACTTGGGTTCCTCAGCTTCACCTACCACTTCTTTCTGCTTCCTCTTCCTTACCGGCTTTGATGATTCCGGATCAGCCACTTTCGGAGTCACTTCTGCTTGAGGCGGTAGATCAATGAATTTCCCTGACTCCTTGTTAAAAGCTATATTCATCCTTTTAAGAGTTGCATCACTGAGCAACATGATCTTGCAAACTTTCGGCATAGAACTACAAGAAACCTTGAAGGATTCTAGGCACCGAACTATCAGCTTCGACAATATTGCCGGGTACATCACTATCTGAGCTCTCAGATTCCCCTTCTTCAAATTATCAATGTTGAGAAGAATATGCTTCATCAGGTTGAACTTTCTTAGATTTATCAGGAAATCCAAGATGTATATCTCACTCTTCTTCAAGATGTCTTTGTCTCCTTTTCTCGGTACAATAAGCCCTTGCACCCATAACTCCAGAATCCGGAAGTTTGTAGATAGGGTTGCAATTTTCGGAGCCTTATCATCATCTAATCCGAGAATTTCTAAGGCTTTCTCCTTGTTGAAACTACCCAAGGAGTCTGGCAGAACATGCGAGATAAACTCAGCTTCCCCTTCATAACTCAGCCCTACCAAGCTTGCAGCCTTGGTGTAAGATAGCTTATATGTCTTGCCATACGATTTGAAGGAAAACTTCTCTCTATTATCTTCCACGAAGAAAGCAACTGTCTCATAAAACTCGACAAGCAAGTCAGAGTAGACTTCATCTTGGTTGCCGGTTTTTGATATTGCAACATCCTCCCAGCCATTCAGCTTGATATTCTTCGAAATGATTGAATCATAGTTTCTGAAGAAATTCGGATGAACTAACCGCTCTCTGTAGACTAACCACTGAGAAATGGGCTTAGTTGAAGACATCTCTTGAGAAGCTAACTCTGCAGACATTCGGATCTGAAATCTCTGAGAAGTTCGGAACTGAGAAGACTGAAGTTCGGAACTGGAAAACTGTAGTTCGGAACAGCCTTAAATCGGAGAGTCAGAGCTTCAGCACGCAAAAGCTTGGAATCGATGTGGGACGAGAAAATAGGATCCCCTTTATATAGGCATTGGGATGACGGTTCAACTTCCTCGGTTGATCTGACGGTTTAGAATGATCTGAGATCAGATCTAACGGTTGAAAGCTTGAATCCGATCTTTTTGAGGTTTTATTAAAATAAAGAATTAAGAAATCCAAAAACCAAAAACAAACTATAAGAAATTGCCAGCAAGTAAAATATGATTACGAAAACTTCAGTAAAGAAATCATACCTTTCGGATTAGCTTAGGAAAGTTATTCGTAATGGGTAATATAAAGACGACTACGAAAAATTCAATACGAAAAACTAAGTACGAAAACTTTAATACGAAAAAAAATCAATACGAAAAAAATAAATACAAAAAAGTCAATACAAAAGACCCAGTACGAAAGTTCCGTTATGAAAATACCAGTACGAAAGTTTTCCATTCCGGAAATTTTCAATACGAATACTTCCATTCCAGAAGTATTCTGTGCGAAAATATCCTTGCTGGTAAATTGTTGTTCCGGAAATTCCATTCCGGAAATTTTCGTTCCGAAAAGTTTGAAAACAAAATTTGAAAAACTTTGTTAGATAAACAAACAAATGTACTCCCCCTATGAAAAGGAGTTTATTACTGTAAGGAGATTTTTCAACAGAAAGTTAATTGGAGAAGATTACCTTACGGTTATCATTCCTAACTTCTGTTTAATATATTCAAATCTATCAGAAGGTAATGATTTTGTGAAAATATCAGCAAGTTGATCTTGCGTTCCGATAAACTGAAGAATAATATCTCCTTTAAGTGTGTGATCCCTAAGAAAGTGATGCCTAATATCTATGTGTTTTGCACGAGAGTGATGTGCAGGGTTTTTATTTAGGGTAATGGCACTTGTGTTATCACACAAAATTTGAGTTTTAGTAAAACTCAAGCCATAGTCTGTGAGTGTGTGTTGCATCCACAACACTTGTGCACAACAACTTCCAGCTGCTACATATTCAGCTTCAGCAGTGGAGAGTGCAACAGAATGTTGCTTCTTGCATGACCAAGAAACTAATGAATCTCCTAAGAAATGACAAGTTCCGGATGTACTTTTCCTATCCATTCTACATCCACCAAAGTCAGCATCAGAAAAGCTTTTTAGAACAAAATCATTTCCAGAAGTATAAAATAATCCTAGATCCATGGTTCCCTTAAGGTAGCGAAAAATTCTTTTTACTGCCTTTAAGTGAGATTCCTTAGGATTGGATTGATATCTTGCACATAAGCATACTGAAAACATTAAGTCTGGTCGACTAGCTGTTAAGTAAAGTAGACTTCTGATCATACCTCTAAAAGATGTTTGATCTACTGGTTTCCCAGCTTCATCAAGATCTAAAGAGTTTGAAGTACCAATGGGAGTACTTATACTCTTAGTGTTTTCATAACCATACTTTTTAAGAAGATCTTTAATATACTTATGTTGGGATATGTAGGTTCCTTCTGGTTTTTGAGAAATTTGAAAACCAAGGAAAAATGTTAACTCACCCATCATACTCATTTCAAACTCAGATTTCATTAGACTAGCAAAAGAGTCAGTCAAAGATTGCTGAGTTGAACCAAATATAATGTCATCAACATAAATTTGAACAATCAAAACATTTTTCTTATCTTTCTTTATAAAAAGGGTTGGATCTGCATTTCCCTTAACATAGTTATTTTGAAGCAAAAATCCAGTAAGTCTATCATACCATGCTCGTGGGGCTTGTTTAAGGCCATACAAAGCTTTGGTAAGTCAAAAAACATGATCTGGATATTTTGTATCTTCAAAGCCAGGAGGTTGTTCAACAAAAACTTCCTCTTGAACATAACCGTTAAGAAAAGCACATTTCACATCCATTTGGAAAAGTTTGAAATTAAAGAATGCTGCAAAGGCAAGTAGAATACGGATAGATTCAAGTCTAGCTACTGGAGCATAGGTTTCTTCATAGTCTATTCCTTCTTGCTGATTATAGCCTTTAGTAACAAGTCTAGCTTTATTTCTAACAATGACTCCATTTTCATCACATTTATTTCTGAAAACCCATTTTACTCCAATAACAGAAGTTTCCTTAGGTCTCTCAACCAAGGTCCAGACTTTATTCCTTTCGAATTCATTTAGTTCATCTTGCATTGCTTTGATCCAATCATCATCTCCTAAAGCTTCATCAGTGCTTTTAGGCTCTAATTGGGAAAGAAATGCTAGATGTTCTACTTCATTTCTTAAGGAACTTCTAGTCCTTACAGGTTGATTTACATCACCAATGATACTATCACTGGGATGATTCTTAAGAAACACCTGATTTGGGTTTTGTAAAACCTGTTCATCAACATAAGGTAGAAAGTCTTCTGGGGTAAATGTTTCAAAATTATCTTCTAGAACAATTTCCTTATCAGAAGGTTCTTCTATCAACAGTTGATAATCAGTTTTTGAAAACACATCCGAAGATGTAGGTTGGGAAGTTTTAAAAACAAAAGGATCTGATTCATCAAATTTTACATGTACTGTTTCCTCAACAGTACAAGTATTTTTATTAAAAACTCTATAAGCCTTAGAGGTTGTGGAATAACCTAAGAAAATTCCTTCATCAGATTTTGGCGCGAATTTATGTAAGTTATCTTTAGTATTCAAAATGAATACTTTGCAACCAAAAACCTTGAAGTAGGAAAGTCTTGGTTTTCTACCATTCCATAACTCATAAGGAGTTTTATTAAGAAAAGGTCTAATCAAAACTCGATTTATAGTATAACAAGCAGTACTTACAGCTTCAGCCCAGAAATGTCTAGCAATAGAATATTCACTCAACATGGTTCTAGTTATCTCTTGAAGAATTCTATTTCTTCTTTCAACTACACCATTTTGTTGAGGAGTTCTAGGTGCTGAAAGTTGTGAGTAATACCTTTCTTACTACAAAAAGTTTCAAAATCTGAATTTTGAAATTCTCCTCCATAATCACTATGAATAGTTTTCAATGGAAGGTTTTTCTCATTTTTAACTTGGGCTCTAAAACTTTTGAAATAAGAAAAAGCTTCAGATTTCCTTGCTAGAAAATAGACCCATGTAAATCTAGTGTAATCATCAACAAGAACAAACACATAGTATTTGCCTCCAATGCTTCCAGTTTGTGTTGGACCAAAAAGATCCATGTGCACTAACTGTAATGCATCGGTTGTTGAGACTTCACCGATTGACTTAAAACTAGATTTATGTTGCTTGCCATATTGACAAGGATCACAAACTTTAGAAGAATCAAATCTAAGCTCCGGTAGATCCTTAACAAGTTTCTTCTTAGAGAGTTTACATAGGTTTCTAAGATTACAGTGTCCTAATCTTCTATGCCATAACCAAGAGTGATCTTCCATTGCACTTAGGCAAGGTAAATCTTGGCTTCTTAGGTCTTCTAAGTTTAAGGTGTAAACATTCTCTTGCCTATTGGCTGAGAGAATAAATTCTTCCTTGGAATTGTGAACTAAGCATTTATCATTCCTAAAATTCACAAGGTAACCTTCATCACATAACTGACTTATGCTTATGAGGTTGTGCTTAAGACCTTTAACAAAAAGAACATTTGAAATCAAAGTTTTACCTAAAAGAACAATATTACCAATACCAACAATCTCTCCCTTAGCATTGTCTCCGAAAGTTACCTTTCCTCCTTTCGTTTTGATAATCTTTTCAAAAAAGCTTTTGTTACCAGTCATATGCCGGGAACAACCACTATCCATGTACCAAATATTGTTGCTGGAACTTTCTTTATTTTCCTGAAATTAAGAACAAAGTTAGACTTTCGGAATCCAAACTTGTTTGGATCCGAGATTTCCAGACAATAAAATTTTAGGTATCCACATTTTCTTAGAAAAGTAAGCTTTATGTAAACCTAAGGATTGGGTTTTGTTTAAGGAACAATTTCTTGCCCAGTGTCCACCACATTGACATTTAGTGCAAAATGGGGCACTTTGAGGAACAAAATAATTGTTGCTGAAAACAGGTTTTTCTTGGGTATAACCAAATCCGGATTTATTTCTTAAAGGTCGTATTTGAGAATACATCTTATCAAAATTTTCCTTACCATGGGTAAAGTTTGATAAACACTTCTTTAAGGAAAAAATTTCGGACTTGAGTTTTACAACCAAATTTTTATCCTCAAAATCATTAGTTTTTGAACTAGAGTTAGGCTCGAAAACTTTATTATTAGAAATTACTTTTTCTAATTCTTTAGAAAGTTTGTTCTTCTCAGAACTTACTTCCTCAAGATTTTTTGAAATATTTTCAAAATCAGCATTTTTCTTATCAAGATCTTTAGAAAGATCTGATATCTCTTTAGTAAGAATAGAATTCCTAGAATTTGCCTTATCGAGTTTCTTGTTGAGTTTGGAATTCTCAATCTCAAGAAGTTCAGCAAACCTAGAGACTTCTTCAAAAGTAGGTAAAGTATTTTCCTCATCAGAAGATGATTCTTCATCAGAAGAGTTATAATACTTACTATCATTCGAATTTAAAGAATCATTGGTCAATGATTCATCATTTCGTACCTTAGCCATAAGACAATGATTTTCAATAGGTAATCTGGCTATAAGACCATGATTTTTCTGTCCTGAAGATTCATATTCAGAAGATTCATCTGAAGAGTCACCACCACTGGCACTCCAGGTGTCATTAGCTTTCAAAACTTTCTTAGCTTTGGCTTTGTAATACTTTTTCATGTTCTTGTCTGAATGCCTTTCCTTCCTTTCTTTCTTTCTGAGCATAGGGCAATCTGGTCTAATATGTCCAGCTCTTTTACATTCATAACAAGTAACTTCTCCATCTTTCTTATCTTTCCTATCCTTCTTCTTATACTTGGATTGAAAGTTTCTCTGTCCAGCTATCTTGTTCATCCTTCGAGCAAGATTGGCTAATTCATTTTCTGAAACTTCACTTTCACTAGATTCGGATTGGAAAATGACTTTCTTAGATTTGGATCTGGTTACTCTCTCAGGAGTCTTAGCTTTCATCTGATTAGAAGTTGTAGTAAAAGCAACTGTTCCATTTCCATTCTTCTTCTTGATGTTGTCAGCATCTCTCTTCATTCTGGTCTCATGTTGTAGAAGAGTTCCAAATAATTCATCAAGAGTAATTTGAGTAACCTTCCTGTTCTCATCTATAGATGTTCTCTTGGATTCCCACTCATTGGGCATAATGTCAATAATCTTGTCCACAAGAGCTTCATCATCTAAACCTTTCTCTCCCATAGATTGTAGACTGTTGACAATTGTCATAAATCTTTGTTGAACTTTACAGATAGGTTCTCCATAAGGAAAATTGAAGCCATGATATTCAGCTCTAAGCATAGCTCTCCTAGTCTCAATCACCTTAGAAGTCCCAAAATGTGTAACCTCTAACTTCTTCCATATACAGTTAGCTGCTTCACAAGAAGAAATTTGGCTATATATATTTCTAGTCATTGAACATAATAAAGTATTGCGTACCTTATAATTGAGTTGATATTCTTGCTTTTCCTGGTTAGTAAAGGTTCTGACTTCCTTGTCAGGAATTTTATAGTCACCAGTAAGCATCACAAAGTTATCTACTCCAGTATTGATAACAAAAGTCTTCATACGATCTCTCCAGTATTCATAATCATTACCATCAAAGATTGGTGGTCTTGTAGGATTCAGATTGTCAATAGATCCAACGTTCATTCCTGCCATACTAAAAAATAACTTGGATACAAACTTGTTAGTAGCAAAGAATAGTAATCAATAAGTTCGTAATGGGAAAAATTCGGAATGGATAATTCGGAATGACAAATTTCGGAATAAAAAAAATGAGTAAGAAAAACTTGTATGTGAGTACAAGTATTTCAGTAACCTTGGCTCTGATACCAAATGTAAGAATGGTATAGAGTAAGAGGTTTCCAACCTCTGATACCAATTGTAGGATCGAAATATAATATGAGATGCTCAATATACAAGAGGGGGGGTGAATTGTATACTTTAAAAATTCCTTTGGAACCTTTAAAGTTAGTTATGAATAACTAGAGTTTCCTTAAGAAAAGGAAAGGACTAAGTTTAACAAAGTTAAACTAAGTTGATTCACAACACCTCTAACACCGAACTAAACTTGGAAAGAGATTCCAAAAGTAGGTTCCGGAAATATGGTTCCGGAAATTGAAACTTAACAAAAGTTACAATATAAGATTCTACCTTAAAGCGTATAGAATCTAAACTAGTCAGAGTAAGTAAGGAAGTATAGGAAAGTTATACTTTCCTTAAGATACAAATTGCAGCGGAATAAAGACAAGTAGTAAAACTACTAGTAACAAGATAATAGTCTTTTAACCCAAAGAGAAGGGTATCCAACAACCTTGGATAAAGGTCCCTTGATTTATACTTTCAAGCAAGTCTGTCTTACCCACACCAGGGTAAGCCCTCGATACGAAGATCGGTGTCTCTGTCTTGCTATCCCTGCAAGCCCTCAACTTCAAGGTAGTTGGCAACCTCTGTCTTCCTCAGCAAGGAAGTCCTCGATCTTTAAGGTAGTCGGCAACCTCTGTCTTTCTCAGCAAGAAAGCCCTCTATCTTTAAGGTAGTCGGCACCTCTGTCTTCCTATCCCCGGAAGCCCTCGAATGTAATCACCAACATTCGGAGTCGCACGAAGCTTTGAGAGTTTATAAGAGACTCTCTCTCTAGAAATCACTTCAACAGCATGTATGCACAAAGTCCAAATTGTTCATCCATCCGTTGTGAGCTTTTTCAAATGAGCTCCTATTTATAGGTAAGGTCGGCTCCTCTCCAACGGTCATATTTCCCTTAAAGTTCGGAGGGACCTGTACACGTGTCACTTAGACAACGGTTAGTTTATAACAAAATGGACGAAATCGTTTTATAACAAAACAAGTGTAAGAGAAAGCACGACATCGTTTTAAACTTTAACATAAAAGTTAGGAATAGAAATTTCGGAGTGAAGGTTCGGAGTGAATAAATTCAGAGTGTATAAAACAATGATAATCAGATTCTGTTTAATAGGTGAATTCGGAATGAGAATTCGGAGTAGGAATTCGGAATAGGAATTCGTCATCAGAAATCGTAATGAGAATTCATCATTAGAATTCGTAATGAGAATTCGTCATCAGAATTCGTAATGAGAATTCATCATCAGAATTCGTAATGAGAATTCATCATCAGAATTCGTAATGAGAATTCGGAATGAGATTTCTTCATTAGAATTCGTAATGAGAATTCTTAATTGGAATTCGTAATGAGAATTCTTCATTGGAATTCGTAATGAGAATTCGGAATGGGATTTCTTCATTAGAATTCGTATCCTGAATCTGGAATAGAACTAAGTCAGAATTCATATCCGGAATTCGGAATGAAACTTCCTTATAGTTCTTGTCCAGAACCGAATCCTAAAAACAGAATGTTTTTTATCAGTTTTAATGATTCCGAGAAAGTGAATCCGAATTTCATACTTAAGAAAAATATGAATGAAAATATGATAAGGATAATTTTTCTTATAAAAGTGATTTTCCTTAAGAAAGCAATTTTCCTTATAAAAGCAATTTTCCTTAAGAAAGCATTTTTCCTTACAAAAGCGATTTTCCTTAAAGATAAGGTGTTTGTGATTTTCAAAACAAGAAGGAATGGAAAAGTCATAAGGAAAACCTTATTGACTCAACACACCCATGTTCCCAATTCCATATTATCATAAAAAGTGTATATCATATGTAATTTTAAATTTTAATATATAAATTATGATTCTTAAGAAATATATAAAAATAAAGTTTCTCTAAAAAAGTTTTTATAATTTCATAGAGTTTTAAATTTTGTAATTATTTTATAAACAAAAAGTATTTATATTTTATAAAAAAATACTGACGATGAAGATTAATTATATTACATTTTCTTATTTCAAGGGGATATTACAATTCTATTTGTAAGATTACAATTCTTAACGGTCAATTTAGTATTACAAACTATTAGGTTACTTTTCAAACAATAACAATATAATTCCAACAACCAAATTATAACATAAAAATACATATTCATTACATCATACGTAATTCACTATAATTTCTCACAATGTTCTACATTTTCCTTTTATAAACAGTCTATTGGTTGAATAATATTTTCATTAATTTCTGTAGTTTTTTTATAGGAGTGATAATTATATCAAATATGGATGATCTATAGTTTTTCATGACACTTTTTATATAATGAAATATATGTAAAAATTATTTAGGAAATGATTATAATTTATAATGTCTAGTTCATTACATTCATCCCATGTTTAGATATTCCATCCCTGGTTTTCAACTCACATTCTTATTTGAGAATAAATAAGGGTTCTTCTATTTCATTTTTTCCTTAGGTTCCCATTTCTCCCCTTTATATTTATGGCTCCATCACATCACTTTAAATGGTGAATTTTATTTTTTCATATTAAAAATTTTATATAGTTTATGATCTTCACTAGTTGGTCCAAAAAATATAGGGTTACCTCTTGTTTTACCACATCTATATTTAGTACATGTGTCAAATTGAGTATATATTCCTCAGTGAAGATATATGGAACACATCCTTAACCTAAGACGAGTGTAGTGTAAGTTTTATCTATAAATTCACTAACCCTGGTAGACTATTTTGTGTGGTTACATTATTACATTAGTTCTAGATACAGGATTCCACATACCAAATGACAAAAAGGGTTTGTAGTCTTTGTTAACTAGATATATACTTTAATTTCAAAGACATTAGAAAAAATAAAATACAACATTGAATTTTCATAGATAAATCCATTATCCCATTTTGAAGATCCCGGAATAGAAATCATAAAACAATTCATGGAATCTTGGGGAATGAAAAAATAAGAATATGGTGAGATTAAGTGCTCAGTATGTGTATGTATACAATGGAAGCTATCATAAATAATAATACACCATCAATAAAGTTAGGAAGATAACATAAATATATGCCATTTAACCAATAACATGAACATGGTGAATAATATGGAATGAATAAACTAAAACAAAATATTTCCAAATAAATAATCTAGTGAGATTTAGTCAAATATATGGATAATATTTTTAATCTAATAAACACATGTAAATCAACAGCTGGTTTCATAATAATGGAATGTATATTGTTGGACCTCTAAAATTTTCCATCAAGGATTTGTGCTAATAAAATTGAAATATAATCATGGTATTGTGTCAATAAATCTATGTATATGGGTAAGGTATCGACCAAACCCCAATAAAGAATACCTCATCAGTCCTACTAATGCATCAACAGGCTACATGGGGCCCCAAACATCACTTAATATGTCTAATTCCATCATAGTATGAAAGTGGAGAAACATGATCATTGTAAAAATTCATATTGAAAAACTATCATATTATAAGTTAACAATTTCCTAAATAAATAAATAAATGTGAACCATAAATGGTAATTTTTATAATTGTATAAGATATTATATATCCCTAGTAAACTGATGATAAACCATAAGGATTAATAACAATGTAGGTATTATTACAAAATATCCCTAGTCAAACATATCATAAACCATACGTAGAAATAATAATAATGGTATCATTACAACATATACCCAGTAAAACTAATCACAAACCGTCTAGATAAATAATAAGGATGGTATCATTATAATATATTCCCATAGGTAGTACGTAGAAAAAGGGTTGATGAAATAGATGAATAGATTGTCCATAAAGAGTTCATTAAAACATTCTTGAGGAAAATAACCTTCCCACTTTGAAAATCAATTTTCAAATCTAAATTTCAAAAATAATATTAAAGTAATTTTTAATTAAAACAATATTTTAAACCTATAAAGTATTAATTAAAAGTTTTAGTTGTCATGATGGATTAATATTCCGTACTCATTAAGTATGTCGAACATGGATTTTATTCATATTTTTAATAAAATACAAATAGTAACCCATTTAGAAAATGATATGAAGAATACTTTTAAACCATTTCTTGAAAAGTATAAAATGGTTAATTTTTTTCTAAATATCACAGGAGAATAGAAAAATCATTTTCAAAATCATTTTTAGAAAAAAATAACAAGGGAAAAAAGCGGTTTTCAACCAAATAGTGTTATAAAGTATATTTTCATTATAACTATTTTCATTGTAAATTTAAGTACCAAAAAGTGTAAAATGGTTATATTAATTGAATATTTCATGAATAAATAGAGGATAATAATATTTTCTGGGTTTAAGATTGAAATTCTTTCCCTATTCAAAAAAAACAATCCCAAATTATGATAACATTGTGAAGTAAACCATTACCACCTTGATAACTTTTGAATCTTAATATCCATGAAATAAATTATATAAAATAAAACATTAAGTTCCATTAATATAATTTGATTCATAATATAAAATATCTTAGGGGAAATATATATATACCACATAAATAAAATATTTTGTGAATATAGCATATGTCTCATTGAGTAAATGTTAGATAAGAAATCCTTAATGTGAACATAATGTTGAAGTGAGAATTAATGAATGAGTCGATTCTGTGCATAAAATTAAAATCCAAATAAAAAATACTTTAAAATATATAATAATATAATACAATTTAATTACACTCATAGTCTTATATTATTAATGAAAATTAAGATGTAATATAACCCAATAGATAAAATTTGAGTCGTAAACTTTTTTATCACATGGTAACATTCAAGTCAAATCCCCTTGAATGAAAATATTAAAATTTACAATTTAATAAAAATTAATTATTAATTATAATTTAAATTAAATATATAATTTGAATCATATAAACCATTTAACTGAAATTTTGTGCTTAATATTATAATATGCTTCAATAAAATGAAATTGAGATAGAATCTTTTACCTTAGGTACTATTTTATTTGTTCATGTCTATAAATAATTTATAAAAAAATATAATTATTATAAATATTTTCAAACACCATAATGATATATTTTATTCCATTTTTTATTAACATATATTCCATTTTGACCCATTTATTATCAATAAATTGTTAAAATCACTGTTTTGAGTGATAATTACTCCATTTTTCCTATATGTTTTTGATTTCTAATTTAAATCCTTTAACTCTGATCATGTTCATATAATGTAAAAAATGTTATACATGATATAAATACCATATATTATCATTATATAAGTATTAATAATAGTATATAAAATTTAGTTATGGGAAATTGAGTTCCATTATTCATGGACACAGTAGGTCGTACGTACACAAAACTATTGTCTCCATTATCTAAACAGATTTTGAAAATGGGAAATAAATATTAATTAACCTTTATAGAATAATTAATATTATATATGTAGTGTTTATATTAATCAAAACCATTCATATAATCATTTATGTAAAAATAATATAAAAAATATTTCGCATCGCCACTTGGAGGCGATAGTCCACACGTATGCACAAGTGGCATTATCATTTTCTAATGGATACCAAAGTATGATGTAATATTTTTTTATTATATTTAAAAATTATATTTATTCCATAAATATTACACATATTTATTTACACTGTAATTAATACCTTCTTTTTAACCTGTAAGTGAAAAATGAATCACATGACTTCGCATGACGGTGGTCAGCTGTGCACAAGATCAATTTTAGTATATCCCATATGGAATGAAAGTTATGAATGTAGAATTGATAAAATAATTACATAATAATAATAATATTGTAAATATTATATATATTTTTTAAATTAATCATTATATCCATCCTTGAGAGTTGGTGAGGGGAAACGAATCTAATCGGGTCACGTGGTGGTATTCCACCGTATAAATGATCAGTAGCTTTATTTACCAATTGATGGATTTTTAGATGGATATAGGTTATGAAATTAAAATAATAAAATATATTTATATGGTAGATACATGTTTTATAATATTAATATAGTTTTATAATACTTTAATGTCATGGATGAATATATAAAACAAATACAATTGTTCGTAATTTTACCTCTTCCTCAAAGATCCCGTTTAGATTTACATTTAATGCCTTCCTAGGAGAGCTTAATAATCAATATAAGGCCTCAAGGATGTTGGTAAGGAACTAAGGAACATATTTGGATAGTTATTTTCTGAATTTAATGGGTTTCCAAATGCTATTGGGATAGGATAGGTGTGGCCATTTATATATGGGGGAGAGGAAAAACATGTAATCTTTTAAAATAATAAGTGATACCCATGTTTTTTCACACGATAGATGGACAAAAAATGGATCATTTTCAATACTTATAAGATATAAGGTCATAATAAGACCATAAAATAATAAATTGAAAAGTTTTTGATCATTTATAACTCTTATTTTTTTAGTTTATCAATTGGTAAACATGTTTTTACCATAAAATATATAATTAATATTTTCTATATTTTCTATTAATTATGGTAAAAATGTTGAGTCAATAAGGTTTTCCTTATGACTTTTCCATTCCTTCTTGTTTTGAAAATCAAAAACACCTTATCTTTAAGAAAATCTCTTTTATAAGGAAAATTGCTTTCTTAAGGAAAATCGCTTTTATAAGGAAAATTGCTTTTTAAGGAAAATTGCTTTTATAAGGAAAATTTCTTTCTTAAGGAAAATTGCTTTCTTAAGGAAAATTGCTTTCTTAAGGAAAATTGCTTTCTTAAGGAAAATTGATTTCTTAAGGAAAATTGTTTTCTTAAGGAAAATTGCTTTCATAAGGAAAATTGCTTTCTTAATGAAAATCGATTTTATAAGAAAAATTATCCTTATCATATTTTCATCCATATTTTTTCTTAAGTATGAGATTCAGATTCATTTTCTCGGAATCGTTGAAACTTTGATATAAAGCATTCTGTTTTAGGATTCAGATTCTGGATAAGAACTATAAGGAAGTTTCATTCCGAATTCCGGATATGAACTCTGACTAAGTTCTATTCCAGATTCAGGATACGAATTCTGAAGAAGAATTCTCATTACGAATCCTGATGATGAATTCTCATTACGAATTCTAATGACGAATTATCATTACGAATTCTGATGACGAATTCTCATTACGAATCCTAATGATGAATTCTCATTACGAATTCTCATGACGAATTCTCATTACGAATTCTCATGACGAATTCTCATTACGAGTCCTAATGACGAATTCTCACTACGAATCCTGATGATGAATTCTCATTACGAATTCTAATGACGAATTCTCATTACGAATCCTGATGATGAATTCTCATTATGATTTCTGGTGACGAATTCCTATTCCGAATTCTCATTCCGAATTCCCCTATTAAACAGAATTTGAGTATCTTTGTTTTATACACTCTGAATTAATTCAGACTCCGAAAAATATCTTTGTTTGACTCCGAACTATTATATTTCTTTCACTTCTAAAATTTGTCTACTCTTTACTATTGTTCCTTACACTCCGAACCTTCACTCCGAAGTTTTCATTCCGAACTTTTATGTTAAGAATTAAAAGGATGTCGTACATTCAGTTACACTTGTTTTGTTATAAAACGATGTCGTCTGTTTTGTTATAAACTAACCGTTGTCTAAGTGACACATGTACAGGTCCCTCCGATCTTTAAGGAAAATATGACCGTTGGAGAAGGAGCCGACCTTACCTATAAATAGAAGCTCATTTGAAAGAGCTCAGGAGAGAACTGATGAAAGTGCTGAAAGGCTGATTAATTTGCTTGAAGTGATTTCTAGAGAGAGAGGCCCTTATTAACTCTCAAAAGCTTCGTGCGACTCCGAATGTTGGTGATTACATTCGAGGGCTTTCGGGGATAGGAAGACAGAGGTTGCCGACTACCTTAAAGTTCGAGGGCTTTCTTGCTGAGGAAGACAGAGGTTTCCAACTACCTTGAAGTTGAGGGCTTGCGGGGATAGCAAGACAGAGACTCCGATCTTCGTATCGAGGGCTTACCCTGGTGTGGGTAAGACAGAATTGCTTGAAAGTATAAATCAAGGGACCTTTATCCAAGGTTGTTGAATACCCTTCTCTTTGGGTTAAAAGACTTATATCTTGTTACTAGTAGTTTTACTACTTGTTTTTATTCCGCTGCATTTTGTAATATAAGGAAAGTATAACTTTCTTATACTTCCTTATTTGTACTCTGTTTCATTTAGATTCTATACGCTTTAAGGTAGAATCTCATATTGTAATCTTTTGTTAAGTTTAAATTTCCGGAACCATATTTCCGGAACCCTCATTCGGAATCTCTTTCCTAGTTTGCATTCGGTGTTAAGAGGTGTTGTGAATTTGCTTAGTTTAACTTTGTTAAACTTAGCCATTTCCTTTGCTTAAGGAAAACATAGTTATTCTTAACTAACTTTAAAGGTTCCAAAGGAATTTTTAAAGTATACAATTCACCACCCCTCTTGTATATTGAGCATCTACATCACTATTTCGATCCTACATTTGTTATCAGAGCAGGTCTCTGAAATACTTGTACTCACATACAATTTTTCTTGCTCACTTTTTCCATTGCTAACTTTTCCCATTCCGAACTCTGTTATTACGATTCTTTTCTACTAACAAGTTTGTGTGAAAAGTTATTTCTAGTATGGCAGGAATTAATGTTGGTACAATTGACAATCTAAATCCGACAAGACCACCTATATTTGATGGTAATGACTATGAATACTGGAGAGATCGTATGAAGACTTTTGTTATCAATACTGGAGTAGACGACTTTGTTATACTTACTGGTGATTATAAAATTCCTGACAAGGAAGTCAGATCTTTTACTAACCAGGAAAAGTAAGAATATCAACTAAACTATAAGGTACGCAACACTTTAATATGTTCAATGACTAGAAATATATATAGCCAAATTTCTTCTTGTGAAGCAGCTAATTGTATATGGAAGAAGTTAGAGGTTACACACTTTGGGACTTCTAAAGTGATTGAGACTAGAAGAGCTATGCTTAGAGCTGAATATCATGGCTTCAATTTTCCTTATGGAGAACCTATCTGTAAAGTTCAACAAAGATTTATGACCATTGTCAACAGTCTACAATCTATGGGTGATAAAGGTTTAGATGATGAAGCTCTTGTGGGCAAGATAATTGACATTATGCCCAATGAGTGGGAATCCAAGAGAACAGCTATATATGAGAACATGAAGGTCACTCAAATTACTCTTGATGAATTATTTGGAACTCTTCTACAACATGAAACAAGAATGAAGAGAAATGCTGACAACATCAAGAAGAAGAATGGAAATGGTACTGTTGCTTTTACTACAACTTCAAATCAGATGAAAGCTAAGACTCCTGAGAGAGTAACCAAATCCAAGTCTAAGAAAGTCATTTTCCAATCTGAATCTAGTGAGAGTGAAGTCTCAAAAAATGAATTAGCCAATCTTGCTCGTAGGATGAACAGGATAGCTGGACAGAGAAATTTTCAATCTAAGTATAAGAAAAAGGACAGAAAAGATAAGAAAGATGGAGAAGTTACTTGTTATGAATGTAAAAGAGCTGTACATATTAGACCAGATTTACCTATGCTCAAAAAGAAAGAAAGGAAGGAAAGACATTCAGACAGGAACAAAAAGAAGTATTATAAAGCTAAAGATAAGAAAGTTCTGAAGCTAATGACACCTGGAGTGCCAGTGGTGGTGACTCTTCAGATAAATCTTCTGATTATGAATCTTCAGGACAAAAGAATCTTGGTCTTATAGCCAGATTACCTATTGATAATCATTGTTTTATGGCTAAGGTACGAAATGCTGAATCATTGACCAATGTTTCTTTAAATTCTAATGATAGTAAGTATTATAACTCTTCTGATGAAGAATCATCTTCTGATGAAGAAAATACTTTACCTACTTATGAAGAAGTCTCTAGGTTTGCTGAACTTCTTGAGATTGATAATTCCAAACTCAATAAGAAACTTGATAAGGAAAACTCTAGGAATTCTATTCTTACAAAAGAGATATCAGATCTTTCTAAAGATCTTGATAAGAAAAATGCTGATTTTGAAAATATTTCAAAAAATCTTGAGGAAGTAAGTTCTGAGAAGAATAAACTTTCTAAAGAGTTAGAAAAAGTAATTTCTAAGAAAAATGTTTTTGAGCCTAGATCTAGTTCTAAAACTAATGATTTTGAGGATAAAAACTTGGTTGTAAAACTCAAGTCCGAAATTTTTTCCTTAAAGAAGTGTTTATCAAACTTTACCCATGGTAAGGAAAATTTTGATAAAATGTATACCCAAATACGACCTCTAAGAAATAAATCCGGATTTGGTTATACCCATGAAAAACCTATTTTTAGTAACAACTATTTTGTTCCTCAAAGTGCCCCATTTTGTACCAAGTGTCAATGTGGTGGTCACTGGGCAAAGAATTGTTTCCTTAAACAAAACCAAATCTCTAGGATTTCACAAAGATTACTTTTCTAAGAAAATGTGGGTTCCTAAAATTTTATTGTCTGGAAATCTCGGATCCAAACAAGTTTGGATTCCGAAAGTCTAATTTTCTTCTTGATTTCAGGATAATAAAGAATGTACCAGCAATAATACATGGTACATGGATAGTGGATGTTCCCGGCACATGACTGGTAACAAATGCTTTTTTGAAAATATTATCAAAACGAAAGGAGGAAAGGTAACTTTCGGAGATAATGCTAAGGGAGAGATTGTTGGTATTGGTAATATTGTTCTTTTGGGTAAAACCTTGATTTCAAATGTTCTTTTTGTTAAAGGTCTTAAGCACAACCTCATTAGCATAAGTCAGTTATGTGATGAAGGTTACCTTGTGAATTTTAGGAATGATAAGTGTTTAGTACACAATTCCAAGGAAGAATTTATTCTCTCAGCCAATAGGCAAGAGAATGTTTACACCTTAAACTTAGAAGACCTAAGAAGCCAAGATTTACCTTGTCTAAGTGCAATAGAAGATCATTCTTGGTTATGGCATAGAAGATTAGGACACTGTAATATGAGAAACCTATGTAAACTCTCTAAGAAGAAACTAGTTAAGGGTCTACCGGAGCTTAGATTTGATTCTTCTAAAGTTTGTGATCCTTGTCAATATGTCAAGAAACATAAATCTAGTTTTAAGTCTATCGGTGAAGTCTCAACAACTGATGCATTACAGTTAGTTCACATGGATCTTTTTGGTCCAACACAAACTGGAAGTATTGGAGGCAAATACTATGTGTTTGTTCTAGTTGATGATTACACTAGATTTACTTGGGTCTATTTTCTAGCAAAGAAATCTGAAGCTTTTTCTTATTTCAAAACTTTTAGAGCTCAAGTTAAAAATGAGAAAAACCTTCCATTGAAAACTATTCATAGTGATCATGGAGGAGAATTTCAAAATTCAGATTTTGAAACTTTTTGTAGTAAGAAAGGTATTACTTACAATTTTTCAGCACCTAGAACTCCTCAACAAAATGGTGTAGTTGAAAGAAGAAATAGAATTCTTCAAGAAATAACTAGAACCATGTTGAGTGAATATTCTATTGCTAGACATTTCTGGGCTGGAGCTGTAAGTACTGCTTGTTATACTATAAATCGAGTTTTGATTAGACCTTTTCTTAATAAAACTCTTTATGAGTTATGGAATGGTAGAAAACCAAGACTTTCCTACTTCAAGGTGTTTGGTTGCAAAGTATTCATTTTGAATACTAAAGATAACTTACATAAATTCGCACCAAAGTCTGATGAAGGAATTTTCTTAGGATATTCAACAACCTCTAAGGCTTATAGAGTTTTTAATAAAAATACTTGTACTGTTGAGGAAACAGTACATGTGAAATTTGATTAGTCTGATCCTTTTGTTTTTAAACCATCTCAACTTACATCTTCAGATGTGTTTTCAAAAACTGATTCTCAACCTTTGATAGAAGAACCTTCTGATAAGGAAATTGTTCTAGGAGATACTTCTGAAACATTTACCCCAGAAGACTTTTTACCCTATGTTGATGAACAGGTTTTACAAAACCCAAATCAGGTGTTTCTTAAGAATCATCCCAGTGATAGTATCATTGGTGATGTAAACCAACCTGTAAGGACTAGAAGTTCCTTAAGTAATGAAGTAGAACATCTAGCATTTCTTTCCCAATTAGAACCTAAAAGCACTGATGAAGCTTTAGGTGATGATGATTGGATCAAAGCAATGCAAGATGAACTAAATGAATTCGAAAGGAATAAAGTCTGGACCTTGGTTGAAAGACCTAAGGAAACTTCTGTTATTGGAGTAAAATGGGTTTTCATAAATAAATGTGATGAAAATGGAGTCATTGTTAGAAATAAAGCTAGACTTGTTGCTAAAGGCTATAATCAGCAAGAAGGAATAGACTATGAAGAAACCTATGCTCCAGTAGCTAGACTTGAATCTATCCGTATTCTACTTGCCTTTGTAGCATTCTTTAATTTCAAACTTTTCCAAATGGATGTGAAATGTGCTTTTCTTAACGGTTATGTTCAAGAGGAAGTTTTTGTTGAACAACCTCCTGGCTTTGAAGACACAAAACATCCTGATCATGTTTTTAGACTTACCAAAGCTTTGTATGGCCTTAAACAAGCCCCACGAGCATGGTATGATAGACTCACTAGATTTTTGCTTCAAAATAACTATGTTAAGGGAAATGAAGATCCAACACTTTTTATAAAGAAAGATAAGAAAAATGTTTTGATTGTTCAAATTTATGTTGATGACATTATATTTGGTTCAACTCAGCAATCTTTGACTAACTCCTTTGCTAGTCTAATGAAATCTGAGTTTGAAATGAGTATGATGGGTGAGTTAACATTTTTCCTTGGTTTTCAAATTTCTCAAAAACCAGAAAGAACATATATATCTCAACATAAGTATATTAAAGATCTTCTGAAAAAGTATGGTTATGACAATACTAAGAGTATAAGTACTCCCATTGGTACCTCAAACTCTTTAGATCTTGATGAAGCTGGGAAACCAGTAGATCAAACATCTTTTAGAGGTATGATAGGAAGTCTACTTTACTTAACAGCTAGTCGACCAGACTTAATGTTTTCAGTATGCTTATGTGCAAGATATCAATCCAATCCTAAGGAATCCCATTTAAAGGCAGTAAAAAGAATTTTTCGCTACCTTAAGGGAACCATGGATCTAGGATTATTTTATACTTCTGGAAATGATTTTGTTTTGAAAAGATTTTCTGATGCTGAATTTCGTGGATGTAGAATGGATAGAAAGAGTACATACGGAACTTGTCATTTCTTAGGAGATTCTCTAGTTTCTTGGTCCTGCAAGAAGCAACATTCTGTAGCACTTTCCACTACTGAAGCTGAATATGTAGCAGCTGGAAGTTGTTGTGCTCAAGTGTTGTGGATGCAACACACACTCACAGACTATGGCTTGAGTTTTACTAAAACTCAAATTTTGTGTGATAACACAAGTGCCATTGCCCTCAGTAAGAACCCTGCACATCACTCCCGTGCAAAACATATAGATATTAGGCATCACTTTCTTAGGGATCACACACTTAAAGGAGATATTATTCTTCAGTTTATCGGAACGCAAGATCAACTTGCTGATATTTTCACAAAATCTTTGCCTTCTGATAGACTTGAATATATTAAATAGAAGTTAGGAATGATAACCGTTAGGTAATCTTTCTTAATTAACTTTCTGTTGAAAAAGTCTCCTTACAGTAATAAACTCCTTTTCATAGGGGGAGTACATTTGATTGTTTGTTTAACAAAGTTTTTCAAAATTTGTTTTCAAACACTTTTCGGAACGAAGATTTCCAGAATGGAATTTCCGGAACAAAAATTTTTCCAGATTGAACATTCTCGTACAGAATACTTCTGAAATGGAAGTATTCGTATTGAAAATTTCCGGAATGAAAATTACGTACTGGTAGTTTCATAACCAGATTTTATACCAAATTCTTCGTAATGTATTTTTTGTACTAAGTTTTTTTCGTACTGATTTTTTTTCTACTAAGTTTGTTTTTCATACTGAGTTTTTCATAGTGAGTTTTTCGTAGTAAGTTTGTTTTCCGTAGTGATTTTTTTTGAGAACTTTGTCTTTTTGTAATAATTTTTTTTTATCTTTATATTACCCATTACGAATAACTTTCCTAAGCTAATCCAAAAGGTATGATTTCCTTACTCAAGTTTTCGTAGTCATATTTTACTTGCTGGAATTCTCTTATATCATGTTTTCGGATTATAGTTTTCTTAAATCTTTACTTTAATAAAAATCTTAAAAAGATCGGATTCAAGTTTTCAACCGTCAGATCTGATCTCAGCTTATTCCAACCGTTAGATCAACCGTGGAAGGTGAACCGTCATCTCGTTGCCTATATAAAGGGGACCCAAATAATCGTCCCACATCGATCTCAAAGCTCTCGCGTCCCGAATCTCTGCCCCGCTGTTTTAAGGCTGTTCCGAACTACAGTTGTCTCCGTTCCGAACCTTCTTAGAGAATTACAGATCCGAATGTCTGCAGAGTTAGCGACTCAAGAAATGTCTTCAACCAAGCCTATTTCTCAGTGGTTAGTTTACAGAGAAAGGTTACTCCATCCGGATTTCTTCAACAACTATGATTCCCTTATCTCAAAGAACATCAAGTTGAACGGCTGGGAAGATGTTGCGGTATCAAAAACTGGGAATCAAGATGAAGTGTACTCAGACTTACTTGTTGAGTTCTATGAATCAGTTTCCTTCTTTAAGGAAGATGATAGGGAGAAGTTTTCTTTCAAGTTGTATGGCAAGAACTACAAACTTTCTTACACCAAGGCTGCAAGCTTGGTAGGATTTTCTTATGAAGGAGAAGCAGAATTTATTTTGCACGTTTTACCGGACTCTAAGGGTAGATTCGACAAGGAAAAAACCTTAGAAACTCTCAGACTGGCTGATGAAAAGGCTCCGAAGATTGCAAGTCTATCCACAAACTTCCGGATTCTAGAGTTGTGGGTGCAAGGACTTATCGTACCGAGGAAAGGCGATAAAGACAGCCTGAAGAAGAGTGAGATCTATATCCTAGATTTCCAGATAAATCTAAGGAAGTTCAATTTCATGAGGCATATTCTTATAACCATTGAGAATCTTAAGAAAAGAAATCTCAGAGCACAGATCGTAATGTACCCAGCAATATTATCAAAATTGATAGTTCGGTGCCTTGAATCTTTCAAGGAGGCTTGTAGATCTAAGCCGAGGGTATGCAAAATTTTGTTGGTTAGTGATGACACTCTTAAAAGATTGGATGTAGCATTTGACAAGAAGTCTGGAAAGTTTATTGATCTACCTGCTCAAGAAGAAGTGGCTCCGAAAGCTGCTGATTCGGAATCCTCTAAGACAGTAAGGAAGAGAAAGCTAAAAGAAGTGCTAGTAGAAGCCGAGAATCCCAAGTCTAAGGAAGTCCACTCCGCACCTCCAAAGCCAAAGAAGAAGAAAGCCTATCCTGATGAGGTTGTTACAAAGTGGAGAGATGATAAAGAGAAAAGGAAAGAAGGGGATCTACAGTTCGGATTGGACCCTACGGAGGCTAAGGCTTTGAAGGAGAAAACTGCTGATGAGCTTGAAAAACAAGCAAAACAAAAGAAGCTCAACAAGAAGATGCCCGAGGCTGAGGTAGCTCAGGCCTTGTTAAAATTCAATGAAATAGTTTCAGCAACTATTCCAGTTCCGAGATCTTTCTCCCTGGAATCTCTACCTGAGAATCCAGGAAGGAATTTCGCTACTCCGGAAGAGGCTGTTGCTAAGAATACTAAGGAAGTTGAGCAAGTGGAACAAGTAGAAGAGGGTGCTGAAAGAAGTGGTGAAACCGGAGATGTGCTGAAACAAGTAGATGATTACAAGGAAACACCTTCGGAACACTTATCACTCCGAACTTCAGAAGATGAATCTTCGAAGCTAGTTACTCCAGCAATGGAAGAAGAGAAAAGAGAAGAAGAAGTTGCCTATCATGGAGAAGAAGAACAACTTTTACATGATATTGCTCAGATGAAAAACGTAGAGGTTGGTATTCAGGAAGTTGCTGATGAGGAAGATAATGTTGTTCAAGTTTCTGATAGTGAGAAGAGAACTCCGGAATAGGACTCAATTCTGAAAAAAGATAAGGGGAAGCAAATTCTTGATGATACTCCGAGCTCAGAAGAAAGGAAGAGAAAGGAAGCTGGTAGTTCTTCAAAGAGAAAGTTGGAGCTTATCGAGGAAGAAAACTCTCCAAGCAAGATTTCGGATTCGGAGTCATCCTCGTTGGGGCATGACTTTGTTGTTCAGTCCTTAAAGAAGTTGGTGGGAACCATTCCGACCTTCTCTAGTATTGACTCAAGATTCCAGATGCTCCAACATGCATTGAATTAGAAAACCGACTCCGTATCTATGGTTATGGATAAGTGCGTTGAGATTGAGGCTCAGTTCAAAACCTTCTTTGTTGGTTACGAAGCTCATAAAAGATCTTGCAAGAGGATGACAAGCTGGTCGAAGAAAACTGTGGAAGAAATGAGGCTATTCGATGAATTTCAAGACAATGTTAAAGATGCCTTTGAGACCGAGGACAAGAAGATAAATGAGCTGACTTCCTCCTTTGAAGAAAAGTTGACATAAGAAAAGAACTTCCGGATCCAAGAAGTCAAGGATCTGAATGGGAAACTGAATTCTGTTTCTCAGAACTGGAAATTTGAAAGGGATCATCGAATTGATTTTGAAGAAAGGATGAAGGCTCAGGAAGAAAAGATTAAATCTCAGGAAGAAAAACTGAAAGCCCAGGAAGAAAAGATTGAAGATCAATCTGCAAGAATAGTTGTCTTAGAGAAGCAAGATGAAGAAGATCATAAAGACCTGAAGAAGATCAAGACTATTCTTAAGGGGCTCATGTCGAAGGTGAAAGATCCTAAATAACCTAATCCAATCTTTTTGTTGTAATTTTTGTTGTTGTTGAGATTTCAAATTTTTAATGAAAGTTGTACTTGTTGTTTCTATTGTTGTCATTACTAATATCTCAGGTACTTTGTTAAGTTTTTTCATTCCCTCCAATTCTTTTTGAAAATCACAAAGGGGGAGAAGGAAAAGATCCTTAAGAAAAAGAAGAAATCTAATAAGAGTTTATCAAAGGGGGAGAAGAAAAAGATCTTTAAGAAAAGAAACTCTAATAAGAGTTTGTTTAAGGGGGAGATTTTTCATTAAAGAAGCCATTCTTATCCATCACTCCGGAAATATGAATACGATCCTTAGAGTTTCAAAGCCTAAGGGGGAGTTAGTCGTATTCATCAATATTCTTAAATCAAAGGGAGATAAGCCTTAATGTTTTTTTTCTTCTTAGAATTTATTTTTCGTAAGGATGTTTGTGCTTTCCAAAAAGGGGGAGATTGTTGAGTCAATAAGGTTTTCCTTATGACATTTCCATTCCTTCTTGTTTTGAAAATCACAAACACCTTATCTTTAAGAAAATCTCTTTTATAAGGAAAATTGTTTTCTTAAGGAAAATCGCTTTTATAAGGAAAATTGCTTTCTTAAGGAAAATTGCTTTTATAAGGAAAATTGCTTTCTTAAGGAAAATTGCTTTCTTAAGGAAAATTGCTTTCTTAAGGAAAATTGTTTTCATAAGGAAAATTGATTTCTTAAAGAAAATCGCTTTTATAAGAAAAATTATCCTTATCATATTTTCATCCATATTTTTTCTTAAGTATGAGATTCAGATTAATTTTCTCGGAATCGTTGAAACTTTGATATAAAGCATTCTGTTTTAGGATTCAGATTCTGGTTAAGAACTATAATGAAGTTTCATTTTGAATTCCGGATATGAACACTGACTAAGTTCTATTCCAGATTCAGGATACGAATTCTGAAGAAGAATTCTCATTACGAATCCTGATGATGAATTCTCATTACGAATTCTGATGACGAATTCTCATTACGAATTCTGATGACGAATTCTCATTACGAATCCTGATGATGAATTCTCATTACGAATTCTCATGACGAATTCTCATTACGAGTCCTAATGGCGAATTCTCACTACGAATCCTGATGATGAATTCTCATTACGAATTCTGATGACGAATTCTCATTACAAATCCTGATGATGAATTCTCATTACGATTTCTGATGACGAATTCCTATTCTGAATTCTCATTCTGAATTCCCCTATTAAACAGAATTTGAGTATCATTGTTTTATACACTCTGAATTAATTCAGACTCTGAAAAATATCTTTGTTTGACTCCGAACTATTATATTTCTTTCACTTCTAAAATTTGTCTACTCTTTACTATTGTTCCTTACACTCCGAACCTTCACTCTGAAGTTTTCATTCCGAGCTTTTATGTTAAGAATTAAAACAATGTCGTACATTCAGTTACACTTGTTTTGTTATAAAACGATGTCGTCTGTTTTGTTATAAACTAACCGTTGTATAAGTGACACGTGTACAGGTCCCTCCGATCTTTAAGGAAAATATGACCGTTGGAGAAGGAGCCGACCTTACCTATAAATAGGAGCTCATTTGAAAGAGCTTAGGAGAGAACTGATGAAAGTGCTGAAAGGATGATTAATTTGCTTGAAGTGATTTCTAGAGAGAGAGGCTCTTATTAACTATCAAAAGCTTCGTGCGACTCCGAATGTTGGTGATTACATTCGAGGTCTTCCGGGGATAGGAAGACAGAGGTTGCCGACTACCTTAAAGTTCGAGGGCTTTCTTGCTGAGGAAGACAGAGGTTGCCAACTACCTTGAAGTTGAGGGCTTGCGGGGATAGCAAGACAGAGACTCTGATCTTCGTATCGAGGGCTTACCCTGGTGTGGGTAAGACAGACTTGCTTGAAAGTATAAATCAAGGGACCTTTATCCATGGTTGTTGGATATCCTTCTCTTTGGGTTAAAAGACTTATATCTTGTTACTAGTAGTTTTACTACTTGTTTTTATTCCGCTACATTTTGTAATATAAGGAAAGTATAACTTTCTTATACTTCCTTATTTGTACTCTGTTTCATTTAGATTCTATACGCTTTAAGGTAGAATCTCATATTGTAATCTTTTGTTAAGTTTAAATTTCCGGAACCATATTTCCGGAACCCTCATTCGGAATCTCTTTCCTAGTTTTCATTCGGTGTTAAGAGGTTTTGTGAATTTGCTTAGTTTAACTTTGTTAAACTTAGCCTTTTCCTTTGCTTAAGGAAAACATAGTTATTCTTAACTTACTTTAAAGGTTCCAAATGAATTTTTAAAATATACAATTCACCCCCCTCTTGTATATTGAGCATCTACATCACTATTTCGATCCTACAAAAAATTCATTTAAAATTATTGTATAATATTAATTATGATTATTAGAAATATAGAATCTACTTTTCCAATTTCAATTCAAAGAAGTTAAAATTATAAATTTAAAATTAAACCCTCACATGTGATGAAAAAGAGGGGTTTCCAAAATTAAACAATGATACCATTAAAAATGTTTATATTATAGATCAATACGAGGCTTATTGAGATGAAATAATATGTATTAATAAATTTTTATTTATATAATATTATTTATAAATAAATATTATAATAAAATAGATCCTTACAAATTATTTAAATGAAAAGGATGTTAAAAAATTGTATTTTTCACGACTTGTATAAAAATTAATCTTTTCAAAAACATCAAAAAATAAAAATCACCCAATTATAATAATAACATGTTAATTAAAAAAATATGTTCATATTTTTGAATATATTTTTTGAATGTTTTAAAAAAATTAATTTATTTCAAAAAAAACAATATAAAGAATTTATTTATCAGTATGTCTTTTTTATCTAGATAATTTAAAAAAATTCCAAAAAAAAATTTATTCCTATTCACATGACTATGTTTAATTAATATGATATCATATACATGTTTAAAAAAATTTATTTGAAAATCATGGATCGTTGGAACTCCATGTTGCAATTAATGAAGGATATCAAACAAAATTATTTAAAAAGAAATATATATTGATTTCTGGGGTATTAATTTTTATTATAATCTTGTTTTTTCATGCCATATATGGTTTCAACCAATATTTCCATCCATTAGAATATCATGGTGTTACATTTTACCCCCTTAAATAAATTACATCCTTGAATATTAACCCTGATATCGGTAATCAAGAGTTTGAAATTTTAATATACATTTTTTAGAAACCCATATCATAAAAAGGGTTAATAAAACATCATATTAATAAAAGTGGATTTGATGTATTAAGGCCATATAGAATGATGAATTAATGGGTATCCAAGTAGGAAAACATATTGAGGGATGTAATAATATGTACAAGGAAGAAAATGTTAAATAATTATGGAGAGTGATAGACATAATTTATCAAATGACAATGAATTATGAAGAAAATTTTATCACCGTAGATCCATAAATATTGAATGAGTTAAAATACCATTTGATTAATTAGAAATAAAAGTACTAGGATAACATTTTTTCAAGATCATTTTATAGTACTAATGAATTCCATTACCATATAGTCTAATATTATAAGAAGATATACAAACATGATATATTTTTATATAATCGCCATAATTTAATCCTTTAGTTGTACATATATCATTTCCCACATCATTTATTACTATATGAAATTAATGTACAAAAGGATTTTTTTTACTAAAGGGAAACAATTTAATGTTAATGGATCATAAAAAGAATTAGAAGTCCTTTCTATTGTCTCTATTTATCTTTCAAGACAAAAATGTTTACCATGAGTAATCAAATAATAAATTAATTTCCAAAATCTCAACCATAACCCAAATGTTTATCTTTATACACTTTATAAACATTTTTCCATAAGACTCATCAAAAAAATGTCTGACCAAAGTCAATGGCAAAAAATTAAGAAGGTTAATAATTTACCAAAATTGGCTTACCATTTGACTTCCCAAAAAAATAGATATTCTGTTAATATCACACAATAAATTTCTGAATACCTTGATCAATAGAAAACCATAATGAAAATAATCATGCTTCCAAAAATTAATTATCCCATTATTCCTTAAACAAAATATCAGTCTAAAAAATACATTCCATTAATCCAAAATGTCGTGAAAATATATCATCAAACCATAAACCAATTTTAGGGTATCAAATACAATGTATTAAAAAAATATATTTATCATTATTATCTGAAAATTAGACATATAATAAGGGTTATATTACCTCAATAATGCGTTTCCAAAAAATATCAACATTTCATAGAATAGCTTTTCTTGGTTGTCAATAATATTTATTAAATACTTTTAAATCCATAATTAGGAAGTATTTATATATAATACTTATATATTTCATGATTATTATAACTAGAATATTACTAAGAAAATACATATAAATCATAGTTCTTGAATCCATATACAAATAAAAATTAATCATTCCCCCTTGACCATTTTAATAGAAAATGGTTGACCATGATCTCTTAGCATCTGCTATAGTATATTCTTTTGACATTTGAATAATTCATTTGTGTCGATCCCCAATTCCTTAAAGTTGAAAATTTTAACTTTTTTGGTTTCATTCTTACCCTTTCACTCATGTTCCAAAAGTACTTTCTCTCCACTCATGATGTAATATTTCATTCCCTTAAGGAATGTATAAATATTTCGATTCCCTAAATTAACACATGGGGGAAATCATTCAATCCCTTATTCCATTTATCAAAATTTTTCCCTATTTTCATCTTTTACTCATAGTTTTTAAAATCAATAAGAGTTCATTAATGCTTTATCTTTTTTTATTTAACATGATAGTATATCCTCATATGATGTGAATTTTTGGGATACAAGTTCCATTCGTAATATTTTTTTAAGACCATAAAAGAAGATGTCAATATTGAACTTTGGATTATATATATAGTCCAAAACATACCTTCCTAAACTTGTAATGTTAACTTCATAATTAGATGAATTTTACTCTTCCTTTTTCCTCAAACTCAATAATTTCCTCTCTATAGTCCCACATTTTTTAGGTGAAATTATTTTTTAATAAAAGTTCATTAAAAGCCATAAATTGCAGTCCATGATAAACACATCCTGAGAAAGGTATTTCATGAAGGTGAAAAGGTAATGCTCTTGAATTATCAATTTCGGCTTCACCCAGGTAAGCTTAATTCTTGTTGGGAAGGTCCTTTTGTTATTACCAATGTTTACCCATTTGGTGCAATGGAAGTCCAAGAACCTTCTTCCAAAAGGTCATTCATGGTTAATGGACATCGGTTAAAGCATCACCATGAGAAGACATACAATCCTATATCCACATCAACTTCCATTGGATCCCCAACTTATGTAGTCACTTTACCACTAGATGGAGATGGAAACCCGCCCAATCCTAACCAGGGGGCACCTATTTCCCTTTAACTCTCTCTCTATCTCTTCATATCTCTACCTCTTTCTTTTTCTTCCTCTCTCTTTCATTTTTTTACCACTTTCTTCATCACACCCTTTATTTTTCTCTTTCTTGTGTCGGTGTGTATTTTAAAAAAACATAAAAATTAAAAAAAAACAAAAAACACAATCACTTAAAAAAAAACTCAAGAGTCATGATTACTCACCTTCCAATTTTCAAATTTTGTCCAACCATTTTGGGGAGTTAACATACATGTTTTCGTCTCAAATTTTTTTTATTTTCATCATGACTTTGGATAATGAATTTTCTGTCAAAATTAACAAATTTGGAATGCTCAATTTTTGATTTGGAAAATTCTTTTCCCAAACCGTGAGGAACATCATTTGCTTTCATGCCAAGGCCACCTATGTCCATATTTTTAAAATGTGTGTTTTCACCCCCATTTGTGAGTCTTGAGTTTGTGGACCTTCGAGCTGAATTTCCTACCTTAGTGTGAATTAATATGATAGAGGCATTTTCTTAACCACATGAGAATCACAATTTCCAAATAGCCTCCCATTTCCCTTAAATTAATCCTCCTTTTGAAAGCCCATTCGGGCCTATGAAAACCTTTTCATTGATAGCCACATTACAAGCCCAATACCTTTTCCCACCCAATATCAACATGGATTTTCATTGCATAATTTTTTTTGAAATTTAAGTGTGGGGGGAATGTATTTCATTGTTTGGGTACCCTATTTTTGATTTTCAACGAGTTATCATCTTCTTGAGGGCAAGAATACATTTTAGTGTGGGGGATAGGTTGTCATTGAGTGTGTTTTGGGGAATGTAATGTACTCCCATTTATGTAATTTTGTTTATTTTATTGACAACTGTTCAAAAAAATTCAAAAATTTAGAAAAAAAATGAAAATAAGAATTGGTTGTGTCTTGGGTAGGTCAAAAATCACTATTTCTCAGCCTTTGATCATGTTATAACTATTACAATTAGTTTCGTGAGGAGATCAAACATGGGTTGGGATATGATTGTGAGATCTGTTTCAAGGTTAACTTTCGAAAAAACAAAGAAAAAAAGGAAAAGAAAAAAAACACTTGCATTATATTCTTATTGGGAGAAGTTTTGTGTTTTGGAAATATTAAATCTTCTCATTACCTTCATATTTTCTTCCTCTATTGTGTCTTTCTTCACAGAATCATTCCCTTGTAAATATGTGTTTTCATTTCCTTCCTTGTTTTATTTAAAAAAAATGTGCATTGGTTTTTCTATGTTGGTGTTTTAACCCTCTTACTCTCTCTCTTGGACATTATATTCCTACCATACCATAGCCACAGAAAAACCCATTAAAAATACCTCTTGATTCTGTTCACATTGGATAGGTATTCTATGCTGAGAGCTCTTTTCAAACTCTAAGATTTTCACTTTTGGTTGGTGAAAAAGTGAACCTCCACAAATGAATTTTATCATCTTGAGAGGTGTGAGTTTTGAGTGTCCACATTTTCAATTTTTAAATTTGAGCATGAAAAAATTAATTAGTTTTGGAACATTTTTTCTGTAACAACTTGTGGTGGAATTCAAAATGGATGAGTGAAATAGTCTAAACCTCCCCTGATTGGATAAAACAAAATTTTAATATTTGTTGGTGAGTAAAAATGATTTTGTCATGTTTTTATATTTGTTGAAAATGAGGACGTTCACAAGACTAAGTGTGGGGGAGTTGATATTGTTAATATTTTCATGTCTTATTATATACTACCTTTACTGATTTTATATGAAATGTGCATAATTTGTGTGAAATATTAAAGTTTTAATATTAAGTATAATTTTTGAGCATTTTTAGAAGTAGTCCAATTGAGTCAGTTTACTGTTTTAATAATAACTATCACTATACTGATCCAAATTTTTTGGTTCTTGTTTTTTAGGATTATACATTCAATATAAAACATTTAATTAGAAGGTACCATGAGCCAATTCTGCCATTTGAAGGGTAATATTGTCCTCACAAACAAGACCAAAGAATCTGTGATGAAACTGGACTATTCATGAATATTGATTTACTGGGCTATATACAGAAGTATAAAATCCATTATTCTCTACCATATTTTGGGGGCCAATATAAGGAGTCTTGGATAAAACGTTCAAGGCCCAAATCCAAAAACAAGGGGCCCAACATATGCTTTGAAGTCCATCCCACCATTCTTGCCGAGAAATAAAATTATTAAAGTATTCATGACATATCTCATGAAGTAAGGATCACATCATGCTGAGAGTTTTTATTGTGTAAGAGGAGATATAGGCGGCCGACTTTGTTGAAGAAATAATTCGGATTTGAAGTCATATTCTTGTTTCAAAATCCATTCACATTTTGGCCATTGAAAAAGCATGGATAGAAATGGATAGTTTACCTTTGTTTAATAAAAAAGCCATAAATTTGCCTCAACTTGTCCAACTTCCCCCAAATTTTGACAGTAGTCTGAAAACATTATTATCTACAACTTTGAAGAAGGTGATATTCGGAGATTCGGCTGTCTGAATAGACAAATTGGTGATGCCAGTGGATAAACAGATTGGGAATGCAAACCATCCTCTCCTTGGGCTATAAATACTCTCCCCTTCTCTCCTTGAGAGGGGTTGGAATTTCAGAAGAGATGAGATTATATTTGTATGAACAAAGCCTTGGAAAAGTCTTGGGAGGACCTTCCATACTCAGGTTTTCACTTGAGAGACCTTTCCTCCTCTCTTTGTTTTCACTTAATTTCGTGTTCTTCGTTTTTGTAATTTTGTAAGTCTCTTTCTTTGTAATTCTGTTTTAATGCAATTTACTTCTTCAATATCTCTTATTTTCATCCACCTTCTGTAGATTAATATTTATGTTCTTAAAATAGTTTAAATATAGTTGAATCCCCTTCCCTTCTTTTTCTTCCTCATTCAATCGAATGTTTGTTTTTAATTATCATCATTGTTCGTGTGTGTGTGTGTCGACATACCACTCTTTTCTTATCGCTTTATTTTTCTTCTCTTCTTAATTTATAATCATAATAATTATAACCATATTATTAAATACCCAAATGGATGAGTAAATCTCTCATTGGGGTGAGTTATAATTCGGGGATGTTAAGTGATTGAGTGTTTTGGTCGATGAGTATTCTTTAAATTAATATTGTCTATGTTAAACTTAATATGTCATGGATTAATGATATGATTTGTTTAACGAGTGGTTTCCTTGGATTATTGGAACCATAAATACACTACTATAAATAAGTTTTGAATGAAATTAGAACCGTAAGTTAAGTTAAGGCTTGGATTAAAGCCTTAACACTTAGGAATTCCAATCAACATCAACTTATGACATGGGTGTTAATTTCATGCAATACAAAGTAAGGCTCAAGGATATCACAAGTTTAACTACCCAATAATGAACTCACCCCAATAATTATCAATTTCTTAAATCAATCATAATCAATTATTCATTTCAATTAAGCTCTGCAATCAAACACCCTGAATCAGAATACAATCAACTCAAAACAAATGACTATTTCAAAGTATCATTGCCGAGGATTCGAGACGAGTGCTACTATACACATTAGCAGAGTACCGGAACTTTGACCGGTTGATAGGCGACAATTGGCCATGCATTTCACACCCACCCCTGGATTCCTAGAGCATAATCCCCACAACACCCACTTTAACTACAAGGTCATTGATCCTCGCCATGTCAAGGTACCTAGGAAGCCTTCATGAGGTTCAATCCCAACACTCTGATCGTTCTGATCCCCTTCATGTCAGTTCTCCCCAAAAATACCTAAACTACATGGTCGTTGATCCTTTCCAAGGAAAGTTGCATAGGAAGCCTCCATGAGGTTCAAGCCCAACACTTGGATTGTTACGACCAACTTTACATTGGATCGCACCAAACCAACCTGAAATGCGTGGTCTTTGATCCTTACCAAGGCAAGGTACATAGGAAGCCTCCATGAGGTTCATGCCCATATCCAAGTCACTCTGACCCCCTTCACGTTGGTTCACCAACACCTTGGGTAGCCTAGAGTATAAGCCCCAGACCCTTCTGAACTATGAGGTCTTTGATCATTTCAAAGGCAAGGTACGTAGAAATCCTCCCTGAGGTTTAATCCCAACAACCATTGGTCTCGACCATCTTCACATAGTTGCACCAAGCCCCCATTCCGAACTACATGGAATTTGATCTTTGCCACGACAAGGTACATATGAATCCTCCACGAGGTTCAAGCCCACCATCACTTGATCTCGACCATTTTATGTCAGTTCACCCCCTTCCTACATGACATTAAACTGTGTACATCAATCTGTGGTAAGTAGTTGTTACCCATGTCATGGTAAGCCATTGTGTCCCCCAATCAGCGGTAAGCTGTTGTATGCTAATCAATGGTAAGCCATTGCATCTCTTATTCAGCGGCAAGTTGTTGTAATCCCCATAGCTAGGACCCACGTCTTTGGTCCATCCTATTGGCGTCAGACCAACCGGGCTACTAACCACGCATAAAATTTATACACATCATTGGGTTTTTGTCTTATGTGTACACCCCAATTTAATCCCATCACCTGGCCTTTCCCTGAAGCCTATTTGTCTCAGGAAGGTCATGCCCCAACTTAGAGTTTCTACTTCCTCCGTCTCCCATCCACGCATCCATTCTCATGGGTCACCTCCTCATGCATCCCATTGCCCTATTGAACTACGTAGACTTTGATACCCTGCCACGTGGATACATAGGAAGCCTCTTTGAGACTCAATCCCAACACAACCATCACCCTCGGGGCGACTCCATCTCATTCTCAGTCCAATTCATTTAACCTCCCATAATCCATCCTGATTCTTACCCCAACTGCCACATCCCTGTGGGATCATGCCACCTCATACCACATTTCCCTTAACAACAATCAGGAAGCTAGAAACATGTGGGCCCCAACATCATTGTTCCCCCCCAGAGGTTAAACTTGTCTAATCCACTCTACTCAGTGTTCTGATCAGTCTAATCTATCTTCCATGGATGTTAAACTTGCGGAATACCCCTTGTTAAACATGGGAAGCTGAGGAAAACCTCAGAGACATGCCTATGGAATATAATTCATCGCATTCAACGTGGGATGCCTCAGGCTTCTATGCCCTCGAGAAGCCCTATTATAAGGGGAAGAAACCCAGATTCCCTAGTGTTCTAGAATCCCAACATGCCAGTGATGCCCAATGAGACTACTCCCATGAACGAAGGTTGCTGCCTTTTCCAGATCCTTTGAAATGTCCTGAAAGAAGTAGTTTAATTAACTGGTGTCCATAACGATATGGCACCAGGAAGAGTTTCACAAAAAACATCTTCAATCTATAAGGGAGACACAGACTAGGTGACGAGTTCCGAGGAGTAATCAAAGGAAGGAAGAACCAAAATCCCATTATCCCATTTTGATCAAGGGGAAAACATACTAGAATAAGGAGTGGATGTCTCTCACCTATGGAAAGCGGAAATACAGGGCAACAGACGGCGTCGTCGTCCCACCAAACGAGATAGACACGCGTGCCCTGGTGAAAGCATCGAAAACAAAAATAGTGAACCCAATGTGAAGATATTCTACTCAATATGCTGATTAGTAGCGTTCGAGGCATCAATGGACCAGTGTGTCACCATATCCAGTTATCTGGAGATGGGTCATGTCGAGCAAATAGCAGGCCTAGCGTGAAACACACCAGATGTTAGCGTAGTAAAAAGTTGGGAATCCCGTTCTATGATGTTGTTAGGATGGACCCCTCTTAACGGTCATGGAATATGGGACAATTCTAGGGAATTTTTCATCGATTCATTTTTCTTTGAGCATTGATTAGTCAATCTACCTGCTCGCAGGAATCAGGTTGCTTCACCTGGAACACAATAATCACATGCCCATCAAAGTAAGGGCAGGGGTAGTGCCAACACGGTAGTACTGCACAGCTCCTCCTCTTTCGAAAAAGCCTCTATATCCATGGCCATGGAGCACCCACAACCCATATCCCCCATCCGAGGTCATCCAAAAAAGAGTGATCAATGACCTCGTACGCCGGTACGAGGAGGAGGGAAAAATCATGACTCGGGATACAACCCAACTGCATCTAGTGGAATCTACACATCATTGTCAATAGCACCCCAGAGGTCCATAATGGGAGCTGCTACTCCCCCCGCCAACATATAACTGTTTTAGAAGCCTCTCCCTGGAATGCTTTGAAGACTCCCTGCCCTACAAGGATGAGGTAGGTGACGTCCGACCCAGCCCAGTCAAAGTCCCATTCCAATGGCTCCCAGTGAGGACACCAACCTGGCTAGGTCAGTGCCACCGCCCAGTCTTTATGGATGAGGAGAATGTAAGACACGTACCTGCAACACTGGCTCCAGTTCCACTAACCCGATGTCAGCATTGGGTGCAAGTTGAAGAGGATTCCCGCTAAGGAGTGTCAATATCAACAGCTACTATGTCCAGAGCCACCAAAAACACATATCATCCATTCCCTGTATATAATAACTAGGGGCACTTACACGCCTGACCAATTTCGATCCCCAACCACCCCACGGCTGGCTGGGTTGACCCTCTTGGTCACCGGCATAGATAGTGGTTGTCGCGGACTAGCACGCATCAATTCCACCTAGTACGGAGGTCCTCCCTATACCACTACCATGGAGAGCACGAACCATCCCTGCTTCAAGCCCCAAAAAGGAGGTCCTCCCCATCCCAAACTCAATCCAAATGAGGGTCTTTCTCGTGGTGGTGACGTTCAGCATGGAAGTCTCTCCCATGCCCACTACACCGGGTCTGGAGTCATTCCTCCTGCCCCAGACCGCCAGTGTGGGGATGTTGCACATTCAGTCTCTCTGTAACATGGGACCCCTACCCGTGTCCTCATAGAAACTGGTGAAGGTCCTCCTTGCATCAGCAACCAAAGGGGTGAAGGCCAACCTCACTTCACCAGCACCCAGAACGGAGGTCCTACCCATGTTCAGCTGGACTAGTACAAGTACACTCCTCATACTGATGTCACCAGGGGGAACAAACATGGAGGTCCTCCACATGCTTCTATTAGTTCTAGGGGAGGTATTTATCGCTCCAGTGCTACCCATGGAGGCCTTCCCAATATCCCCATTCACATCTTTCCTGGTTCCCCTTGCACCCCAGTTTTCTTAGGTGGAAACCCTCTCCATCTCAACACCGGTATGGCTGAAGGACCTCTTCGTGCCCTAAATCAACCCAGTTCTGAGGATCCATCTAGGGACAAGAAGGCGGGTCATCACCACCATAAGAAGAATTCTAGAAGTGTCCGAACATATATCAAACCATTCCACTTCTCAGACTACGAATCTGGATATGACTCGGCTCAGGAACCCTCCCCTCGTTCATCTGAGTAAAGGGTTAAGGCAGGAATGTGGTGCATTAGCCTAGTACTCATGGAATGTGAGATCCATCGGATTCCCACCTCCTTCCATAGGTATACCTGGTACGATGAATATTTGGTCACCCCGCAGGTCGCGGTCGTGCAATCACCCCTGTCATCACCAGAAGTGCTCTCTAACTCGAAAAGAGATCACATAGAGATATTTTGCGGACCAATGTAGGGCGAGCAGCATCACAGACTATCTCCAGTATCCCTAACCCAGAGCCAGGAACTGTGGTTATTTTCCCAACATATTGTGACGTAGCGTCCAGGTCGCCACACTCTTCGGAGGACAGCCTGAGATTCGGCGGCCAGTCAGCCCACTCGCCGTACTCTCCACCGGCAAGCCTGCCGTCCCAGCGGTCTGTCTCAGTACCACTACTAGATCCTCAAACAACCCCAGTTGATGAGTGGGGTAATGATGGTATGAACCTTGAATCTGAGATGAGGATCTTATGTAACATCCTCGCAATGAACTAATTCCCTGAGATGTTCTAGCCCGCGATAGCACTGAATTTTCACGTGCTAGAATCCCTCACCCTAAAGGAGGTTGAATGTTTCGGCCAAACCCTCTGGGTGACACACATTCACTTTCTTCATTAGCGAGTGGTTTATCCAAAGATCCAAGTGCATCTTAAGGACTTTGGCGAGCAATGTCGTCTAGTCGATCTGACTGTGCACCCTGTGGCCCAGCTCCCCGAGTCACCAGGCTGCCATAAGGTCCTCCAAGATCAACGTGTTTAGAGTTTTAAGATACTCCACAAGATCATCAAGGAGGCATCCCCCAAATGAAAATATGTGGTTGGGGGAAGTATGCTACCCTACTTTTCAGTTCTATCCAGTGGCAACTAGAATTTCTAGGCGATATTGAGGATATTCCCCTAGAAAGGGCCACGATCAACAAGGTCGACATAGTGGACGATGAGGATGAGTTGGAGTTTCTTGATGGGGACAGAACCCCCGACGGCGTGCCACCACTATTAGACCCATCAGGGGGTTACTCTCATGAAGAGGAACCTACTAGGTCTCCCTGTGCCCATCGAGTCATTAGTACTCAGCCAGAATTCCAGTATGGGTAAAGAGATCATCAGAGCTTCCTAGCTCTCTGACCTATCCGCCTCAGTGCAGAAGATGGAGGAGGACCCTAAGAATGCCACATTATGTCTGAAACATGCTGAGCAGAAGAACTTGGTAGATAACCTATTAGCTGAAAGCACTGTAGAGTGATGACCGGACTATGGGGATCCTAGGCCAGGGTAGTAGGGGCAGGAGAAGCTTCTCCTCGGCGAGCTGCCTCAAGGTTACCCCGACCATCCTGCTCTCGCAGACAGGGTTTGAGCTTGAACATATGGTAATTGGGTGCGATATGTCTCGCCAAACCCCCTGGAACGGAATGATAATCCAAGGGACCCAGCTCTGGCTCCCCCAGCCGCCCCAAGGGTCATGCCACGAGCCGCTCCAGGATCTATTGGGACTACTTACCATGTTGAATAACCCTCCAATGTGCTCATTATTAGGGATCAATGTCAGGATAGGGACCCCCACCTAGATGATCCAATTATATCACTCATTTCCCGCCTAGAGGCATTGGAAACATGACAGGTGGAAATCCCACCTGATGGAAAGCCATATACAGAATGGGTGGATGATATGACAGCACCGCCAGGTTTCAGGAATCCCACATTTTCCCCCTTCAACGGGACATGAGACCTGCCACAACATCTGGCCCACTTCGTCTCATGGTGTGGCCCCTTGTTAGGGGCTCCAGCGCAGTAGAAGGCCTCCAAGCTCTGATGATTTGTGCAGACATTGGAGGGGCATATGTTTGTCTTGTAAATCCATCTACCCATTGGAATGTTAACTATCTAAGAGGACCTCCAGAGATAATTTCATTACTAGTACAGCTCCACCACACGAAAGACAAGCATCGAAGACCTATTCATGTGAAAACAGAGGTTTGATTATCGTGTCGTGGACTTTGTAACTTGGTGGAAAAGACTTGCATAATCCCTTAACATGCCATTGACTCAGGAGAAATTACTGACGATGTGTGTAAGAAATTTCAAGACGGAACTGGTTCCCTCTCTGATAACCCAAAACTACCCGGGTGGATTTTGAGACTTCTCCGATAAGGCCAATTGGCTAGAAGAAGCCCTACAATAGGCTAGTTTGGCACATTCGTTGCCCTAGTAATTCTGGAAAGGAGGGCTACCAAAGCCGATCCTGCCACGGTTTCCAAAATAGAGGCCCCCATACAGTGGGAATTAATACTAGTGGATCCACCTCCCCAACCTCGTAGAGGCTCACCACCACTTGTGTAGCCTCTAGCTCAGTAACGACCTCCTCAGAATCGGCAGGTTCCCCTACATAATGCACTAACACCGCCTCTGAGGGACGATTAGGCTCCGCCTCCTCGACAGGCTCCTCTAGCTCCTCGTCAACGCCAGGCCCCAAGGGACCCCTTTCCATACATAAGAAACAAAACCTACTCATTTAATGAGAAACAGGTTCCTGGCTATTCTTAAAGTACCTTGGAATAAGATATTGTGCATTTGCCTGTGTGCAAAAGGTTAGAAAAGGCGCACCTCACTGATCGCCCCAACTACTACCCCTATCACCAGATCCCTGGGAACACTCTCAATTAGTTCTATGTGTTTAAAGACTAGCTTCAAGACCAGGTCGATAAAAACATAATCAGGTTTGACCCAGCCCTGGAACAAGTGGCATGCGTCATCGTAAGGCCTGACAACATCAATGACAACAAGGGCGTGTGGTAGCATGTTTCTAACCATGGGTCCCAGAAGTACGATGAATGGATGGCTCGCAAAATGGTCGCTCGGGCCCATGGTATCATCTGTTCACACCTAAATCATCTGAAGCCTCTAGAAGCTGTAGCTACAACTTCTGCATTATCATCTCAATCAGCCTCTTCCTAAAAGAGAAAGCATCAGCACCATAATGGATAGCAACGCGCCCCGCCAATGACATCATCGTCAAATACTCTTAGAGACTATATGACCCCATAGATGGGGATTCCTCCCAGAATTTGCCCAGTAGCAGATGAATCTTCATGTGACAGTTAAGGGTATGATTCGGTTAACACCATGGAGATGGTAAACCCCTACATAACTTTTGATAGTGGGGAGCACTTTGAGGACCTCCCTAACGTCCCCAACCGATGATAACATTGGAAGAACCACAGATAAATGGGTTGTCGAGGCACCTCAGTTGGAACCTCCAGCCAGGACATGCAAACCACTGAAACCAGACAAAAGGCCCAACGCAAAACTCAGTATGTGCAACCTCCACTTCTGGCGCCATTAGGCCCGCCTCCATTGCCGTTTGTATTGATGGATCAGGCAGAGCCACTATGACCATGCCATGACTAGTCTATACCTAATATGGGATAGTCTTAGTCATCCATACTTCATTTGGTAGCTACTCTGTGAGCATCGACTAGTGAGCAGCAGGGTATTACCATCACCAGTTAGCTTCCGGCCCAGCCGGCAAGGCCCGCCATGCCTCTTGTCACAGAGTGGTATCCTTCAAGCAAAAGTGCATGCCTGGTGCGAAATTATGATGTTCTCAAGCACCTTTCTAGCATCCTAAAGAGGAATTACATCTTTGAGGCCCTTTTTCTGTCATCAGATATGCATGAGGCCCTTATTGAGGATTTAATATGCCCCCTCTAGTTTGTGACGGAGGTAGTAACTGCAGAGGCCTTTCATGTGGAAGTGATAGAGATTGCTGAATTCCAGGACAATATCTCATTATTCGGAGAAGATGATGGTTCTTCCATATAGGGGAACATTCACCCATTGTATATCACCACCCAAGTTAATGGCATGGAGGTTCACTGTTGTCTTGTCGATGCCAGATCTGATATTAAACTTATCCCGACACCGAAACTACGAAAGATGGGGTTATCTGAAGATGACCTGACACCCTCCAACCTGAATATCTAGGGATACAATAGAATAGAGCAGACCCTGGTTAGAAATATCTATTTGAAGACTCAATTCGGTGGCCTAGTTGCTAGTACTGAGTTTAAGGTTGTCTCCCAGAACACCGTGTACAATGCATTGATGGGAAGACCATGGCTCCACCTGCACACAGTGGTTCCCTCATCATATCAACACTGCCTCAAGTACTCCCTCAATGGTCGATTGAGAGTGCTCGAAGGTGACATGTTTCCTTTTCCCTCTTGTGAAGCTTGCTACATAAATAGAGACTATTACAAGATAAAGGAGAAGTAGATTCAGGCTAGTGAGGTTGAACTCGTCGCGGATGCAACAGACCCCTGGTCAGGTTTGTATGATGCCTACGTCTTCCTGATCCATAAATTGGAGGCCACGACCCCCAACACGGGGAAATGTTTTTTGTCTCTAGTATAATGGGGAAGCATATTCCCAAGTCTAAGCGATGGAGGAAAATCACCTCGTACTCCTATACAAATCAGGCTCGGGTGATCTAGGAGCCTCCTACCCCCGTAAGGTATCGCGATGTCCGCCCCATAAAAATGATAGTATGTCATACGTGCTTGTTTCGCTGGGCTGGAATTAACTAGCTCAAGACAACACACCACTACTACTTTGACATCATCAAGAGTGGAGCATTGGGCTAAAGACAAGATGTGATTGGGTATAAAACCTTTATCACTATGGATTTGACTGTACGATAGTCTCCCAATGGAGTTACCACTACTGCTCAGGCTAGTACCAGCCTCCCATCAGATTCTGCTAACCCCGAGGAAGCTGATCCCACTGAGGATCCCTTATCCATAGGTGAAGAAGAGGATTTGGATGACACTCCCCCAACATTTGAAGAGGGTGTCTCCCCCACAGTCGATGGACTCATACAGGTGATCCTCGGTAGCCAGGAAGATCCGAGACCCACATTGATCAGTGTCTCCATGCCTCTCAGGGAGCAGCAATGGTATATAGACTTATTGATTCAACATCATGATGTTTTATCCTGGTGTTACGACAAGATTCCAAAACTAGATCCTCAGGTAGCCATCCACCACCTCAGTCTTCCGGCAAATCATTGTGGGTTCATGAAGCCTCCCAAAAAGAAGAACCCTTCTCACAGTGCCATGGTCGAGGCCGAAGCTTACAAGATCTTCAAGTTCAACTTAGTTAAGGAGGTCCAGTACTCTAAATTATTGGCCAACATCATTCCATTCAGGAAAAAGAACACATAGATCAGAGTCTGCATCGACTTCCAAGATCTCAAACATCACTGTCTGAAGGATGATTTTCCCCTTCCTGTGACATAATTGTTGATCGATGCTACAGCTGGGTTCCAAGCCCTCTCCTTCAAGGATGGTTAATCTGGATACAATCATATCTGAATGGACCCCGAGGATGGGGATTATAAAAATTTTAGCATGCCCCATGGTACTTTCTGTTCCCAGGTTATTCCCTTCGGCCCGAAGAATGCATGTGGCACCTATCACCGGGCCATGAACTGCATTTTTAAGCCAAACCTTAGGACATTGGTGCAATGTTACATGGTTGATCCAGTGGTAAAATCCCTCCAGTGCCGGGACCATCTCAAGGATCTTGAAAAAGATTCTAGCTTCCTCTGTTCTCACCACCTGAAAATGAACCCGTTGAGGTGTTCTTTCGGAGTGACCTCTAGAAATTTTCACAGAATCGTTGTCAGACATAGGGGCATCGAGATCGGCATAGAGAATATCAAGGAAATCATCCAGATGCCTCCCCCCCATAAATATTCGGGAGATTCGAGGTTTCTAAGGCCACTTAGCCTATAAATTTAGATTCATTATGAATCTATCCCGCAAGTATAAGCCCATTTCATGGATCATGATGAAGGGATCCACCTAAAAATGGGATGAAGAGTTCTAGACCGCGTTCGAGGAAATCAAGCAGTATCTGCTCTAGCCTCTGGTCCTAATGCCACCCGTCTCCAGAAAACCATTGATCGTGTACATGACTGCCCTTGAACAATATCATGGTGCACTTTTCACCTAGAAGAATAATGAGGGGACATAGAGCAGTCTTTACTACCTCAATCACATGCACCTAGATACAGAGACCAGATACTCCCCCATCGAGAAGATCTGCCTCACTCTGGTATTCACAATATATAAGTTGCAACATTACATGAAGCATCATGAGGTAAAACTAGTGTATCAGGTAGACCCACTGAAGTAAATTCTAAATCTCCTCATGTTGACAGGACGTCTAGCACAGTGGGAAATAATACTCTTGCAGTTTGACATCAGGTTTATTCCTCAGAAGGCTTTCAATAGACAAGCATTAGAAGATTTTCTTTCTACCCATCTGGATCCCACTGACCAGTCCATGGTTCTCAATTTTCCTAATGATAAAATCCTCTTAGTATATTACGCCATCCCATGTTGGCAGATGCACTTTGAGGGTGCCTCTCAAAGCCACACCGGCAGGAGGATCAATGATCCCATACTCAACAGAGTAGGCCTGGGTATTGTCTTTATTACCCTGGAACAAGACATTCTACCATAATCATTCCTACTGTCAAAAGGATGAACCAACAATGAGGCAGAGTATTAGGCTCTTAACACTGGCCTCGAGATGGGCCATAAGATTGATCTGCCCCATTTTCATGTGAATGGGGATTTAGAACTAGTCATCAAATAGATCAATGGTGACAACGTCATTAGAAAGTCGTAGTTCGTACCATTGTTGGAGTGCACTCTCGAGCTAATGGAACAATTCCCATCTTATCTAGAAGTTACCCTTGTCCCTCGATCTTAGAATGGTTGAGCTAACTCCCTTGTCGGCCTGGCTGTATCACTTGCAGAACCCAAGCAAGACGATCTGATCATCCATGTGGCTCATCGGAGAGTCATTTATACTGTCTCATCAGAAGATGATTACGGACAATAGGTAATCCATCATACTGCCGGAGGTTCCACGTCAGGACCCCCAGATCCATTGGTTGAAGTGAATCCCAATTGGAGGGCCCCCTTTGTCGAGTATCTCAAAAAATGGTTACCTCCCGGATGATCAGGCCGAGCGCGAGTGAATTTGATGTCGCACACTGCAGTTTACCCTCCAAAGTGGTCATAGTATTGAGATGATTGTCTACATGTGAGGTTTCGATGGTGTTCTCTTCCATTTCATCCAAGGAGTCGAGGTTTCTTAGGTCATGCAGAAGGTTCTTGCCGGTTCCTGTGGTGCCCAGCAGACTGGTTCGAAGCTATCCCATCAGATCCGAAGACTGGGTTACTTTTGGCCCTCCATGATTCATGACTGCATCGAGTTCGCCAAAATGTTTCATGTGTGTCATGGTCATTCCAACTTCATGCATCAGCCACCAGAGCCTCTCCACACTACCATGTACTCTTGGAACTTTTCAGTCTGGGGACTGGATGTCATGGGACCATATCCACCGATGACAGCTCACCAGTGTCAGTTCACCATAACCACTACAGAATTCTTTTCCATGTGGGCAGAGGAAATACCTCTCACAGAAGTTAGGTCTCATTCTATCATCATCTTTTTGAGCTCCAATATAATCTACCTATTTGGAGTCCCTCATGTCGTCCTCACCAATAACGACACAAAATTCCAAGCATATGAGCAGAAGAAGTTGTAGGCCAAGTACAAAAACCATTCTAACCATACCTCACGCTACCACACACAAGAAAATGGACAGATCAATGCATTCAAATGAACCCTCCCTAACATTTTGATAAAAATGGTTGGTCAGAACAGGAAGAGATGGATATTCAAGCTCCCCAATGCTGTTTGGGCTTATCAGATGATGAATCGAAATTCCAATCATGTGACGCCAAACTCCCAGGTGTACAGAACAGAGGTCATCCAGCCTATCGAGTTTGAATTTCCTTCATTACACATAGCGGTCTATGATCAGTAGGTTCCAGATAATGTAGCTGAAATCTGTCTTGTTGAATTGGAATCACTTAATGAAAATAGGCTTCGTGCCTTTCACAATTTGTAAAGGCATCAAAATAAGATGACTAGAGATTTCAAAAAGAAATTTCTTATCCTTTATTTCATGAAGGTGACTTGTTTTTGGCCCTCAGACCACTAATGATACCTGGAAAGAATCGACACAAGTTTGACCCCAAATGGGAAGGACCTTACATAATTCACAGGGTTTACCCCAATGGTGCATACTCCCTAGTGACCATGGATGGTGAGCATATAACTCCTCCCACCAATTCCTTGTTTCTCAATCAATAATTTGCCTAAGCCAGCTGGTCATACATTACCATAAACTTCCTGGTCCTGTATGACCCTAAACAGCCCAATCGTGCACGACCCTAAACTGCCCTTTCCTCCATGACCCTAAACTAATGGTTCCACAGGACCTTAAACTGCCGTGTCCTGTATGGTATTGAACTGTATAACATCCAGATGGACATTAAACTAATCCCTTATAACTATGTATGACTTGATTCCCATTCTAATGTGATATATAGGAATGGTCAAACGCCTCATCTTGAGTCCAGCGCCAAACTCTTTACTTTGATTATGTCCCCTAGGTATAGTTCTCCCGGAGGATCATTTAATGGTGTAGTGTAGTCTTCCTTGGCCCTGATCATGTCAAAATTACACCGATCCCACCATGTGCTCCCTCCTCGTTCTTCTATTCCCACACATCCTCACCACATGATGCTAACCTACACGGCCTTCAAGAACTATGTATGGTTTGATTTCCATCCTCATGGGATACGTTGGAACTCCTAGAAATTTTGTCTGTAGACCTAGCCCAGAACTCTAGAATCTACCATCGGGTAAAGACACATGGTGTGGTCCAGGCTCCTACCTCAATTCATGTCGAGCTCAACATGATTCCGGAATGCATCCCATTCCCCAAAGGCTTGTACCTCTTTCACAGTCCTACTTGACTTTGAAATGAATGGGCACACTTATACCATAGTCACACTCCTTTTCTGTAAGTCCATCATATTTCATGTCCAAAAGGTCCCCTAGATGGCATGGATTCTCGGCCCAAGGGTCCTTCTACCATTACGGGCCAAAAACCTTGAGGGTTTCAAGCAAAAAATTGATACAAGTCCTGCGTTGCGAATACAATCATTGATTGATGCTAGTTTTATGTTCCCATTCCAGGTTACACAATATGGATGCTGTTTTTAGAACATTTTCAATAGCTATTTTTTATCATTATCACCACCCGTAGGTCCCAAATATTGAGTATAATGGTTCATTTTGCCCCTTTTTCGTCAAACCGAGGTTTCATTCGGGTGATACCAGCTTTCTGACCCTTATATAATGCGGAGAGCCAAGTCATACTCTTTGATTCCCACACAGAGAATTTCTCACATGGGATTAGGATCTATGATGAGGCAACACCCACATAAGAGGTCATATGACAACAGTTGGTCGGGACACCCAGTCTCAGGTTCCCCAACTATTTCGGCCCCTTGGCTCAATTTCTCATTCTAGATTATGTGGTGTGGTAGGAACTCAAATCCTTATTCACATCGGGCTATATTTCCAGGCCACACATATCCCCAGGAGACATTCCTTCTCCATTTACGCCATCCATGAGCACTGGCCCCGCAATGGATTGCTAGCCCAATCATTTGGGTTTCTATTCTTCTGTGTCTGGGAGTACCCTCAAATGGATTGTATACTAGGCCCAATGCCCTCCTACCATCCCAGGACAACATTCTTGAGGGTTTTAGACAAAAAAGTGGTTCATGTCTTGTGTTTTAAATAGAGTCAGCAGTTGATGCTCAATTGTTTACCCCAACCTCCAATCATGCAAGGATGGATGTTGTATTGCGAATCTGGTCACCAGCTGTCCTCTATGGGCTTAGCTCTATGACATAAAACTAAGATCACGTTCATCCTCACTAGAAGACATTAAACTATAATCTATGTCCCCATGCTAGCCTTCACTCGGGATAGTATGGTGTGGTATGTGATTATATCCTCATTCACATCGGGTTACTCATCGTGTTGTACACCCCCCCTCGTTGGTGTATTCTAGAACTACGTGTAGTTTTATTCCCATTCTCATCGGATACGTAGGACTACCCCAAAAATTTCGTCTTTGGTTCCATCATCATCTTGGCCCCTTGGCCTGAATTCCCCCAGGGAGAGGAGTATATGGTGAGGTATGAGATTATGTTCTCATTCACGTCGGGTGTTGTAATAACCACGCCATGTACCTCCTTCTACAGAGAGTTCTCTATCCCCTTGTCCCATAATAATCTTCTCAAACTGGTTACCCTCTTTTTGGGACCATCGTTCCACTTTGCTGAGTCACCAATGTGCCCATGAGTACTCTGGTTCAGTTCCTAGAGTTGTTGGATTTTCCCGGACATGTTTCTACCCATTTTTCAGGCTTCATGTTCCCCTTTGTTATGGATTACATCACCTTTCACACCCAAAAGGACCCCCAGATGGCATGGATGCTCAGCCAAATGGCCCTCCTACCATCACAGGCTAATGTCCTCAAGGGTTTCAAACAACAAATTGATACAAGTCCCACATTGCTAATTTGTTCAGTGGTCAACACTCATTTATTTTTCCCACCTCATGTCACACGGTGTGGATGTTGTGTTTCAAATATGGTCAATAATTATCCTCCATCATCACTCCAACCCTATTAAACCCAAAATGTCAGTTACATGACTCACATTTTTTTCCAACTCATCATGTCCAAGTATAATTTCTAAACTCTTGGTATTATTCCTCAGTGCACATCCACATGTTAGGAGAAGAAAGTCGCGATAAGGCATATTTCGGGGCTCTACACTGGTTCCCACTTTTTATGTCTTTTACGTATTGAAAATACCTTATCATTGTTCCCTATGGAGAGTTTGACTCACATAGGTTTAGGGACTGAGTTAAGGTCCACCTCTACTTGTGATAATCCTGCTTCTCCATGGTCCTAGTTCTAAGTCCTTAAACTAAGATCTCATCATGTTGCCCATTTATGAGAACTACGTACAACTTGATTCCCATCCATATGGGATACTTAAGAATGACCATATGTAATGACCCAACTCGTTGGAAAAGGTATAGATCGTTAGTTTTTCATTCAAATATTTCTTTTAAACTTTTTTAGTGTGTGTAACGTTCTAAGGAAGGTCTGGGGAGTGTCCGGGGTTTGTTCGGAGCCCGAGAGTTTGAGAAATGGGCTTGCAGATAGAGGCGCATGGGCTACGCATGGCTTGCACATGGTTTGGGTAAACTGTGCAGCCTTTGGTCTTGAAGAAGGGAGGTGCGCACGGTTTTTGCACGTTTTGTGTAAACCGTGCGCCTAAACTGTGGGACTCTTTTTCTGGAGGCAGGGAAGCACGCATAGTTTGTGCAGGGTTTGGTAAACTATGCGCATAAACCGTGTGACCAAGATCTGGGTAAAATTTACTTTTTTGACCTTAATTATATTTATGGCTAAACCTATTCTCTCTTCCTCCTTCCAGCGGACAGAACACATGGAAGCCTCCTTTGAGATCCAAAACCCTCTCCTCTCTCTTTTCTTTGTTGTTTCTTCATCCGATATCCGAATCTCGATCCGTCAGAGGAGTTGGATCACCCTTGGTAAGGCTAACCACACCTTAGCTTCTTTCCTCGGTAAATCTTGCCTTCCTTCTTATTATTTTGATGCAGGCTCATATGCCCAATTTTTAGGGCATTGGACTGGAACTCTGATCTCTTCCAATATACTACGAATCTGAGGTCGATATCAAGCAATCCTATGCCTACAGATCTAAGGTAGGTGGTCACTTGGTTTCTATTTTGGGTTTTCGCCTTATTGAGTTTTTGTTGTCGTGTCGTGGTTTGCCTTTCTCCAACCCCGTATTTATAATGACTGCATCATATCTAAATGACCTATGTGGAATAAGAGTGATGAATCCACCCTTGTTAGGGTGTCTGTATTTGATGTGAACCGAGAGTGGTCAACCATGGCTGTTATGCCTCGATAATTGCCCCCTTTTTACCTTTGAACCTAAATGAAATGCCTTAAAAGGTCATTTGCCATGTTAGGAAAATGAGATGACTTGGTTAGAGTTTGGACTGGATGATAGAGCCTGAAACCCTTTAATGAATTGAAATTCATGTATGCCGCTCTTTGCTTATGTGACATTATAAAATGGATATTCCTTCCGTTGCTAATGTGATATGATATAAGATGGTTTTCCTTATATAATGTGATGTGAATGGTTATGCTCTGCTATGTTGACATGCTTGTGATAACCCGTGTGTTGTGCGAGACGCATTATTACCCCATTCCAGATAAGTCTCAGTGATTTAGGACGAGAGAAATTTATACCTTGTGCCCCTATAACCCTTTTGGGTGGGAGGCATTTCTACCCTACGCCAGTTATAGTGATTGAGGATGAGAGACATTTATACCTCATTCCCCTATAACCCTTTTGGGTGGGATTTATTTCTACCCCTCGCCAGTTACAGTGATTGAGGACAAGGGGCATTTACACCTCATTCCCAAATAACCTTTACAGGTGGGAGGCATTTCTAACCCACGCCGGTTACAGTTCTTGTACACGAGAGGAATTCATACCTCGGGCTAGTGATACTTGTACGTCTGTGAGAAGCATGGACGAGAGGCATGCTTACCTCGTGCCAGTGATAACCTATATCTATGTACTTATACCTCTGGTGATCGTTCAGTTTACCAGACATGAGATGATGTAGGTAGACCCGCCAGGTGTCCTTCTGGAACCTGAGCAGGAGGGTTGTTTATTTAATTTTCTTTACTTACTTGCAGTCTATTACTCACTTTTCTTGTGAACACTTATTTGGATTATACATAGACATCATTGGTGGTGGCCTACTGAGACTTTTCTCACACCCTACCTAGGACGACCTCTTGGGCACCCATGTAGAATTCACTACTGCAGGTACTAGTAGGGGAAAAGGCCCAGCTTCAGGTTGTTGATACATGTATGTTCTAGCAAGAGATCCATAACAGAGGATCAAGCATGGCTAGAGTTTCTCGTGGACTAATTTTTTTCTTTTTGTATTATTGTATAGCATGCGTGTCTTCTATTCCCATTGTACTAGCATTCCATGCATTGATTTTGTATCAGAAACTACCTATGTGGCTTTGGTATATTTATCAGGATTTCCATACTTCTGTTGTTTGGTTGTATGTTTCTCCTTTTCTCTAGTTTATCCATTGGTTGTGATTCTTCTATTTGTATGACATGTTGCTATTCCACTGTGTACTCTGACATGGGGGTACAGTCTCTCCACCGAATTACCATTACACCTCCACTGCTAGTCAACAACCCCTAGCCTATGGGGAGATGAGCCAGGGGTCATGTGGCCAACCGGGCTCAGGGCTCTGGTTGAGGGGAAGCCAGGTCCGGGACGTCACAAAGTGGTATAAGAGGATTTCTTTCTTTCTTTTGTGCTTTACTATTTCGCGACCATAGACTTGGAGAATGGGAATTCTTAGGGACTTAGCCATGAGCTGTGCTTGGACATCGCGAACCCATGTATGGGGAAAAGACCAAGTTTCCTATTTTTATGTTGTTATTGGTTCTGCTATTTACTGTTGATATTGTTTCATTGTTGGGTGCTTCACATGTTTTGTGACGTTATAGAGATTTGCAATGTTGGAATTTGGATTTCATGGTTCAACCTAATGAAATGAGGGTTATGCATTAGAGCATGCATCACGATATGCACAATATGATTAGGCCATGCATCTTGCAATGTCACGTTTAAATTTTTAGCGAGCATTGCCTATTTTTTATTTCCATTCCTTGGTTATATGTGTGCCTTTTTGCTATAACTTCATGATTGTTTTGGATTGAGTAATGATTTGGTTTTAGTGGGTGTCATTATTTGGATCATAAGGTGTATGTGCCCTTATGGATCAGAAAATTACATTCCAACTAAACCAATATTTTTCTTAAAATGAAATTTAAATGCTTGATTAGAACAAGTAAATAAGGAATGAAATCCATGTGTGTGTCATCTTTCAGTTCATGAGGAGTATGGGCCCTTATGGGATAGGAAATTCCATATCACCAGACTGAGTTAAATTGGAAAAGTTACGAGCCTTACTAAAAATTCCTATGGGTGTGGATAGGTGATCTTAGGGGTAGGAAGGCGTAGTACCTGTCCTAGCTTCTAGATTTCAGCCATTAATTTTTGTCGGTTCCATCTTTTGATACGTTCGTTTGGGATTGTAGCACTATGCCTCCGAGACATCCTCGAGTTGCGTGTGCTGAAGGCAGCGGCGATTACATTCTTGAGGTTGTGGGACCGAATCTGCCAGTTGATCTTCCTGTCGAGCCACATATGGATCCACTTTCTATTCATGAGATGGGTGCCGATGCCCAGTTCCATGGGAACTTCATGCGTATGATGCAGAGTATGGAAGGTGGAGTGCGACCTGCCCCATGTATAGTAGAGTTGACCCGCAAGTTTTAGTCGCATCCTCCTCCTATTTTTATGGGAGATGGAGGACCACTTGCCTTGGAGTCCTGGTTGGAAGCTATTCTATCCATCTTTGAGAACCTTGAAATGCCTCCAGAGTGGAGGGTCAAGCTCATAGCTTATATGCTACGTTGATCATCCATGAGGTGGGGGGATGTCATCACCCAGTCGGGCCAGTAGAGAGATATGATCTGGACTGATTTTTCAGACTTTCTTCTAAGATTATTTCTTTCCCTAGACATTGAGGGCTGATAGAGCTATGACGTTTATAAATCTGCAACAAGGGACCATGACTGTCATGGAATATTCATCCTGTTTCACTGAGTTACAGCATTTTTCTCCTACAGTAGCTGCTGATGACCTCACGTCCGCTAGGAATTTTGAGGATGGGATGTGTTGCGCCATCTGGTCATGGGATAACGTGTTCAGGATGATGATCATTTTAGAGATTTTTAATCAGGTGCTGATCACAGAGAGGAACATGAGATAAGTGGACAATGTGAGCTAGGGAAGTTTGACACCAAAGGGTTCTTGTGGATCTGCTTCTGGGAAGAAGCGGTGTTTTGAGGACCCCCACGGTGTTAGTGGTGGTCAGACCCATTTATCAGGTGGTACTCCTATCTGTCACCAATGTGGGGTGCCGGGACATATGAAGAGGTAGTGTACGTGAAACCCAATGGAGTGAAGAGGTTGTGGTTGGTTGGGTCATCTCCACCGCATCTGCAGGACTTTTTCCTCAGGGTCCAGTGAGTAGGGATATTTACCTACACCGCGATCTGGTGCTGGATCGGCAGGATCACGTTAGTCAGGCGGCTGGAATACCACCGGTCGATCAGGCCGTGGCGGCAGTCGAGGCAGAGGTAATCAAGTGAATCACTCTCAATGCCAGTAGGGCGGGTCTACTCAAGGTAGCCAGGCTGTGACTCAGGGCCATGGTGTCAGCCAATTTTATGCAGTCGATCCTACACCGCTGGATCAGTAGGCCGGACCATCTACTGTACGAGGTACGATTCTATTTGCCTCTATGTTAGTATCTACTTTGTTTGATACAGGTGCTTCCCACTCTTTTGTATCTACGGTGATTATCGGAAGTTTGGGCCTCGACGTTGAGTCATATCATTGTATTATCACGTTAGATACCCTGTTGGGTATCCGTTCAAAGGGAATTCGTCATTGTTAGAATTGTCCCTCTCGAGGTGGGCGGTTACCTTTTTGTGTGGAACCTGTATGCTCTGAATATGACTGTTTTTTATGTAATAATCAGGATGGATGGGTTAGTTCCCTATAGATCCCAGATTGACTACTATCATTGGAGGGTGACATTTACGTCAACAGAGGGTGACACATATATGCATAAGGGAGAATGGGATCTTAGTGCGACACAAGTAGGACCGGAACACTAGGGAGTAGGTGGTGTCATGACACATGTTTCCACTCTTTATCTCAATAACCAAGGGATACAATCCTCTGTTTCTCCTCCCATGGTCGAACATTTCAGTGATGCTTTTCTTTGATGATTTCTCTGGTCTACTTCCAGTGCGAGAGGTGGAGTTTACTATTGATCTTATACCAGGAGCAGCACTAGTGACCATTCCTCCTTATATGATAGCACCTAAGGAACTTCTGGATCTTAAGAGTCTGTTGGTAGACCTGGAAGCAAAAGGCTTTATACATCCTAGTACTTCTCCTTGGGGATCACCGGTTATTTTTGCCAAGAAGGAAGATGGTACCCTTCATCTTGGTGTGGATTATCGTAAGTTGAAATAGCTGACAATTAAGAATCAGTATCCTTTACCTCTAATTGACGACCTCTTCGATCAGCTCCAAAGAGTGAAGGTGTTTTCAAAGATAGATTTGAGGTCAGGCTATCACCAGGTGCATGTTAGGACTTCAGACATACCTTGCATGACGTTTAGGAGCAGGCATGGTCTCTATGAGTACCTAGTCATGCCATTTCGGATTACAAATGCACTTGCAGTGTTTATGGCTCTTATGAATCAGATTTTTCACCCTTACCTTGATTCTTTTGTGGTTGTATTTGTGGAAGATATCTTAGTCCATTGATGCTCGAGACATGACCATAAAACCCATCTTGAGATCATGTTGAATAAACTAAGAGAGCATCAACTTTATGCTAAGCTCAGTAAATGCAACTTTTGGATAGACAAGGTTCACTTCCTGGGTCACATTATTTCTGAGTCTGGATTTTCAGTTGACCCTAAAAAGGTGAGTGCTGTAATTTCTTGGGAGCATCCCAAGAACATCTTTGATATCAGGAGTTTCTTGGGGATTGCTAAATAATATAGGCAGTTCATTCAGGACTTTTCATGCCTAGAAGCAAAACTTACTACTTTGACCAAAAAGGGGGTGAAATTCGATTGGTTAGAACCTTGTGAGGTATCTTTTCAGTAACTGAAGGGAAGACTAACTTCAGCACCGATACTGATCTTGCCAGAGCCAGGAAAAGCATATACGGTCTTTTGTGACGCGTCAGGTATCAGGCTTGGAGATGTCTTGATGTAGGAAAGGCGAGTCGTTTTGTATGGATCACATCAGTTGAAGACTCATTAACGGAATTATCCTACGCATGACCTCGAGCTCGCAGTGGTTGTACATGCCTTACGCTGTGGGAGACAATATTTGTTGGGAGAGAATTTTGTGGTACTCATAGACCACAAAAGCCTCAAATATATCTTCACTCAGCGGGATCTAAATCCCATGAAACATAGGTGGGTCGAGTACCTTCAATCCATTGATTTTGAACTGGACTACACTCTTGGGAAATGATATTTAGTAGCCGATGCGCTGAGTCTAAAAACTCAGTGGAAAGTGGTTCGGGAATCTAGAGAGGAGGGGAAGCTGGTGGCCCTATTTTTAGAGATGCACATTGAGGTTCAGGAGGGTCGGGATCAAACCGTTCTCTCAGCCTTAGCGATGACGTCTACTATTTTGGAACGGGTCAGGGCTAGAATGTTATCAGATTCAGATGGCCTTGTTCTATGAGAGAGTGTTGCTGATGATGCCTATACAGATTGGACCGTGGATGAGGTTGATACTTTATTGTTCCGTGGGCGTTTATGGGTCCTGAAAGACGTCAGAGAGGAGCTGATGAGGTATTTCCACGCCTCAATATGGGAAGTTCACCCAGGAATCACAAAAAATGTATCATGATTTGCGATGATAGTACTGGTGGCCTAGAATGAAGCGGGAGATAGCAGGTTTCATTATGCATTGTTCCTCCTGTCAGCAGGTGAAGGCAGAACATCAGCATCCAGCAGGGTTTTTGCAGCCATTGTCCATTCCAGAGTGGAAATGTTATAATGTTTCTATGGACTTCGTAACTGGTTTACTCAGGTCACCTCGTGGCAATGATGCTATATGGGTTATCATCGACCGTCTGATGAAGTTCATGCATTTCTTACCTGTGCGGGAGACCTTCACGGTTGATGACTTGGGAAGACTGTATGTCAAGGAGATAGTGCACCTTCATGGAGCAACTCGATCTGTTGTCTCGGATAGAGATCCTCATTTTACATCTCAGTTTTGTTAGGGTTTATATAAGGCCTTGGGTACGTAGGTACTTTTGAGCATGGCCTATCACCCGCAGACTGACAGACAGACTGAGCGGACTATAAATGTACACGAAGATATTTTACGTACATGTGTTCTTGATTTTGGAGGTTCATGGGAGAAACACATTCCTCTTTTCATGTTCAGTTATAACAATATCTTCCAGGATGCCATTGAGATGGATCCCTATGAAGCCTTATATGGTAGGCCTTGTCACTCGCCTTAGTGTTGGCTTGAAGTGGGGGAGACAACAGTTCTAGGACCATGTATTGTGTAGGAGACTACAGAGCAGATACAGCTTATTAGGAAGCATATGCAGACAGCTCAGTCTAGACCACAGTCCTATGCTAACAAGCACATGCGACCTCTTGAGTTCGAGGTTGGGGACTGGGTTTTCATGAAGGTCTCACCCAGGTTGGGGTAGAGACGTGTATGGAAGCAGGGTAAGATCTCACCGAGTATCGTAGGACGTTTGAGGTGATGAAGTGGATCAGGCCAGTAGCTTACCAGCTTGCACATCCGCAGAGATACCAGGCCATGCACGATGTTTTTCATGTATCTCAGCTACACTGGTACTTTTCAGATCCGACTCATGTTTTTCAGACTGATGAGATTGAACTGGATATGGATGCTTCCTTCAAGAAATATCCGATGCGAATTGTTGATCAATGCGTGAAAACACTCCGTGGTAGGTCTGTTCTTCTTGTACGGGTGTTATGGCAGCATGGGCGGGTACAAGATGAGACCTGTGAGTGAGAGGCTAAGGTACGTTCTCAGTGGTCAGAGCTTTTTGTTGATGACACCTCAGTACCCTCAGAAGGCCAACTCAGGGACGAGTTTCTTTAAGGAGGGGAGATTGTAATGACCCAACTCTTTAGAAAAGGTACGAATCGTTATTTTTTCTTTCGAATATTTCCTTTAACCTTGTTTAATGTGTGTAATGTTCTAAAGAAGGTCAAAGGAGTGTATGGGGTTGTTCCGGAGCCCGGGAGTTTGAGAAATGGGCTTGTAGATAGGGTCGCATGGCTTACGCACGGCTTGCGCATGGTTTGGGTAAACTGTGTGGCCTTTGGTCTCGAAGCAGGGAGGTGTGCACGGTTTGCGCACGGTTTGGGTAAACCGTGCACCTAAACCGTGCGACCCAGACCTAGGTAAAATTTACTTTTCCCTTAATTATATTTAAGCCTAAACCTATTCTCTCTTCCTCTTTCCTGCGGACAGAACACAGGGGAGCCTCCTTTGAGATCCAAAACCCTCTCCTCTCTCATTTCCTTGTCGTTTCTTCTTCCGGTGTCCAAATCTCAATCCGTTGGAGGCGTTGGATCACCTTCGGTAAGGCTAACCACACCTAAGCTTCTTTCCTCAGTAAATCGTGCCTTCTGTCTTGTTATTTTGATGTAGGCTCATATGACCTATTTTCAAGGCATTGGACTGGAACTCAAATCTCTTCCAATAAAATACGAATCTGAGGTCGATATCAAGTGAGCCTATGCCTACAGCTCTAAGGTAGGTGGTCACGTGGTTTCCATTTTGGGTTTTTGCCTTATTGAGTTATTGTTGTTGTGCCGTGGGTTGTCTTTCGCCAAACCCTGTATTTATAATGGCTGCTTCATATCTAAAAGGCACATGTGGTATTAGAGTGATGAATCCACCCTTGTTAGGGTGTTTGGATTTGATGTGAACCAGGAGTGGTCAACCATGGGTGTTATGCCTCGAGAATTGGCCCCTTTTTTACCTTTAAACCTTAATGAAATGCCATGAAAGGGCATTTTCTATGTTAGGAAAATGAGATGACTTGGTTAAAGGTTTGCTAGGATGAGAGATCCTGACACCCATTAATGAATTGAAATGCATGTATGCCATGCTTTTCTTATGTGATATTATAAGATGAATATGCATTGCTTTGCTAATGTGATATGATATAAGATAGTTTTCCTTATATAATGTGATGTGAATGGTTATCCTCTGCTATGTTGACATGCTTTTGATAATGTGTTGGGAAGGAGGCATTCTTTCCCCATGACAGATAAATCTCAGTGATTGAGGATGAGAGTCTTTTATATCTCGTGCCCCTATAACCCTTTTGGGTGGGAGGCATTTCTACCCCACACTAGTTACAGTGATTGAGGATGAGAGTCATTATACCTCTTTCCGCTATAACCATTTTGGGTAGGAGGCATTTCTACCCCACGCCAGTTACAGTGATTAAGGATGAGAGGCATTTATACCTCATGCCCATATAACCTTTATGGGTGGGAGGCATTTCTACCCCACGTCAGTTATAGTTCTTGTGGACGGGAGGTATTCATTACTTGGGCCAATGATACTTATACGTATGTGAGAAGCATGGATGAGAGGCATGTTTACCACGAGATAGTGATAACCTATATCTATGTACTTATATCTCTGGTGATCATTCAGTTTACCAGCCATGAGCTGAAGTAGGTTGACCCGCTAGGTGTCCTTCCGAAACCTGAGCAGGAGGGTTTTTTATTTAATTTTCTTTACTTACTTGCAGTCTATTACTCACTTTTCTTGCAAAAAACTATTTGGATTACACGTAGACATCGTTGGTGGTGGCCTATTGAGACTTGTCTCACACCCTACATGGACGGCCTCTTGGGAACCCGTGTAGAATTCACTGCTGCAGGTACTAGTTGGGGTAAAGGGTCAGCATCAGGTTGTTGATACATGTATGTTCTAGCTGGAGATCTAGAGTAGATTATAAAGGATGGCTAGAGATGCACGTGGACTACTTTTTCTCTTTTTTTATTATTGTATAGCATGCTTGTATTCTATTACCATTGTACTTTCTTTCCATGCATCGATTTTTTATCAGACACTGCCTATGTGGCTTTGGTATATTTATCAGGATTTCCTTACTTCTGTTGTTTGGTTGTATGTTTCTCCTTTTCTCCTATTTATCGATTGGCTGTGCTTCATATATTAGTATCACATTCTGCTATTCCGCTGTGTACTCTGACATGGGGGTACAGTCTCCCCACGAACTTACCATTACACCCCCGCTACTAGTCGGTAGCCCCTGGCCTATGGGGAGACAAGCTAGGGGTCATGTGGCCAACCGATCTCGAGGCTTGGGTTGAGGGGTAGACAGGTCTGGGATGTCACACCATACATCTCATCTTTGGGCCCAGCTCAGTTCCTCTAATTTATCTCTTTTACTCTGCCATTTAGACCCCCACCCTTATAAGGCCACATGGTGTGGCATGTATGGTCTTATGACTTTATGCCCTTATTCACGTTGGGTTTTCAATAGCCATTCCACATACACCCCCTCCTAGGAGCTATTCCATCCTATATACTGTAATAGATGAAATTAAAAGGTATTTTTTCTTGCATGACATTGAAAGGAACCTTCATGAACAACGTGTATCTTGATTCCCATCCTCATGGGTTACATAGGAACACCTGGGCATCTCGTCATTGGCTCTAGTTTAATTGAGAGCTAGTCTCTCCAATTTTTTATGCTTTAACCTTTGCTGCCCCCCCTGGCCCAAGGATTCATTCTCAGAATCACGCGTGGTGTGGTATGGGATTATTTCTTCATTCACATCGGGTATACTTTATTGCACAGTGCACATTCCCTCTTTAAACTCATCCCTATGTTCGTGCCATAAGACTTTAAACTATACTGCCTAGCCCACATGACTTGAAACTGTTACATCTATGTTAAATGATGTTAAAGTTCATGGTTGGTCCCATCACATGACCCTAACCTGTGACAGTATCGTCCTGCCCGCACAATGAAAAAAATACACTACATTATGGTGCCCTCGCATAAGGGACATCATGTTTTGTATCAGAAAAAAACCATACCATTTGTAAATGACTTCATTTGGCTTGATTCTAGTTTTGATGCCTAGATTCTCTATTCTAGGCCCATCACTTCACAAAAAATTACTCCTCCATTCACCCTAAAGGACAAACAAGACCTATCAAATGCAGCTTCTTTTGGTGGGAGGTAAAGTCCTGCACACCCCTTTATCACTGGAATAGGTACATTACTGTTCCACCTTTTAGAACTACGTTCAGCTTAATTATCATTCTCGTGAGATACATAGGAATGCATGGGAACTTCTCCATGGGCCCAAATGACTTTCATGTTTGGTCCCTTGACCTAAAATCTTCATTAAGGAACACATGGTGATCTAGACTCCAATACCTTATCCATGTCAGGTTTCATAGTTACCTCACCATGTTTCCCCCATATTCCATTCCAATACCTGGTCCAAGATCTATGACCATAAAATAAGATCACTCTACATTCTTTCCGTAAGATGTAAAACTGCATGACATCTTCCAGAACTACATATGGCTTGATTCCCATCCTCATGGAATACGTAAGAACGCCCAAGCATCAAGCCTTTGGGTCCAGACCCTAGAATCACAAATCCGTTCCCCCCTCTGTTTCTGCCCCTTGGCCCGAGTTCTTTCGGGGAACCCTGCAAATTTATGGTGAAAAAGTCTAGGATGCCCCACAATAACATTGGGAAGCAATAGTTTCCTCACCAAAGAGGTCCTGTCTAAAAGAAAAGTTGGAATGATCCATGATCAAACCGATGAGTCCACCATGGTGGTGTAATTTAAAGAGTGTTGGATACTGTTCGAACAAACCACCACTCCACCTTCCAGGCTTTTCTTTTCCTTTATTCAGACCCTCATCCCATTTCATGTCAAAATGGACCCCCTAACAGTATGAATGCTCGACCTATGGATCACCTATAGTTCTGGGCCATTGTTCCGGAATACTAATCAATGAAATTATGAGTCAGGCTCCGTGTTTCGAACAAGGTCAACGGTCAAGCCTCATTTGTCATCCACATTTCAGTCTAACACAATATGGATACAATGTTTCCAACATGGTCAACATTTATTCTTTATTGTCACGCCACCCCTATGCTGTTCCAAATCTGGTGTATTGTGATTCACATTTTCCATTCCATTATGTTCGGATAATCTTCCAACGCCCCTGGCGTTACCCCACTCGTGCACTAGAGCATGTTGGGAAGATGATACGTCGATTTTTCTAGGGTCCACTTACCCTAATAAGGCCTTCCTCTTCTCTTCTCAGAAATTAGAATGGGTTATTCGAATATCAGATTCCCAATGATTGAATGGAGCTCCCGCGATCAACTGAAGTAATAGAACAAACATCCCTTGTTTCGCACATAGGGTATGACCCACATGATATTAATAATGGATTTCTATTTATTTTAGGACTGTTGTTGAATTCATTCACTACAACAAAAGCAGCCCTTAGCGGCGGTTTAAACCGACGCTAAATGGGTTGGCGGTGGTTTACAAAAACCGCCGCTAAACTTGGCGTCGGCAATCTTTTAGCGGCGGTTTTGTCTATTTCGCGGCGGTTTAAAAATGTGTCGTAGATGCCTCATTTCCCGGCAGTTTCTCTCCATTTAGCGGCGGTTTTATGGGTCTGCCACACTTTTTTATTCGTGGCGGTTTTAACCGCCGCAAAATTATGCCGTTTGATGCGCCTATTTTGCAGCGGTAAAAACCGCCGCTAAATATAAACGTAATATATTTAGCGGCGGTTAAAACCACCGCTAAATGCTTCCCAGCAAGGCATTTAGCAGTTGTTATAACCGCCGCTAAATTCTACCAAGTATGGCATTAGCGGCGGTTAAAACCGCTGCTAAATGCTGAACTGGAAAAAAAATAATTTTGGTTCTACTACACCACTGCCCTGAAAAATAAATCAAACTAGAATATAGAGATCACCTAGGTTTCATGGGGATCTCGACCCCCTTCTTGGTAGTGTAGGATAGCGGTATAATAAATAGAGAAACAACATAGATTAATTAAATCAACAATAAATGAAATACAAAGCATTGGATGAATAATATAAACTAAATATAAAAGGCCAATGAAAATTTACAACCATCAATTCATGTCCAGATAAAGATAAAAAACTAAAAAATAGTATACATATAGAAGGTAGCATAATACACATTAGTACATGAATAAATAAAATAACTAAAAACCCTAAGGGAAGAAATCTATGAAACATACATCCACCCTGAAAATAGGGGAAAAGATATTGTACGTTGATAAATTAGTGATCGATGGTGATAAAATCTGATGAGGGATGAAGGAGAACCATCAAATCCTAATGGAGGGAGGTGGAGAAACCCATAGAGGAGGGAGCTGTGAATGATGGAGAAGAAGGAGGAGGAAAGAAAGGGAGTTAAAACATTTAACCTATTAATGGAAAAATGGTAATTTCACCCTTAAGAATAGTTCACATGGTTTGGCTATATGAATTTCCAAACCGTACACCAACCGTGAGACTCCCACTACTTAGGAATCCTACCTCACATGGTTTCCCCACATAGTTTACCCTAACCATGTGACAAATGTGTAATGAATTGTGTGATAATAATTCCTAAGTGGCACTAACCATGTGAGCTAGGAACACAGTTTGGAAAACTGTGTGCAGCCCGTGTGGGGCACTTCTTCTCACCTACTCCACCCGCATGGTTTTCTACTACAGGTTCGCACAGTTTTAGACAAACAGTGTGCACCTATCATACCACCCAACCTTGATATTTTTGGTGCTTACCTAGGCCCATTCAACTAGATAAATTATCACATCGTCATCCCTTTAAGCATCTAACCGATGGTGCTCCCCACCATAGGTTTTAACATTAAGAGAAAATTATGAACCATAATATTCTCCACCATTGTAATTTCCTATAAAGAATATCCAAAGATTTCCAATGATAATATTGGAATTTTTCCTCTAATTGGGAAATCCTAAATACTTTTGAGGCCATAATAGGGACCTTATTATAAAGAAACAGTCAAATGCCAATCAGCCTAACTGAAACTAGTCATGCAATATTTCTCAGAAGAAATTTTTGACCCTTTCATGACACCCACATTAGCCTAGTGACATGATTTAAATGGATACTTTCACCTATATACATCTAAGAAGAAGTATAATAATTCAATCCACTTTCAGCTAACCATTCCCAAGATACTCAGCTTAGATGACTCACATATCACAACCTAAACCACAATTCCTTCCTCTATGAAATCCCGTGTTTACCACAAGCACATTCACATAAGCCCATACCTGACTTTAAATGCAATTTCTTAGTCATTCCATCACCTAACGATTTAATACATTGTTCCCCAGCATGAACAAGGGTGGAACCTAGATCCATCCCACTATAATCATTACCCTTTAAACATCACCTTTGAGTCCGACGATAAGTTTGGGATAAAATAAGATCATCAAGTTAGAGTCCAAGTAACTATCCCTAGGTAGTCCATACTCCAAGTTTACAAGTGAGATATTGGTAAAAGAACAAAACATCCACATAAGATCATTGACTGAGCCTAGAATGACATTCATCTAGTGATCAAGTCAAAGGAAACGGTTGGTGTCCAAAAGTCTGTCCAAGGCATTCCTACACAGGAACTCAGGTATCACACAAGAACTAACCATGCCACAATAAAAACCATGCATCCTGCATGAAACATTGATAAAACCTATTTATTAAAAAAGAATAACACTTGATAGCTTTATCTCGGTATATAACTGATGCTCTCTTAGTGCATCGAGGATGACGTAAAGATAGGGGACATGCTCGTTGCTAAGCAAGAGTACACTAAGAGAGTATAAATATTATCAGAAGATTGGAGACACTTCCATCACCTCTAAGACACTTCCATCACTTCTACTACCTAGAAGGACATTTTTACTATATCTGACACGATGTTCCCCAAATTAGGAGTGTCCTAGTCATGAAAAGAAGAGATAGAACAACTTCTCATAAGAGAACTAGGTTAGATTCACCTTAATCGCACATGTGACACTTATCTGATTCACACTCCCAAACTCCATAACATTTGTCATAAAAGATGAAACCAACCCGACCAGCGTGTCAGAACACCCAATCCATTTATGAATCGAGCTTACACAATGGGGCTACCCGAATGTTGCTATATAGTAGAAATGGTATTAATATGGGTTACATATATGGAAATGTTTGGTGTCAACTATGTGCCATAAATGTTACATATACAAACCAACCGTTATCATACTTTTTCAACACATCAACAATACTACTACTCATCATCTGATGCTGCATCGTCACCCTCTCCACCTTCATCTCCACCACCTGCTGCCACCTGTAAGAACATTATATTGAAAATTAAATATTGTTGCATATTTATAATAAAACTTAAAACCAATAAAAGTTTGCAAACTAAATGATTTTGATTTTTTTGTGATTTACCTGCTCACCACTACCCGATGCACTACCACCGGGGGCATATCTGCTCATATACTGACGTATTTCAAGCAACTCTTTCTACAAACAAGATATCTGATACCCCTACTGGTGAACTGTGTTTTGTAGAGAAGTCATCTCCCTCTGAGAATATTCAGTTATGAAATGACTATAAGCAGGAGTAGATGTATCCGGAATCCCTGATGGCATGCGAAAGACCTCAGATGGTACAGGTCCCAAACCCATCCCGCACACTCTACCAGGATGCTCCTTCCCAAGGACTTTACCAACCGGGTCATCCTGGGAGACTGAGTAGGATTGCCCAGGATTGGCATCCCATATTTCTTTAATTTTTACCTATAAATCAAATATCAATATATATTAACACAGTAAAAACTGATAATAAGTTATTATAATAAATAATTGACTTCATACCCCAACTTCTATGGCAGGTTCATTAACAAAACTTCCATCTATTTTTTATGAACATCCAGCCATAGTTCTGTTCGGGATGCATCATGCCCTAAACTCTGTGACTTCATTAAACAAAGATAAATCAACAATTAAATATGTTAAATAGATAATATTATCTTATAAATATTTAAACTAATTAAAAGATTACCAATGACATTAGGCTTCTTGAAAAGCTTTTTGAACCCGCAGTGTGTGGGATGACCTGCTTTTCCCGGTTTGAAGCATTCTATCTTGAGAGATCCTGCAATAAATAAAATTTAATTTAACAGTATTGTTTTAGAAGAAACATCAAATGTCTCAACACCGTTGCTCCATAACTCCTGAAATTATTCAATCAAAGGCTGCAGGTATACATCAATATCATTTCCAGGCATTTGTTTTCCAGGAATAATCATCGAAATGATAAAAGATGTTTGTTGCATACACATCCACGGAGGCAGATTATAAGGGATCAAAACAACTGGCCAAATCTATAACTCGTACTCAAAGTCCCAAATGGGTTGAATCCATCGGCAGCCAATCCCAATCGAACATTCCTAGGATCAGCTGAGAAATCTGGATGTAATGAATCAAATGTCTTCCACGATTGGGAATCTCGTGGATGTCTCATTAACCCATCATTGTTATTATCTACAGCATGCCACTTCATGTGTTCAGCGGTTTTTGATGACATGAATAATCTTTGCAATCGAGGCTTCAAAGGAAAGTAACGAAAAACTTTTGCAGGTGTGTCCCTTTTCTTCTTCTCCATGAAATTATGTTCAGTCATACTTTCAACATTACCCTTTGACTACCATCTAGAAGAAGAACATTTCTTACAATTCTGTCTACTTGAATCCTCTCCCCAGTAAAGCATACAATCATTGGGACACACATGTATTTTTGTATAATTCAGACCAAGCTTGTTTACAACTTTTTTCATCTCATAAAACGATTCTGGGATTTTTGCTTCAGGAAATGCATCACGAATCAATTCCAATAACATAGACATTGCCTTATTTGTAATTCCACAAAGACATTTGATATGGTACAACTTCAGCAGAAATGAATGATTTGAATATTTCAAACACCCACTATACAACTCTTGATTTCCATCGTCAACTAAATCATGAAACACATTTTCCTCACTGCAGTTTTCCCTTACATTTGGCTCCACAGAATCAAGAGGAGGATCCAATGATATGTTACAATCTTGATCTGCTTGTGTTACAGTCTCAAAAACATCACTTGTCACGTTGCAATTTGGAGCATCATCTTCTGGTTGTTCTGATATGTTTTGATGCTCATAGTGGTGTCTTGCAGTGCCGAATGCATCATTTATGAGGTTTTGCATTTCATTTTCCATTGGCGACAAACTTGGGACCTCATTCTGTGGATTAACATCAGTCCTCAATCTTTATGTATTTTTTGATTCTCCATGCCAAATCCAACACAAATATTGATTAGGGAATTTCTTCAGTATTAAATGTTCATAAACTTCATCCCTCTTCAACCATGTTCTAAATTTACATTTAGGACATGGACATCTTATTCTCCGTTAAACGGATCGATTAGAAATTGAAAAATCTAAAAACTCATTCAAACCCTTAACATATTGAGGTGTGTTCCTCGGTAATGTGATCCAGCTTTTATCCATGTATATCACAATGTGCCTACACAAAAATATACGGTAGTGTAAGATTACAGAAACATAATATAATAAAGATGAACCATTGATCATAAATTATGCATAATATAATAAAGATTATTCATTGATCACATTTACCACTTCAGACCAACAGAACAAGTCTGGTCTATAGGAGACAACGTCAACACCTCATTGAGGAGCAATAAGAATATCGGGCTACACACTTATCATAACACTATCGATCACACATTTATGTTGCCTCAAACAACACCCCATTGATGTGTGATCGAAACTGATCATAATGCATTTTAAACCTGAGACATTATGTGATTTTTTAGGCTTGACCTTAGATGTCCTCCAAGAGGAATGATGTTTCTCAATGGTTTCATACACAACCAACTATAAAGAGGGCCACTATGTTCACTTTATTCATCGAAGTGTCACCTCTCTAGGTTTAAGTATTACAAGTCAGACATTTATAATCATGTCTTCAACCATCGACATATAAAGAACCAGTTTTTTATTCAAGGGTTGTCCTAGACATTGAAACATTATTAATCTCATTTATAAGAATTTTATTTTAATAAAAAAAATTAATTTTTTAAAAGGGTTTGATCACTATAGTGGTGAGAATGTAAAACACATACATACATCAATTCTATTTTTTTCACTTTTTAAGAACAACCCTATAACTCTTGTCTATGATTTTTTTAATCTGAAATCATATCTTTAGTACCTATCTCAAGGCACAACACCAAATACATAATTATATACAATTTATAGTTAATTATATAATTTTATTATAAAAATTATAATTTATTTCAATTAAAACCAACAAGGAATAATTGCCTAAAAATCACCAGCCCACCTCATCACACCTATATAATAACCAACCACTTATGTATTGTTTGTGGTGAACTCCAACCTTTATCCCAAAAAAATTACCTATGAAGTTGAACCAAGTCAATCAACAAATTAACTTAACTTAATCTATTTTTAATTAAAACTATTTAAAAATTATAAAAGGTGATGTACCTCTAACCGAATGACATGTTACTGCATGAGATAATAATATTGGGACATCTCATATCAGTTTTGAGAAAAATAATTATCAGATCAGATGATTTATACAATGATCCAGTGTAAATAATCTCCAAAATCTAACCAAAAAATCCAAAAATAAATGAAGAACAATGTAAAGGTAACATCAAATGTAGTCATACGTAATGGAAATAATACTACATGTTTGACCCCAACCATGGCCATGAATGATGTTGTAGAGGAATTTATCCAAGTTTGATGCAATTAGTTTATAATCAAATGATGTCCTATTTGACATTAGCATCACCTTTTTGATGTGTTGGTTACATATACTTCTTCTTAACCATATAATTTATTCCCCTTCCCATTCTCTATCTATCTGCCTCTCCCAAAAACAATGTCTACATCATAGGAATATATGTTGGTATTTTGAAATATTTAAGTCATGTAGTTGTTGATAAGGTGGCATGTATATTTTTCATAATTGAAATAATTTTTTAGATATTTCACTATTTTGATGACCCATGTGTTTTTATTTCCCATTATGGTTTTTTGAGACTCGACGCAGTAATGACCTCCTCACGGTGGAAGACTAGGCCACCAAAACCCAATTCTTTCCACCATAGGCCATTTTTTAAAGATAAGTGACGGGAATGAATAATTGTAATAGTAGGCCTCTTCATAATGTACATGTAGGCATGCAGCCAACCATATATATGAATATGTTCATAATAATAAAAATAAGAGAAAATAAACTAAATATTTACATTATAACATGTTATTTACTTTAGAGAAAAAAAATAGTACAATATGTAATATGAAAACAAATGGAAAAAATATACACCTAATAGGGAAATATTACATATCCTGACAATAATATGAAACAAATGAATTATAGAGAGATCGACTATTGATCTATAATCACCGACCACCATGTAAGGTCAAATTAACCCAATTATCCCTTTTCCCAACATAATACACAACTAATTTGTACATTATCTATATATACATGACATGTGTGGGAATAACTCAATTAGGTTTGAGCACATATATACCCAACCTTCCGCATCCAAACCCGATATAGGAGGAATAGAATACATGTTAATATTAGACATCTGAGCCTAAAGATTGATGAAAAACTAACCCAACAATAAAGAGATATGTTCTTCAATGAAAACCAAAAAGGAGAGAAAGGTTATATCTATCTCAAATACCAGTCCAAAATAATGGTCTCGCAACTTCTCTAATGAAATATCATCAATTCCCAGTATCATGCTAATTTGTTCAGGGAATTATTGAGGAGGACCAACACCTCATCAATTTTCTATAATCTACTATATTTTAGAAAGAGTATATGTAGGCCATATTTTTCCATCTTGAGGCTCCCCTTGAGAGGTGGGTGAATCTTTTTGCTTATAATATTTCATAAAAATGAAGGATTTTTGGATTTTTAGTCTTTGAAGACCAATATATGGATATTTCCTTTACATAATTTAAAAAAAACCAGCATCAACCCCCGTGTGATTGCACGTGATATAATAACCACCCTAGTCGATGGAACTTCTTAAAAACTGAATAGAATTGAAAAAAATACTAGTAACCCAATTAGATGTCATGAAGTGCTACTAAAAATAACCCTTGATCACACTATAGGTCTTCATAAAGATGCCTCCTTCCTCAATCCTATCTTAAAATTCAACTATAGACGAACAAACAGCCACTCAAGGATAGTAGAAATATTGATATCAAATCCCACCTGATTCACAACATCCACAAAAACATGCGATCATATAAAGTTATAAAAGTTATCAGGCCATTTTTTACAAGAAATTTTTAGACATTTATGAATGAAACCAATTCAATAAAACTACAAAACATTTACTGAAATGTAAAAATATGTATATAAAAGTTTATTAATCTTTGGATGATGTAAATCCAATAGAAATTAAAGTGCAATAAAAAGTTCTAGAGAATGAAGAGGAACCACAAGCCTAAGATGTTGTCTATATTGACTCCCTTGTATTTCTCTTTCCAATGCAGTTTTTTGTGAAAGTCAGCCCCACTTAAGACTCCTCTTCCATATTGTCATCAACGACCATCATTAAATACCTTCATTTCCACAACATAAACAATGTATAATCAAAGTATAAAAATACACATAAAAGTGTTCATAAAAATGTCATATATATAAGAAAAATAAAATTGAGAATCATAATAGTATCTTGTATTATGCAAAAAAAAAACTCATTATAAGAACATAATAAAGAAAAACATGATATATAATTTATAAAAAAAGAAGTGGCAAAATTTTCATATGCTCGAAAAAAAATTAAAATAAATTACACTGCCCATGTATTAAGGGGGAGGAATATCCTCCAGTTGTTTTGGTGAAGACCTTCATTTATCAAGATTTAGAAGTGAATATTTTTTAGATAAATGGAATTTCCATTCAATTAATTTCAATCACACAAGTATGTCCAACTATATGATAAACAAACCAACCTTCCACCAAGCGTAGTAGGACCTAGATTTTCCAAGGGCGCGAGGGGTGCGGGGGGCACGGGGGTCGCCGGTGGTCGAGGGGGTCACCGGTGGTCGAGGGGGGCACCGGGGGGTGTGGGTTTCGCCGGAGAGCGCGGGGGTGAGGAGTCGCCGGCAGCACGGGGGGTGGGGAGTCGCCGGCAGCGCGGGGGGTGCAGAGTCGCGAGGGTTAGGGATCGCGAAGGGGAAGGGGGAAAGGGTCGGCGTCTGTGTAAAATAATTCGGGTTTCGCGGTGGTTTATTAAAAACCACCGTGAAACCTTCACCGAAAAAGGTTTAGCGGTGGTTTTGTGAACCGCCGCCACAAAACTGCCACTAAACCATGTTTTTTTGTAGTGATTAAACCAAACTAACATGTAAATAAATCAATCCATACATGCAGTTCACGATAAGATGTTGTAAGGAGAAATGAATTTATAAGTTAGACCAAAACAGGGACCTTAAGGATCATCATCTTGGATGGATCGTTCCAGCGCAACTACTTTTTGGATTGTGACCTCCAGGATTGATTCCCACCCATCAGATCCCTCTCTTCATTAGTGGCCACAATGCGTAGTGCACTTTCCCTATCCTGTGCTTGTGCCTGTTCAGTTTGAAGATTAGTCATTTGGTGATCCGGTGCCACGAGCATCTCTTGGGCATCCACCTGCTAGGCCATCAACTTCTCCACAAGATCAGAATAGTTTTCAATAAATAATTCCTTTTATTTCATCTTTTATTCAAGGTGTCGGGACTGTTGTTCTGCCTTTAGAAACACTTGGGCACTCCTCGACTCTTTCTACCATTGGGCATCGTCAGAGCGTCGACTACTCTCACTCAGATTCTCAGCTATGTAATCACAGACAATCAAATATAGATGATGAACATCCACCCCTCCAGTACAAAGAAAGTGCAACTAGTTTTGGGGTGATCCCACATGTCTTAGCCATTCTGCCTAGGGCTAACCGAGAAAGCGCTTGATACACTTCCACCATTTGCACCACATCATCCTGTTATCCTTGGCCGCCTCTAACTCAGAATCATTTATCTCCTCGGGATCTGCAGGCCGATAGTCAAGGAAGGCAGCCAAGAGACCAGAAACAGGGTCTTATTTAGGTTCTCCTCACAAGGGGTTTGTCTCTTCAACACCTGGGAGACCCTCCTCTATCGCCTCAGTCTCAATAGCTACCTTTCCTACATTCATCCCTACACCAACATTAGTATCGCTGATGTCCACTGCTCTTTTCTCACAGAGTATTGGGGCCGGCTCGTTTTGAGAAGTGTGGCCGGAATGGGATGACTCATTTTCTGTTGAATCAATCATGAATGACCTAGATTCAGCAGCCTGAAGAGCCTAAAAGGCTATGATTACTGCACAAACAATGAACACTCTGATCAACTGAGTTCTCCAACGATAAATACCAACATTGAAGTAATGAACATAAAGGATCCCAAAGCATCAGGCTCTGGTGTTCAAGCTATTACCGGAGCTGTCATTGTAGGGGATCCCTCAGCAGTAGTCAGATCAATAATTGGTGTCATCTCCCCACCTTGTTCTATTGGCGACTCCCCCCCAACCCCTTTGGATTGAGACTCATGTTCGACGCCAATATTCCCCTGAACAGGATAAAGAGATCTGATTGAGGGTAGAAAAACAAAATGAAAGGGGAATGGATGGACAAGGGCTGAGACGTACCTCATGTAGCTCATTTATATCAATATAAGATCCAATGATCTCGCCACTCTTCTGGAGACTCCCTTGCTGGGACACCCTCTGAGACCCTCAAACTCCAAGATCCTCTTCACCTTCACCCCCTTCTTCACCTTCTCCTTCTACATCCCCCTCTTCAATCTCACTGCCCTCTGGATCCTCATCGCCATTGCCATCCTCGGACGACATCTTCTCTGGATCATTCCCCTGGCTGAGAATTACCTTCCCCAGGAGGGATGGTTCCTCATGCCAACCTCGCTGGCATGTATACGTGTCATTGGCCATCAATTATGCGTGCTGACAAAGGAAGCTCACCTTTTCGTCAATACGAATGTGCCCGACCTCTGACAACTGGAGTCCATCTCATACTATATTTTTCCATAGGGCTTTGGTACCCATCAGCTACCATAGGGTCATCTAGTCTGACCATAGATCCAGAAAGATTGATTCATCAAAAGGTTGAAGCAGATACCTTATATGCTTCCTTGGGAGTTCCCTAGATGCTACGTGAGCCTCTATCCACCTAGGAGATGAGGACATGACCACACCATGCGATGTCCCCACTACTGAAGACCCGGCCTGTGCAGGCTGAGTTGCCCAAAATTCTTCCAACCATTCCTGCCTAATAGGACTCTGTCTGCTCTCTCACCGCCTGGATTCTACAATGGATACTTTGAGATTCCAAACCCGCATTCGCAAAAGTCCCTCAGTGTATGCTATGGCCCAATATTCGACATATTCGATTGAGAGGATAGCGTCAACACTGGTGGTGGGAATGGTAATGACGTCCCCAAATCCATGGGTGGAAAATATCAGCCACATTTTTCAAAGAACACAGGGGTGCCTTTCCTCCTGGACTCCTATGTACACTTTCATCGACATCCGCTGGAGGTATCCAAACTACCTAGAAAATCATGATTGAATGTACGGCTCACAATGGATCTTCCCATCAATCTGGTCCAAAATTACCCCACCTCTAATGCCCTGGATGTATTCCCTTTTCTCCAATTATCCATAATGGTTGCCTATCATTAGGCCAGTCAGAGTGGGGAATGGGATAAAAGTGAAAATTACATGATTGTCGATCCTGAATATTACCCCAACCACATTGAGTGTCAATGGAATGATCCCATCAATGTTCATCATGGAAGGTCGCATGCCATTACCTGGAGGACGAATGGCATTCAGAAAGGTATACCCACCGCAATGAGCTGCGACCCAGCGATAAAAGATCTGGAAGGGACCAAAAATTCTCCTCATTGAGCCCCCTCTCAAATGTGCCCCAAATTGGCATACATACGAGCCAACACAGGGAATACCAGATTGAATCTTTGATTAGAGTCCATGATTCCAGCCATCAAAAGGGTCACTAAATGAACTCCCATCCTTACAACCCTCATCGGTAGGATCCACCCACTCAGGAATGTTGCATGATATCCGGCGTACCAAATGTTCGGGTCCCGAATCTCATTTATGTTGAATCCCCATTACTGATATTTCCCCGCATTCAGGATACTCCAGTACGATCCGCTTTTGCTCCTATGTGTCATGGTCAGACACCGTCTCCCTCACACCTGAAATCATGACTTCTAGATCTCTTTATAGGAACAAGATAAAATATTTCTAGTAAGTGGTGTACTTCAAAAAAACATTGATACCCAACCTCTTCTTTTCCAGCTCCAATAGGTGCCATGTCTGTATGTGAGTTTGGGATCCGTCTCCCTAGATGTTCCTCAGCATGAGGAATTCATCGTACTGGTGCCCATCAAAAGGGATAACCCCGATGAAATGAACATCACAATGGATAATAACAACTTACCCATGATGAAGATGGACGATTTTGGTATTGGGGGACCATCAGGTAAACATCCCTGGCATGAGCTCATGGTGATGGTAGAAATGAAACTTTGACGTCCACACAACCCCAAAAAAATCAATGTGCCACAGTTCGGCCCCAAAATGGTCACACGTCTGATGTACCCAATATGCCCAGGCCCATTCATAGGTGAAATTTCCTCTAGACCGAAGATCCCAATACTACATCCATCCTTTGGTCTCGTCTGTAAGACTCTGACGGAAGGTACTTGCGTAAAGGGTCAGAGAATCCTCCGTAACCGGGTCACACCCCAAAATGGTCTTGGTCCTGGGATTCAGAATGTAAATGTCCATATGTCTGGTTTCTCTAGTAGGATGTCCATGGTAGGTGATATTATACTGAGGTATGTCATCCTCGTGGGTCGCCCATGACCGTGGTGTGTCGATTTCAAATCTTAGCATGGGTACCTCCTCCAAGATACCGAAGTCCCATAACAGCAAGTTGTCGGACACTGCGTATTCATTCTAGTTGGGATGAGCATGTTGAAGAAAGTATTATTTTTGTATATGATCCTTCGGGTGCCATGTACCTCATGGTTGGAAACCATATCATCCCATCAAGCGGTGGGACCAGCCTCTCTCTCAGTGTTATCCCGATTAAAATCCATCTTCTTTCGATGCAGTCATAGGGTGCCCGCGCAAAATATAAGGGGTTGGAACGAAAAAAATTAGTGTTGGCGTAAAAAAATAAGGATGGTGTGTAAAAGTAGGGCTCAACACCAAATAATAGAAGTCTGCATGAAAACCCTCGGTTTTACACATAAAACGACAGGTTATGTCTGGGAATTACGCGCAACCGAGACAATTTTTCGTGCCAGCCTGTGGAATTTTTTTTCTACACGAGAGCCCAGGACATGTCATGCGAGAAAAATTTGTACGGATAAGGGACCCGAGAGGGATTTTATTTGCAGAGAGGTGGGTTTTCACATGCACACGAAAAGTGGATTACGTGCCACTCATCGGTTATACATTCCCCTCATCAGATTTACGAGCCACTCTAATTTTAGCACACACGGGTCCTAGGAAGTTCTGCATCTCAGCGTTTCCCACGGAATCCGACCTTTGCATCCCCTCACTGATCCAATTCCAAGGGGGGATTTGTAGATGCCGAAAAATGATCAAGTTCTGAAGGAGGTTTTAGCGTGAAAAAGTGAAGCCATATTTGGACCCTGTGATCCGTTCTGGGGGACCTGGATGGGTCATATGAAAAAAATTCTGAGGGGCGTGAATGAAATGTCTACCTTGCGCAAAACAGTGGGATTCGCGAAGTATTCTGCATGGGCCTAGAAATTTTCTACACCTCGACCGCATGAGTGGAATTTTTCATGCAGCTTCCCCATGCAGTTGAACTTTCACACTGCCAACATCGGCACGCCAAATTTTTCACGAGCTTGTTTTCCACAAAGATTCGTGACCCCGAGCACCTATAAATAGAAGGTCACCCCTTAGACTTCCGAGATGAAGAATCTAAACCGTCTCTTCGGTGTAATATTCACCTCTTGTGCATGAAAAATATGGCTCTTAGGTACTGAATTGTTTTCACTAGGTCGCCCGGGGGTCCACCTTTACGCATGAACACTCTGGGTTAATCCTCATCCAAATCCCATCGAGTCCCATCCCCCATTTTCAATTCCTTATAATTGCATGAAATCTTTTCTTTTGCGTGAAATTCCTTCCAATTACATACCTTCCTTTTCTTACTGCTCGAGCCTTCTTCGCGCATACTCAAAGATTGCATGCCGCCCTAGCCTTTATTACACACACCGTCCATTTGCGTGCCGCTCGACCATTTTCGCGCACACAGCTCCACTGTGTGCCGACTCGGCCTTTTTTGCACAAGAATCTCAATTGCATGCCAGCCCCGCTGTTTTTCGCACAACAGTTCCTTTTGCGTGAAAGCCTTCCTCCTTGGGCGCCCATGATGTCTCTCTTCCAAGCATCATTTTCGGGCGTCTCCCATGCCCAAAACACCTTCTCCATACACTCTTTTCTCGTATGACCCTCTAGGATTGTATGAAGAAACTTCAATGTCCCTTGGATGATACTAACCGTCGCATTGCTTTGCCTCATGCTTCTTCCCATAGGAACACTAACTACTATTTCTTTTTCACATAGCCATGCTAACATGGGCCCCTCAATAGTTCACTCTATAACACCCCCCCAAATACAAAATTGTCGGTGCGTTCCCATCACCATGGGGCAGAGGGTACCAGTTATGTATGTCCTAGGGGTGTGGAGTGAACCCGCTTCATCCGAGCTGCAGGATGTTAAACTACCATGCATCATCGTCCTTAGCACAAGATGTTAAACTATGACCCCCATACATCCTTTGTTGGGAAAAGGAAAACACCCTTCTGTAATCCCCATAATTTTTCATGTTAGAGGCAGCATCCCTACCCCTCTTTTCTTCGGTGCCAAATCCCTCTCCCGCTGGGCTTTGTCACCACGAGGGCTCCATCTTGGAGTATGTCCCAACCTTTTCGGGATGTTAACCATGCATAGGCCCCTGTTTCCTCTTTGGGACACTACCCATGTGTAAGCCCCATTTCAAATCCCATGGATGTACCTTTCACGATGTGATCATTAGGTCCCTACCGCCTCTTGTTTCTCACACTGAGCATGACTCATGTGGGCTTAGAGTAAGCATCGACCATGACACCCACCCAAGGTAGCCTAGTGCATATGTCCCACAACACCCACCGGAACTACGTGGTTTTGGATCCTTGCCAAGGCAAGGTACGTAGGAAGTCTCCCTGAGGATCAAGCCCAACACTCGCATTGTTCCGAAACCTTCATGTCGGTTTTCCCCAAACCAACCCGAACTACGTGGTCTTTGATCCTTTCCATGGAAAGGTACATAGGAAGCCTCCCTGAGGTTCAAGCCCAACACCTTGATCATTCAGAACCCCTTCACGTCAGTTCTCCCCAAACCAACCTGAACTACGTGTCTTTGATCCTTTCCAAGGAATGGTATGTAGGAAGCCTCCCTGAGGTTCAATCCCGCCACACGGTCACTCCGAACCCCTTCACATCGATTCACCAACATCTTGGGAAGAAAAGAGTTTAATCCCCACAACCACCTAAACTATGAAGTCTTTGATCCTTGCCTTGGAAAGGTACGTAATTATCCTCCCTGAAGTTCAGTCCCACCAACCATTCATCCCGACCATCTTCATGTCGGTGCACCAAGCCCCCATTCCAAACTTCGTGGAATTTGATCCTTGCCAAGGCAAGGTATGTAGGAAGCCTCCATGATTTCACGCCCACCATCCCTTGATCTTGACCATTTTTTTCCAGTTCACCCCTGTCATAAACGATATTAAACTATATACCTCAATGAGAGATAATCTGTTGTGCCCCATGCCACGGTAATCCATTGTGTCCCTCAATCAGTGATAATTCGTTGTATCCAGATCAGCAGTAAGCTGTTGCATCTCTTATTCAACAGCAAGCTATTGTAATCCCCTTAGTTGGGACCCACATCTTTGGTCTGTCATAGTGGCGTCAGACCAACCTGAGCTTCTAACCGCGCATAAACCCCATACACTTCATTGGGTTGTTATCCTATGTGTACACCACAATTCGAGCCCATCACCTAACCCTTCCCTCGAGCCTATGTGTCTCGGGAAGGTCATACCCCAACCCAAAGGTTCCACTTACTTCGGGTCCCATCCAGGAATCCATTCTCATGGGTCGCCTCCCCAGTCATCTCATAACCCACCTAAACTACACATTCTTTGATTCCATACCACGTGGATACATTGGAAGCCTCTTTGAGGCTCTATCCAAAAACCACCATCATCCTTGGGGAGACTCTATCTCACTCTCAATCCACTTCATTGAACCTCCCACCATCCATCCTGATTCATACCTGGGCCGCCACATCCCGGTGGGATCATGCCATCTCATACCCCATTTCATGTAAAAACAATCGGGAAGCTAGCCACATGTTGTCCCCAACATCAGTGTTCCCTCTAGAGGATACACTCATCTGATCCACTCTAGTCAGTGTTCTGATCAGTTTGATCTATCTTCGCTGGATGTTAAACATGCGGCATACCATGTGTTAACCATGGGAAGATGAGGAAAACCTCAGAGACATGCCTTTGGCATATAATTCCACGCATTCGATGCGGGATGCCTTAGGCTTCCATGCCCTAGAGAAGCCCTATAATAAGGGAAAGAAACCCAGACGCGCCAGTGTTCTAGAGTCCTAACATGCCAGTGATGCCCAACGTGGCTACTCCCCTGACCGAAGGTTGCTGACCAAACTAGACCCTTTGGAATTTCCTGATAGAAGCATTGTAATTAATTAGTTTCCATAAAGATATGGCACCCGGAAGAGTTTCACGAACAACATCTTAAATCTATAAGGGAGACCTTCACTAGGTGACGAGTTCGGAGGAAGAATCCAAGGAAGGAAGAACCAACATCCCATCATCCCATTTCAATCAAGGAGAAAACCTCCCTAAACAAGGAGCATATGCTACCAACATTTGGAAATCGAAAATGCAGGGAAATAGATAGTGCCACCGTCCTGCCAAACTATATGGACACGCGCAACCCAGCGAAAGCGTTGGAAACAATAATTAAACAATTTCTCTTTTCCTTTTGCTGAGACACAGTTTCATCCTTTTTATATTAAATTAGTATGTAAGAAAGTCAGTCCTGAGAAACTTATCATAATTAATTGGTAATACATAGCTATAACATTCAAAATATGGATATATATAACACCTAGGGGTCCAGTAAATTCCTCAATAGCCGTAATTTTTAAAATGTCTACATAAATTACATCACTTGTGATCAAACACCCCCTGAATTTTATATGATTAAACCATTTGTTTCACATGATGAGCATAGCGTAGAATGTATTTTTATAATATCAGAAGAAAAACATTTATATGATATTTATCTTACTCATTATAATTGGATTTAATTCAAATATATTCAATAATGACTACAAAAAATTTGTCAAGGTAGTATCTAAGTCTATTGTTAATGAAATCTATGTAGATTGTAGGGGTAGTAGTAAAACTGATGCGCATCATTATGAACTCACAGTTTCAATATCTTATAAAGTATGAAAAATTTGGAATATATACCCTCTGCATCTATACCAGATTATTTCTAGAAAACATTTCTAATTTTTGAAGTAAAATCTCCAAAATCATGATTAAAAACTACATTAATCATTGAAAGGGGATGTGTGTCTTTTATGGTGATATTGTTGAGCTCCATGTGATCATTTAATAGTTTCATTGAGCCATATTTTTCATGAAAAAATGCATGGTCTCGCACCAAGGTGATATACAATGACATATAAACCATGTGTAAAAATTATCTTACGACTTCTAAATTAGCTCCTTTGAATCAATTGGGGTCATCCTATAGTTTTTTTTGGAGATCTGACTGGCCTGGTGTATATTATTTATTTTTAAATATACCTCATTACCAGGTTAAAGTTCAAGAAAATCCTTGGAAAATATATCATTATATTCCTTTAAAAGTAGAGTTTCCTCAATATTTCTTCATTCCTTGGAGAAACCCATTTGTAAATGATATTCTTCATTACTGTGTATCAACACCCATACCATAGAGGGATTTTTTAACAGTGATTCAGGATATTCCATGCATTTGTATAGTATAATGGGATGGTTTAGAATATAGATAGTTACTACCTTTTTCTAGAGTGTTTGTGAATGAAATATATAACCGGATCCAAAATATGAAAAGTGTATCATGAAATTATACTAGGGGAAGGATTAAAAGATTCAGTAGAATTATATTCCCATGTAAACTAATATGATAATTTTTTAACACATTGATTTTGATGATCACTCCACTTGGATTTTTTGGAATATTAGTTCATCAATGTGTTGGGGATGTTATTCAACATTTATATAATACTTATAGTATATAATGCAATTTTTAGAACCTAAATAAAATCATTATTTTTTACATTATTGAGATAATATGAAGTATACATTATAAGACATCATTTCCTTCTTCCACCTTAGTGGTAGTGATGATAGATGATTTTCATTTATCCCTTAGTATTGGAGGTTTTTGGTTCCCATTACTCAAAAGGACATGGTTTAGTAAACTATATTTCCTAGATCTATTACCCCTTATAGTTTTAGAATTAAACCATGTGTGGTATAATGGGAAGTTCCTTTCTTACCTCTAACACATTGGATAGATTCTTCATGCCTATTTTATTTTAATTATCTTGGTGGAATTATCTACCAAACATAATGAATATAATTATAACATTAAGGAAATTATCACCATGCTTCTTCCCAAAACATTAACATGTTAGTGTTTGGATCTTCATTACCCATTTTCTTAATCCCATAGATTTAAACTCCATTATTATCTTCTGATCTACATATCCCAGGGACCATTCCCCAAAATCCATATTTACTTTGAGAAAATATAAACCTAATTCTTTATAACTCCCTACTATCAGATAACTATAACATCTTGATGATGTGGATTTAAACCACTAATGAATTTATGTATATTTCATTAATTTTTATAACAAATTTTAAGGCATAAATTAGTTTCCTTTTGAAATTTGACTTCTAATCCTTGATATTTTTCAATAATTTTTATTTAACACTATAAATTCTCTATCCTTTTTTTTCTTGAAGAGTTCAAGAAAAATACATGTTATGAAATGTCATCTTAAAGTCGTCCCACTCCATTTATTTTATTTCATATTTTCTATTCATTTTATGTATCAACCATTGGTCTTCCTATCCATCTATATTAAAGATTCCCAGAGTGATTTTCTTCTTTTTACCATAGTAGGGATCATAAAATATCTTTTGTATTGCGTAATCACATTATTTTGTGACAAGTTGATCAAAATGTCTACTAAACATCGACGATTAATGCCATATAAAGGACTCAATATATTATTAATTCTTATTGGGTAAATTCATACATCTATCATAGATCATGTTACTGTTCAAATCATTGGAAAGCTGGGTATGAATCATTGTCCAGATTTTAACTCCACCAAAAATTTCACTAGTATTGTAATTTTGATAAACACTTCATAGTATATCAATTTTTTATTTGGATGGTTTCTCCTAGTTCCCAACTTTATCAAAAATATAAATAGTATAATTAAAATATAATTCATCAATGTATGAATTAATAATTAATTTTTATGTATAAATTAATTATGAAGGCATAACATATGAGATAGATTTGTTTAATATATCATTCCTCTCAAATGATACATTTAGGATCATATACATAAAATTTATCTAACATTAAGAGAAATAATTTAATAAGATCTATATAGTTAATAATTATTTGTATAGAGCTTGTGAGTAATCGAACCATATTCCTTCAGAATTTGGAACCAGGTGTATAACAAGGCTGCATTCTCATGAACTAGGTACATGTTGAGTTAATATATAAAGGGTCTTATTTGGTTATTTCCCCAAAGTACAACTGTAAAGGATACACATTCATTTTTAGTATCCCTATATGGATTTCTTTTCCTGGAAACCATCATCTATTATAATTTTTCAAATCATATGTTGTTTACTTATATTTAGACCAGTCCATATGTTTTTTAACTAATGAACCCAAGTCCAAATTTCTAAATTAAAAAAACCGTGCTTTATTTATAAAAATAGATACCTAACATTTTTATATAATACTATTAAATAATTTTTAATATACAAAACAAAATATTAATATATTCAAGGATCAACATGTTTAGTATCATAATAAAATTTGGTTAATATATCACTTGTCTATAAATAATCATTATAATTTTTAATTCATTTTATATAGATATCCTACATCTCCCATGTCCCCCTTATTATATATATTTACCTGAAGATATACATCCATGAATGGGGAGAGTTAAAATCTTGGTATGGGGATGAATAACATAGAATGAAAAAGAGACAAGAATTAATAGTTCAAGGGTGATAATAATCACCATTATCATATAATAAACATGGGATCTTTTGCATAAGCATAAAGGAATAATTTAAAAATGGAAATGGATGTGGAATATTTTTAATAATTAAACATCATAACATAGTGTTAAAATAACACACATATTTGTGAACAATGAAATAAATATTCTCAAGCATAACATATGTGTGCAAATTGTAACATCTTAATTGTGAAGAAATATAGAATCGAGTTCATGAATAATACACATAATCTCATGAAATATTCTTCATTAGAAAATTATTTAGAGATATATATAATTATAGGCCCACCCATCATATCATAAAATGATCATAATCATGCGTGTTATCTAGGATGTAAACATATAATAATCGCGGTCATGTTATAAGTCAATATAAATGAATGTGCTTCATAATGTTTTGATAAAAATAATTTAATGAATATAATTTTGGGATAATAAATGAATAATTTAAATACCATAATTGTATTAAAATATTTCATTCTTGATCGGAGAATAATTTACTCATGAGTAGTTGTTGTGATGTTTTGTAAAATCTAGTCTCTTTGAAAAAATCATCGTATGTTGACTACAAAACTTTACAAAGAAGTATAAAAATTAATATCCCCATCAATAAAATGGAAATAATAATGATATGAAATATTATGGACATAATATGAACATCCATACTAAAAATTATTATCAAAAAATTGAGATACACAAAAAAGAAAGATTTGGGTTCAAGAATCCCCTTAACATAGATACAATTTTAATTCTCCCTATACTGCCTCCTTTAAAGTAAACATAGGTTTATTACAACATTAAACCAAAAGTGAATTATGTTAATTTTTTTCACTATTTACAAATTAAATAAATAGGATTATATTTCTTAGTTCTCTATGTATATGGATTAACGTTTTGAAAACATATTTTTCCTAAAATATCTTCTATTTCACTGATTTAAGGATCTACAATTATTGAACCTTACACATTATTAAGAATAATTCCTGAATAATAGAAATAAATATATTTATGAAATTATATATTATAAATAATTTATTATTTTAATCCATAATGAGTGCGATAATTTGAGAGTCGAAAATGTCCTAATGGGAAGTTAACCAGTGGATGACAATATATTTTAAAAAGGGGAAGAAAGATAAATATTCAATATAAACATGAAATAAATATAATCATTATAGTATTTCAAAATAATTAATATTCTTTTTGTAATACTAAATAATGAATATTACAAGGATTCAGATTTAGATGAATGAAGAAACGAGGACGAGAAGTGGAAAATGGGGGGAATGATTATGAATACCTACACTCTTATCTTTGTTTATAGAATACTTGAATTCTAGGATTTTTCTCAATCCAAAACATGATAAAGGAATATAATGGCTCTAATATAGTGAATTTATGTATTTATTATTATTTGGTAAGCAATGTAGGACTCGTATTACAAGGGGAGAGAGAAGGGAGTTTATAGATGAGGGGAGATGTACTTTTGAGATATAATAATGAATAAAATATTATATCAGAGGTTAACCATCAAAGTGTAGTATTTTCAAAATTATGAAATATATTTATAAAAAATAAATTGATTTATATACTTTCAAAATAATTATAGTTATAATTAACTAGTTTTATTAAATGTAAAGGAGAAATTTTTAAAAATGTTTATTTAATGGAACACATTACGATTTTATAATTAATAATTTACATTTTATGTTTAGAAATATGATTATTCCATTTAAATGACGCATTTATATTTTAAAATTATATTTTGGTAAATATAATCAATTTAATATTTATTAATTATTTATGACATCATTATTATGTCATAAAACATACGATATTTGAGAAACAATATTTTATCAATTCATGTAGAAATTATTGTTTCTTAGAAAATTATGAAAACATCACGATCTTGAACACATAGAGAATGATTAGAAAAATAAAATTAATTTAAAAAAATTAATTTTCCATCATATGTAATAATAATTTTTAATATAAAAGTAGTTTAATTTTTGATATACATGAAAATGTAATATATTTTAAATGTTCATATTATTTCGTTGATTTTTATTATGGTATTTATATTTTGGAACTAAAATGTTTATATTTTATTAAATTACTCATTATGAATATTAGTTATGTTACATTTTATCATTGTAATACAAAATTACAATTACTAATGTTAAACTATTATTCCTAATTGTTTGGTTACTATTCCAAACAGTCATATTACTATTTTGATGAAAATATTTCTATTACAATGGTCATATTACCACATATAAATTTCTCTTCATTACTTTATACATCATAAAATACAATTACTTATAAGGTTATATATATATATATTTTAAAAATATCGATTGGGTTATTAATATTTTTTTCCTTCCCATAGGGTTGTTTGTCGGAATGATAATTCTTGCAGAAAGGGATGATCCAAATTTTCTCATTCTACATAACCTATTTTATATTTTAACCATTTATAATAATTATAATTTTCATGTGTTTAGTTATTGGAAAATTTAAGGATCTCCATTAATTAAATAATGTTTTATTTGGGTTTTCTTTTTGTTTTATGTGTATAGTATTACATAATATAATATAGCACATATTTATTCATGTATGTAATATCATTTACAAAGTGTAGGTATTTACATGGTTTTAGGGTACTATATAGAGAGATTAAGTATATACATGGTTATATAGATAGATAATATTCCATTTAAGGTTATATAACATTTATATACATGTTTTACTTCAATATTATTAATTTTGGTTGTAATGGGAATTTGGAACTATGTTTTTCATGAGTACTAATTATCATCCATATAAAAATTGTTATATATAGAAGAAAATGTAAAAATTGGAATACAAATTTAGGGAATGGGTTTTTGATTTTTGGGGGATCTTGGTCAGAGAACCTACCCTTGGTTATGTTTTCATAAAACAAAAATTATCACTCCAGTATTAGCATGGGTTCTCTTGATGTATTATATGGGGGGCCCAAAATATCTCTATTGTGTAAGGTTAATTTTTTTACTAATATCACAAGGGTAATGACATAGTTTATAATATATCTAATAAGGTAAAACCAATTCAAATGTTCATGGGGAAAATCTAGAGATAACATGTGACATGGTCCAACCATTAAAAGAGATATACATAATCATAGGTGGCTCATAATGTTTTCATGAAGCTATTAGAACAAACGGGAATCTATATATTTAGTAAGGGGGTTATTTTTTTCAAAAAAATTTATAAGAAATTCTCAGGACCTAGATTTTATTAGAGATGTGGATTAAAATTTGGAAATTGTAACACCCGACCCCAGAAACCTAGTGTTGGTGCATTATTACATAACATCGGCATGATCCCAAATAATTAAATCCCGAAAGACCGATCAGTTTAGTATCCTTGGAAGTACTAGATACATTCATAAGTTTTACATTACATTACTAAATGAAAATAATAATCAACATTGTCTCAATTTACCACATTCATATCTATTAGACTATCCATGCAGGTCAGTCATAATATACTTCTTCGCATCTTGGGAAAAAAATATAGAAAGGGGTGATCTCAGATGCTCAGTAAGGATACCAATATAGTGAAAACATTCATAACTAATTATAAACATTTAAGGCAGTGTATAAGAATAAAAAAAGGCTTTTAAACATAATCTTCAACATAATATGGAAAAGATAAATAAAAAAATTCCATTTAGTTATTCATTTAGATATTCTACTAGTTGAATAATGTCATGAAATATCTATAGCCAAATTCATAATGATGGAATGCATAATTCTAGATATCATAACCACATAGTCAAGGACTTATGCCAAGAATAGAAATAATATTTTGTCAAGGCCTTGTTCCAAGACACTAGTTTGTCTCATCAGACCTACCGATGCATCGAAGAGCTATAGCAGGCTCCACCCTTCACTTACTAAGTCCAATGAATTCCTCATATGAAAAGATTAAACATAACATAAACATTCATATTAAAACTAGCATACGAAATGTCAATAAATAATCTATAAACCATGAATGGTAAAAAAACAAAACATCTATAGTCAAACATATCACAAGGCCTTCAATACAATATAAAAGATTTGTATCATGATAAATCAACTTCAACCAAATTTACAATCCATCATTGGATGTTGACATAGATGAAATGATAACCTTTTGATAGAAATACCACTTTCTATTTTGAAACCATTTAAAATTAAAATAATTATAAAATAAACCATTTATTTTGAAAATATTCTTATAAGCTTGTATGGGATGCTTCGATGATGTTATAATGGTGGAAAATAGGTGCACCTTCCATATAAGTTAAAAAACATTCTTACCTTAATTTTGTCGAAAAGTTCATAAAGTACCTTGATGGGAAAATGATGGAAAGATTCCTTTAAAAACAAATATGGCCGAATAAGGGTCTAAATTAATTTAATCCTTATTACAACAAATTGTTAATTTTTTTTGAATTATATATTTAGAAAAACACAGATGTGGATGATAAAGAGGTCCCAGTAATACTTACGTAAAATGAAACTCGAATAATAAATATATTGTAGAATTAACCCTTATCTTGTACATTTCCTTATTCTATGGTATTCTAACCTCCCGTATAATAGTTAAAGAATTTTTATTAAATTATAAAATAACTATATACATAATTATGATATCTTATATGTTCCTCTAATATTTCTTTATTAATAATATGTTGGTAGTATCATCATTTTGGGTGTTAAGTTAATTATTTTCTTTTATATGATTGGTAATGTAAATCATTTTTTATATGGATAGGATTTATTTTATTAATATATAAAATGAAATTAAGTTCATAAACATTATTTCTAATCATAAAATGTAATTAATTCTTAAATGGTAATGATGGGGAATGAATCTCATCACGTTCGTGGAGATGGTAATCCGTACGTACACACGAGCGACAATATCATTATATTGTTGGTGAAATAGTAAATAATTTAATGCTATATAATATTTATATTATAATTAATATGTTTTATTTATTTTTACAGTAGTTATACTAATTATTATACCCATTCGAATAAATAATTTATTAAATAAGAACTACAACACGACGTGGAGATGGTAAGTCGTACGTACGCACGTATGGTGAGTTTGTCATTATTATAATGGTTAAAATAATTAATATGGTTGTACCATTTTTATAATAACATCACATTATGTAGAAGATACTGGAGTTATTATTTAGAATGGAAATAATAAATAAAGAGGAAGTGGAAGATGAAAAAAACTTGAAAGAAGTGATGAAGTATTTTACTCTTCTTTGGGTTCTTTCTTTTGATTTGATCAAAATGGCTCTTTATGATATATTATTTGCCAATATAAGGCCTCTAGGATGATTTGAGGGAATTTGGAAAGGTATTTGGGTAGGGTTTGAAAAATCCAAATGGCATTGGAGGTGTGAAATTAAGAGAAGGGGACATGCTCTTTTATAAGAAGGGTGAGGGGAACCTTAGGAAAAGATTGAAATATTATTTTATAATAAAATTATTTTAGGTTGATAATGGCTCAAAACTGATTTATTTGGAGGATAAGGTGGGTATTGGTCGAAAACCACCTAACAAACAGGTTTTATACAGGTTTACGTCACCATATTAACCTTATCTTTTAGATTCAACTCTTCGTTAAATAGTTTGACATTTACCATGTCTCTTTGTATTTTTATATTATATGGTTAATAAACATACTATATAAATAAAAGAGAACCCCAAGTGGTTAATTATTAATATATATAACCTTATATAAATACTTTTGTCGAACCATATATTTTTAGGAATATTATATCAATTAATAATATAATATTTGTTATTAAAACTCTTTTATGACAATTTTTACACTATTTTGTATTTTGTTTTTTTAAGTAATTAAAGAATTATTAATTCAAAATAAATTCATTTAATCAACCCTAAAATGTCATATTAACATAGAAAATTAGTGTAATTCATCAAAATTTTCAAATTATATTAATTGGATATTTATAATATCAATTATTTTAATCTTTCATTAATAAGATAAATACTGTGTCATCATTGGACCATATATAAATGTAATTATTTAATGTATAAAAATAATAGAAAAATACAATTATGTAAGATTTTTTTAGCTTTCTAATGAATATTTATAGTCTAATTTATCATATGGATAACCATATATTAAAAATGATTTATTTATTAACACTTGAGTATAACAATTTTAACTCTTCATTAAATTAAATGATAATAAATGTCCTAATCTAATCCATGTGGAACTAGAGGATCATTTTTTATTTCTAAGGTTGTTTTGGGTCGAAATAATCTTTTCCAATAGAATTAAGACATGTGTTAGGGTAAAATAATATCATATTTTTCCTTTAATTACCCTATTTACTTGTAACCATGGTAAATAATACTTAAAAGGTACAATTCAAAAAAAATTATTTTCATCATTTTGGACCAAATATTATATACTGATATCAACCGAATCTCTATGATTTTTTAAATTCAATTCATATATGCGGTAAAATTATGTTGTATGAAAATTTGCAAATGATCCTTGGAGGTTAGTAAAAGATGGAAAACTGTTCCATAAACTTTTTATATATCTAAACATATTATAAAATGACTCCAATGAATTACATTGAAATTATATAGGTATTATGTATCTATTTTGACCTATAATAAATTAAATTAAAATAAATAATTATGTAAATAAAAAGTCAGTTTTAAACAATAACACAGTGTTTTTCAATATTCATCAATAATTGAAATTTTTAGAAAAATACAAAAAATTCACTCTAAGAAAATTTCGATATTCTCAATCCAAAAATGAATTACATTTTGAAAGACAAATTTTATAAAATTTAAAGAAGATGGTATTACTATTCATACCAGCTAGTTTGATTGGTTGTGGTGTGTTTTAACTCGACGTTGCGTACAACACAATATATTGTATTATACAAATAGAAACACACCGTGGAAGATTGGGGTGTCAAATTCTCCTCTACATAAAATAAATTCATCCTAGAAATTGCTAGAATAATACTACATAAAAGGATTTAAGTGGTTCTTTATCTTTAGTTCCTCATTTTCTCATGTTGCCTCTTCCATCTTATTGTTTCTCTATAGAAATTTTACCAAATGAATCATTCGGTTTCCATGCAATTGTTCTATGGTATTAATAATTTTGACAGGATCTTCACAATAAGATATATCATGTTCCAGTTCAATTTCTTCATAGGTGAGTACATGCATTGGGTCAGGCATGTATTTTCTCAACAGTGATACGTGGAACACATCATGAACTTTGGAGAGACTTTGAGGCATTTCTAAAAGATAAGCAACAACTTCAATTCATTCTAGAATTTTGAAAGGTCCAATGTACCTGGGACTCAATTTTACCATTCTTACAGAATCATATAACTATCTTCGATGGAGATTGTTTCAAGAAAACATGGTCTCTTACCTAAAATTATAAATTCTTCATTCCGTTATCAGCATAGCTCTATTTAATACTTTGAGCTGATTTTATGTAGGTTTGGATAACCTTTAACATTTCCATCATTTACTTAACAAGTTCAGGTCCTAGGAGTTTTCTTTCACCAACATCATTCTAACATGTTGGTGTGCGACATCTCATTCCATATAACGCTTCATATGGTGCCATCTGAATACTTGAATGGAAGCTATTGTTATATTAAAATTATAATAGAAGTAAATATTGATCCAACATACCTCGAAAGTCATGTGAGTAAGACCTCAACATGTATTCAAAGGTTTGAATAGTCCATTATAATTTCCCATCAATTTGGGGGTAGTAAGTAGTGCTCAAACAAAGTTCAGTATCCAAGGGTTTATAAAGACTTTTTCAGAATCTTGATGTAAAACGAGGATCACAATTAGAAAAAATCGAGAGGGTTACTCAATGATGTCTTACAACTTATTTACTATATAGTATTTCTAGACGTTGAAGTGGTAAATCTTCTCTTATAGAAAGAAAATGTGCTGACTTGGTAAGACAATCAACAATGATGCATATTTTATCATTTCTTCTAGGAGTATTTGGTTTCCCAATGATAAATTCCATCATAATATTATCCCATTTCAACCCAAATTTGGAAAGTGGTTACATGACTCTTCCAGGATATTGCCTTCTAGATTTCACTTGTTGACAAACCAAACATGTTGACACATAATCCACAGTATCTCTCTTCATGTTTCCCCACCAGAAATGTTCCTTAAAATCTCTATACATCATAGTGATACTAGGATGTATAGAGAAATTGGAGCTATGAGCATCATCCAAAAATTCTATTTTTAGATCAGGTATGCCAGGAACACAATGTCTCTTCCAAAATTTCAAAATTCCATCTTCATATTTGAAGTCGATCAATCTCCCATAATTCATAGCTTTAATTTTCGTTTGAAACTCCTCATCATTAGCCTGAAAATTTTTATACTTTCTAGTAAATGTGGTTTGTCATCCATTTGAAAAGGTATCAATGTTTTTCCTTCCATGGTTATTCCCATATCGATTTTTACTAGATCCATGTACATAAGATCCATTTTAACTCTCATCTTATTCAAAAATCCATAATATGATTTCTGATCAAAGCATATGCCACCTTATTTTCCTTCCCTGGGTGGTTGTGTATTGTGGAATAATAATTTTTGAGTAGTTCGATCCAACTCCTTTGCATCATGTTGAGTTCCTTCTGAGATAAAATATACTTCAATCTATTTTGATCGGTATATATGTCACAATTTTCACCATAGGGATAGTGTCCCCATATCAACAAATCTAACATCATAGCTGCTATCTAAAGATCCTGAGTATGATAGTTTTTTTTCATGAATTTTTAGATGTCGTGAAGCATAGGAAATAAATATATCATTCTGCATAAGGACACAACCAAATCCTTTCTTTGGACGATCACTATAAATAACAAACCCATCATTCCCCGATGGTAGTGTCAATATAGGATCATTGACTAATCTTATCTTCAGTTCTTTAAAACATTCATCACACTCTTTTTGTAAGAACCCGGTTCTTATTTTAGAGGTACGAGCTTCTTCTTTCCTTTTCCTTAAGTGTTTTTGAGAAAAAAATGGAAAATGGGGAAAAATCTTGAATTTTGGAACTACAGGCCGTGTACTTTATCCACACGCCATGTACTTTTGGCCGTGTTGGGATGAGTACACGGGGCGTGTAGCCATGCCAGCGATGAAGGGTGTAAAAACCACTAAACTCCATGTAGTGGTGCCTTACACGCCATGTAGTCTGTCGGAAGGCATGAACAGTAAGGCGGTGGCGTCGCTGCCAGTTGGGAGACAGTACACGCCGTGTACTCGAGACTACATGTCGTGTACTCATGTGGACGGATGAACAGTGTGGTGGTGCCACCAAATGAACAGTTAAATGAAAGAAGTACATGCCATGTACTCAGAAGTACACACTATGTACTTTGTTTTTTCAGCTTAAAATAGGTAGTACCCTCCTCATTTGGAAGAGGAGGCACTTGAGCCACTTTGGAGCCAAAGGAGGAGGCCAGATCTTTAAAGATCCACCGAGCGTTTGTCTGAAATCCGATTCGGCTTCGGACGATTTCGAACTGCACGGGTAAGCCCTCTCCTCTCTTGGTACTGTTCTTACCAATTCTTCTCCTAACGTAAGTTATTTACGTTTTTTTGGTTTTTGTTCTTCATTAGATCTCCACTATTCTTAGGCGTTTCTGGAGTCGACTTTTGGGTATAACTTTCGTTGGCATACAAGGTAGGTGGCTTTGTGATTAGTTTTCCAACTGCTGTGTGTTTTGTGCATTTTTGTGCCACGAACCCATGATGGGGTATCGTGTGGCTGAGGTCGTTGCTATATTTAATACCTAGAATTGACTAGGTATTTAATTGTGATAATAAAATTCTGGATGGGATCGTTGCTTGGATCTGGAACCACCCCCGGGTGTGTTTCTCTGTTTAGCCGTTTGGCCAGGATACTTGAGGGTATGCCTTCAAAGTAGTATATTAGAATTTCCTTGAGATGAATTGCTTGTTACTGCTTGTTTACATGTAAGGAATGGCCCGACTACCTGTTTATCCTGAGGGCGTTGTTGTATTTGGCCTGAGGGCGTTTTTGTGATTAGCCTGAGGGCACTGCACTATTTAGCCCGAGGGATGTAGTTATTTTGCCTAAGGGAAACCTTTCGTGCATGAAGGCTTGACTTCTGTGCCTAAGGGAGACACTTCCTACGCCTAAGGGAAATTTCTGTTACGCTTGAGGGATATACCTGCGGGTTGGATTCTGGTTACCCGAGGGTAAGGTTTTGTTTGTCTAAGGACGTGGACTGTTTACTTAGAAATGCACTGTGGTGGTTTCTAATATTTAAATGGATTAAATGGATAATGAAATGGCAATATAAATGGTAATTAGTTACTTTTGAGTACTTATTACTTTATTGCATTTTACTACTGCACACTATTGTTGCATGCTTACACGCAGTTGGGCACATGCCTTTGGTGGGTGCCTACTGAGATATATTTCTCACACCATTTTTGGGTCACAAATTTTGGCCCAAACAGATTATGTTGTTGTAGGTGTAGATAGGGGAAAGAGTCCCTATACAGGTACATGACTATTGCTGAGGAGTAGGGGGCATGGGACCGAGCCTAGGCTCGTGATGCCACTGCCAGAAGTTTTTCTTGTTTTGCTATACTCTGTTTTTTGTTGTACTGTATTGATGTATAACATGTTCTGGCTGTTTTCTTAGATCTTGAAACATGTAGCATCATCACTTATATACTATTGGTTATATCCACTACTGTAGTAATTTCGGTTGTGTATGTTTACTGCTTCTGCTGTTTTTTGTATGTTTATTTTGGTATTCCGCTGCGCTATACTTTGAAAAATGAGGGCATAGTTTCCCCACTATCAGTCCTGGGCCCTCGCTGCAAGTCGGCAGCCTCTGGTGTTTGGGGAAGTGCACTTGAGGTCACGTGGTGAACCGGGCTCGGGGCACCCATTGCGTGGCACCCGGGTCCGAGATGTTATAAAGTGTTATCAGAGGTGGTTCTTTACATTGACTTACTATTTGGAGCCGTAGTCAGGGAAAAGACGGAACGGTAGTTGGTAATAAGCTATGCCCAGGAATAGCTAACCCATGTACAGGGAAAATCCAGTCAACCTCGTATTTTGCATTATTTTGATTTTGCAATTTTACGGTTGATATGTTTTCACCATTGGGTGAAGCACTTGTATTGTGCTGTTTATGTTTTATATATGGGTGCTACTTAATTGCAACCCAATGAGACGAGGGTATGTCGTCTCATGCATCATATAGGCACATGCTAGAAATCACATGCCATGCATAGTTTCCATGCCATGTAGGTGCATTAGAATTGGCATGTTGTTGTGATAGTTGATGTGCTAAGAAAGCAAGCTGTTGTGATAGCTGCTTGATAAATACTTGCCTGTTTGGTTGAGCTTGTTTATAGTATGGATGCCAAACTTTGGTTTTTGGGGAGTATGGGCCCCCATTGATGGGAATTTGGCGGATCATTGACTGTTATTGGTTATAACACAAATGAGATGTCAAACTTTGATTCGTGGGGTGTATGGGCCCCCACAGGTTGGAATTTGACACTTAGGTGTTGTTTTTCAGTATTTTCTAGGTTCCGGGGATGTTTCTGAGGAATACTGTCCGGAAAACCCATAATACACGCCATATAGGACATCATACATGCCGTGTGTGTTCTTCTGTTCGGGAAGAAAACTGATCTTTTTGAGTACACGCCGTGTACCCTGAGTACACGCTATGTAGTCTCTTCCCGTGTCACAAACTGTGTGGGCGGAGACATGGGGTAGGGAAGGGATTCGGTAAAATGCTCCGTGTAGTTTTTATGCACGTCATGTAGTGTGACCCGTAGTCTGGTCGTGTAACTAACAACACGGGTCGGTGAACTCCTTGACAGAACGCACCGTATCAGTTATAGACATGCCGTGAAGTGTGACCTGGGGACTCGGCCGTGTAACTAACAACACGGGCTGGTGTACCCTCTCCCTGAACACGCCGTGTACCTGTGGGACATACCGTGTAAGCTTGTCCGAGGACAGACCGTGTGGAGTTAGCCGTGTGGCTAGGAAACAGGATGGTGTATACGTTGTGTGGGTGTGTAACACCCCGTGTATTGTTAAATCCACGTAGTTGGCTGTGTCACAGATGACACAAGAAGTTAGAAAATAACACTGTACACGCAGTTTAGATATTATACACGCCGTGTAGTTTTTTTGAACGGAAGCTGTGTGGCTTAGCCGTGTAGAAGGACCCGGGAAGGGGAAAGGAAGTCAAGTACACGCCGTGTAGTCATTGAACACACCATGTAGTCTTGTTTTGAAAATTTTGAAACGACTTCTTCCTCTCATTCCTTTGTGGTTCCTTCTCTTTCAGTCTTAATAATATTGAATCTGAGGCGTGATTTTGACATTGTAGAGTCATGCCTCCTAGAAGACCGTGAGTAGTTCACCAGGAGGGAGATGACTATTATACTCCGGAGATGGTGGGCCATGGGATACCAGTTGATCCACCAATAGAGCCAGATGTGGCACCAGCTGTTATACCGGACAGAGGTGCCGAGGTGCAGTTCCGTGAAGGTTTTATGTGGTTAATACAGACCTTTCAGGGAGCACCGCAGGCTGCTACATCTATGGCTGAGCTGACTCGTATCTTCCAGCAGCAGCATCCGCCTACCTTTTCAGGGGATATAGGACCACATGCTCTAGAGTCTTGGATAGGATCGATGCAGACTATTTTCGAGTATCTGGAGACGCCTCCAGGGTGGAGGGTCTAGCTCGCGACTTACATGCTGCGTGATTCCGCCAAGAGGTGGTGGGATGTTACCACCTAGTCAAAGAATTATAGGGACATGGCGTTGGAAGATTTTCAGGCAATATTCAATGAATTCTTCTTTCCTGAGACGCTGAGGGCAGATAGAGCTCGAGAGTTCATGAATCTGCAGCAGGGCGCTATGTCGGTGATGGATATTCTGCTCGTTTTATAGAGCTTCAACGTTTTTCACCCATGATGGTGGGTGATGAGACGTTGAGAGCCAGACGTTTTGGGGATGGTCTTCGGCATGACATTCAAGTGCTATTAAATGTTTTCAGGTTGCCTACTATACACGCGATTGTGAATCAGGTGCTGATTTCAGAGAGGAACCTGCGGTAATCAAGTGGTGTGGGCCAGGGTGGTTCAGCCCCAGTTAATGGTACTATTTCTGTTGGCAAGAGGAAGAGACAGATGGACTTCTCTCAGGGCGGTAGTACCAGCCAGGCAGCTTCTTCAGGTAGACCGGTCAGGTGATACCAGTGTAGCAGAGAGGGGCACAAGAGTCTGTAGTGTCCACGAGACCGAGTGGAGTGCCGAGCTTGCGGCAAGATGGGTCATCTGCAGCGCTTTTTCAGGGCGTTTCTACCAGTGGCTAGTGAGAGGGGTTCTGTGTAGACTCTGCGTGCGGGAGCAGGACCAGTGGATTCTTACCAGTCAGGGAACTGGAATACGTTAGGGCGTGCAGGCAGAGACGGCTGTCGTGGTCATGGTAGCCAGACACCAGGATCACAGAGGCAGCAGGACGGGACAGCTCAGGGTAGCCAGGCTGTGTCGTAGGGCTGCAGCACTAGATAGGAATATGCAGTGCAACAGACCCAGCAGGAGCAGGATCCCGGACCTTTGACAGTCAGAGGTACTATTCTAGTAGCTCTTGTCTTGTCTTCAGTACTTTTTGATACGTGTTCTACATATTGTTTCATATATTTACCCATTTTGGAGAGCCTTGGGCTCGGTGTTTCTACTTCTTCTGATATCGTGATGCTAGACACTCCGTTGGGGAATAGGACAGTTAGTGTACGACAGTGCAAGGAGTGCCCCCTTGAGGTTGGTGGGTGTCACTTCCTTTGGGACCTCTATGTCCTTGAGATGAAGAGCTATGACATCATTCTCGGGATGGACTGGTTGGTTCCCTTTCGAGCCTTTGTATACTGCTATCGTCACAGGGTGCGTGTCATGTCACCAGAGGGCGGGGAGTTTCTATACAAGGGCGAGTGGGATGTTCAGGCGAGTCGAGCTGGACCAGAGCATCAGGGGCAAGGTGGAGTCACAACCCAGATGGAGAGCTTATATCTGGATGACCAGGGGACTTGTCAGATGAATTTCCCACCAGTTGTTGATCATTTCAGGGATTTCTTTCCAGATGACTTTTCAGTTCTACCTCCGGTGCGCGAGGTGGATTTCTCTATTAAGCTAGTGCCAAGAGCAGCACCAGTGTCCATTCCTCCTTATAGGATGGCCACACCTGAGTTTTAGGAGCTCAATAGGAAGTTAGAGGAGTTTTAGGCAAAGGGTTTTATCTAACCCAGTACATCTCCTTGGGGTTGTCCAATCCTTTTTCCGAAGAAGGCGGATGGTACCCTCATACTTTGTGTGGATTATCGGAAGCTGAACCAGTTGACGATTAAGAACCGATATCCCTTGCCGAGGATAGATGATCTGTTTGATCAGATTTGTGGGGAACGAGTGTTCTCGAAGATTGACTTGAGATCCGGATATCTTCAGCTGCGTGTTGGACCATCAGATATACCACTTACATCATTTTGGAGCATGTATGGTCTATATGAGTATACGGTTATTCCGTTCAGACTCACGAACGCGCCAACAGTTTTCATGGATCTGATGAATCGTGTGTTTCATCCGTATCTTGATTCATTTGTGGTAGTATTCGTGGATGACATGTTGGTGTACTCTCACACTCGACACGACCATGCCACCTATCTTGAGATCGTATTGAGTACACTGAGAGAGCATCGGCTATATGCTAAGCTCTCGAAGTGCCACTTTTGGATGGACTAGATTCACTTCCTGGGTCATATCATCTCAGAAGCAGGAGTTTCTATAGACCCAGATAAGGTGAGAGAAGTAGTTTCCTGGGATCAGCCCAAGAACATTTTTGAGATACAGAGTTTCTTAGGGCTGGCTGGTTACTATAGGCACTTCATACCAGACTTATCCCACTTAGCGGCACCGTTGATAGGTCTGACTAAGAAGGGTGTGATGTTCGTTTGGTCAGAAGCTTACGAGACAGCTTTTCAGGACCTGAAGGGAAGGCTGACATCAGCACCAATCCTGATACTCCCAGAGTATGGGAAGAGCTATACAGTTTACTATGATGCATCGGGGATTGGGCTGGGAGCCGTTTTGATGCAAGGCGACCGAGTTGTGGCGTACGGGTCTCGGCAGTTGAGGCCACATTAGAGGAATTACCCGACGCATGATCTCGAGTTGGCTTCAGTTGTGCATGCGTTGCGCTGTTGGAGACATTATCTGTTGGGAGAGAATTTTGTGGTTTTCACTGACCACAAAATCCTCAAGTATATCTTTACTCAGTGTGGCCTGAATTTGAGGCAGAGAAGGTGGGTTGAGTACCTACAGTCCTTCGATTTTGAGATTTCCTATACACCTGGTAAATGTAATGCAGTAGCTGATGCACTGAGCAGGAAGACTCAGATACAGGTAGTGCAGGAGGCCAGTGGTGAGTGGCATCTTGTGGTTTTTTTCCGTGAGATGCATCTGGAGGTGCATGACAGTCAGGGGAAGACTTATCTTTCTTCTTTAGCTGTTACTTCTACCCTCCAGGACAGAGTGAGGATAAGGTAGCTATCGTATTCAGAAGGCCTAGTTCTACGGGAGTCGGTGGAAAGTGAGGACCCTCCTCCCAGTTGGACGATAGGCGATGATGAGGTTTTGAGTTTCGATGGACGTGTATGGGTTCCAGGGGATGTACGTGAGGAGCTGATGCAGGAGTTTCATGCTTCAGCTTGGGTAGTTCATCCCGGTGTTACCAAGATGTACTGAGACTTGAGACGTCAGTACTGGTGGCCAGGTATGAAGAGAGAAATAGCTGGTTTTGTTACAAAGTGTTCCACCTATCAGCATGTGAAAGCAGAGCATCAGAGACCAGCTGGGCTGTTACAGCAGATGCCCATTCCGGAGTGTAAATGGGATGATGTCGCGATGGATTTCGTGACGGGATTTCCAAGTTCACCTCGAGGCAATGACGCCGTGTGGGTTGTTGTGGACAGACTCACGAAAGTAGATCACTTCTTGCCGATCAAGGAGACCATCAGTGTAGACGAGCTTGGAAGGCTGTATATCTGAGAGATCGTATGTGTTCATAGGGTCCCTCGTTCTATCATTTTAGATAGGGACACCTTCTTTACGTCTCATTTCTGGAAAAGTTTTCAAAGGGCGCTGGGTACACAGGTGCTTCGGAGCATAGTATACCACCCTCAGACAGAAGTCCAGTCAGAGCGGACGATACAGGTGCTAGAGGACATGCTGCGTGCATGCGTCCTAGACTTTCGGGGCTCTTGGGAGAATCATATACCCTTAGTCGAGTTTTCCTATAACAATAGTTTTTAGGTGACTATTGAGATGGAAAAATACGAGGCTTTATATGGTAGGCCATGCCGGTCACCTTTGTGATGGTTAGAGGCAGGTGAGGCAGCTTTACTAGGGCCACAACTTGTGTAGGAGACATCTGAGTAGGTCCAGTTGATTAGGAAGTGGATGGCTACCATGCAGTCTCGTCAGAAGTCTTATGTTGATTGCCGTAGATGAACTTTGGAGTTCGTGGTCAGGGATCAGGTTTTCTTGCGTGTTTCACCGAGGCTGGGACACAAACAGATCAGGAGATAGGGTATGCTTTCACTGAGGTATGTGGGACCATTTGGGATTCTGAAGAGAGTCGGGCTGGTTGCATATCAGTTGCAGTTACCGCAGCCGTACCGAGCCATGCACGATGTATTCCACATGTCTCAGTTGCATCGCTACCATTCAGACCCGTCTCACAACTTTCAGCCAGAGGAGGTTGAGATTCAGCATGATGCGTCCTTTGAGGACCATCTGATCCGTATTGTTGACATGGGCATGAAGTTTCTCCAAGGCCGGTTAGTTCCTCTCGTACGGGTGCTATGGCAGTATGGCCAAGTGCAGTATGAGACTTGAGAGCGGGAGGCCGACGTACGTGCTCAGTGGCCAAAGCTGTTCTGAGCTTATTCTTTGCCACCCATAGAAGGGAAATTCGGGGACGAATTGCTATAAGGGGGTAAGTTTGTAAGAACCAGGTTCTTATTTTAGATGTACAGGTTTATTCTTTCCTTTTCATTAAGTGTTTTTGAGAAAAAAATGGAAAATGGGGGAAAATCTTGAATTTTGGAACTACACGCTGTGTACTTTATCCACACGCTGTGTACTTTTGGCCGTGTTGGGATGAGTACACGGGGCATGTAGCCATGCCGGCGATGAAGGGTGTAGCAACCACTACACGCCGTGTAGTGGTGCCTTACACGACGTGTAGTCAGTCGGCAGGCTTGAACAGCAAGGTGGTGGCGTCGCTTCCAGCTGGGCGACAGTACACGCCGTGTACTCGAGAGTACATGTCGTGTACTCATGTCGACGGATGAACAGTGTGGCGGTGCCACCAAATGAACAGTTAAATGAAAGAAGTACACACCGTGTACTTTGATTTTTTGGCTTCAAACAGGAAATAGCCTCCTCATTTGGCAGAGGAGGCACTTGAGCCATTTTGGAGCCAAAGGAGGAGGCCAGATCTTTGAAGATCCACAGGGCATTCATCTGGAATCTGATTTGTCTTCGGGTGATTTCGTTGGAACCGCATGGGTAATCCCTCTCCTCTCCTAGTACCATTCTTACCAATTATTCTCCTAATGTAAGTTATTTACATTTGTTTGGTTTTTGTTCTTCGTTAGATCTACGCCGTTCTTAGGGGTTTCTGGAGTCGACGTTCGGGTATAACGTTCGTTGGCGTACAAGGTAGGTGGCTTTGTGTTTAGTTTTCCAACTGCTGTGTGTTTTGTGCGTTTTTATTCCACGAACCCATGTTGGGGTGTCGTGTGGCTGAGGTCGTTGCTATATTTAATGCCTAGAATTGATTAGGTATTTAATTGTGATAATAAAATTCTAGTTGGGGCCGTTTCTTGGATCCGGAACCACACCTGGGGTGTGTTTCTCTGTTTAGCCATTTGGCCAGGATACCCGAGGGTATGCCATCAAAGTAGTATTGTAGAATTGCTTTGAGAGGAATTTATTGTTACTGCTTTTTTACCAGTTGGGAAAGGCCCGGTTACCTTTTTAGCCTGAGGGAATTGTAGTATTTGGCCTGAGGGCGTTGTTGTGATTAGCCTGAGGGCACTGCACTATTTAGCCCGAGGGCTGTAGTTATTTCGCCAAAGGGAAAACTTTCATGCCTGAGGGCTTGACTTCTGTGCCTGAGGCCGACACTTCCTACGCTTGAGGGAAATTTCTGTTACGCCTGAGGGCTGTACCTGCTGGTTGGATTCTGCTTACCTGAGGGTAAGGTTTTGTTTGTCTGAGGACGTGGACTGTTTACTTATAAATACACTATGATGGTTTCTAATATTTAATTAGATTAAATGGATAATGAAATGGCAATATAACTGGTAATTAGTTAATTTTGAGTACTTCTTACTTTATTGCATTTTACTACTGCACACTATTGTTGCATGCTTACACGCAGTTGGGCATAGGCCTTTGGTGGGTGCCTACTGAGATATATTTCTCACACCCTGTTTGGGTCACATTTTTTTGCCCAAACAGATTAGGTTGCTGCAGGTGTAGATAGGGGCAAGAGTCCCTATACAGGTACTAGACTGTTGATGAAGAGTAGGAGGGCATGGGACCGAGCCTAGGCTCGTGATACCGCTGCCAGCAGTTTTGCTTGTTTTGCTGTACTCTATTTTCTACTATACTGTATTGATGTATAACATGTTCTGGCTATTTTCTTAGAACTTGAAACATGTAGCATCATCACTTATATACCGTTGGTTATATCCACTACTGTAGTTATTTCGGTTGTGTATGTTTACTACTTCTGCTATTTTTTGTATGTTTATTTTGGTATTCCGCTGCGCTACACTTTGAAAAATGAGGGCATAGTTTCCCCACTATTAGACCTAGGCCCTCGCTGCTAGTCAGCAGCATCTGGCATTTGGGGAAATGCGCTTGAGGTCACGTGGCGAACCAGGCTCGGGGCACCCGTTGCGTGGCACCCGGGTCCGGGATGTTACACTTTTGTCCAATCAAATTTAACCCCTTTACGCATGAGATCAGATAATGGATTATCCAATCAGGAAAAGTTTTTGTCAGAATAGAGATAATAACCTGCTAAACCAATAAAAATGTGTATCTCAGTTATTATCATTGGTGATGACCATTCAAGGATTGCCTTTGTCTTAAAAGGATCAAAAAATATTTAATCATTAGAGACAATATGGCCATGGAATGAAATATCCTGAATCTAGAATTCACACTAGCTAAACTTCCCATATAATTCGTTTCTTCGAAGAGTCATTGTGATAATGCTCAAGTGATTATCATGATATTCATATATTTTGGAGTATTCAATGATATCATCAATAAATACCACTACAAATTCATCACGATATTCCTTGAAAACTCTATTCATTAGATCCATGAAAACAGAGGGTGCATTACTCTTCCCAAAAGGCATTACTGTAAACTTGTAATGCCCGTACCATGCTCAGAATGTGGTTTTCGGAATGTATTCCTTCTTCACACACAACTGGTGATATCCAGATCGATGGTAAATCATTGAAAAGTATTGAGCTCTATGATGTGGATCGAATAAATCATCAATGCGATGTAGGGGATACTTATTATTTATTGTTATAGCATTTATAACCCTCAATTCAATGCACAACCACATAGATCCATATTTCTTCTTAACAAAAAGAACAGGGGCACCCCATGGAGAAACACTAGGGAGAATAAATCCATTAATAATCAATTAATCTAGTTGATTCTTTAGTTCCACTTATTCCAGAGTGGTCTTTTTATATGGTGTCTTCGATATGGGCCTTTAAAGAGTAATTAAATTAATAGAAAACTCAATTTCTTGTTCTGGAGGATATCTAGGTAAATCCTCTGGAAACATGTCAACATATTCTTGTACAATAGGTACATCCTCTATTCGAATATTTTTATCCTCACCCATAGTTATTTCATTATATTCATCCCTAATAATTGAATTCAGTAGAGCTACTGTGGATGGATCTAGATAAGAATCAGGTGGTGACATTTCTTCTCTACAAATAAGGTACTCCATATCATCATCAAAAATTATAACCTCCTTATTTTTACAATATATTTTCACATCTCGGTTTGAAAGCCAATCCATTCTGAGTATGATATCAAATTCAATCATGGTAATGATGATGAGATCAGTAGATAAAGAACATTTATTTTCCCTAATGGGAACTGATTCACAAAACATTGTTGCGATAATACTTTCCATAGGTGTTTTGACTGACAAAAACCTTGTTATTAAAAATTGAAAATATTTAATTTTCATAGAAAACTTGGAAGATATGAAATAATGCGATGATCTAGAATCAAATAGAGAATTGAATAAACTTTAAGAAACCCATAAATTATCTACCACCATGTCGTACGGAGCTTCAACCTCAGCTGTACTGATCGCATAAGCTTGGCCTTTCTACGTTGTACCTTAATGAGGTAAGTTACCTTGGTGCACAAGAGATTCATTTGCATAATGCACCTTTTATCTATAATTGTAGCATTCAACATTGATATCCTCTTTCATCCCCTTGCAATCACGAGCTTGGTGGCATTTTTCACCACAATTGTAATAGTCTCCCATTCCCTTGAGGAACGTATCGCGTTTTTTCATCCCAATTTACCATATTACGGGTATTTAACTTTTCCATTATTCACCTTATTTAAATTTCTGGAGTTTTCAGAAGATCTCTTTCTCTCTTGCTTTTTTGTTGATGTTTAAATACTTAGAGAATTTCTTTTCTGTCATGATAGCGCATGAGACAATATCTTCGTACGATGAGAAGGATGGTGAGACTAATCCTAGATGGAGAAATGGTTTTAACCAATAAAAGAATTGATAAATCATACTCGTTGGGTTATTTAGATTATATTCTTCATGCCTTGCTAACCATGTAATGTTAGACTCATATTTTGTGACATTCTCATCATCCTTTTTCCTTAGACTCAAAAATTGTTTTTCCATATCCGCTCGACAGTCAGGAAGAATTTATTTTTCTATGAAAATCTCTTTGAACTAAATCCATTACATATTTGATACTTCATCATCTTCCTTTTTGTTTTGTATCAATGACTTCCATTGATCTGCATCTCCCGTCAGGTGATAAACTGCAATGAAATTTTTTTCTCTTTCGCTACTCTCCAAAGTGTAAAATATTTTCTCTAAGGAAATTATCCATTTCTCAGCTACAAGTGGATATTTAGTCCCATGGAATTTTGGTGGTTGTTTTCACATGAATCAGTCTAACATTGATCCTCCATGTTATGGATCAGGGTGCTCCATACGGGTAAGGTTATTATTAATAACATGGGCGAGCTTTCTCAGTATTGTGATAAGCTGATCAACACCGGTTTCTTCACAAGATCCACTATAATTATCCTGATTAGGAGTGAAATCCTTACACGGATTACGTGCATTGATACTATTTCCATTCCTTCCACTATGTTCCATTTCTAAAAAATTGCATACACTAGATTTTTTTATAAATCGCAATATATAATTCGAAACTTGTAAGATAGTTAACATAAATTGAAAACTTTATGGATATAATCCATAATAATAAAAATGTTTTCTTTGAGGAGGAATATACTCATAAATCCATCATAATGGTTTATAAAGTAAAGAAGAATTATCATAACAATATCCATCTGGAGTGTTGTAACCAAGAGTGCAGCAAAGCCCATTGTCGGGCACTAGTTCTCATTCAAGTCTAGCTCTAAGTCGTGTTTTCGAGTTTTACTCCTTGGTACATATGTGCCAAATAAGCCTTACCCAGCTCATATTTAGATAGGGATGTATTTCATGGAAAACTCACTAAATCTGTACATTACCAAAATTCTATGAAGTTCTACTATACTAATCATCAAATTTAATATTTGTGTATTGTTCCTTAATCAGAGTTTTTCTAAATCTAGCTTATATGGTTTTTAATAAACATCATATAATATAAACTATAACACCCCAACCCCAGAATCCTAGAGTCGGTGAATTATTACATAACATTGGCATGATCACAACGGATCAAATCCCAAAAGACTGATCAGTTTAGTATCTTTTGATGTACTAGATACATTCATAAGTTTTACATTACATTATAAAATGAAAAACAACTTCATCATTTTCTCCATTTACCAAATACATATCCCTTAGACTATCCCTTCATGTTAGTTATAATATACTTCTTCACATCCTAGGACGAATAAAACATAGAAAGGGGTGAGATCATATGCTCAGTAAGGATAACAATATAATACAACTTTCATAAATAAGAATAAACATTTAGGGCAATGGAAATAACTAAAACAAAATCCATTTAAAATTAAACTTTAGAATAATATGGAAAAGATAAATAAAAAATTCCATTTAATTATTCACATGGATATTCTACTAGTCAAATAATCACATGCAATATTAATAGCCAAATTCATAATGATGGAATGCATAATTCCAGACATCATAACCACAGAGTCAAGGCCTTGTGCCAAGAATACAAATAAGATTTTGTCAAGGCCTTATTCCAAGACACTATTTTGTCTCATGAGACCTACCAATGCATCTAGGAGCTATATAGGTCTCCACCCATCAATTACTAAGTCTAATGCTTTCCTCATATGAAAAATTTTAAACATTACATAAACATTCGTATTAAAAATAGCACATAAATTTCAAAACTTTATCTGTAATCCATGAATGGTACAAAAATAACACATCCAAAGTCAAACATATCAAAAAAACCATCAATACAATATGGAATATTTGTATCATAATAATTCAAATTCAAACAATTTTAAAATCCATCAAAGGATTTGGACATAGATGAAAGGAAACATTTTTGAAAGAAATACCTATTTCTATTTTGAATCCATTTAAAAGTTACATAATTATAAAAGAAAACATTTATTTTAAAAATATTATTAAAATAATGTATGGGAAGATACAACGATGTTAAAATGCTGTAAAATTGATGCACCTGCTGAATAAGGTTAAAAAAACATTTTTACCATAATTTTGTCGAAAAGGTCATAAATTACCTTGTTTGGAAAATAACGAAAAGATTCCTTTGAAGACATATATGGTCAAATAAAGGTATTAATGACTATAACCCAAAGTCTAGTAAATAGAAAAAATGTTTTGAATTACATTTTAAAGAAAACATGGATGTGTATGGTAAAGACGTCCTAGTAGATGCTTATGTAAAAACAACCTCGGATAATAAAGATATTGCAGAATTAACCCTTAACTTGTAATTTTTCATTTTAAATGGTATGTTATCCTACTATATAATAGTTAAATCATTTTTATTAAATTATACAAGAGCTATATACATAAATATGATATCATATACGATCCTCTAATATTTCTCTGTTAATAATATTTTCGTAGTATCATCATTTCAGGTGTTAACTGATTCTTTTTCCTTTATATGAATGGATACATAAGTCATGATTAATATGGATAGGATGTAATTGATCAATATAAAAAATTATATTATGTTCAAAAAAATTATTTTCAATCATAATATGAAATTTATTCTTAAATGGTTGCGATGGGGAATGAATTTCATCGCGTTCATGGAGACGGTAATCCGTACATACGCACGAGCGACAATATTATTATATTGATGGTGAAATCTAATGTAATTGAATTTTATGTCATATATAAATAATAATTAACCTGTTATATTTTTTATTTAAATCATTTATACTCATTATTATACCCATCCAAAAATATAATGTATTGAATAACAACTACACCATGACTTGGAGATGGTAAGCCTTACGTACGCACGTATAGTGACTTTGTCAGTCATATGATAGATAGAATAATGAATATGATGGTATCATTTTTATAATAACATCATATTATATAGAAGATACAGGATTTATTATTTCATAATCGATACAACTATGAAAGAGGTAGTGTAATAAGAAAAGAACTTGAAAGAGGTGATGAAATATTTAAATCTTCTTTAGGTTCTTCCATTTGATTTGATCAAAAGGGCTCCTTGGGATGGATTTTAAACCAAAGGAAGGACTCTAGTATTAATTTATGGAAGTTGGGAAGGTATTTGGGTAGGGGATGGATGATCCAAATGGCTGTGGAGGTGTGAAATTAAGAGAAGGGAAAGTGCCCTTTTATAAGAGGGGTGAGGGGCACCTTCATGAAAGATTGAAATATTATTTTATAATAAAATAATCTTCGATTTATAATGGATAAAACTTTGTTTATTATTAGGATAAGGTGGTGATTGGCTGAAAACCACTCAACCAATAGGTTTTAGACAGGTTTAGGTCACCATATTAACCTTATCTTTGATAATTAACTCTTAGTTGAATAGTTTGACATTTACCATGTCTCTTTGTATTTTTATATTATTTGGTTAATAAATGTACTATAAGAAGACAAGAGAACCCCAAGTGGTTCATAAATAATATATATATCTTTATATTAGTCCTTTGTCTGAACCATAGATTTTTAGAAATATTATAAAAATTAATAATATAATATTTGTTTTTAAAACTCTTTTATTTTAATTTTGACACTATTTGGTATGTTGTTTTTGTTAATGTCATAACAGCATGATTAATTTGAAAAAAAATCATTTAATAAACCCTAAAATGTCATGTTAACCAATAAAATGATTGGAATTTATCAAAAGTCTCAAATTATATTTATTTGGTTATTTATAATATCAATTATTTTAATCATTCATTAATAAGGTAATTACTGCAACATCATTGTGTCATATATAATTTCAATTATTTATTGTCTAAAAATTATAATCAAAATAGAATTATTTAGTAAATTTATTTATATTTCTAATAAATATTTATAGTCAAATTTATCTTAGTTATAACCCTATATTAGAAATGTTTTAGTTATAATAACATGATTTTAACACTATTAACTATTCTTTAAATTAAATAATAATAAATGTCCTAATCTAATCCATGTGTACCTAACATATCATTTTTTATTCCTAAGGTTGTTTATGGTCTAAATAATATTATCCAGTAGAATTATGAAATGTGTTAGGGTAATGATAATATCATTTTTACCTTTAGTTACACAATTTACTTTTAACCTTTGTAAATAAAAGTTAAAAGTTAATATTCATCAAAAAAATTTTTCATCTTATTGAACCAAATTTCACTTACTGATATCAACAGTGTCCATCAGATTTTTGAAATTCAATTCAAAGAAGCAGAAAAATTTTGTTTTATGAAAATTTACAAATGCTCCTTGGAGGTGGGTAAAATACAGAAAAAATTTCCATAAAATTTTTATATATCTAAACATATTAAAAAATGTCTCAAATGAATTACATTGAACATATATAGGTATTATTTATATATTTTTAACTAAAATAAATTTAAATAAATTAAATATTTATTTAAATAAAAAGTCAGTTTTAAGCAATATCGTAGCATTTTTCACCATTCATCAAAAACTGAATTTTTTCAGAAAAATGCCAAAAATTCACCCTAATCTAATTTCGATATTCCAAATCCAAAAATGAATTCCATTTTGAATGATAAAATTTATAAAATTTTAAAAAGTGGGTATTACTATTCATAACAGCTATTTTGATTGGTTGTGGTGTGTTTGAGCTCTAAGTTGCGTATAACACAAGATATTGTATTATTCAAAGGGTAATGTATTGTGGAATCTTGTGGTGTTACAGATATAAAATCCCACCATGGGTGGTTTTATGTTGTATTCCATTTCTCATGTTTATAATGTAATTTACATAATCATATAGAAATAGTGGTTAATATTGATTTGGTTCTATAATAAGATGTGATGTTTATGTATAAACCCATGTATATATTGGATCATTGGGAGTAGGTCTTTTTGGAGGGATGATATCTCTAGTGTGGGAATTATAGATATAAGATGAGATAAGGGAATATAATTTGGACTGATAGAAACATATCAAGACCTATATTCCAAAATCTTCATGTGAGGTGTATATTATAGAAACATTTTAGTAAAAAATATGTTGTTTTAATGACACTAATTTTTCATAAATTAAAATTACATCATTTTTTATAACAAAATATAATAGCGTTACAATCCTTGACAAAAAGTTTTATTATCTCAAGAAAATTAGGGCCATGCATAAATTATGAATAATAAAGTATAATCATTTATTTATAATATTCTTCTTTATCCTTCTAAATCTCATGACATCATTAGTACATATAGTCACCTGAGGATATACATCAAATAAAGGGTTGAGTTGAAAGCCCATAAAGAGGATAAATAAGGGCACAATTCAAAATAACATGGGTAAGAATAATAATAATAATAATCATAACATAATCATAGGATCACAATTATAATCATGAGGGGAATAATTACATAAATGAACGTAATGTGAAATTTTTTAAAAATGAAACATCTTTTCATTGATTTAAAATACGAAAAATAGTTGTGAAAAAAGATAACATCATGTTCATACATATCATATGTGCATAATAATAACCTCATAATAATGAAAAAAAATATCATCATTTTCATTAATATTTCATATTATCTCATGAGATACATCACATTTAAAAACGCATTACAATGCTATGTAACTTTGGCTGCACCCATCACATCATTACATTTATATAATCATGCATGCCACATACAATATGTATCTATTCAATTCCTGATGTAACCCATGAAAACGAAGGAGTTTAGTAATAATTTCATAAACTATAAATTTTGGGTTAAACACCGGGGTTTCTAAAAATGGTAAATTGAAAATAAAATATTATTTATAATCATCATCATTTTTGAGCTAAGATGAAATAACTGAAGAGGAGTCATGATCCATTTTTAATAAAAAGTTTTATTTTCCAAAAAATATTTGTATTTATCTTAAAATAAGATTTGTAACATGTATACCCAAAAATAAAATAAAATTTAAGAAATATGAAATTATCTTTAAGAATATTAAAAGAATATCAATTCTGAAATTTGGTATGACAGAGGAATAACAAAAAGAAAAAGTGTTGGGTTTGAGAATCCCCATACCTTATGTTTCAAGGATTTATTCAAATTAATATCCCGGATAATAAAATTTTATAAATTAACTAATAAATACATAACATATTATTAATTTATTCAATTTATTTTAATTTTAGTGTGTTCATTTATTGCTATTTTAATGAGTTATAGAGTTTAACACTACTGTTCTAATAGTGTTCATTTTTTGGGTTTGCAAGATCCGTTTGCTTGAATACATGTATAAAAGTTCATGTAAAGTGTAAATAATTTTAAAAAATATTAATTAAATGTTTTTAGTGATCTTAAAGAAGTTTATATATACATTTATATAATTTTTATATGGTACGCGGAATATTCATTAGATTAAACATTAATGAAAATGTTTTATTACATTTTATCAGTAATTACGACCATCACAGACCTCTTTCATTTTATTTTATATTATTTTTATTTATTGTTTATAGACCATGATATAACCTATAATATGTATATTAATATAAAATTTATTCATAATAATGATATTATTACTAGACATGGAGGTGGTAATAGAGAATAAAAACGCATCATCCACAAAGATGGTGAATCAAAACATCCTAGACGATGCATTCATTTTTTAGAATAAAAATTGTGAAGAAGAGTTTTGATGATGGATATTTCATTAAACCAAAAAAGATTCAAGTATATATTTGATAATGGATTAATCATTAAAGTTTCTTTAGGGGAAATATTTATTGGATAAGAAAATAAAATAAATTAAAATATAAAGATGGAAGATAGCAGCTCCTGACTTTCTTCTCCTTGAGAACGTCCGTGAGGCACTTCGGGTTTTTTAATCGAAATCATACACTCTTGGATATGGGATAGAGGATTGGGAAGATAAATTTGAAGAATTTTGACATGATTAAAGGCATATAAGGGTCTATGGGAGGAGGTGGTGAGGGGTGGTATTTATAAGGAATGAGAGAGAGGTGATTTTTTATTATCTTATTCATTAGTTTATCATTTTGGATCAAGATTATATATAGTGTTGATTCTCATAACTAAATGCAGTTAAAAGAGAAGGATAGTATGAGATAATTGTGGTTAAATCATACATATATCAAAAATGACTAACAAATTCTTTTATTTAACATATAATATTAAAAATAACATAAATTACCACATTTCAATATTCCCCAAAAATTCAACAATTTGAGAAAAATAAAAAAAATTCTCCCTAACCATATTACAATGTGTATAATTCAATAAAGGAATCTTCCTTAGGAATATAATTTTCTATAGATGAGATAATTAAATATTAAATTAAAATCATCATTTATTTGAAAAATACTAATTTTCAAATTATAATAAATTGTATGGAACATTGATATATTAATTAATGTTTCAAAAATTTATATTATAGTTATATTACAACAAAATATTAATTCATCAATCAATGTTATGAAAAATAAATTTTCATTTAAATCATTAAATTTATTATTTTATTTTAAATTTACATTTATTTTTCAAAAAAACACTGTCACTTAATATATCATTTTTAAAATATTTATTTACGTATACCATGATATCAATATAACATATTTTCATTGAAAATATGCATAAATTTTCCTTATGCATTCATAGGTGAGGTCTAATATTCTATTGGCGTGATTACTATCCATAATGGTCATGATTCTTTTACAATGGTTATAAAACTATTCAATCGGTATAAGTTACTTAATTTATATAAATATTACATATTTCCTTATTATGTTATGATATTAATGTTTTGGTTTAGGGTATCAATGTTATTCATGTGTTTTATGAAATAATAATGAAATGATAAATTCAATTGATAAAAGACATGGATGTTACATTCTTCCCCCGTTTTAAATTTTCCTCATGAAATTTAATTTTACATTCATAGGTGAAAATATGTGACAATACTTATCCATTATTGATTCATTTAGTTCCCCAATTTATTCTTCATAATTATGATTCCTGTACAACACATTGATAAGGTGAGTTCACTAATTTCTTTGGAAATTTTCTCTTCGGTCCAAGATCCTTACCGGATACTATTTATACTAGTAGTCAATCTCTAGTTGTACTACCTATGGATTCAGTACCTGTTAGGGGTAAGGTACATACTTCCTCAGGAGTGATACACTGAACACTTCATGAACATGAACCATATTTGGTGGATGTGCAAGCCAATTTGACACTACTCCTATACAATCATACATCTTATTTGGGGACAAAGCACCTTGGGAGAAGATTCCCTTTCTTTCCAAACCACATGACTATCTTCCCCAGTTATATATAAATGAAAAAATTTCCTCCAACATCATGCTCATATTCCCATCAATGGTTGTCAGCATATATCTTTTCTGATTTTGATCTGCTTTGAAATTTTATTGGATGGATTAAACCTTCTATTTCATTTCTTGCACACGATCAATTCCATGCATGTTTCATTCGCTAACTTCATCCCAACACGTTGGAGTTCTATATCTGTTTACATATAGAGATTCATATTGGGACATCTGAATAATTTAGTGGATATTTTTGTTGTTGTATGTGATCACAACCAATGGGAGAAGATGGTCCCATCCACCTTTGAGTTCCACTGAGTAAAACATAAAAATTTCCTTGAGTGTGTGAATAGACATTTTATATAGGAAATTAGTTTATGGGAGATAGTCCATGGTGAAATATAATTCAGTAGTCAAATCCTATTTAATAATTCTCTATAATTTAGATATGAACCTTATATCATGATCATATACGATTGAAAGTGGAACCTCATGTAATGTCACCATATCCACCACATATATCTTTGAAAACGTTTCAACATAAAAATATTGCTGAATAAAAATAAAGTGTGTAGTCTTAGTTAGTCATTCCACCCCAACCCATAAAACTTTTCTTCCTTTAGATGTCACTGGGAGACCATTGAAAAAGTCCATGGTGACATTCTATAATTTCCATATGGGTATGGTCAATGGTTTCATCATCCCATTTGACATATATCTATCTAATTTAACATTTTGAAATAGAAACACCATGATATTAATTATGAAATCTTCGTCTTCATGTTATCATTTTGTAAGTGTTCTCGAAGATCAGATACATCTTCATACAACTTATATGGAAGGAGAACGGTGTGATAAGTGAATTATATAATATCTCCTTATTTACCCAAGAAGATTAAGGCAATCATATCCTCATTAAAAACAAAATCACACAATTAGACTCTTATTATTGGTAGGTATGTCACAATTCTCACCATAGATGCATTGGCACTATATTGTCATGCCAAAAATCACACCATATCGATTTAGATAATGAGTCGGGTCATTCTTCTCACAGATCATGAACTTTTGTGAGGCATAAGATGGAATGTTATCATTATTCCTGAGTACAAAAACAATAAATTCTTTGAAGAATCTCTGTATATCCCAACACATTCACCACTTTCTGTTAAATTGAGTTCATGTGAAGTGATAAAATTATTATTTATCTTCTTAAAGTATTCCACTCATTCTTCCATGTAGATCTACTTTATCCCTTGTTGGAATTTTTAGTAACCGATAAAATCATGATAAATTTAGCACAAAACATCGGTAGAACCCCGATAATCCATGAAAATTGTGGATTTCCATTACACAATAGGGTCTGGTCTATTCCTCAATTGCCTTTTTTAAAGGCTAACCAAAAATTCCCTCACATATGATCATGTGTCCCAAAAATGTGACTTTTTGCAGAAAAAATCACCATTTTTGAAATTGATTTTCAATTTATCATTCCCTAATGTCACCAAAATAATCCATAGATTCACATAATAAACTATCCTAATATTCGAGTAGATGATAATATCATCCATAATCACTAACAAAATTTTTTCATGATAATGTCTAACAACTCTATTCATCACATCTATAAAGATTGTAAGGGAATTATTATGTATAAGGGGAATTAAAAATAAATCATAGGGCCCAGAACTTGAATAGAAACTAGTATTCTGAATATTATCCTTACTCACCTTCATTTAATGATATTCAGAATGACGATCTACTTTTGAGAAGTATTGATCCTATCATAATTGATCAATCAATTCATAAATCCTTAGAAGATGAAACTTTCCCTATATAGTGACCATTTTAGTTTCCAATAATCAATACAAATCCAAATTTATCCATCCTTTTTATTTAAAAAGATCACTGTCAAACCCCATGGTGATGCACTAGGGAGTTTAAACCCTTTTTCTAAATTCCCTTGTAGCTTCTTTTTAAATATTTGTATTCAATCAAGGAAATCCTATATGGTCATTTTGAGAAATGAGTAGCTTCGAATATGATTCATATTGAGAAATATACCACACATTCTAGGGGAAGTTTGTGTAAATCATTAGGAACTACAACACTATATTCACTCAAAATGGGCATTTCTTCTAGTAATACAACTTCCTTTGACTCAGCCATTTGAGGGAGTTATTCTTCTTCATAGGGAATCAACACCCACACCATTGAATTATTTTCCAAAGGAGATTCATGATATTCCTTGAAATTGTATGAGAGCATGGGATGGTTCCTAATATGGATATGAGTTTCCTTTTTTCAATAGTTTATGTGTGCCCAATATAAAAATATCTAACCCAGGCCTTTTGCAATATTGAATTCCATGAAGGGATGTGTCATGATATTTTTTGGAAGAATATTTAAACAAACACAAATAATATTAGAGTACACCACATTTCATTAATGATCAATCCACTATAAATTTCTACGAATATCTCCATTTCAATGTATGAGGGCATTGATTCAATTTTTCTTGAAAATGTAAATGATATAATTGAATGTAGAGAACTAGAAAAAAATAATATTTTTTCCATTCTAATGTGGGCAAGAACTGTACCATTAATGATTTAATTTTATTTCTCTACTTTAGTAGTATTAAACGAATAAGAATCATATTCAATGATTTTATTTGGTGGTTTAAGATACCTATTACACATAAAGAGTCAAGGATTAGTGAACTATCTTATATAGTTCCCATTCACCTTATAGTGAAGCATTAAACCACATGTGGTTTTTTAAGATTCTCCCTTATTTCTACTATCACATTGAAACAAATATTTCATGTATGTTTGATATTAATGGTCCTGGTGGACTTATCTCCCACACTTATAGAATTTCCCCTTCCTAATGAAGGAATTTTCATGATGATTCTTCCAAAATTTTGACTTGGGGGTGTTTTGATCCGCATTCCTCCATTTTCATTTCATCCACTAACTAAAAAATAAATTCCACTTTTCTTATGTCCATATCCAAGGGACCACTCTCCAAAATCCATCTCTACTATGATAGAACATCAAACTAGTTCTTCATAAATCACATCATATCAGATAACTAGATCATTTCAATGGTGTTGTATTAATCCAATTAACATTTTATCTATTTTGTTATTGTTATTTATAAAAAACCAGAGGTATACCTTGAAAGCATTGTGAAATTTTATTTTTATGTTGTGATAGATTCACCTTCATTTTGATTCATCTCTATGAATTATCATTCAATATTTGTAAGAATATTTGGAGGTAAATACTTTTTTGGATATATTTTCTTAATTACTTTTCACTCAATCTCTGCTATTTCATCCTTCATCTCGGTGTTATTAAGAAACACCAAATACTTATTAGAATATCCTTTTAAATGATAAATGGATAGAGAAAATTTGTCCTTCATAGAATATAGAAGAAAATGAAATATATTATTAATTGAGTTAACCACAATTACATAACAAGTTTCTCATAAGATCCACTAAATATTAATGGTTATTGCTGCATCAAAGAGTCAACATCCAATAGATCCCTCTTTGGTGAAGGATGATGTTTCATATTATTTAGGTTATTTTTCATGGCATGGTATAGATTAGTAAGACCCACTATGAAATTTCCTACTCCACCTAGTATGTTTTGGTGTCATGAGAACCAACTGTTTTGTACATTGATTACATGAATGTTCACTTATTATATATTGTTCATTGTTCTGCATGACTATAATAAAATAATGACCCGGAATATTTGTTGCATTGATAAGGTCATGGAAGATCCCTGCTATGATGAGAACCTTGAAATGCTATAATAATATTCTTGAATAAAGTTCTACGGTTGGATGACATACTATGATAGGAAACATAGTATACAGACCGTCATGTGTGAGTACTTGTAAGAAGACGATAATCTCTCTCATGGAGTTCGCACTTGGTAATCTCCAAGATGGGAGATTATGAGAACAGACCCGCCAGTAAAAATTTTGCATGTCTTGGTTTCATCAGACATTGCTATCTACGAGCGTTTGTAATGGTCCTTAGACTAGAAGATTATCATTAAATCATGTCATGACTCGTGCACATAGATTTTCTGATGAAAATCGTCACACAGACAGTTGGCAGGAAGTAGGGAACGTTGGTTACGTCACGAGTGACATGTTGTTAATGGATAAGTCGAGGAAGGATTTGTCCCTTCCATTTATGGAAGTTGATATCTCAGCCCTTAGATTGAAATAGAACTTTCGCATGAAATTCCATGGCCATGGTGTGAATGATGATTTTATTTCAGGTATTCAAAGAACGAAGGATCAAGCATATAGGTTTATGACACTGCCATGAAACCTGATTGATGAGATATCGAGGCAAGGGGATTAAATTACAAAGTAAGCATTCATATGAGGTGATACGTCAATGTGGTGTCAACTTCTTTCCCTTGGGTACCTTGACCCGTTGCTAGACAGTAATCTTGGACTTTAGTAAATCCCACCTAATGCCAACGAGAAAGAGGCCTAGAGGGTCACACACTAAGTGTATTCAAGTATCTCAAGTAGAATAAATATTATTCCCGTATGTGGTTTAATAATTATTCAAGCAAGCCTAAGTCGTTTTAAATGATGGAGGAAAAAGGAAATGAAAAACAAGATATACACGCCGTGTATTAATGACTACACGCCGTGTAGTTTTTCATAGAAAACAAGTACATGTCGTGTATTAATAATTACACGGCGTGTAGTCTTATTTATGGAAAGTATATGAATAAATTAAAACAAGATATACATGTTGTGTACATTGAATGTACACACCGTGTTGTTTTCAATGAAAAACAAGTACACACATTGTATTTATTAATACACGCTGTGTAGTTTTTCCATTCGGGATTTTTGAAGATATAATATTGTTTTAAATGATTTTTATTATAATAAATGTGGGTGCATGTCAAGGAATTAATTATTCAACTTGGGGTTTTTAAATAAGAGTCAATTAAATAAATAAAATGTGTAATGCATTTATTTATTGTCATAACTCTACAACCTCAAACCTGATTATAAATATCCTCACAACCTAACTCTTTTCGAACACACAAGAGAATTGTTGTGCATGACAACTCTGGAGAATTATTTCAAGGCTGAAAGAACCTCTTCCTCCAAGAACACTCTCAAGACCGAGAGATATCCTCTTCCATCAGATCAAGACGATATAACGTGGTCAACGCAAGAAAATGTTTCACCACGCTAGCACCTGGAGACTCCTTTGGTGACGTCTTGAGATACGAGGTACATGTGTGGATCACCGCTAGAGGAAGAATACACTTGGCTTCTGCAATGCAATGACGAATCACATCGGAACGTGATCAAGGACATCAATGAAGAAAGAAAACTACAAAAGGTATTTCTTTTCAATTTATTAAATTAATTATAATCAACCTCTAATGATCATACTTTGTGGTTCCAGGACTTTCTATTTCTTTTGTCTATTTCTGTGATCCGATCTTTGGAGACTGGCATTTATCATTGTATTGATCCCAGATTGATCATTTCTAATGACAAAAATCCAAGTAGTCACATCCACCCTTGTGCTTCCACTGCACCCAAAACCTTCAATTGGTATCAGAGGGAGGTTACAATGTTTATTATAGTTATTTAATTTTCGTTGATAATTAACCCATTTATATTTTTTTCAATTCGAAATATATAGTTCTATTAATCTGAATAAACGAGATACATTATTCCTCCTTCATTTTTCGATTCATATCATAGAAACAGACTTTTAATATTAATTTTTGATTAAAATAAAAATGAGGAACTCATCCGGAGGAGCCGCTATTTATTTCCGTACAACACGAGATTACACGGCGTGTAATTAAAACTACACGCTGTGTACATAGGTTCAATGAACCGGCACTGGTCTGCCAAACCATGCTGTGTGAATTGAATATGACTAAGTATTAATCATGCCATGTTGACCAGAATTGAATGGCGCATGGAACCGAAATACACAGCGTGTTTGTTGGATCAACACGTCGTGTAATCCATTCCAGCCCAGGTGAAACCATGTACAAGGATAAGCCGCGTACCACGTACACGGGATCACTAGGCTGGTTACTGCATAAGAAGGAAGTAAATGCCGTGAATGATTTATCTACATGTCGTGTACTCCAAAATTTCCAAAGTACAGAAAAACGCCAATGCCCTGACGTGTACTTTGGATAAAGAGTGAAAAGAAATACACGCCGTGTAATTATAAACTACACGCCGTGTACTTTCCAGAAATGGAATTTCACCAAGTTTCCTCTAATGTAAAAAGACCCATACAAGGAATATGGATAAGAATAATCTCAAGGAAATTCAGAAAAAAATTTAAGATAAAGAATTGATTAATTATAAGGTCATAATAAATTGAATTCGAGAGCGACTTATCTTAAATGATAGAATGATTAAATGAATTTTAATTCTAAATATGTGTAAATGTCATTGCATGCTATGGATGATCATGATCTATAACAAAGACCCTTTGTATGTGTATGGTTTAATTTAGATTTATTTAATTTAAATTTGTTGGCCTGCGATCCTTCTTACAATAAAATGTAGGGCCTGCGTGCCCATGGTGTCTTTAATGTAAACCCGTGTAATGGAGGATCTCCCAAGCCATAAGAGACAGTTCAAATCCCAAAGCCTAGGTGAAACCGACGCAAGAAGATACAAAGGTGGACAGGTGGGAGCTGCAAAACACGAACCATCAGGTTCAAGGTGTTTTCCCTAGGTCAGGGTTATCTTATCAAAGTTTCTAGGTAAGATAACCAATAGAAGCTCATGATCATACCATCTTATTTTATTTCTATCTAAATTGCATTGTATATTTATTATATATGGGTTGTCGAGATCACATAGTTAATAAAATGAACAAGCATGCAATGATGAAATAAAATTAATACTGGACTATGCATAAACATTATGAGAACATGGTTAATAACTTAAACAAGAATCACTTAATATTAAAAATCATGTGATAATGCAAAACTATGCATAAAGGATTAAAATCCCTCAATACCATATTATGTCAGAATTAGCCTTCCATTACCTGATTAAGGGAAAGAATCAATAAAACTCTGTGTTTAACCAACCCTTGTTGGGACACTTACTTATATAAAGAAAGCCCTTATGAAAGGTTTTGGGTTGACTTAACCATATTACATCAAGATGAGTATCCCTTGCTAGACATGATGTAATATTGGAGGCAAGAGTTGAGGAAATCCAAGTCAGGATTTCAGGATTGAGGATTCCACTCAACAGATCATGGAACTGTAAGCACGCAGATGGCAAAGGCCAGCCTACCTAAATACCTTCAAATAGCTTGACCAACCCTTGTTGGGGTTATGCGAAGGGGAATATGGATCCTTGCCACTAGAATGTCAAAGCAACAGGACATTCTAAGTTCAATGGTCAGGGCCATTGAGACTTCATAAAATAGTGGGAGAATTAATTAACTAATTCATTATTTCTCAAAAACTGTAATCAAGAAAGTACTAATAAATCGGCTCTTTTAAATTGTAGAATCAAGATGAAAAACTCATCAACCACATTTTCTTTGCGATCAATATTGGATAAAGACAATATCCTCAATGACAGTAACATTCAGGAATGGTTTAGGCGCCTTCTGGTTATCCTACACCATGAATGGATGTTTTACAAGCTGGAATCCTCACTTCCTAATTCTCCTGCCCGAGGAGTGAGTAATGAAGATTTCCTGGTCTATGATCAACATTTGAACGACGCACTCAGCGTTCATTATTTGATGCTGTCATCTATGTATAGTGATCTCATGAAGTCTCATGAAGACATGGATGCCTACAACATTCTCGATCACCTCCTTGGTTTATACTAGGAGTGAGAAAGACAAGAATGGTTTAAAATCTACAAGGCTCTCTTTCAGAGCAATCTTGGAGAGGGTGCCCCATCTGGGCCTCATGTAGTCAAGCTCATTGGCTACATTGAGCGCTTGGAGGTTCTAGGGTTTAAACTCCCTAAAGAACTGGGTACCGATCTCATTTTTACATCACTACCCCAGAGTATCTCAATCTTTGTTGTTAATTTCAACATGAATAACATTGAGAAGTCTCTATCTGATCTTCTTATCCTTATTTGCCAAGTGGACAATGACATGAAGCGTGAAAAGCCTTCTGTCCTTATGGTAAATAAAAGAAAAGGGAAGGCGAAGAGCATTAATCCCTAAACTTCTTCAAGGCCTTCCATGAAATGGAAGATCAAAGGGGAGGAAAAGGAACCCGATGCTGTTTGTTTCGAATGTGGCAATAAGGGCCACTGGAAAAAAAACTGCACCCAGCCAAGGAAGCAAGGGGAAGCTTCAGGTGCATTTGTTATCAAATGAAATCTATCTATTTCTACTAATTTGGTATTAGATACTTCTTGTGGTGCTCACATCTATATCCAAATACTGGAACCAAGTAGATTCAAGAAGATTGATCAAGGGGAGCTAGATCTACAAGCAGCCAACGGAGGCAGACTTGCTGCTGAAGCTATCAGAGACTACAATCTCATGTTGCCAACTGGAATGATCTTGGTGTTAAAGGGTTGTTATTATGTTCCTTCTGTTACTAAAAACATTTTTTCAGTATCCAGATTAGATACTGATGGATTCATGTTCAAGTTTGGAAATTAATGTTGCTACTTTTATAAAGGTAGAATTTGTTTTGGTAGGGAACATTTATATAACGGCCTTTATGTGTTAGACTACACAATCCAAGTAATGGAAATCGATGAGAAATTCAATTCACAGGACTCATACCACACCCATATTTGGCATCACCGGCTAGGTCATGTCAATGAGAAATGTTTGACAAAACTACATCAAGATGGGTATTTAGATTCTTTCGAACAAAAACCACTTGGTGTATGTCATGCATGTCTATAAAGAAAAAATGACTGAAGCCCCATTTAGTGGGAAAGGTGAAAGAGCTAAAAATATTCTAGAATTAGTTCACACAGATGTGTGTGGGCCATTTCCATTTGAGGCAACGGGTGGGTTCTCGTACATCATAAATTTTACTGATGATTTTAGTAGATATGGATATATCTACATAATGAGGTATAAGTCAGATTCTATTGATAGGTTCAAAGAATACAAGAATGAGGTTGAGAACCAGCTTGGTAAGAAGATTACGAAACTCTGACCAGACAGAGGAGGAGAATATCTTAATCAGGATATCATTTATTTCTTACGGGAGTTTGGGATTCTATCTCAACTCACTTCTCCTTACACACCCCAGTGGAATGGTGTAAGTGAATTTAGGAACCGCACCATGTTGGACATGGTGAGATCAATGATGAGTCATGCGAGTCTTCCATTATCCTTTTGGGGATATTCTTTACAAACAACATCACACATACTAAACCAAGTACCATATAAATCGATAAATGGTATTCCATACGAGTTATGGAGTGGACGCAAATCCATGTTATCAAATTTACATGTGTGGGGTAGCGAAGCATTTGTTATGTCCTCTTCAGGTAACAAACTTGCACCCCGAGGCACAAAGTATATCTTTATTGGATATCCTAAGAAAACAAGGGGATATTACCTATACAACTCCTCAAAAAAAAGGTCACAGTGGAAAGACACGCCATATTCCTTGAGAGGGAGCACATCTCTAAAAGAGATAGTGGAATCTAGATAGACTTCGATGAAGTCAAGGCTCATGATACAGAGGAGTTGGTACAAGAACAAATTACACAAAGCCCCTTGGAAGAACAATCTGTTCGATAGACACAAGAACTGTGTAGAAGCATGAGAGAGGTGAGAGAACTAGAATGATATGGTTTTCTTGTCACCGAGGATGGTGACTCATTATTTGTGGAAAATGCTGATCCTCTTACCTACAAGGAAGTAGTTGAAAGGAACAGACGTTTCCAAGTGGCAAGAAGCGATGAATTCTGAAATGGATTCCATGTACCAAAACAAAGTCTGGATTTTGGAAGATCCTCCAGTTGATGTAAAGCCTATTGGTAATAAATGGGTATTCAAGAAGAAACTGGACATGGAGGGGAAAGTCAGCACCTATAAGGCAAGACTGGTTGCAAAAGGTTTTAGACAGCATCAAGGAATTGAAAATGATGAAACCTTTTCACCAGTTGTGATGCTAAAATCCATTTGAATCCTATTGTCCATTTCCACTTACCATGACTTTGAGACTTGGAAAATGGATTTCAAAACAGCATTCCTTAATGGGAACCTCTAGGAAGATGTCTACATGACACAACCAGAAGGGTTTGTGACTCCAAAGGATTCAAACAAGGTATGCATGTTGCAGAAATCCATTTATGGATTAAAGAAAGCATCAAGGTCATGGAATATTGGTTTTGATGAAGCTATAATGGAATTTGGATTTGTTAAAAATGAATGTGAGCCTTGTATCTACAAGATGTTTACTGGAAGTGTGTTCATTTTCCTAATAGTATATGTTGATAAAATATTACTAATTGGAAACAAAGTACCTATCTTACAGTCAGTTAAGGCATGGTGGCATAAATGCTTCTCCATGAAAGACTTGGGTGAGGCAGCATATATTCATGCGATCAAGATCCAAGAGAATGCTGGGCCTGAGTCAATGTACATACATTGACAAGATACTGAAGAGATTCAGTTTGGAACAGTCCAACAGGGGATTGTTGCCAGTGTCACATGGCATTCATCTTTCCAAGAAAATGTGTCCTCAGACACATGAGGAAAGAAAGAGAATGGCAAGGATCCCTTACGCAGTCGCAATTGAGTCAGACATGTATGCTATGCTATGTTCGAGGCTAGATGTTGCTTACGCATTAAGTGGGGTAGGTAGATATCAAGATTATCCAGGAGACCGCCATTGGATGGCAGTCAAGACTATCCTTAAGTATCTGAGGCGTACTAAGGATATGTTCCTGGTTTATGGAGGAGATGAGGAACTAGTCATCAGAGGACATGTAGATGCTAGTTTCCAAACTGATCAAGATGAAATGAAGTCATAGACTGGATACAGCTTCAGTTTTAATGGTGGTGTAGTGAGCTGGAAGAGCTCAAAGCAAAGTGTCGTGGCAGATTCTACAGTAGAGTATGAGTATATCGCAGCTTCTGAGGATACTGAAGAAGCAGTATAGATGCGAAACTTCATCCAAGAGCTAGATGTAATACCAAGCAGTAAAGATCCTATCACACTCTATTGTGATAATACTGCAGTGGTGGAACTTCCTAATGAGACAAGGTCATATCAGTGGAAAAATAACATACATCAGAAGTATCATCTCCTGAGGGATTTTTCTCAGAGAGGTGAAGTTGCAGTGTGCAGTATTTCCACATAAGGCAACGTGGTGGACCCCTTGACTAAAGCCTTGACTCAGCAGAAAAATGATCAACATGTGAGGTCTAGCGGACTAAAAGGCGTAGGCAGTTGGATCTAGTATAAGTTGGAGTTTGTAAGGGTTGGTGTCCTGAGAACCAACTGTTTTGTACTTTGATTACATGAATGGTAACTTATTATATATTGTTCATTATTCTACATGACTATAATATAATAATGTCATGGAATATTTGTTGCATTGATAAGGTCATGGTAGATCTCAGCTATGATGAGAACCTTGAAATGCTAATACAATATTCTTAAATAAAGTTCTACAGTTGGATGACATACTATGATAGGACACATAGTATACAGACCTTCATGTGTGAGTACTCGTTAGAAGATGAGAATATCTCTCATGGAGGTCACACATGGTAATCTCCATGATGGGAGACTATGAGAACAGACCCGCCAGTAGCAATTCTTCATATCTTGGTGTCATCGGACATTTCTATCTACGAGCGTGTATAATGGTCCTTATACTGGAAGATTATCATTAACTCATGTCATGACTCGCACACTTAGATTTACTAACGAAAACTGTCACGCAAACAGTTGGCGGGAAGTAGGGTATGTTGGGTGCGTCACGAGTGACATGTTGTTAATGGATAAGTTGAGGAAGGATTTGTGCCTTCAATTTATTGAAGTTGATATCTCGGCCCTCTGATAGAAATAGAACTGTCGCATTAAATTCCATGGACATGTTGTGAACGATGTGTTTATTTCAGGTAGTCAAAGAACGACAGATCAAACATATAGGTTTATGACACATCCATGAAACTTGCTTGATGAGATATCGAGACAAAGGGATTAAATTAAACAGTAATCATTTTTATGAGGTGATACGTCAATGCGGCATCAACTTCTTTCTCTTGGGTGCCTTGAACCATTTCTTGATAGTACTCCTGGACTTTAGGAAAGCCCACCTAATGCCAACAAGAAAGTGGCCTAAAGGGTCACACACTAAGTGTATTCAAGTATCTCATCTAGAATAAATATTATTCCCATACGTGGTTTAATAATAATTCAAGGAATCCTAAGTCTTTTTAAATGATGGAGGAAAAAGGAAATGAAAAACAAGATATACACATCGTGTATTAAAGATTACACACCATGTAGTTTTTCATAGAAAACAAGTACATGATGTGTATTAATAATTACATGTCGTGTAGTTTTCTTTATGGAAAGGAAATGAATAAATGAAAACAAGATATACACGCCGTGTACATTTAATGTACACACCCTTTAGTTTTCAATAAAAAACAGGTACATTCCATGTATTTATTAATACACACCGTGTCATTTTTCCAGTCGGGATTTTTGAGGATATAATATTGTTTTAAATGATTCTTATTATAATCAGTATGGGCGCATGTCAAGGAATTAATTATTTGACATGGGGGATTTAAATAAGAGTCAATGAAATAAATAAAACATGTAACACATTTATTTATTGTCATAACTCTACAGCCTCAAAAATGATTATAAATATAAGGCCCCGACCTTAAACCTTACTTAATCTTGAGTTATTACAAGATTATACATTGAGGATCTTTTCAGGTTTATAGTTTTAGATAATTAGACCATAAAATTTGCATTACATTCCACATTTAAACAAAGTGGTTACATAAAAGATAGTATTACTTTTTTCCCATCAATGGAAACATATTTGAAATAAAACATGGATTCTTTTTTGACACTTCCTTGACACTATCATCATATCATGTACCCTTCCCATGACCTGTGAAAAACATTTCAAAAACATGGGATAAGCATAAAAAGCTCAGTAAGGGATATAAAAATATGGAAAGGAAACATGAGTACATGTATACATAAGAATAAAATCATACTTTACCCATAAAACATAAGAACATTAACATAACTCATAAAATCATGAATAAATCATAGAAATCATAAGGCAAAAAGGTAACTTGAGGCATTCTTAACATTCTTACGTAGGGAGTAACCCTCTTGGTTACATTTGGAATACCCATCACAATATATTCCCTAAATCTATTCGGAGATAACTTAATGTTTATCCCCTTCGCGTTACCCAATGCATTAGAGAGCTATATCAGGCTCACCCTCCCTTAGTTTATCACGGAACCACCAGTCTTCATAATAATGCCCAAGAACAATAACATAATCGTACCACATTAAACATGCATAAAGGAAACATAACATTTCCACTTTTCAATCACAAGATATCAATACAACACATTGATATAAAAACATTATGAAAACCATTTTAAATACCAAAATAAAAGAAAAGAAAAACATGGTATTTATTTTTCTTTTAAAAAAAAGGTATGGCTTGTAGAGGAAGCCGAAACTCAAATAGTGGTCACAGCAGTGGAGAAGTCGTTGTCGCCGCATATGTACGACAAAAACATTCCCTTTTGTCGTTTAGTAAAAATATTTGTATAAAAAATATTCCTTTTGGATAAATGTAAAAGTCAAAGGGGTTTATACACCGTATAAAATAAGGTTGTGTATAAAACAAAATATGCCTCAATGAAAGGAGATTGAGACGAAGTCCCATACAAAGACGGTATCCTTGGATTAAGGATAAATCAATTACATAATTATGTGTGACAAACTAATACACCAAATATAAGTGGATATTAAGTGTAAAACAATCAGAGGTTATTCACACATATTCATAGAACGACATATTCAAGGAGTATAATCTTATCTCAAAGAATCAAAATTGGGTTAAGAAGTTTCCTCGAAAAAATTTGACAGCCAAACGACATCACTACAAAATTCAGAAAATGTGTTGATGAGAGATAAAAAGGGTATCTCATCACTTGGATAGAAAATTTAAATCAATAAGGATATAGAATAACATATACCAACATAATTTTATGTGAATTAAAAGGCATAACAAAATAAGTCTTTTAAAAAGAGGAGGGTGAAAGGTTCCCTTACCGACATGGGTATCTTTCGAAACATAGACCCCGTGAAAGAAGGACAATACAAAATTCATGTAAATACTCATAAATGAAAGTATATTACACAATGAGTAAAATAATGGGAAGTACATACACCACACAAAGGTAATTTTGGCAAATGTAGCATAAATCTCACGGGAATAAAAGTGAGATGAAAAAATCCCTTATAAAAACTCGGTAGCCTAATGGCGCCACTTAAAACATCCAAAAATGGATTGATGAGATCAAATAGGGTCTCTCATAATATTAAAATAAAATTTACAGTTAGAGGAATATAAAATAACATCCCCCATCATAACAATGAGGAGCTTAAAATAAGTTACATAAAGGAGAGTACTTAAAAAGAAAGAGAGAGGTTAGATCTCTTACAAAAATTCGGCAGCCTAACAACGCCACTCAAAACTTCCAAAATGGATTGATGAGAGAGAATAGGGTCTCTCATCATATGAAAATAAGAATTACAGTAATATTAATATAAAATAACATCCCAATCACAAGATATATGATCATAAAATAATGACATAAAACAGTGTACTTCAAAATAAAGAGAGGAGTTGGATTCCTTACCTCGGGTCTGACTTGACTCGATCGTTCTTTAACATCCTGAATAATAAACTTGAGTTAATTTCTACTTGATTAAGAACCTTTTTAAAGATCATTATTCCTTTTATATAACATATTTCCACGTTATAAACATTATGTAATTATTTAAGTTAATAATGTTTGTTTTGTCAATATTTGGTTCTTAAGTCGAAAGTGGACTTCTTACAATTACATGTTGTTCGTGTGGTTAATGGTTCCTTTTATCCAGAATTATATTCATGATTTGGATATCATATATATCATATATATCTAGATTATACATGTATTTATAATATTACATAATCATTTATAGATAAGAAATGAAATGCACCGTTCATGGAGACGGTAAGCCGTACGTACGCATGAACGCTACTTTCATTTCTATATCATATTAATGGAATTAAAACTAAATGAGAGGTATGTATATTTTAATTACCGAATTATATTAATCATTTATATGTAACATAAATCATATATAATAACTTTAAATCCATCCTTTATACATCCCACATATGGCATTAATGAATCAAATCACTTTGAGGGGGTGGTAGTCCGCACTTCCTAAAATGAAATTATCGTGTTTACCCACAATGGAAACCATAAAGGTATTCCACAAAAGAAAAATACAGAAGCTTAAGTAAAACATAAACATATTATATATCATATATAAATATAGTGACATCTTAATTTCCACCTTTTAAGGTGTTATATGAGTGTTGAACAATCATCATTTCGTGAGGCAGAAATTCGCCATCCACAGAAACAGTATGTTCTTTAACCATTTTATGTAGGTGTGTGTAAGTGTAGCTCAAATTCTTCTTATAACAACATCCTACTATATTGATGATACTTTAGTTCTTACAAAAGAAATGAATAAAAAGAGATTAGGGGGTTGGAGAAGCAAAATAAAACAAAAGAACACAAGTGAAGACATTACCTTAAAATCGGGTAACTCTTTTTGATTTGAGCTCAAAGGATTCCTTGGGAAGACTTCTGCCCAAACTGAGGCTTCTAGGACTAATATAGGGATGTGGAGAGACAAAATGGGCAGGGGTTTCCCGAGCCAAAGGCTTTGGAAGTGTGGGTAGGGAGGTAGAGGTGGGGCCCTTTTATAAGTGGAGAGGAGGGACACTCTTGGAATGTAAAGAAATGTTACTTTATTTGAAAATGAGTTTCAGATTTAAAAGGTCCCACATTGATATAATTCGAGGATAAGGTGATAAGGTTTCTAAATCCACCAATACAATAGGTTTTGGACATGTGTAGGTCATATATTTTACATTATATTTTCATTTTATTTAAATCCTTTATTAATGAGGTAATCGCTGCATCATTATGATGTCATAAATAATTTTATTTATTTAATGTTTAAAAATTATAAAAAAAATATCATGATGTAGGAAATATTTTTATCTTTCCAATTAATATTTATAGTAAAATATATGACTTGTATAACCCCATTTAAAAATTGTTTTAGTGAAACATCTCATGCTTGTGATATTTTTATTTTAACGTTAAATAAAATGTTATTTATGTCATGTTCCAACCAAATTGGCTCCATGGGGTCCCCAAGTTGACAAATGGATTTTATTGGTCGACCATGACAAATCCAATGAGGGTAGGACATGTGTCTAGGTCATTTTACATTATTAAAAAATTATTTTTACCTTAAATTACACTAATTACCTCTAATCGCGATTAAGAACATAAAAGTTACTATTCACCAAAAAATTATTTTAATCCCATTGAACCACATTTTACTTCATAATGACAACCATGTATGTCGGATTTTTGAAATTCAAAACACAGAGGTGGAAAAGTTTTATTTAAACGAAAAAATCAGTTTCTTTAACTACCACTTAGTGGTTTCACTATTCCTCAAAAATTGAAGTTCTTCAGAAAAATACCAAAACTTCACCCTAAGCTATATTTGATATTCAGAATTCAAAAATGAAGTCTATTTTACAAAATTCAAAACATATAAGTTGCATTAATTAATTTAATAATTAATTCCCGCTGTCAGAGCAAATAGCGTGTTTTTATGAAACAATAAGTATCAAAAGATTGACACTAGTTTAAGTCCGATTTCAAAGTGAAATTAATTCCAATGAACACAATTGGATTAAATGGTAAAAATATATTCTAATTGAACTTTAAAACCAATTCAAAATATAATCTAATCGTATAAATAAATTAGATTAAAATTTGGTTTTGAATTAAAATACAACATTTTTCAGTATTCATTAAAAAATGAACTTTATCGGAAAAATACCAAAACTTTACACAAAGTAAATTTTGATGTCCCGATTCTAAATAAGAATTTTTTTTTTCAAATATAACACATAAAATTTTCAAAAAGTGGATTTAAAAGAGGTTCTCCATCAAAAGGCGGTTAATCGACATTTTAATTAATATTAGAATGTTTACGCTTAAAATTGGATTCATTCGCATTTTTAATCCTCTAACATTTATTGTAAAGAGTAAAAATATTTGAAAAACATATATAATCATTTTGTAGTTAGTTCTGTTCATTCCCGCCATTACAACGGCTAGGCGTTAACTACCATTTAAAATAATATTATTTTATTATTAGAGTGAAACTTAAGATTCCCAAGAAACAGGTTGTTGCGTATTGGGTATGCCATCAGGCATAGCTTCCCCTTTAAAGTAATATTAATATTTTATTCACAAATATGGATAAATATAAAAATGTCATATTCTTTATTTACCTGGGGTGTTACATCTATAAGGCCCTAGCCTTATAACCTTACTTAATCTTGAGTTATTACAAGATTACACATTGAGGATCTTTTCAGGTTTAGAGTTTTAGATAATTAGATCATGAAACTTGCATTACATTCCACATTTAAACAAAGTGGTTACATAAAAGACAGCATTCATTCTTCCCATCAACGGAATCATATTTAAATTATAACACAGATTCTTTCTTGACACATCCTTGACACTATCATCACATCATGTACCTTTCCATTGACCTGTGAAAAACATTTCAAAAACTTTGGATGAGCATAAAAAGCTCAGTAAGAGTTATAAAAAATATGGAAAGGAAACATGAGTTCATATATACATTAGAATGAAATCACACTTTACCCATAAAACATAGGCATATAAAATCATGAATAAATCATAGAAAACATAAGACATAAAGGTAACTTGAGGCATTCATAACATTCTTATGTAGGGAGTAACCCTCTTGGTTACGTTTGGAATACCCATCACAGTATATTCCCTAAATTTCTTCGGAGAAACCTTAACGTTTCACTCCTTCACGTTACCCAATGCATTGGAGAGCTATATCGGGCTCACCCGCCCTTAGTTTATCACAGAACCACCCATTTTCATAACAATGCCCAAGAACCATAACATAAATGTATCACATAAAACATGCATAAAGTAAACATAACATTTCCACATTTCAATCACAATATAACACTATAGTATATTGAAAAAATGAATCCATTCAAAAAGAAACCATTTCTAAAACCATTTAAAACATTTAATAAAGAGATTTTTGAATAAAATTGTCCCATACCACCTTGAAGCTTTTAACATTTTAAACCATTAATATCCATATAAATAAATCCTTAAAACCATTCTGAAAACATTGATATTAATAAGAAAAAATAATTAAAACATTTAAAGTGATATTCTGGTTAAAGGGGTTTTACCAAAATTAGAGACACTTGAATACAAGAATTGAGGAATAACACTTAGTCAGAACTTTATAATATCATGAGAATAAATGGATTCATGATATAATACTCCAAAGGACAGTATATACACCATATAAGAGTGAATTGGTGCATAACAACAATGAACCCTCAATAGAAATGTCAAATGTGATGAAATCCCTTATAAAGAAGGTATCCTTAAATTAAGGACAAATCAATCTCAAAAATATGTGTGAAAAATATAAATACACCCAATATAAGTGGATATTAAGTGTAAAACAATAAAAGGTCATTCACACATATTCAATGGATGACATATTCAATGACTACATGTTGCACCCAAAGAAATCGAAATTTGGTTAAAAAGTTCCCTTGACAGCCTAATGGCATCACATCAAAATGAGTTTATGAGAGATAAAAAGTGTATCTCATCACTTGGACATAAAATATACATCAATAAGGATATATGAGAACATATCCCAACATCACAATATGTAAATTAAAAGACCCAATAAAAGAAGTCTTTTATAAAAGAGGAGGGTGAAAGGTTCCCTTACCGATTTGGGTATCTTTCAAAACATACACCCCATGAAAGAAGGACAATATATCATTGATGTAAATACTCATAAACGAAAGGATATTAAACAAAGAGTAGAATAATGGGCAGTACATACACCACTCAATGGAATTTGTGGCAAATGTAGCATAAATCTCACAGGAATAAAAGTGAGATGAAAAATCCCTTACGAAAACTCGGCAGCCTAACGGCGCCACAAAAAACTTCCGAGTATGGATTGTTGAGATCAATTAGGGTATCTCATAACATTACAATAAAATGTACAGAAATAGAAATATAAAAGAACATCCCCCAACATTACAAAGAGGAGCTTAAAAGAAGTGACTTAAAGGAGATTACTTAAAAAGAAAGAGAAAAGTTAGATCTCTTACGAAAGTTCGGCAGCCTAACGGCGCCACTCAAAACATCCAAAATGGATTGATGAGAGAGAATAGGGTCTCTCATCACATGAACATAAAAATTACAGTAAGTTTAATATAAAATATCATCCCAATAACAAGAAATATGAGCTTTAAAAGGAATGACATAAAAGTGTGTACTTAAAAAGAAAGAGAGGAGTAGGATCCCTTACCTCGGGTCCGACTTGACTCGATCGTTCTTTAATCTCCTGAATAATAAACTTGAGTTAATTTCTACTTCATTAAGAACCCTTTTCAAGTTCATTATTCCTTTTATATCACTTATTACCATGTCATAAACATTATGTAATCATTTAAGTTAATAATATTTGTTTTGCCGATATTTGGTTCTTAAGTCGAAAGTGGACTTCTTACAATTACATGTTGTTCGTGTGGCCAAATGTTTATTAAATACAGAATTGTATTCATGATGTAGATATCATATATTTCATATATATCCAGTACATGCATGCATTTATAACATTACATAATCATTTAGAGGTAAGAAATGAAATGCACCGTTCATGGAGACGGTAAGCCGTACGTACGCATGAATGCTACATTCATTTCTATTTCGTATTTTATAGAATGGAATAATAATGATATAAAAGTATTTATAATTCCAGTATAATATCATATATAATATCATATTGCCATCCTTTATACATCCCATATATGGTATTTAACGAATCAAATCACTTTGAGGGGGCGGTAGTCCGCACTTCCTTAAATGAAGATATCGCGTATACCCATAATGGAAGCCATAAAGGTAAGACAAAAATGAAAAATACAGAAGCATAAGGAAAACATAAACATATTATATATAATATATAAAAATAGTGACATCATAATGGCCACCTTTGAAGGTGTTAAATTAGTATTGAACAATCATCGTTTCGGGAGGTAGAATTTCACCATCCACGAAAACCGTATGTTCTTTACCCATTTGATGTAGTTTTGTGAGAGTGTAGCTCGAATAAATATTATAACAACATCCTAGTATATTGAATATACTGTTGTTGTTACAAAAGAAATAAATAAAAAGAGTTTAGGGGGTTGGAGAAGCAAAATAAAACAAATGAACATGAGAGAATGAATTACCTTTAAAAGTGTAACTCCTTTTGATTTGAGCCTAAAGGATTCCTTTGAAAGGATTCTGCCCAAAGGGAATCCTCTAGGATGAGGAGAGGGATGTGGAGAGAGTAAATGGGCAGGGGTTGGCCAAGCCAAAGGCTTGAGGAGTGTGTGAAATGAGGTAGAGGTGGGGGCCTTTTATAAGAGGAGAGGAGGGGCACTTTTGGAAAGTAAGAAATATTACTTTATTTGAAAATGTGTTTCGGTATTAAAAGGTCCCACATTGATATAATTAGTGGATAAGGTTATAAGGGTTCTAAATACACCCATCCAATAAGTTTTGGACATGTGTAGTTCATAGATATTACATTATATTTCCATTTTATTTTAATCGTTAAATAATGATGTCATCACTGCATCATTATGATGTCATAAATAATTTAATTTATTTAATGTCTAAAAATTATAAAAAAATTACTATGATGTAGGAAATCTTTTTAGATTTACAATGACTATTTATAATCAAAAATATGACTTGTATAACCCCACTTAAAAAAAATTATTTTAGTAAAACAATTTATGTTAGTGTCATTTTCACCTTAACATTAAATAAAAATATATTAATTTCATTTTCCAACTAAAGTGGCTCCATGGGGTCCCCAATTTGGCCCATGGCTTGTTTTGGTCGGCCATGACTAACCCAATAGGTGTAGGACAAGTTTCATGGTGTTTTCACATTCTTATAATATCATTTTTACCTTAAATTACACTAATTACCTCTAATCGCGATTAAGAACTTAATAAGTTACTATTCACCAAAAAATTATTTTTATCCCATTGAACCACATTTTACTTCTTAATGACAACCATGTATGTCGGATTTTTAAAATTCAATACACATCAGTGGTAAACGTTCATTTAACTGAAAAATCAGTTTGCTTGATTACCACTTAGTGGTTTCACTATTCATCAAAAATTGAAGTTTTACAGAAAAATACCAAAACTTCACCCTAAGCTATATTTGATATTCCAAATTCAAAAATGAAGTCCGTTTTACAAAATTCAGAACATATTAGTCACATTAATTAATTTAATAATTAATTCCCGCTGCCAGAGCAAATAGCGTGTTTTTATAAAACAATAAGTATCAAAAGATTGACACTAGTTTAAGTCTGATTTCAAAGTGAAATTAATTCCAACGACCACTATTGGATTTAATGGTAAAAATATTTTCTAATTTCACTTTAAAACCAACTCAAAATATAATCTAATCATATAAATAAATTAGATTAAAAAGAGGTTTTGAATTAAAATACAACATTTTACACTATTCATTAAAAAAATGAACTTTATCGGAAAAATACCAAAAAATTACACAAAGTAAAATTTGATGTCCCGATTCTTAATAAGAGTTTTATTTGGTCCAAAAGAATGTTTAAGAGTGAACAAAACTATATTTAATGACAGTTCTCCATTAAAAGGCGATAAGTGAACCTTTAGTGAAAACTAGGGCATATATGCCTAAAATTGAATTCTTTCCGTATTTTAAGCCTTTAGATTTTATTGGATAAATGTAAAGACATTTAAAAAACATATATAATCATATTTTAGTTATTTATATCCATTCCCGCCAATACAACGGCTACATGTTAACTACCATTTGAATTAATATTATTTTATTATTAGAGTGCAACGTAAGATTCCCAAGAAACTCGTTGTTGCGTGTTGGGTACGCCATCGAGCATAGTGTCCCCTTTGAAGTAATATTAATATTTTATTCACAAATATGGATAAATATGAAAATTTCATATTCATTATTTACCTGTGGTGTTACATCCTTCCCCCCTTTTGGGAATTGCGTCCTCACAATTTTAAAATTGCGCTTGGAAACATCCTTGAAAGTCCCACATCGGAACAAAAGTCGGTAAAACAAACACTTTAAAATAAAGAAAGATAAGTACAAAGGTCACCCGAGTTAACCCATAATAGGATTCCAAGTATGAAAATATGGACATGGAGGAGAAAACATAGGTTCATGTTCTCATGGAGAGTGATAGAAAACATGTTTAGGAGAAAGTTAACCATGAGAAAATCACAAACTTGTGATGGGTTAAACGGTATTCGATTCCCCAGTAGGAAAAGTTAATAGACAACATTTTTGTTTTAAGTTACTTTTTATTGAGGAATTTATTCATAAGGAAACATAATCACTTATCATATTGACTTTCAACTTTTATTAGATTCCTTACAAAAACTCATATTTTCTCCAAAAGACGAGTAATTAGGAAGACTTGATCACATTAAGAGTACTATAATCAACTTCTAGAGAATCACCTAATCCACAAAATAGAACTATATACTTCCCATGTCTTTAGACTTTAACCAAAACCAAAACCAAAAAGGCTAGTACAAGATCAGATAATCCAAAAAAGGATAACCCTTTATAAAAAGAAAATCTATTCTTAATCTCCAAAATTTGTCCAACAAAACCCAAAGTTCAACGAGGACCATTCTATAAACAAATTTGTCCATAAAAATTCCTCAAAGTAAACCAATATAAGATTGAAACCCAAATATTTGAAGGATTTAGTCACATAGTCTTCCAAGATAAATCATAACATTTATCTCCAAACAATATCAATTTCTCCTAAAGTCTCGTTTTGAAAAGTAATTAACCTAATCACATATCCTCCATTATAGGTTAATCATTTTCATAAATAACCCCAAATCAACTTAATCTTAATTCATAAAATCATATAACTAGAATGAATCAGTCAAACTAACCAGGGACTTCACGTAGTCCAGTGGTAGGTGATAAATACCAGTCGCACATTGGTTGTGGGTTCGATTCCCGCAGCTTTGTCCGACGCGACGGGTTGTCACACGGTCTGCGTGTTGTCCTTTTTTCAAAACTATATAATTTTTAAAACATTCCCCAAAATTAGATAAAATCTTCAGGAATAATCATAACATATTTTAACCTCAAGTTTATCTCATTCCTTTCATTTTCCATCATATCATATAGTAACCCATAATTACCTAAAAATTAGGTATCATATAAACCCTAATGGTTACCTTAATAATTATTACCTGAATTTCCACATCGAGTTGGCCATCTCGTACATGATGAATTAGAGAACTCACCAAGGTTGAAGTGGTTGATCATGAATCCTTGATATTTGGTTTAGAACAACCACAAGTTTCCTCATTGAATCCTCCATTTTATCTAGTATCTTAATCAGAGAACCACCACAGTTTCCTTCAAACCTGTTGTCTCTTTGGTGCCTGCTAGATCCATCCATTCACTAAAAATAGAAATGTCAGTGTGAGTATATCAACAAAACCATCATGTAGTAATGAGGAAGGTAAACACTAAGATACACTTACTCATTCACTTTATCTAAAACTAGGACTCTTTCTAAAATCCAAACCATTATGGTAATGTCACTTATGCTTAAAGAATACCCTAACCTCTAAAGTTATCTAAACCGACCTTTGATACCAACTATAAGGCCCTAGCCTTATAACCTTACTTAATCTTGAGTTATTACAAGATTACACATTGAGGATCTTTTCAGGTTTAGAGTTTTAGAGAATTAGATCATGAAACTTGCATTACATTCCACATTTAAACAAAGTGGTTACATAAAAGACAGCATTCATTCTTCCCATCAACGGAATCATATTTAAATTATAACACAGATTCTTTCTTGACACATCCTTGACACTATCATCACATCATGTACCTTTCCTTTGAACTGTGAAAAACATTTCAAAAACTTTGGATGAGCATAAAAATCTCAGTAAGAGTTATAAAAAATATGGAAAGGAAACATGAGTTCATATATACATTAGAATGAAATCACACTTTACCCATAAAACATATGCATATCACATCATGAATAAATCATAGAAAACATAAGACATAAAGGTAACTTGAGGCATTCATAACATTCTTACGTAGGGAGTAACCCTCTTGGTTACGTTTGGAATACCCATCACAGTATATTCCCTAAATATCTTCGGAGAAACCTTAACGTTTCACTCCTTCACGTTACCCAATGCATTGGAGAGCTATATCGGGCTCACCCACCCTTAGTTTATCACAGAACCACCAATTTTCATAACAATTCCCAAGAACCATAACATAAATGTATCACATAAAACATGAATAAAGTAAACATAACATTTCCACATTTCAATCACAATATAACACTTTAGTATATTGAAATAATGAATCCATTCAAAAAGAAACCATTTCTAAAACCATTTAAAACATTTAATAAAGAGATTTTTGAATAAAATTGTCCCATACAACCTTGAAGATTTTAACATTTTAAACCATTAATATCCATATAAATAAATCCTTAAAACCATTCTGAAAACATGGATATTAATAAGAAAAAATAATTAAAACATTTAAAGTGATATTTTGGTTAAAGGGGTTTTACCAAAATTAGAGACACTTGAATACAATAATTGAGGAATAACACTTAGTCAGAACTTTATAATATCATGAGAATAAATGGATTCATGATATAATACTCCAAAGGACAGTATATACACCATATAAGAGTGAATTGGTGCATAACAACAATGAACCCTCAATAGAAATGTCAAATGTGATGAAATCCCTTATAAAGAAGGTATCCTTAAATTAAGGACAAATCAATCTCAAAAATATGTGTGAAAAATATAAATACACCCAATATAAGTGGATATTAAGTGTAAAACAATAAAAGGTCATTCACACATATTCAATGGATGACATATTCAATGACTACATGTTGAACCCAAAGAAATCGAAATTGGGTTAAAAAGTTCCCTTGACAGCCTAATGGCATCACATCAAAATGAGTTGATGAGAGATAAAAAGTGTATCTCATCACTTGGACATAAAATATACATCAATAAGGATATATGAGAAAATATCCCAACATAACAATATGTAAATTAAAAGACCCAATAAAAGAAGTCTTTTATAAAAGAGGAGGGTGAAAGGTTCCCTTACCGATTTGGGTATCTTTCAAAACATACACCCCATGAAAGAAGGACAATAGATCATTGATGTAAATACTCATAAATGAAAGGATATTACACAAAGAGTAGAATAATGGGCAGTAAATACACCACTCAATGGAATTTGTGGCAAATGTAGCATAAATCTCACAGGAATAATAGTGAGATGAAAAATCCCTTACGAAAACTCGGCAGCCTAACGGCGCCACATAAAACTTCCGAGTATGGATTGTTGAGATCAAATAGGGTATCTCATCACATTACAATAAAATGTACAGAAATAGGAATATAAAAGAACATCCCCCAACATTACAAAGAGGAGCTTAAAAGAAGTGACTTAAAGGAGAGTACTTAAAAAGAAAGAGAAAAGTTAGATCTCTTACGAAAGTTCGGCAGCCTAACGGCGCCACTCAAAACATCCAAAATGGATTGATGAGAGAGAATAGGGTCTCTCATCACATGAACATAAAAATTACAGTAAGTGTAATATAAAAGATCATCCCAATAACAAGAAAGATGAGCTTTAAAAGGAATGACATAAAAGTGTGTACTTAAAAAGAAAGAGAGGAGTAGGATCCCTTACCTCGGGTCCGACATGACTCGATCGTTCTTTAATCTCCTGAATAATAAACTTGAGTTAATTTATACTTCATTAAGAACCCTTTTAAAGTTCATTATTCCTTTTATATCCCTTATTACCATGTCATAAACATTATGTAATCATTTAAGTTAATAATATTTGTTTTGCAAATATTTGGTTCTTAAGTCGAAAGTGGACTTTTTACAATTACATGTTGTTCGTGTGGCCAAATGTTTATTAAATACAGAATTGTATTCATGATGTAGATATAATATATGTCATATATATCCAGTACATTCATGCATTTATAACATTACATAATCATTTAGAGGTAAGAAATGAAATGCACCGTTCATGGAGACGGTAAGCCGTACGTATGCATGAATGCTACATTCATTTCTATTTCGTATTTTATAGAATGGAATAATAATGATATAAAATTAATTATAATTCCAGTATAATATCATATATAATATCATATTTCCATCCTTTATACATCCCACATATGGTATTTAACGAATCAAATCACTTTGAGGGGGCGGTAGTCCACACTTCCTTAAATGAAGATATCGCGTATACCCATAATGGAAGCCATAAAGGTAAGACAAAAATGAAAAATACAGAAGAATAAGGAAAATATAAACATATTATATATCATATATAAAAATATTGACATCATAATGGCCTCCTTTGAAGGTGTTAAATGAGTATTGAACAATCATCGTTTCGGGAGGCAGAATTTCACCATCCACGGAAACCGTATGTTCTTTACCCATTTGATGTAGTTGTGTGAGAGTGTAGCTCGAATAAATATTATAAAAACATCCTAGTATATTTAAGATACTGGTGTTGTTACAAAAGAAATAAATAAAAAGAGTTTAGGGGGTTGGAGAAGCAAAATAAAACAAATGAACATGAGAGAATGAATTACCTTTAAAAGTGTAACTCTTTTTGATTTGAGCCTAAAGGCTTCCTTTGAAAGGATTCTGCCCAAAGAGAATCCTCTAGGATGAGGAGAGGGATGTGGAGAGAGTAAATGGGCAGGGGTTGGCCGACCCAAAGGCTTGAGGAGTGTGTGAAATGAGGTAGAGGTGGGGGCCTTTTATAAGAGGAGAGGAGGGGCACTTTTGGAAAGTAAGAAATATTACTTTATTTGAAAATGTGTTTCGGTTTTAAAAGGTCCCAAATTTATATAATTAGTGGATAAGGTTATAAGGGTTCGAAATCCACCCATCCAATAAGTTTTGGACATGTGTAGTTCATAGATATTACATTATATTTCCATTTTATTTTAATCGTTAAATAATGATGTCATCACTGCATCATTATGATGTCATAAATAATTTAATTTATTTAATGTCTAAAAATTATAAAAAAATTACTATGCTATAGGAAATCTTTTTATCTTTACAATTACTATTTATAATAAAAAATATGACTGGTATAACCCCACTTAAAAATTATTTTAGTAAAACAATTTATGTTAGTGTCATTTTCACCTTAACATTAAATAAAAATATATTAATGTCATTTTCCAACTAAAGTGGCTCCATTGGGTCCCTAAGTTGGCCCATGGCTTGTCTTGGTCGGCCATGACTCACCCAATAGGTTTAGGACAAGTGTCATGGTGTTTTAACATTCTTATAATATCATTTTTACCTTAAATTACACTAATTACCTCTAATCGCGATTAAGAACTTAATAAGTTACTATTCACCAAAAAATTATTTTTATCCCATTAAACCACATTTAACTTATTAATGACAACCATGTATGTCGGATTTTTAAAATTCAATACACATTAGTGGTAAACTTTCATTTAACTGAAAAATCAGTTTGCCTGATTACCACTTAGTGGTTTCACTATTTATCAAAAATTGAAGTTTTTCAGAAAAATACCAAAACTTAACCCTAAGCTATATTTGATATTAAGAATTCAAAAATGAAGTCTGTTTTACAAAATTCAGAACATATTAGTCACATTAATTAATTTAATAATTAATTCCCGCTGTCAGAGCAAATAGCGTGTTTTTATAAAACAATAAGTATCAAAAGATTGACACTAGTTTAAGTCTGATTTCAAAGTGAAATTAATTCCAATGACCACTATTGGATTTAATGGTAAAAATATTTTCTAATTTAACTTTAAAACAAACTCAAAATATAATCTAATCATATAAATAAATTAGATTAAAAAGAGGTTTTGAATTAAAATACAACATTTTACACTATTCATTAAAAAAATGAACTTTATCGGAAAAATACCAAAAAATTACACAAAGTAAAATTTGATGTCCTGATTCTTAATAAGAGTTTTATTTGGTCCAAAAGAATGTTTAAGAGTGAACAAAACTATATTTAACGACAGTTCTCCATTAAAAGGCGATAAGTGAACCTTTAGTGAAAACTAGGGCATATACGCCTAAAATTGAATTCTTTCTGTATTTTAAGCCTTTAGCTTTTATTGGATAAATGTAAAAACATTTAAAAAACATATATAATCATATTTTAGTTATTTCTATCCATTCCTGCCAATACAACGGCTACATGTTAACTACCATTTGAATTAATATTATTTTATTATTAGAGTGCAACGTAAGATTCCCAAGAAACTCATTGTTGCGTGTTGGGTACGCCATCGAGCATAGCATCCCCTTTGAAGTCATATTAATATTTTATTCACAAATATGAATAAATATGAAAATTTCATATTCATTATTTACCTGGGGTGTTACATCCTTCCCCCCTTTTGGGAATTGCGTCCTCGCAATTTTAAAATTGCGCTTGGAAACATCCTTGAAAGTCCCACATCGAAACAAAAGTCGGTAAAACAAACACTTTAAAATAAAGAAAGATAAGTACAAAGGTCACCCGAGTTAACCCATACTAGGATTCCAAGTATGAAAATATGGACATGGAGGAGAAAACATAGGTTCATGTTCTCATGGAGAGTGATAGAAAACATGTTTAGGAGAAAGTTAACCATGAGAAAATCACAAACTTGTGATGGGTTAAACGGTATTCGATTCCCCAGTAGGAAAAGTTAATAGACAACATTTTTGTTTTAAGTTACTTTTTATTGAGGAATTTATTCATAAGAAAACATAATCACTTATCATATTGACTTTCAACTTTTATTATATTCCTTACAAAAACTCATATTTTCTCCAAAAGACGAGTATTTAGGAAGACTTGATCACATTAAGAGTACTATAATCAACTTCTAGAGAATCACCTAATCCACAAAATAGAACTATATACTTCCCATGTCTTTAGACTTTAACCAAAACCAAAACCAAAAAGGCTAGTACAAGATCAGATAATCCAGAAAAGGATAACCCTTTATAAAAAGAAAATCTATTCTTAATCTCCAAAATTTGTCCAACAAAACCCAAAGTTCAACGAGGACCATTATATAAACAAATTTGTCCATAAAAATTCCTCAAAGTAAAACAATATAAGATTGAAACACAAATATTTGAAGGATTTAGTCGCATAGTCTTCCAAGATAAATCATAACATTTATCTCCAAACAATATCAATTTCTCCTAAAGTCTCGTTTTGAAAAGTAATTAACCTAATCACATATCCTCCATTATAGGTTAATCATTTTCATAAATAACCCAAAATCAACTTACTCTTAATTCATAAAATCATATAACTAGAATGAATCAGTCAAACTAACCAGGGACTTCACGTAGTCCAGTGGTAGGCGATAAATACCAGTCGCACATTGGTTGTGGGTTCGATTCCCGCAGCTTTGTCTGACGCGACGGGTTGTCACACGGTCTGCGTGTTGTCCTTTTTTCAAAACTATATAATTTTTAAAAAATTCCCCAAAATTAGATAAAATATTCAAGAATAATCATAACATATTTTAACCTCAAGTTTATCTCATTCCTTTCATTTTCCATCATATCATATAGTAACCCATAATTACCTAAAAATTAAGTATCATATAAACCCTAATGGTTACCTTAATAATTATTACCTGAATTTCCATATCGAGTTGGCCATCTCGTACATGATGCATTAGAGAACTCACCAAGGTTGAAGTGGTTGATCATGACTCCTTGATATTTGGTTTAGAACAACCACGAGTTTCCTCATTGAATCCTCCATTTTATCTAGTATCTTAATCAGAGAACCACCACAGTTTACTTCAAACCTGTTGTCTCTTTGGTGCCTGCTAGATCCATCCATTCACTAAAAATAGAAATGTCAGTGTGAGTATATCAACAAAACCATCATGTACTAATGAGGAAGGTAAACACTAAGATACACTTACTCATTCACTTTATCTAAAACTAGGACTCTTTCTAAAATCCTAACCATTATGGTAATGTCACTTATGCTTAAAGAATACCCTAACCTCTAAAGTTATCTAAACCGACCTTTGATACCAACTATAAGGACCTAGCCTTATAACCTTACTTAATCTTGAGTTATTACAAGATTACACATTGAGGATCTTTTCAGGTTTAGAGTTTTAGAGAATTAGATCATGAAACTTACATTACATTCCACATTTAAACAAAGTGGTTACATAAAAGACAGCATTCATTCTTCCCATCAACGGAATCATATTTAAATTATAACACGGATTCTTTCTTGACACATCCTTGACACTATCATCACATCATGTGCCTTTCCTTTGACCTGTGAAAAACATTTCAAAAACTTTGGATGAGCATAAAAAGCTCAGTAAGAGTTATAAAAAATATGGAAAGGAAACATGAGTTCATATATACATTAGAATGAAATCAAACATTACCCATAAAACATAGGCATATCAAATCATGAATAAATCATAGAAAACATAAGACATAAAGGTAACTTGAGGCATTCATAACATTCTTACGTAGGGAGTAACCCTCTTGGTTACGTTTGGAATACCCATCACAGTATATTCCCTAAATATCTTCTGAGAAACCTTAACGTTTCACTCCTTCACGTTACCCAATGCATTGGAGAGCTATATCGGGCTCACCCGCCCTTAGTTTATCACGGAACCACCCATTTTCATAACAATGCCCAAGAACCATAACATAAATGTATCACATAAAACATGCATAAAGTAAATATAACATTTCCACATTTCAATCACAATATAACACTTTAGTATATTGAAATAATGAATCCATTCAAAAAGAAACCATTTCTAAAACCATTTAAAACATTTAATAAAGAGATTTTTGAATAAAATTGTCCCATACCACCTTGAAGCTTTTAACATTTTAAACCATTAATATCCATATAAATAAATCCTTAAAAACATTCTGAAAACATGGATATTAATAAGAAAAAATAATTAAAACATTTAAAGTGATATTTTGGTTAAAGGGGTTTTACCAAAATTAGAGACACTTGAATACAATAATTGAGGAATAACACTTAGTCAGAATTTATAATATCACGAGAATAAATGGATTCATGATATAATACTCCAAAGGACATTATATACACCATATAAGAGTGAATTGGTGCATAACAACAATGAACCCTCAATAGAAATGTCAAATGTGATGAAATCCCTTATAAAGAAGGTATCCTTAAATTAAGGACAAATCAATCTCAAAAATATGAGTGAAAAATATAAATACACCCAATATAAGTGGATATTAAGTGTAAAACAATAAAATGTCATTCACACATATTCAATGGATGACATATTCAATGACTACATGTTGAACCCAAAGAAATCGAAATTGGGTTAAAAAGTTCCCTTGACAGCCTAATGGCATCACATCAAAATGAGTTGATGAGAGATAAAAAGTGTATCTCATCACTTGGACATAAAATATACATCAATAAGGATATATGAGAACATATCCCAACATAAAAATATGTAAATTAAAAGACCCAATAAAAGAAGTCTTTTATAAAAGAGGAGGGTGAAAGGTTCCCTTACCGATTTGGGTATCTTTCAAAACATACACCCCATGAAAGAAGGACAATAGATCATTGATGTAAATACTCATAAACAAAAGGATATTACACAAAGAGTAGAATAATGGGCAGTACATACACCACTCAATGGAATTTGTGTCAAATGTAGCATAAATCTCACAGGAATAAAAGTGAGATGAAAAATCCCTTACGAAAACTCGGCAGCCTAACGGCGCCACATAAAACTTCCGAGTATGGATTGTTGAGATCAAATAGGGTATCTCATCACATTACAATAAAATGTACAGAAATAGGAATATAAAAGAACATCCCCCAACATTACAAAGAGGAGCTTAAAATAAGTGACTTAAAGGAGAGTACTTAAAAAGAAAGAGAAAAGTTAGATCTCTTACGAAAGTTCGGCAGCCTAACGGCGCCACTCAAAACATCCAAAATGGATTGATGAGAGAGAATAGGGTCTCTCATCACATGAACATAAAAATTACAGTAAGTGTAATATAAAAGATCATCCCAATAACAAGAAATATGAGCTTTAAAAGGAATGACATAAAAGTGTGTACTTAAAAAGAAAGAGAGGAGTAGGATCCCTTACCTCGGGTCCGACTTGACTCGATCGTTCTTTAATCTCCTGAATAATAAACTTGAGTTAATTTATACTTCATTAAGAACCCTTTTCAAGTTCATCATTCCTTTTATATCACTTATTACCATGTCATAAACATTATGTAATCATTTAAGTTAATAATATTTGTTTTGCCGATATTTTGTTCTTAAGTCGAAAGTGAACTTCTTACAATTACATGTTGTTCGTGTGGCCAAATGTTTATTAAAGCCAGAATTGTATTCATGATGTAGATATCATATATTTCATATATATCCAGTACATTTATGCATTAATAACATTACATAATCATTTAGAGGTAAGAAATGAAATGCACCGTTCATGGAGACGGTAAGCCGTACGTACGCATGAACGCTACATTCATTTCTATTTTGTATTTTATAGAATGGAATAATAATGATATAAAAGTATTTATAATTCCAGTATAATATCATATATAATATCATATTTCCATCCTTTATACATCCCACATATGGTATTTAACGAATCAAATCACTTTGAGGGGGCGGTAGTCCGCACTTCCTTAAATGAAGATATCGCGTATACCCATAATGGAAGCCATAAAGGTAAGACAAAAATGAAAAATACAGAAGCCTAATGAAAACATAAACATATTATATATCATATATAAAAATAGTGACATCATAATGTCCACCTTTGAAGGTGTTAAATGAGTATTGAACAATCATCGTTTCGGGAGGCAGAATTTCACCATCCACGGAAACCGTATGTTCTTTACCCATTTGATGTAGTTGTGTGAGAGTGTAGCTCGAATAAATATTATAACAACATCCTAGTATATTGAAGATACTGGTGTTGTTACAAAAGAAATAAATAAAAAGAGTTTAGGGGGTTGGAGAAGCAAAATAAAACAAATGAACATGAGAGAATGAATTACCTTTAAAAGTGTAACTCCTTTTGATTTGAGCCTAAAGGCTTCCTTTGAAAGGATTCTTCCCAAAGGAAATCCTCTACGATGAGGAGAGGGATGTGTATAGAGTAAATGGGCAGGGGTTTGCCGATACAAAGGCATGAGGAGTGTGTGAAATGAGGTAGAGGTGGGGGCCTTTTATAAGAGGAGAGGAGGGGCACTTTTGGAAAGTAAGAAATATTACTTTATTTGAAAATGTGTTTCTGTTTTAAAAGGTCCCACATTGATATAATTAGTGTATAAGGTTATAAGGGTTCGAAATCCACCCATCCAATAAGTTTTGGACATGTGTAGTTCATAAGTATTACATTATATTTCCATTTTATTTTAATCGTTAAATAATGATGTCATCACTGCATCATTATGATGTCATAAATAATTTAATTTATTTAATGTCTAAAAATTATAAAAAAATTACTATGATGTAGGAAATATTTTTATCTTTCCAATTAATATTTATAATCAAAAATATGACTGGTATAACCCCACTTAAAAATTATTTTAGTAAAACAATTTATGTTAGTGTCATTTTCACCTTAACATTAAATAAAAATATATTAATGTCATTTTCCAACTAAAGTGGCTCCATGGGGTCCCCAAGTTGGCCCATGGCTTGTCTGGGTCGGCCATGACTCACCCAATAGGTGTAGGACAAGTGTCATGGTGTTTGTACATTCTTATAATATCATTTTTACCTTAAATTACACTAATTACCTCTAATCGCGATTAAGAACTTAATAAGTTACTATTCACCAAAAAATTATTTTTATCCCATTGAACCACATTTTACTTCTTAATGACAACCATGTATGTCGGATTTTTAAAACTCAATACACATTAGTGGTAATCTTTCATTTAACTGAAAAATCAGTTTTCTTGATTACCACTTAGTGGTTTCACTATTTATCAAAAATTGAAGTTTTTCAGAAAAATACCAAAACATCACCCTAAGCTATATTTGATATTCCGAATTCAAAAATGAAGTCCGTTTTACAAAATTCATAACATATTAGTCACATTAATTAATTTAATAATTAATTCCCACTGTCAGAGCAAATAGTGTGTTTTTATAAAACAATAAGTATCAAAAGATTGACACTAGTTTAAGTCTGATTTCAAAGTGAAATTAATTCCAACGACCACTATTGGATTTAATGGTAAAAATATTTTCTAATTTAACTTTAAAACCAAATCAAAATATAATCTAATCATATAAATAAATTAGATTAAAAAGAGTTTTTGAATTAAAATACAACATTTTATACTATTCATTAAAAAAATGATCTTTATCGGAAAAATACCAAAAAATTACACAAAGTAAAATTTGATGTCCCGATTCTTAATAAGAGTTTTATTTGGTCCAAAAGAATGTTTAAGATTGAACAAAACTATATTTAATGACAGTTCTCCATTAAAAGTCGATAAGTGAACCTTTAGTGAAAACTAGGGCATATACGCGTAAAATTGAATTATTTCCGTATTTTAAGCCTTTAGATTTTATTGGATAAATGTAAAAACATTTAAAAAACATATATAATCATATTTTAGTTATTTATATCCATTCCCGCCAATACAACAGCTACATGTTAACTACCATTTGAATTAATATTATTTTATTATTAGAGTGCAATGTAAGATTCCCAAGAAACTCGTTGTTGCGTGTTGGGTACGCCATCGAGCATAGCGTCCCCTTTGAAGTCATATTAATATTTTATTCACAAATATGGATAAATATGAAAATTTCATATTCATTATTTACCTGGGGTGTTACAACATCCTTCCCCACTTTTGGGAATTGGGTTCTCGCAATTTTAAAATTGGGCTCAGAAACATCCTTGAAAGTCCCACATTGGAACAAGAGTCGGTAAAACAATCACTTTAAAATAAAGAATGAGAATTACAAAGGTCACCCGAGTTAACCCATACTAGGATTCCATGTAGGAAAACATGGACATGGAAGAAAAAACAAAGGGTCATGTTCTGAGGGAGAGTGATAGTAAACATGTCTAGGAGAAAGTTAACCATAAGAAAATCACAAAATGGTGGTTGGTTAAATGGTATTCGATTCCCAAGTAGGAAAAGTTAACAGACAACATTTTTGTTTTAAGTTACTCTTCATTGAGGAATTTATTTTTGAGCTTAACTAAATCATAATGAAACATACTTACTTGTCATGTATACTTTCAACTTTTACTAGATTCTTTAATCAAAATAATATTTTCTTCAAAAGATGAGTATTTAGGAAGACTTGTTCACATTAAGAGTACTATAATCAACTTATTGAGAATCACCTAATCCAAAAAAGAGAACTATATATTTCCCATGTCTTTAGACAAAATCCAAAACCAAAATTGTTAGTATGAGGTCAGAGAATCCACAAAAGAATAATCCATTATAAAAAGAAAATGTATTCTTAATCTCCAAAATTTGTCCAACAAAACCCAAAGTTCAATGAGGACAATTTGATAAAAAATTTGTCCATAAAATTATTCAATGTAACCCAAACTAGGATTTAAACCCAAATATTTGAAGGATTTAGTCACATAGCCTTCCAAGGTATAAATTAACTTTTATCTCCAAATAACATCAGTTTCTCTTAAATTCTCATATTGAAAAGTAATTAACCTAATCACATATCTTCGATGATAGGTTAATAATTTCCATAGATAACCCAAAATAAACTTAATATTGATTACTAAAATCATCTAACTAAAAAGAATTACTCAAACTAACCGGGGACTTCACATAGCCCAGTGGTAGGAGATAAATACCAGTCTCACTTTGGTTGTGGGTTCGATTCCCGCAGCTTTGTCCGACGTGACGGGTTGTCACACGGTCTGCGTGTTGTCCTTTTTCCAAAACTATATAATTCTTAAAACATTCCCCAAAATGAGATAAAATCATCAAAAATGATCATAACATATTTTAACCTCATTTTTATCTCATGCCTTTCATTTTCCATCATAACATATAATAACCCATAATTACCTCAAAAGTAAGGATCATATAAACTCTAATGGATACCTTTATAATTATTACCTGAACTTCCACATCGATTGGTCATCTCGTACATGATGCATTACAGATCATACCAAGGTCATGTGGTTGATCATGACTCCTTTATAGTTGGTTAAGAACAACCACAAGTTTCCTCACTGAATCCCCCATTTATCTAGTATCATAATCAGAGAACCACCACAGTTTTCTTCAAACCTATTGTCACTTTGGTTCCTGCTAGATCCATCCATTCACTAAAAATAGAAATGTCAGTGTGAGTATATCAACAAAACCATAATGTACTAAAGAGGAAGATAAACACTAAGATATACTTATTCATTCACTTTATCTAAAACTAGGACTCTTTCTGAAATCCTAACCATTATGGTAATGTCACTTGTGCTTAGAGAATACCCTAACCTCTAAAGTTATCTAAACCTACCTTTGATACCAACTATAAGGACCCAGCCTTGAACCTTACTTAATCTTGAGTTATTACAAGATTACACATTGAGGATCTTTTCAGGTTTAGAGTTTTGGAGAATTAGATCATAAAACATGCATTACATTCCACATTTAAAAAAAGTGGTTACATAAAAGATAGTATTCATTTTTTTCCCATCAACGGAAACATATTTAAAATAAAACATTGATTCTTTCTTGACACTTCCTTGACACTATCATCATATGATGTACCCTTTCCTTGATCTGTGAAAAATATTTCAAAAACTTGGGATGAGCATAAAAAGCTCAGTAAGGGATATAAAAATATGGAAAGGAAACATGAGTACATGTATACATAATAATGAAATCATACTTTACCCATAAAACATAAACACTTTAACATAGCTCATAAAATCATGAATAAATCATAGAAATCATAAGGAAAAAAGGTTACTTGAGGAATTCATAACATTCTTACGTAGGGAGTAACCCTCTTGGTTACATTTGGAATACCCATCACAGTATATTCCCTAAATCTCTTCAGAGAAACCTTAACGTTTAACCCCTTAGCATTACCCAATGCATTGAAGAGCTATATCGGGATCACCCGCCCTTAGTTTATCACAGAACCACCCATCTTCATAATAATAACCAAGAACCATAACATAATTGTATCACATAAAACAGGCATAAAGGAAACATAACATTTCCACTTTTCAATCACAAGATATCAATACAACACATTGATATAAATACATTATGAAACCCATTTTAAATACCAAAATAAAAGAAAAGTAAAAAATGGTATTTATTTTTATTTTAAAAAAAGGTATGACTTGTAGAGGAAGCCAAAACTCAAATAATGGTCACGACAGCGGAGAAGTCGTTGTTGCCGCATACGTACGAAAAAAACATTCCATTTTGTCATTTAGTAAAATGCTTTGTATACAAAATATTCCTTTAGGATAAACGTAAAAGTCAAAGGGGTTTATACACCGTATAAAAAAAGGTTGTGTAAAAAACAAAATATGCCTCAATGAAAGGAGATTGAGACGAAGTCCCATACAAAGAGGGCATCCTTGGATTAAGGATAAATCAATTAAATAATTATGTGTGACAAACTAATACACCAAATATAAGTGGATATTAAGTGTAAAACAATCAAAGGTTATTCACACATATTTATAGAATGACATATTCAAGGATTACAAGCTTATCCCAAAGAATCAAAATTAGGTTAAGAAGTTCCCTTGCAAAAATTTGACAGCCTAACGGCATCACTACAAAATTCAGAAAATGAGTTGATGAGAGATAAAAAGGGTATCTCATCACTTGGACATAAAATTTAAATCACCGAGGATATAGAAGAACATATTCCAACATAATGTTATGTGAATTAAAAGACATAACAAAAGAAGTCTTTTAAAAAGAGGAGGGTGAAAGGTTCCCTTACCGACATGGGTATCTTTTGAAACATACACCCCGTGAAAGAAGGACAATACAACATTGATGTAAATACTCATAAATTAAACTATATTACACAATGAGTAAAATAATGGGTAGTACATACACCAATAAAAGGGAATTGTGGAAAATGTAGCATAAATCTCACGGGAATAAAAGTGAGATGAAAAATTCCTTATGAAAACTCGGCAGCCTAACGACACCACTTAAAACTTCCAAAAATGGATTGATGAGATAAAATAGGGTCTCTCATAATATTACAATAAAATGTACAGCAATAGGAATATAAAATAACATCCCCCATCATAACAAAGATGAGATTAAAAGAAGTGACATAAAGGAGAGTACTTAAAAAGAAAGAGAGAGGTTAGATCTCTTACGAAAATTCGGCAGCCTAATGACGCCACTCAAAACTTCCAAAATGGATTGATGAGAGAGAATAGGGTCTCTCATCATATGAACATAAAAATTACAGTAAGAGTAATATAAAAGAACATCACAATCACAAGAAATATGAGCTTAAAAGGAATGACATAAAAGAGTGTACTTAAAAAGAAAGAGAGGAGTTGGATTCCTTACCTTGGGTCCGACATGACTCGATCGTTCTTTAACTTCCTGAATAATAAACTTGAGTTAATTTTTTTTATGATTAAGAACCATTTTCAATTTAATTATTAATTTTATATCACTTATTTCCATGTTATAAACATTATGTAATTATTTAAGTTAATAATGTTTGTTTTGTCGATATTTGGTTCTGAAGTCGAAATTGGACTTCTTACAATTACATGTTGTTTGTGTGGTCAAAGGTTCATTATATCAGAATGATATTCATGATTTGGATATCATATATAACATATATATCCAGAATATACATGTATTTATAATATTACATAATCATTTATAGGTAAGAAATGAAATGCACCGTTCATGGAGACAGTAAGCCATACGTACGCATGAACGCTACTTTCATTTCTATGTCATATTAATGAAATTAAAACTAAATGAGAGGTATGTATATTTTAATTCCAGAATTATATTCATCATTTATATGTAACATAAATCATATATAATAAATTTAAATCCATCCTTTATACATCCCACATATGGCATTAACGAATCAAATAACTTTGAGGGGGCGGTAGTCCGCACTTCCTAAAATGAAATTATCGTGTTTACCAACAATGGAAACCATAAAGTTATGCTGAAAAATTAAAATACAGAAGCTTAAGTAAAACATAAACATACTATATATCATATATAAATATAGTTACATCTTAATGGCCACATTTTAAGGTGTTATATGAGTGTTGAACAATCATCGTTTCGTGAGGTAGAAATTTTCCATCCACAGAATCATTATGTTCTTTAACCATTTGATGTAGGTGTGTGTAAGTGTAGCTCGAATTATTCTTATAAGAACATCCTAGTATATTGAATATACTTTAGTTGTTACAAAATAAATGAATAAAAATTGTTTAGGGGGTTGGAGACGGAAAATAAAACAAAAGAACACAAGTGAAGACATTATCTTAAAATCGGGTAACTCTTTTTGATTTGAGCTCAAAGGATTCATTGGGAAGACTTATTCCAAAAGTGAGGATTCTAGGAGTAAGAGAGGGATGTGGAGAGACAAAATGGGTAGGGTTTGTCCGAGCCAAAGTCTTTGGATGTGTGGGTAAGGAGGTAGAGGTGGGGGCCTTTTATAAGAGGAGAGGAGGGGCACTCTTAGAAAGTAAAGAAATGTTACTTTATTTGAAAATGAGTTTCGGATTTAAAAAGTCCCACATTGATATAATTAGAGGATATGTGATAAGTTTTGGAAATCCACCAATCCAATAGGTTTTGGACATGTGTAGGTCATAGAATTTACATTATCTTTTCATTTTATTTAAATCCTTTATTAATGAGGTAATCGCTGCATCATTATGATGTCATCAATAATTTTATTTATTTAATGTCTAAAAATTATAAAAAAAATATCATGATGTAGGAAATATTTTTAGATTTCAAATGAATTATTATATTCAAAAATATGACTTGTATAACCCCATTTAAAAATTGGTTTAGTGAAACATCTCATGCTTGTGACATTTTTATTTTAACGTTAAATAAAAGGTTATTTATGTCATTTCCCAACCAAAGCGGCTCCATGGGGTCCCCAAGTTGACCCATCGATTTTCTTGGTCGGACATGACATATCCAATTAGGGTAGGATATGTTTCTAGGTCATTTCACATTATTAAAACATTATTTTTACCTTAAATTACACTAATTACCTCTAATCGCGATTAAGAACATAAAAGTTACTTTTCACCAAAAAATTATTTTAATCCCATTGAACCAAATTTTACTTCCTAATGAAAACCATGTATGTTGGATTTTTTAAATTCAAAACATAGAGGTGGCAAAGTTTCATTTAAAAGAAAAAATCAGTTTCTTTAACTACCACTTAGTGGTTTCACTATTCATCAAAAATTGAAGTTATTCAGAAAAATACCAAAACTTCACCCTAAGATATATTTGATATTCCGAATTCAAAAATGAAGTCTATTTTACAAAATTGAAAAAATATAAGTTTCATTAATTAATATAATAATTAATTACCGCTGTCAGAGAAAATAGTGTGTTTTTATGAAACAATAAGTATCAAAATATTGACACTAGTTTATGTCTAATTTCAAAGTGTAATTAATTCCAATGGACAAAATTGGATTAAATGGAAAAAATATATTCTAATTGAACTTTAAAACCAATTCAAAATATAATCTAATCATATAAATAAATTATATTAAAAAGTGGTTTTGAATTAAAATACAATATTTTTCACTATTCATTAAAAAATGAACTCTATCGAAAAAATACAAAAAATTTACACAAAGTAAATTTTGATGTACCAATTCTAAAGAAGAATTTTATTTTTTCAAATATAAAACATAAAATTGTAAAAAGTGGATTTAAAATAGGTTCACCATCAAAAGGTGGTTAATCGACCTTTTAATTAATATTAGAATGTTTACGCTTAAAATTGGATTTATTCGCATTTTTAATCCTCTAACATTTATTGTAAAGAGTAAAAATATTTGAAAAACATATATAATCATTTTGTAGTTAGTTCTGTTCATTCCCGCCATTACAGTGGCTATGTGTTAACTACCATTTAAAATAGTATTATTTTATTATTAGAGTGCAACGTATGATTCCCAAGAAAATCGTTGTTGCGTATTGGGTACGCCATTGAGCATAGAATCCCCTTTAAATTAATATTAATATTTTATTCACAAATATGGATAAATATAAAAATGTCATATTCTTTATTTACCTGGGGTGTTACAATAAATATCCTCACAACCCTAACTCTTTTCAAACACACAAGAGAATTTTTGTGCACGACTACTCTGGAGAATTAATTCAAGGCCGAAAGAACCTCTTCCTCCAAGAACGCTCTCAAGACCGAGAGAGATCATCTTCCATCAGATCAAGATGATCTAAGGTGGACAAAGCAAGCAAAGGTTTCTCCACGCTAGCACCTAGAGACTCCATTGGAGACGTCCCGAGATACGAGGTACACGTGTGGATCACCGCTAGATGAAGTCTACACTTGGCTTCTGTGACGTAACGACTGATCACATCGTAATGTGATCAATAACATCAACGAAGAATGGACACCACAAAAGGTATTTCTTTTCAACTAATTAAATTAATTATAATCAACCTGTAACGATCATACTTTGTGGTTCTGGGAATTTCTATTTCTTTTTCCTATTTCTGTGATTCGATCCATGGAGACTAGCGTTTATCATCGTTTTGATCTCAGAATGATCATTTCTAATGAAAAAATCCATGTGGGCACATCCACCCCCGCTCTTCCACTATGCCTGGAACCTTCACACCTACCAATTAATTAGGGATGCATTTAATAAATAGATACATTATTCATCACATGGGTTGTTGGCTTGGTTTCTCTTGGATCCCACCATTTTCTAAAATAGTAAATGTTTGAACAAAATATATGTCAACAAGTCATGAAAAAATAATTTATTATTTTTTGGAATTAACTCAAAAGGTCTATGTTTTGTAATTCCTATGTTTATAATTTTTATAAAACAACGATTATTGGGTGCATACATATACATAGTCTCATACTATGTCTTTTAACTTATGGTCTCAAATGTTAATTCCCAAAAAAACTAAACCATGCTCTGAGACCAAAAATAATGACACTTATTTTTCTAACATATATATTGAATAATTTTAAGGATAATAAACACGAATGAATAAAAACCCAAGATCCAAAGGATTAATATATTTGGAAAATTAATACCATGAATAACTTAAGAATAATCAAAACATAAAAATTTATTTAAGATATTCTTCTTTATTATTCTAAATATCACAGTATCCTTAGTAAAAGTAGTAACATGTGGATATAAATCAATGAAAGGGGTGATCTAAAAGTCATTTAAGAGGATAAATAAGGATATGAATCAATATTACAAGGGTCATAATCATCACCATCATTATAACATAACCATGGACTCTAAATGATAATCCTGATATGAATAATTAGATAAAGGAATAGAATTTGAAAAAAAACATAAACATCTTGTCTTAGTGGTCAAATACCACACATATATGTGAATAAAGAATGTGATGTGTTCATTCTTAACATATGTGAATAATAAAAAAATGACCATTGTGAAGAAATATAGAATCATGTTCATTTATATTTAACATTGTCTAATGAGACACATCGCATTGCCAAATGCATTGGAGCATTATATAATTATAATGACCCATAATTTACATACATTGTTATTACTTCAAAATTGAACGCACTTATTACAACATATAACAAAACCATGAAAGGACCGTATAGGTATAGTGTCTTTAGAAACTGGGAAACATAAACAAATGGTTCATAAAGCGTCTACACTGTCTCCTATTTATTTCATCATATCTAGAGTCCCTTTTTGGCATATTCTACTTAATAAACTTCTTCCTGACCTAGGGAAACAAAACATACAAAATGGTGAGCTCAAATGCTTAGTAAGGGTAAACAAAAGAAATATCAATCACATCATATACATAAGCACATAACTTTTGGAAATCTTAACCTGCAAAAGAGATCATAATTTCATAACATGGGATAAGTCTTAGTAGTGAAATTTAATCCCAATAATCATAACTTAAAACATGAATCTTTCTAGAATACACACATAATCATAGATAATCATTTCTTATTAGTCAAGACTCATTTCCAAGACTATCTTAGTGAACAAAGTCCATTTCTGAACCGAGTCACCCTCGTTTCAGTCTTGTTTCACTGAACCGGTATAACCTACCGTTCCAGCCATGTCTACCTAATGAGATATAAAATCTTTACCCAATGCATTGGAGGGAGATATAGGTCCCACCCATTTCATAATGATACCATTCTTATTTGTGCCACAAAATCATAAATCATACATCATTACATAACCCATGTAATAAAAATGGGATTCTTAAACAACATGATATCATAAAACAATTCATATAAGATAAAGGAATTCATAAAAATAATTCCATCACAACATAATCAAATCGATGTAACAATAGGGATAGAAACAGAACCCTATATTATCTTAGATAGAAAATAATTTTGATAAAACACTTGAACTCCATTCTTGAGGAAAATATCCTTTCTGCTTCAAAAACACTTTTCCTTTCTTAACATGTCGTACACTTATAAACTAAAAGAAGTTGATTAAAAATAAACATGAAAACATGTAAAGGAAGCTTCTTGGAAATAATGTTTTAAAAATCCATTCATGCCGTATAAGTTAAAAAAAACATTCTTCGTACTTTTGTCAGAAAAGTCAAAAAGTACCTCGTACGAAAAACGACAAAAGATTCCTTTAATATCCTTTACTAAAAACTCACCGAAGGGTAAAATTGGATTTATAAAATTGTAGGTGGATGGAAATAATATTACATATTGAGGAAACATGGATGTGGATGATAAAATAAACCCTAGTAAATACTAAAGTATAAACAATCTCGGATAAAAATGAGATTGTGATATTTCCCTTACCTTAGGTCCGATATGAATTGTACATGTCCGAACCTCCTGTATAATGATTTAAATAATGTTATTGACTTATTACAGAATCATAATTATTGTTATGATATCATATATGGTCATATTTTTAGTTTCTTAGTAGTAATATTTCATTGCTACTTGTTATTCGGGTGTTTATAACTTTGTGTTCTTATGCGTGTTTTGTCGAATAAATTATTATTCTTCTCTTTAGGTTATATATACCTCATTTCCATAATGGTATTAGTGTAATATATATCATATTAATTCATTAAATTCATTTATATAATCATTATGAAATGAAGATCATGTAGAACGAGTCGCATCACATCGTGGAGACGGTATTTCATACGTACGCACGAGTGATGATATCGTTCCTATGATCGTGGAAATGTATTGGAGTGTATGTATACTATTTCAGAATCAGTATCACTTTATAATAGTCATATATAGTCATTATTTACACCATTATATCCATCCAAGTAAGGTGGTGGTGGAAAATAGATTACACCACGGCGTGGAGACGGTATTCCGTACGTACGCACGCGCGGTGATTTCTTTTTCCGTAGGATGGATAGATGGTGAAATAGGGTTGTTTAATACTTATAATAACATATACATATATGAGTGATACTTATGTTATTACTTCATAATGAAACAACTAGATAAAAATAAGTGGAAGAAGAAATAAAGATGAAAGAATAGGTAACAGACATTACCTCTTCTTTGAAGTACTTCATTGAGACCTTCTTTTAGGGCACTAAAATTGGTCTTTGAAGAAGACCAGGACCTCTAGGATGTCTCTAGGAAAGTGTAGAGGAGAAAGTGGCAGGGGTTGACCGAGCTTGAAGGCTCAACGTGGTGTGAGGAAGAGAGGGAGGAGGTGCCCTTTTATAAGGGAGGAGAGGGGCACCTTTGGAATAACTAAAAATATTATTTTATTATAAAGTCATGATCGGTTTTAAATAGCTCCAAATTGATTTATTTCAAGGATAAGATGGGGATGGGTCGAAATCATCTCATCCAATAGAATTTAGACAAGTTTAGGTTCCTATTTTAACCTTATCATGTAGATTTAACATTAAGTTAAATAATTTTACTTTTACCGTGTCTTCTTGTGTTTTTATACTATAAGGTTAATAAACTTACTATATCAATCCCAAAGAACCCCAATTTGATTATTATTAATATATATAACCTTATCTAAGTAATTTGGCCGAACCTTAGATTTTTAGGAATAAAATCACAATTAATAATATAATATTTGTTTTAAAAACTATTTTATGTCAATTTTGACACTATTTAGTAATTAATTTTTGTGAAAATCATAAAAGAATGATAAGTTCTAAAAAAGTTAATTAAATCAATACTAACATGTCATAGTATTCTATAAAATTAGTGGAATTTATGAAAAGTCTCAAATTATAATTATTTGGGTATTTATAACGTCAATTATGTCAATATTTCATTAATAAGATAATTAATGCATCATCATTGTGTCATTAATAAATTAAATTATTTAATGTCTAAAAATTAAAAATAAAATACCATTATGTAGGAAATATTTTTATCTTTCTAATGAATATTTATAGTCGAATTTATATTATGTATAACCCCATATTAAAAATGATTTAGTTATTAAACATTGATTTTAACGATTTTAACCCTTCTTTAAATAAATTAATAATAAATGTCCTAATCTAATCCAAGTGGTCCTAAATGGTCATATTTTATTCCTAAGTTTGTTTTTGGTCGAAATACACTTATCCAATAGAATTAGTACATGTGTTAGGGTAATAATAATATCATTTTTACCCTTAATTACCCTATTTACTTTTAACTGTGGTAAAAAAAGTAAAAAGTTACTATTCACCAAAAAATTATTTTCATCTCATTGAACCACATTTTACTTACTGACATCAACCGTGTCTCTCGGATTTTCGAAATTCCACTCACAGAAGCGGTAAAATTATGTTTTATGAAAAATTCAGTTTTTTAACTACCACTTAGTGGTTTCACTATTCATCAAAAATTGAAAGTTTTCAGAAAAATACCATAATTTCACCCTAGGATAATTTCGATATAACGAATCCAAAAATGAAGTCCATTTTGAAAAATAAAATTTATAAAATTTCAAAAAGTGGTTATTACTATTCATAACGGCTAGTTTTAATAATATTTTAATAGTATATCGTTGTTTAGTGAAACTCGGTATTGCGTACGACACAAGCTATCAGGGAAGGTCGTGATTTCGTGTAAAGCAAGCCAAGAAAGTGTTGTGTGTAGAAAAAGATTCCTTTGATGATTTATATAACATAAAAGTCTCGGGTGTTACATTCTACCCCCCTTAAAATGAATTTCACCCTCAAAATTCGTCACTTTGTCACAATCAGATGAGGATACCTCTCCCTCATCATATCCTCAAGCTCCCATGTAGCTTCTTCTAATTGTTGGTTCCTCCATAAAGCGTTCACCAATCGAGGGGTCTTGTTTCATAGGACTCTTTCACTATGATCCAGAATCTCTATCGGTTGTTCTTCATAAGAAAGATCTTGCTCCAGCGTTACAACTTCTCAGCTGAGTACATGAGAAGGATCTGGTATGTACATTCTCAGGAGAGATACTTGGAACACATCGTGAACTTGAGAAAGATTCGGTGGAAGCACCAATTGGTAAGCTACCTTCCCAACACGATCCAGTATTTCGAAAGGACCGATATATCTAGGGCTCAACTTCCCCTTCTTTCCAAATCTCATAACCCTCTTCCAGGGAGATATTCGTAAGAACACTTTATCACCCACTTCAAAATTTAGGTCTTTTCCTTGGTTGTCGGCATAACTTTTCTGTCGACTCTGAGCTGCTCTTATGTGTTGTTGAATAGATCTGACCTTTTCTGCCATTTCAACAACGAGATCGGGTCCTAATAGCTTTCTTTCCCCAACTTCATCCCAGCAAGTTGGAGTCCTGTATTTATTTCCACAGAGAGCTTCATAAGGAGCCATCGGAATACTGGAGTGAAAGCTATTATTATAAGAAAATTCCACCAAGGGTAGGTGTTGATCCCAACCACCTTTGAAATCCATAGAGCAAGCTCTCAACATATCTTCTAGAGTATGAATTGTTCTCTCAGACTGACCGTCTGTCTGAGGATGATAAGAAATGCTGAAACATAACTCTATATCCAGAGTATGCTGAAGACTTCACCAGAACATTGAGGTAAACCTCAGATCCCGATCAGATATAATAGAAAGTGGTACTCCATGCAATCTTACCACTTCCTTTACATATATCCTGGCAAGCTGATCCAGAGAGAAATCCTCTCTAATAGCAATGAAGTGTGCCGATTTTGTAAGACGATCAACTATGAACCAGATAGCATTATTGACTTTGGATGTTTTAGGAAGTCTTGTGACAAAGTACATAGTGATGTTTTCCCATTTCCATTCGGGTATGGGTAATGGTTGTAACATCCCCTTAGACTTCTGTCTCTCATCTTTAACTTGTTGACAAACCAAGCATCGAGAGACATATTCAGCAATATCTCTTTTCATGCCATCCCACCAGAAGTACTCTTTTAGGTCCCTATACATCTGCGTGCTTCCCGGATGAATAGAGAATGAAGAACTATGAGCCTCATCCAGCAGCACCTTCTTTAATTCGGGGATGGGAGGAACACAAACCTGATTCCTGAACTTTATTATCCCATCACAATCAAGGTTGAATTCAGGAACATTTCTCACCTTCTTTTGTAACTCAACATCTTCATTCTATGACTCTTTAATCTTCACATGTATAGATGGTTGAACATTCATTTGAGAAAGAGATGATTTTCCCCCTTCCATTATAATTCCAAGATCCATCCTTTGTAAATCCATAAATATTGGTTCTTTTGTGATCCTCATCATGGATAAACTGGCATGGTCTTGTCGACTTAATGCATCTGCCACCTTGTTTGCTTTCCCAGGGTGGTAATGGATTGAGCAGTCGTAATCCTTAATCAGCTCCAACCATCTTCTTTGGCGCATATTCTGCTCCTTTTGTGTGAAAATATTCTTTAAACTTTTATGATCAGTATAAATATCTCACCTTTCACCATAAAGGTAATGCCTCTAAATCTTTAATGCAAAGATTACCGCAGCTAACTCCAAATCATGAGTTGGGTAATTTTGCTCATGTATTTTCAACTGTCGTGAGGCATAAGCTATCACCATATCATTTTGCATAAGAACACACCCCAATCCCTTCTTGGATGCATCACTGTATATCACAAACCTTTCTCCACTACAAGGCAGTGTGAGCACAGGTGCACTGGATAACCTTCTTTTCAACTCCTTGAAATTCTCTTCACATTCCTCAGTCCAAACAAACTTAACTCCTTTCCGAGTCAACCAGGTGAGTGGATTAGATAATCGTGAAAAATCATTCACAAAACGTCGATAATATCTAGCCAAACCAAGAAAACATCGGATCTTGGTTACTGTTGTTGGTCCCGACCATATTTCGATAACCTCTGTTTTTGCTGGATCCACAGATATCCCCTCTTTTGAGATTATGTGACCCAAAATGAAACTTTTTGAATCCAAAATTCACACTTGGTAAATTTTGCATAAATCTTCTCCTTTCTCATGGTCTTCAATATAATTCTCAAGTGATCTTCATGTTATTCCTTGCTCTTTGAATATACAAGAATATCGTCTTTAAAGACTACCACAAAATGATCAAGATAGTCTTTAAAGAATCTATTCATCAGATCCATGAAGATAACAGGGGAATTAGTAAGACCAAATGGCATCACTATAAATTCATAGTGTCCATACCTTGTACGAAAAGACGTCTTTGGTATATCCTCCCTTTTGACCCTTAATTGATGATACCCTGAACAAAGATCAATCTTGGAAATGTATTGAGCTCTGCGTAGTTGGTCAAATAGGTCATCAATGTGCGGGAGAGGATATTTTTTCTTGATAGTGATCTTGTTAAGTTCTCGATAATCAATGCAGAGTCTCATTGATCCATCTTTCTTCTTAACAAACAGAACAGGTGCTCCCCAGGGTGACGCACTAGGGATTATGAACCCCTTATCAAGATTCTCTTGGAGTTGCTTCTTCAATTCCTGAAACTCAATTGGGGCTATTCTATAAGGTGTCTTTGAAATAGGCAAAGCACCCGGTACGAGTTCAATTGAAAACTCAACTTCACGATTTGGTGGAAGACCTGGTAATTCATCCGGAAAGACAACATCAAACTCCCATACAATGGTCATATTATTAATTGTGAGTTTCTCACCAACCATTTGAGATAAATAAACTTCATTTAGTGGAATCAAGACCCATAAGATGGAAGGAATTTCCACTGGAAGGTTATGTTCATCCTTGTATCGATAGATGATCATAGATTGATCTGGAATATGAAATGTGACTTCCCTTCTTTGGCAATTGATACGATCTCCATGTAGAGAAATCCAATCCAAGCCAAGAATCACATCAAATTCCACTATAGGAAGGATCAAATGATTTGCAGGAAGCACTTTCCCACAAACTTTAATCGGAGAAGAATTATAAACTTTTGATGCGACTGTTGTGCCATTAGGGGTTGTCACAGCTAACTCAACATCTAACTGTTGAGGTAATACGATGATATCCTTAGAAAATTCTTCATAAATAAAGGAGTGGGTGGATCCAGAATCAAATAAAACATTTTCTACTTTAGAGTGGATGGAAAGTGTACCTTTCACCACATCGTTATCGTACTCCACATCGCTGATAGAAATTGCATGTGACTTTCCTTTGTCTTTAGCCTTATGAGTTTGTTGATGTCCACCATCATCATCAACCCTTGGATTAGGGAATTTATTGGAATAATGTCCCATCTCCTTTCACTTGAAAAATTTAAGTGTAGTAGGTTCATTCTGTGCATCCCTTCATTTGTTTGCATCATTAGACATCTTCTTCCCATCATCGCGGCATTCAAATGCCCGATGACCTTCCTTTACACATTTGAAACATTTACTTGTCCATTTATGACAACTCCCTCCATGTTTCTTTCCACACTTTGAGCATAAGGGAAATCTCATCTTCTTTTCAGTGTGTTCTTTAAGTTTTCCTTTGAATTCCATTTTCCTGTTCTTATCAAACCCATATGACTGATGGGTTACTCCAATCTCCATCTCGACTTTGAGAGTACATCGAACGATTTCCTCGTAGCTATTGAAGTCCCATATGGTTAAGGCCCTTCGAAGACTTGGTTTTAAGACACTAAAGAATCGATCGATCTTACTCTCTGGTTTGATAATAATACCAGAAGCGTACCTTGCAAGTCTTGTAAAATTTGCTTCAGAGGTACCAATAGATTCATCATCCTTTTGCTTCAGTTCAAGAAACTCTTTATCCATCTTTGTTCGGAGAATACGAGGGAAGTACTTATTGAAAAATAAGTTCTTAAACTCGTCCCATTCCATGGACTCAATTTCATCCCTTTTCCTCGTATTCTTAATAAGATTCCACCATTGATCAGCATCACCTTCCAAATGATACACTACTAAGATAACTTTATCATGCTCAGAACATTGAAGAACTAAAAATATCTTTCCAGTAGTAGTAATCCATTGTTCAGCAACTAATGGATCAGTAGACCCGCTGAATGAAGGTGGACACTGTCTCATGAAGGATTCAACAGAATGTTGCTCCTTCCTTTGCTCGTTTGGAAGTCATGCATGATTCATAGCTTGAGAAAGTTTTGTGAGCATGGCTACAAGATTTTTCATTCCATCTCCCATAATGTTTGGTTGCTCAGGGGGACAATCATTGCATTTCCCGTCGCATTCCGCATTAACACGGTTCCTTCGAGTTCCAGCCATTGACTAAAACCAACAAGAATAGTGTGAGCAACACTAATTATAATAGGAAAATCACATAATCAAGAATAAAATTTCACACTTAAGTTATTATCCTAGGTTATTCATGGTCATTTCTAAAAAACTAAGATTGTGTTCTATGCTTAGAATTATCCTTAGGGTTCTTACTAAGGATTTCACATCCTAGTTTCCAAAGGATGACTATACCTTTCCTCTGATACCAACTATAATGACCCATACTTTACATACATTTTTATTAATTAAAAATTGAACATACCTATTACAACATATAACAAATCCATGAAAGGACCGTATAGGTATAGTGTCTTTAGAAACTGGGAAACATAAACAACTGGTTCATAAAGCGTCTTCACTGTCTCCCATTAATTTCATCATATCTAGAGTCCCTTTTTGGCATATTCTACTTAATAACCTTCTTCCTGACCTGGAAAAAAAAACAAACAAAAGGGTGAGCTCAAATGCTCAGTAAGGGTAAACAAAATAAATATCAATCACATCATATACATAAGCACATAACTTTTGGAAATCTTAACCTGAAAAAGAGATCATAATTTCATAACATGGGATAAGTCTTAGTAGTGAAATGTAATCCCAATAATAATAACATAAAACATGAATCTTTGTGGAATACACACATAATCATAGAGAATCATTTCTTATTAGTCAAGACTCATTGCCAAGATTATCTTAGTGGACAAAGTCCATTTCTGAACCGAGTCACCCTCGTTTCAGTCCTGTTTCACTGAACCGATATAACCTACCGTTCTAGCCATGTCTATCTCATGAGATATAAAATCTTTACCCAATGCATTGGAGTGAGATATAGGTCCCACCCATCTCATAATGATACTATTCTTATGTGTGCCACAAAATCATAAATCATACGTCATTACATAACCCATGTAATAAAAATGGGATTCTTAAACAACATGACATCATAAAACAATTCATATAAGATAAATGAATTCATAAAAATAAATCCATCACAACATAATAAAATAAATGTAACAATAGGGATAGAAACAGAACCCTATATTATATTAGATATAAAATTATTTTGATAAAACACTTGAACTCCATTCTTGAGGAAAATATCCTTTCTGCTTTAAAAACACTTTTCCTTTCTTAACATGTCATACACTTATAAAATAAAAAAGTTGATTAAAAATAAACTTTAAAACATGTAAAGTAAGCTTCTTGGAAATAATGTTTTAAAAATCCATTCATGCCGTATAAGTTAAAAAAACATTCTTCGTACTTTTGTCAGAAAAGTCAAAAAGTACCTCTTACGAAAAACGACAAAAGATTCCTTTCATATACTTTACTAAAAACTCACCGAAGGGTAAAATTGGATTTATAAAATTGTAGGTGGATGGAAATAATATTACATATTGAGGAAACATGGATGTGGATGACAAAATACACCCCAGTAAATACTAAAGTATAAACAATCTCAGATAAAAATGAGATTGTGATATTTCCCTTACCTTAGATCTGATATGCTTTGTACGTGTCTGAACCTCCTGTATAATGATTTAAATAATGTTTTTTACTTATTATAGAATCATAATTATTGTTATGATATCATATATGGTCATATTCTTAGTTTATTGGTAGTAATATTTCATTGCTACTTGTTATTCGGGTGTTTATAACTTTTTGTTCTTATGCGTGTTTTGTCGAATAAATTCTTATTCTTCTCTTTAGGTTATAGATACCTCATTTCCAGAATGGTATTAGTGTAATATATATCATATTAATTCATTCAATTCATTTATATAATCATTATGAAATGAAGATAATGTAGAACGAGTCGCATCACATCGTGGAGACGGTATTCCGTACATACGCACGAGTGATGATATCATTCCTATGATCGTGGAAATGTAGTGGAGTATATGTATACTATTTCAGAATCAGTATCACTTTTTAATAGTCATATATAGTCATTATTTACCCCATTATAACCATCCAAGTAAGGTTTTGGTGGAAAATAGATTACACCACGGCATGGAGACGGTATTCCGAACGTACGCACGCGCGATGATTTCTTTTTCCGTAGGATGGATAGATGGTGAAATAGGGTTGTTTCATACTTAAAATAACATATTAGTATATGAGTGATACTGATGTTATTACTTCATAATGAAACAACTAAAGAAGAATAAGTGGTAGAAGAAATAAAGATGAAAGAATCGGTAACGGACATTACCTCTTCTTTGAAGTGCTTCTCTGAGTCCTTCTTTTAGGTCACTACAATTGGTCTTTGAAGAAGACCAGGACCTCTAGGATGTCTCTAGGGAAGTGGAGAGGAGAAAGTGGCAGGGGTTGGCCGAGCTTGAAGGCTCAAAGTGGTGTGAGGAAGAGAGGAAGGAGGTTCCCTTTTATAAGGGAGGAGAGGGGAACCTTTGGAATAACTAAAAATATTATTTTATTATAAAGTCAAGTTCAGTTTTAAATAGCTCCAAATTGATTTATTTCTAGGATAAGGTGGGGATGGGTCTAAAGCCTCCCATCCAATAGAATTTAGACAAGTTTATGTTCCTATTTTAACCTTATCATGTAGATTTAACATTAAGTTAAATAATTTTACTTTTACAGTGTCTTCTTGTGTTCTTATACTATAAGGTTAATAAACTTACTATATCAAGAAAAACGAACCCCAAGTTGTTTATTATTAATATATATAACCTTATCTAAGTCATTTGGCCGAACCTTATATTTTTAGGAATAAAATAACAATTAATAATATAATATTTGTTTTAAAAACTATTTTATGTCAATTTTGACACTATTTAGTAATTGATTTGTTTGAAAATCATAACAGAATGATAAGTTCAAAAAATGTTCATTAAATAAATACTAACATGTAATATTATCCTATAAAATTAGTGGAATTCATAAAAAGTCTCAAATTATAATTATTTGGGTATTTATAACATCAATTATGTCAATATTTCATTAATAAGATAATTACTGCATCATCGTTGTGTCATTAATACATTAAATTATTTAATGTCTAAAAATTACAAATAAAATACCATTATGTAAGAAATATTTTTATCTTTATAATGAATATTTATAGTCTAATTTATATTATGTATAACCCCATATTAAAAATGATTTAGTTATTAAACTTTGATTTTAACTATTTTAACCCTTCTTTAAATAAATTAATAATAAATGTCCTAATCTAATCCATGTGGGCTTAAATGGTCATATGTTATTCCTAAGTTTGTTTTTTTTTCGAATTACACTTATCGAATAGAATTAGGACATGTATTAGGGTAATAATAATATCATTTTTACCCTTAATTACCCTATTTACTTTTAACCGTGGTAAAAAAAAGTAAAAAGTTACTATTCACCAAAAAATTATTTTCATCTCATTGAACCACATTTTACTTACTGACATCAACCGTGTCTCTCGGATTTTCTAAATTCTACTCACAGAAGAGGTTAAATTATGTTTTATGAAAAATTCAGTTTTTTAACTACCACTTAGTGGTTTCACTATTCATCTAAAATTGAAAGTTTTCAGAAAAATACCAAAATTTCACCCTAGGCTAATTTCGATATTAAGAATCCAAAAATGAAGTCCATTTTAAAAAATAAAATTTATAAAATTTCAAAAAGTGGTTATTACTATTCATAAATTAGTGAAACTCAGTTTTGCGTACGACGCAAGGTATCAAGGAAGGTCGTGATTTCGTGTAAAGCAAGCCAAGTAAGTGTTGTGTGTAGAAAAATATTCCTTTGATGATTTATATAACATAAAAGTCTCGGGTGTTACAATAATCCTGGGTGCACCCATCACATTATAAAATTTACATAGTTTGCATGCCGCATAGAACTTGTATCAATAATAGTCATGATGTAAACCATGGAAATGAATGGGTTTAATAAGAATTAAATAAAAAAAATCACTAATAAAAAATGTGGTTTTTTAATTGTTAAATTTAAAACAAAATATTAGGTTTAAGAATCATAATTTTTGAACGAAGAATAAATAAGTCAAGAGGATCTGAGATGTTCTTTGGAAGGAAGATTTTTTTGGAAAAATAATTATATATATCATAAAATTATATTTGAATAAAATATATCTCATAAACTAAATTTTACAGGGGATAAATTATATTTTAGGAATATTAAAATAAAATCCACACTGAAAGCTAGAATTAAAGTGGAATATCCCAAAGAAAAGGAGTTGGGTTCGAGAATCCCCTAACATAATGTCGAAATTAATTGTTCACATAAATATCCTAAATAATCAAATTTGATTCCTAATTAAAAAACCAAGAAACTTTTCTATATGAATTTCATTTATCTTATTTTTATTATGTTCTTGTAAATCAATTTTGATGAGTTATAGTGTTTAATTCTGTCATTATGGGAGTGTTCGTTTTATAGAATTTCATGACCAATTCTCTTGTATATAAGTATGGACGTTTTTTTTATAATCAAAATAATACCCTAGGATCTAAATTTTATGTTTTTAATGAAAAAATAGATGTTTAAATGGTCTTAAATATCATTTTTATATGTTATGTGGATTATTTATTAGATAAAATGTTGATGAATGATTTTTAATCTATTATGGATGTTTTTTACGAACATAATGTACTTGTATCACTTTATTTAAAATATATTATATATAATGGTTCCAAATTATGATATAATATATAATATGTATATCAAAATATAATGAATCCCAAATATTTTTTTTGTGACCATACATGGATGTGGTAACAGAAAATGAAAAATTTTCATCTATGAAGGTAGTAAATTGACACATCACAGATAATGTTTTTAGTATTTAGAATAAATAGAGAGAAGAAGAGTTCAATGGATGGATATCCCATTAGAATAATAAAAATAAATTATATATTAGATAATGGAGTTACCATGATCCTTTGTATAAGGTAGTTAAGTATTGGATATGAATATAAAAGAAATTAAAAGAGATAGAATGAGGATATTACCTATAGAATTTCTTCTCCTTGAGAACCTCCAAAAGGAAATTGGGTTAGTTTTTTTATTGAGTTCAGAATATATTGGGTGTGGGGGATATGATTGGAAAAATAATTAGAAACAATTTAGAAAATATTGATAGCTTGTATGGTGTGAGGAGAATTGGTGACAGGGGGTGGTATGTATAGAGAATGAGATGGGTTTTTTGATTATTTTATTCTTTAGTTTATTATCTCATCTCAAGACTATCAAGAGTTATTATTTAAATAAATAAATAATGTAAAAAAGATAAGCTGAGTTCTAGATAATTGTGGTTACATCATCCACACATTGAAAATGATTAAAAAAACATGAATTTACATTATAATATTAAATACAATAAATTACTGTATTACACTATAAAAATAAATTCAACTATTTTTTAAAAATAATAAAATCTACCTAACCATTTTTCTACATTTCTAATTGATAAATCGAATCAATTATATGAAAATTTTATTTTAGAAGTGAAAATTTTCATTTTTAATTAATATCATCATTTATTCAAATAATACTGATTTTAATATTATAACTGATTTTATGAATCATTTAAAAATTAATAAAGGTATCATAAAATTATCTTCTAGTTTATAATAAAAAAAATTAATTTATGAATATATTTTATCAAAATAAAATTTTCGTTAAATATTTATATTAATTATAAAATTTTAAATAAAATTTATATTTTTAAAAAATACAAAAAGAAAATTAATTGTTTTTACAAAATTGTTTATTTATACCATGACATAAATATTTTATATTTTCACTATTAAACAAAATTCAAATATTTTTGAAAAATAAAAAAATTCTACCTAACCATTTTTTAACATTTATATATAATAAATGGACTCAATTATATGAAAAAATTATTTTCTATGTGCGAAATTTCATGTTTAATTAATATAATCATTTAATCGAATAATACTGATTTTAATATTATAATTGATTTTATGAATATTTGAAAAAATAATTAAGGTATTATAAAATTATATTCTAGTTTATAATAAAAAAAATTAATTTAGGAATATATTTTATCAAAATAAATTTTACTTTAAATCATTATATTAATTATAAAATTTTAAATAAAATTAATATTTTTAAATTATACCAACACAAAATTAATCATTTTCAAAAAATTTATTATTTCTACCATGATATAAATATGTTATATTTTTATTTATAATATAGATTGTGAAAACTGGGCCCTAATGATAGAACATACACCGCACCATAACACAACCGTCAGGTCTCTGCCCACTAGGTACCACCAGTTGCCCCACAGACACGTGGTCCCCACCATGGGGCCCACCCACGTGCCCAAACGAGTCATCTGACTAATGACAATCCTCACAGGCCAACACATGTCTTTTCCGTTGTGCTTTTTCCTCACTCACAAAAACCTTTTGAAACTTCCTAAAAGGTCACCCATCATGATCACTACTCTAGGCCAAGCACGCTTAACTATGGAGTTCTAATCAGACAGGTTCCGGAAAAGAAAGGTGCACCTTGTTGACAAGATTCATATCATTTAATCATTTAACCCTTTATCATTTTGGGGTGTTAAAATAACCCCCCCATTAAAGCACAACTTCCTCGTTGTGGGCCCTACATCTCATCCCAAGCATTGCACCACACTTTAGGTTGGGTACCACCTCTAATATCAAATGTGTCAATTGGTCCCCAGTGATAGCACAAACACCCCGCCTTAATACAGCTGTCGGGTTCCGACCCACCAGGTACCACCAGTTACCCCCACAGACATGTGGTCCCCACCCTAGGGCCCACTCAAGTGCCTGAACGGTTCATCTGACTAATTACAGTCTCCACAGGCCAAAACATTTCCTTTCCATTTTGCTTTGTCCTCACTCACACACACCCTGAGAAACTTCTCAAAAGGCCACCCATCTTGATCACGACTCTAGGACAAGAACCCTTAACTGTGGAGTTCTAATCAGACAGGCTCCCTAAAACGAAGGTGCACCTTATTGACATGGGTCATATCAATTAGTCATTTAACCCTTTATCATTTAGGGGTGTTTCATTCTTAAATTTTATTTATAATTTATTAAGTGGGTTTAATATTCTATTGGATGAATAAAAATTTCAAATGATAATTTTACTATTGCAAAAGTAAAGATACTATTCTATCAATATAAGTTCCTTAATTTCTATAAAAATCACATATTTAATTATTAATAAATGAAAATAATTTTTTTTATTGGGATCTATATGTGATGTTTCGATTTTATGAAATAATTATAATAATTGAAATTCAATTGTTAATAGTTGGGGATGTTATAGTTTTTTTTAATTTTTATTAAATTTTTTAAATGGATGGGAGTTTATAAAAACATTTTTAATTACAGGGTTTTCTTATTTTTGGTGATAAAATATTAAAAATTCAAAAGAATACAGTAACCTAAATACAATTTTTTAGTTCAATATATGAACACATTCATTAATTTTTAGTAAATATCACTTCTCCACCATAACCAAATACTATAGATTAAATTTACTATGGTCTTCCAAATACGATGTATAGATAGGCACCTATAACATCCAATAAATGAATTATCCTATAACCTAGAGAAATTAATTTAAAAATTAAAATAAATCCTTCAAAATTAAATTTTTTGTATCATCTCAAATATGTGACTATATAATTACATGATATAAATTTATTTTTTCATTACAACATATTAAAATGGAATTTTAGATTTATATTTTTAGAGAATTCGGAAAAAACATTGATTAAAAATATCATTTAAAATTTGATATATTTTACCACTATATAAAAATTATTTATTCCGTAACAATTCTTCAATATGACCCAAAACTTCATCTATTAAGATACCCTTCAAGAAAAATATTATGTATTAGATTTCTTCATAACCTGGGGAAATTGAAATATAAGAATAGGGTTAGACCAAATTCTCAGTATGGGTAAAAAAATCAAAGAGAATAAGCGAGTATAAGATGATAATATAGGTATAATAAATATATATAAAAAATGGTACACTAAATAATCTAGTGTCCCAACTCATGGAATACATCCTAACATTAAATAATAAATGAATCTAACAAGTTTGTTGATAAAAACGATCCATTTGAGCAAAACATATTTTGGTGAATAAGCAATACACTATTAAACATGACTCAAATATGGGAAAAAAATTACTATGGAAAATTTTATGAAAGAAGTATTTTTGCATCACGTTCACAGAACAACTTCTTAAAAAACATTCTACATATCAATCACAAAAAAAAGTTGTGAAAAAATATTCCTACATCCCATTCACATGAAAAGAATAAGAAATTTATTTCCCACAAATCACTTATGAAAAAGTTCATTATCTCATGCGATATAAAACCTTATTGAATGAATTGGAGGGTGATATAGGTCCAAACCTGTCATAATTCATGCGTATTAGTTCCATATAACAGTAAACACTCAACATATCATAAATAACTCTTAGAAATAATGATTATTTGATTCAACCAATTATAAATATCCAATTTTTGGAAAAATATCTTTCATATCCCTTTCATTAAGATTCACATAAGAAAATCATTACTAATTCCATCAATTATCATATCTAGAAAAACTAAAAAAAATAGTTATCTAATGACCTCACATAACATTCTAGTTAAATACCATTCACATATCATAATAAAGAATATGATATATATAATATAGAGATAAATGATATATTTTTATGACTATAATTTCGTAGTAAATTAGTGTTTGTAACATTGGGGAACACCCATAAATCAAAGGAAAAAAATAGGGTATTCAGAGAGGGAAGGAGTTTGGAAAAAAAATAGGTAGATAAACACTCAATGATTAGGAAGTAAAAAGGTAGTGATATATCATTTCCATGACTGAGAAGAAAATTTTGTAATACATATAATAAAATAAGGTGTTTGGTATCATTTTAAGAATATATATTTCAAACATAAGATGTATTAAAGGTAAATGGATTATATTAAAAGAAACATTTAGTTGATTTAGAAAAAAATTCATCAAAAATAATAAAAAAATTTGATCTCCTGAAACATTTTGAAAATAAATATTTTATAAAACGAAGAGAAAATAAATTCATTATAATCCATGAAAATATAGATAAAAGGATTTGTATAAAATTATAAACATGGATGAATGAAATGTTCCCAAGTAAATGATTAAAAGATAATATATTCACATATTGTGAAAATGGACCATATAAAAAATATAAAAAAATCATTAAACATTTAACAGAAGCTCAAGTAGAATAATATTTAATTAATAAATTATTGAATCATAGATAAGAACTGTTAAAAAATAATCTAATACATTTATATATGGAAAAGGGAGGATATTGACCGAGAAGAATAGACGAGGTAAATTTCACGTATAATAAATACTTTGTTTTAACTTTTAGTATTTGGGAAAGTAAAATTTTAGTTGAAATTTAAAACTATATTAATACACAATTTAATCAAAATAATGATAGCTTAACTTAATGTTAAAGCCAGATCTATTTAATAATACCAAAAATAAACATTTATAATGTATGTTTTTTACAATAATTCCATTATAATAAGGAAAAAATCTTTTTAGTTACATTATTGAGGAAGGTCAACTTAGTGTATGTCATCACATTATATTCAATCCCATATACCTAGTTTTATTCTTCCTTATATGAATGTTTGGTAAAGTAAATCATAGAATATAATATTCCATGCTATTTCTCTAACATGCATTATGAGAGATGAGTGATGCCACTTTTGATAGCCTACATAGTAGTTGCGAAATAACATTCACCCAACAAGTTAAACCATCCTCATTTATTTTTCAATTCAACTAAATTTATTTTTCTATGAAATTTAACATTAAGATCTATGGAAGTTTCATAAGGAATGTAAATGTATCCCATTACATCATTATGATGATTTCTTAAAATTGCACTATATCTAGAATAACCTTTATTTCCATTTGAATATATAGTTGTGTTACATTTGACCTTTCCCCAAAAGGGTATATTAATATGAATTCAAATGTTCTAGTAGGTGGATATTAATTACCTATAATTACAAGACATTTAAACACTGTAAAATCATGTATAGTGTTATCAAAATAACCATTCTAGTTACATTTTCATTTTTATTGCCCCTATAAATCTATCTAGTTGATATTGAAGAAAATTGGAAATATTCTGTTGGATGAATTTTTTTCAAGTATTCTATATCACGAGGATGCATATAGATATTCCTATAAGAAGAAGATTTTGAAGCTATTGGGATAGATGATGATTAATGCATGATAAAATGTGATCCCTAATATAGTCAATATAGGGGATTATGACTTAAAAAAATAAGCAATTGTAATTCAAAGAATAGTAATAGTAAAAAAAAATAATTAATTGGTTTATTTAATCCTTATTTCCATGACATATAACACTTTTCAAGAAGAGTATAACCACAAATATTTATTTAATAAAATCAATATGAAACTTATTGTACATAACCCACTATGTAAGGGAAAATATGGTTGGAAGTATCTGGTATCTGATGAAGAACTTAGACAAGATATTTATATGCTCTTATATAGCCATTTAGTAGAACAATTTTGAGGATATCCTCCCATGGAAAGTAGGTTTCCAAAATTTATATTCATATTCATTAATAATGTTGTAGTTCATGATAATTTACTTGATCTGTTATAGATTAAAATCAAAATATTTCTCTATTTTCTCCATGATTGACACATTTACATCGAGTAATAGGTTAATAAAATTTATGATTTTAAAAATAGGAGTAACTATCTAGTGGATTAACCATATATTGGAGGATGAATTGATTTTATCCATCCATATAAAATTATCTATAATAATGGAGAAATAATCCTTGAGGGAAAGCTATATAGAGGTGTCCATATAGTTTAGATTCCCGAATTTGATCCTTTTTAAAAATTTGTTTGCTTGAAAATACGGATGTTCATGATTCTCATTGATGAGCCTAAACATGAATTTATCCAATAATGAATGATTTGTTTTTTAATAATTTTATTTCAAAAACCTCCATATTCAATATCTTTACAACATTTTTCCATGGTACAGTCACAAGTATTCTATGAATACTATTCTTGTCAATTGTTTTTTAATAAAAGTGTTTTTATAGATGGAGAGTGACTCCAACCATTTATAAACCATAAATAAGTAAAATAATGTTGACATAATAACATCATAACCTAGACTGAACCTACCTACCATCGATATTGGATTTCTATTTTAAGAATCCATATGATTTATAATCAATCTCACAATCTGAGAAAATGAATGAATCATGATTTTACCTAAAATACGGTGACACCAAGATAATTGAATGTAAAAGACTATCTCTAATTATAAATTCATCAATGATGTACACTTTCATAGATTAAGTAATATTCATTACATAGTATAATAAAGACTATTTGAAACTAATCTCCCGCCCCATGACATTTTTATAATGAAGTAGTTCATTTTTAAATTTCATTATGTTTTGTTCAATCTGAGTGAAAAAGATAATTCCAGCAGCATAAAAAAATTAGGGGGGTTAGAAAACCCATTTATAGCTTTGATGAGAACAATTTTGTTGACACTATCCATGTTTAGAATGATCATGATTGTTTTATCATCATCAATAGTGAAAATAATAGAAGATAGAGTATAGGCTTGTCTGACACCTCTGGAGAATGTGGTGTGTCCCTCAAGAGAGCCATTGATAGGTATTTTTATATTGGATAAACTCATAAGGATTCCAACTTATTTATAAAATGTCTCATGAAATCATATACTGGTTAAAAACTAGCTAATGAAACCACAATATAAAATTTGAATGGATTTTTTAACATCACTCTAGTTATAAATATTACATCCTTTATTGAACATTCTATGAAGATAAACACATTCAAAAGTTGTGGTAAAAAATTCATGAATAGTTATACCATTAATAAAACCATTCGAAGTTGAATAAACAATCGTATTACCAATACTAGAAATAATGTTGTTAATAATTTTCCCAATAGTTTTGTAAATAGTATGGACATGATTTATATTTCTAAAGAGATGAATCTCATTCTCATTATCCAATTTTTCAATGAGTGAAATTAATTTAAAATTAATTCATTTTGTCAGCCACCCAACATTTAAAGAAATATTTATAATCCTAGAAACATCAACATAAATAATCTCCCAAATTTTTTTAAAGAAAGAGTATTTGACTCCATCCAGGCCAGGTGTACTACAATAGTTTAGACAAAAGAAAACATCCTTGATCTAAAATTATTATGTAATATTAGTAATAATTTAATTATCTATGTTATCTAAAATCATGAGAATGATGTCTTATAAATGTTCATTGAAATTATTTGGTCCATAAATTCGGTTCTTGTAATTAGTTACAATATTATAAGTGAAATACACTATTTTATCAAGAATCACCCCATTATCAAAGAGAATAGATAATGTTGTATTATTTTTCTTGAACCTTTGGATAAAATTAAATAATTTGGTATTTCTCTCATCATTTTTAATCCATTTAACCTTTCAGGGATTACCATTATAAAAATTATTTTTTTAAGAGGATATTGAGGTCCTGAGTGATCATAATTTCCTGGTTAATACCCCTAGAAAAATAAGTAGATGATTCATTTTCTTTAGTGATTTAGATCAAGGATTAATGATGATAAATATTTTCATTCATTTTTCTGAAGTACTATTTACTCTAAACATTTCGAATTTTCTTGAGAATTTATAGCATAAAAAATATTAAAGGAATTATCCTTAAAATTTTATGAGTTCAAGTTGTCTTACACCAATTTCCTACAATCAGGATGCAAGGAACATGAATTATTTAATATGGAGTGAAATTTTGGTTTATCCCCTCTAATGATAATGTTTTATAATATTGGGTGATGGAATGAATCTAGTTTTCCATATGTTGTGCTGGAAATTTACATCCATACATCATGTAACATTCAATTAATAAAAACCATGTACAATTTACTAGAACCAAATTTTTGGAGATTAATTCTATACTAATTATACTTGGAACAAACCAAGTTAAATTCATGTCGGCTAGTATTCCTAATAAATTCCATAAAGACTCTAATTTATGTATAAGAGTAAAATATTATGAGTCTCTCATCTAGTTTTAGAATGACATTTAAATCTCCAAAAATAGTATGTGAACCATTTAATGAGATTTTAAAAAACCAAAATTTCCAACCAAAGTCTCATTCTATTTTTATAAACAATGTAAGCATAAGAAAAAGAGGAAAAAAATCATTCCCATGTAAATATATGTGATAGTTACAAACTGTTCTGTAGAATTAATAGAAAATATTACATCTACCTCCAAAGAGATAATTCAAAAATTATTTTTACGTTATTGGTGGAATTATTTGTGTTATTGAGATAATATAAAAACATATCAAAAGATTCAATTCTATCAAAAAAATTTCCCTCTCTTTCATAACGAATATGAATATTAGGCTTATGATTCATAATAAATAGCCAAATAGAGTTTATTTTATCTGGGATTTCCAGGCTATAACAATTCATAACAAGAAACATCATTTAAACATTCATTTGGAGAAAGACCCCCCATTTCTCATTTCTATTGGATTTTTTGGGATTTTCGGTTGATTTTTTGATGATCTCAACTTTTGAAACCAAATTGTATGGGCTATCATTTTTGCAAGATGTGTCTAGATTGGAGTAGCACACTATATTCCTTTGATATGAGAGATCATTATCTACATGGTGTTTCATTTATGCTATAAATGACTTAGTAATCACCTAATATTTTATAAATAATGAAAATTACCCATATGGATTATCTTTCCGAATCAATCTTCATTTTGAAAATTATATTTGAAATAAAAACCCTTAGATTTGAGTAATATTTTGATCAAAACCCTTTATGTAGAGGGATCATAAAATTGAAATTTAAATAACATGAATAAATAATACTTCTTGTTATAACATATCATACTATTATATTTTACACCATATAAAAATAAATTGGGGCATATCAAGATGTATGTCTCTAGAAATTGGAATTAAGACAAATAAATACTTACAAACTTAGGGGATTATAAATAAAAACATTTTTAAAAGAGATAGAATATTAAATTGAAGATAAACTATAATTAATAATGTATATTTTAGGATATAAAATCTCTACCAGTTAGTATATACACCACATAAAATAAATTATGCACATAATTCAAAATATGTCTCAATGAGTAGAATTTTAGATGAAACCCCCTTATCTTCTATTTCCACTTACTGAAACGAGATCCAAAATCAAATATAATTAACATAAATATCTTAATAAATTATCTTCAGACCATAATATAAACACAATACCATTTTTATAATTTTTTATATCTATATAATACATTTATATTTACTCAATGTAGTTTATTTTCATTAATAGGTGTTTGAACATTAAATTTCTTATTTCAGATAATCATTATAAATATAAGATTGATTCTCGCTAAGTGGATTCATGTTCACCATTCCATGATCATTCAAGATAGAATAATTATTATTTTAAATGAATACATAACTCCCAATTAATTTATGTAAAGGCCTAAACATTGCTTCTAAAAGTAGAAAATATGATGAACTAATTTTTGGTGTGTTTTGCAATCGAATGATGATATATGAATGAATATTTTTAATAAAAAAAACACATTTACATAAACACTAATACATACTAAATATATCATTATTTTAAGATATTTACTTTATAATACACCCCATAATCTTTTATGAATTAATCATTATAATATCATTTACTAAGCCTTTTAAATCAACCCTAATGGTAACATGTTATAATGATTTAATGAGTAAGGGGATGCATTTCAATAATGATAATGTGAAATTTATAGATTCATAATCATGCTATTAAAATCATATATCCTAATTAAATACATTTTAAATGGATGGATAATGTTATGGTATATGAAAAATTATCATTTAATAATTTTATTTTTGATATTGAAATTATTTTATCCAAAAAAATCATTGATTCCATTATTGAAAGGTAGTATTGGAAAATGAACAACATAAATTTAAGGAGGTGATAGAATTAACATAGTTGTGACGTATATTTAGGTTTTTCTTAGTGGTCAGAATTGAAGGAATAATAGTTATTTATTTAATATATAAAAATATAACTATATAAACGATACTAAATTAATTATATTCATTGGGGTAGATAAGGATAGGATTTTACAAAATTATAAGGAAATAATTAGATGAAGTGGAAACTCACATAGGGGACATGATTTTTTTATTATGAATTCCCCTTTTAAATGGTTTCCTTATGATAACTAATTGTGGAAATATGAATTTGGAAATGGTTTTGTCATGACCCATCCCAATGGGGCCTGTTTAGCAACTACCCCATGTGCACATCCAATTGTCCAGGGGCTAGTGAAAAGTTACAAGTAGGAATACCACTAACAAAGGAGGCCTTTGCACATAGTACCTATACACACGCAAACACACACACACACAGAAATCTCCAATACCATTAAATGATGAAATGTAAAAATATTGATAAACCATGATTGAAAAAATCTATATCAAAATAGTAGAGTATGTAACAAGTAATGGAATGAAAAATAGAAAAATACAATCCCACTATATGGAGTATGAAAAAAAGTTTGACATAAAAGTATAGAAGAGGAATTTTTTCAATGTAATAACCAGAACAAACCGTACTCTGTCTGGATCTAAAATATATTCACAGTCTTGGACCCTCTAGGACACTTTCATAAGGTTGAAAATCTTCATAAGACACAACTCATGAGGGAAAATCCCATGACTTAATGATTACAACCATACCCATTAGGACACTCCAAAATTACTATGCATTTAAAAATTATTATAACATTAAGCTCATCATAGAAATATGTATACATGATATATAATAAGAATATGCTGATGTAATCAGTATAGAAACACCATAACAAGGTAAATTCACAACTATACCACCAATCTAGGCATCATTCTCAAAGGCTCTATAAAGAACTCACCAAGAAGAACACACTTCAAAGGATAGATAGAACTGATGAAATCCTTCTGAGATGTACTTATCACCTGGTCTCAAGATAATAACTATACAAGGGATGTTTGAATAGAATAATACATAGATGAGAACTAAATTCAAGGACATGGGGAATACTAAAAACTAAATTTGGAATAACCCACTTAATTGAGGATTGATGCTCGCTTAGTATTGATCATAAAAATTACAATAACTCCAACTTGGGAAATATGATGTTATATGATTTCACTCTAGGAATCATACAAGGATTCAAAAATCTCTAACCATTAATTTCAATGGAAGGTATCACCATCTTATGTGTAGTAAATGATTCATTACTAAACCCTAATGAATGGATCAAGGGAATACTCCCTAACAAAACCGATAAAAGATTAAGAAGAAAATGGCTCTAAGGCAATTTTAAAAGAGTAAATGGTGAGTAATTATAGTACATAGAGTTTCTATTCAGCACTGATACATAACCATGAATCATTTCTTGTTCATATGTTCATGCCTGTTCCTGAGTATACGACATGTCTGATCATATATAATCATGGCTATGTCTGTGTATGAATAGACATTACTATGATCATTACCATTTACCATCCTTGGTATATGCTGATTTGGAAGGAAGGGAACATGTAATGTGATTGGGGTAACAAAACATTTGAAACTTATCTTATCATGGAAAACCAAGGGGCACATGTGAGGCCCCACATGTTATGTAAAATCGTATTACATGTTTCATTTATCGAGATTTTATTAAACCTTGAGATCCATTTCATCCATCATTTACCACTCCACCAATATTAAATTTTTCCATGATTAATGTGGGAAATAATGGATCTAAGTCAAATAGATTGTTCCTCACCCAAGATCCAGTTTTTGGCCATCTTGATTACTAGGGAATCACGTTTTTGGTACGATGATGGCATATGTCCAAGAACCATAATTGTTTATCCCCGATACGGTCCCAATATGTGATCAATATCATCTTATCTCCATCCCATCATCTATCCAAAACACCATATGTGATATCAATAAATTTCTCTAAAAAATAGGTGTGCAACGAATGATTATCCAATATTTGTTGAACCATGGCCAATATATTTTTCTTTGATGAATGAAGGAATAATGAAGAAATATACAACCAAGAAAATGAGTAACTAACCTCATCCCCTATTCATATTAGACTTGATTAATTTCCATTAGAATGATTAATTAAGAGATAACAATATAATCACACAAAAAATATCAATTCTTTGATAAATCTTACCAGTACCAACAATACACACGAATCGAGGACCAATCCATTCATCAATTGATTCACATTCATCAAGAAAATAAAAAACATGGATAAATCCATTAAAATAAACTCCCTATCCCATTTTGGATAAACAGATGAAAAAAATATTCTGATTCAACTTCATTGGGAATATCCATAGGTTTCATCACATAGTGATCAATAATCCATGATTCAGTCGTTACTCACCAACAGATGCTCCAAAAATGATTTCCCAAAGATCTCCAAGGTTTTGGGGATAAGCCCCAGAATTTCTCAAATAAATTTATCTAAAAAAATTATTAAGGAAGGTGATTAATTAAAAAAAATAATTTATTGAATCAATTTATTTCAACTTATACTCATGACCATGCCTCAACCCAAACACCTGACTTGTTTTAGGGTTATATGGTGACTAGGGTAAAACCCATGCTCCAAACTCAACGGTGGACATAGATATATTATTTGAGACTCTATTTAGAAGATATTATACTTTTTAATGAAAAATTCATGTCAATGCATAAAATATATATAATATATTTCAGAATTTAATTCCAAACACACTAGACCACGAAATATCACGCCAACTCCGTTCCTAGCTCTGCAAATAATCCATATAAAATATCCAAAAAAATAGAAAAATACGAGTTGATAAATTTTCCTCTATTTCGGGATTTATGCCTCAGAGTTCAAAAAACGATACAAAAAATAGTGGTTACTATGAAAATATCTGATTATTCAACACCCATGTGATCTTCAATGGACTCTTATGCTTCCACCATACACAAACCAAAGGAATCACTCACCCATAAAGGATACTGTCTTGATAATCAAGGATCTCTACCTCATATTTAGTAATGGTAGTTTATTCTCTATGTTCAAATCACCTTTGAAAATAACATGTGATGGATTGTTCATATACCTCTTATAGAATCCCGTCTTTTTATAACATAACTTTCATTCCATTACACGGAACTGAGGATCTTTAAGGTTTAGTGTCTTGGAATCAAGGAACATAAAACATGAAACAAAAAAAAACATTCTTCTTAAACACTTGAAAGGATTATCCTAATGTTCACCCTAGGCTTATTACTGCATCTCATAACCTGGGGACATACATCAAAATAAAGGGTGAGCAGAAGGCCCAGCAATGGAAACAAGTGAAACATTTTGCATATGAACTTGAGATACATCAATAAAGTCATGAAAAGAACTTTAAGGCATGAAAATGAAATCATGAGGCATATTATAATAAGAATAAAACTTATTCATAACTTGAATATGTGGCTAAATCATTTAACATATAGAATCATGAACATATCACCAAGGTCCATCCCCAAGGTGTCATTTGAAAATTACCAAGGTTATTCACCAAGGTATCGTGAAAATTGTAATCTCTAGTGGTTACATCATTACCCAATGCATTGGAGCGCTATCAGGGCGCACCCTTAAATTTTCCTTTATTATCATGTGAGACACATATATCAACATCAAAAATTTCATAAATAACCCATATAGAATAAAATAAATGGGTTTCATTTCATAATCACAATGTTTTAAAAACTGCTTTAAAGACATGATCTTTACGTCACTTTAAAACCCACAGAAAAGGAAGGTGGTATCATGTATGTAAATCCCATAATTTAAAAAATAAAATTTTGGTATATATGTGAATACCCCTTTAGAAGAAAGAGCTTTGAGTATTCACTTAATAATATAAAAGAACTTTAGAAAAAGAGAGAGACATTTTGAGACGGAAATTATGCAGCATAACGGCTATGTTACGAGGTTTTAGAAGACATTAAAAAGAGAGGGAAAATGGGTCAAACATTAATAAATGACCCATAAAACAGTATATGGACAGAATAATAAGGATACATGATCATGATAATGAAATTTTCAAGGACATACCATTTGAAATGAAAAACATGGAAGGAAGACAAAAATTAGATTTCTCTTATGAAAGTTCGGCAGCCTAACGACGTTACTTAAACATCAAACAAAATGATTTGAAAAGATCAAATAGGGTATCTAATCATGTGAACATAAAAGTTAAGTATGATAGATATAGAGATAATTCCCCAACATAATTAAAAAGGAACTTGAAAGACTTGACATGAAAGTAGAACTTTGAAAAGAATGAGAAGGGTGAAAGAATCCCCTAAAAACTTCGGCAGCCTAACGACGCCACTTAAAACTTAAAAACACCGAATTGAAGAGATCAAATGGGGTCTCTCATCATATGAACATAAGAGTATAGTATGATAGATATAGAGATCATACCCCAACATAACAAAAAGTAACTTGAAATAATTGACATGAAAGTAGAACTTCAAAACGAGAAGGGTGAAGAACCACTTAAAAATTCGGCAGCCTAACAGCGCCACTTAAAACTTCAAAATACTGAATTGAAGAGATCAAATGAGGTCTCTCATCATATGAACATAATATTCGAGTATGATAGATATAGAGATCATACCCCAACATAACAATAAGGAACATGAAATAATTGACATGAAAGTAGAACTTGAAAACGAGAAGGGTGAAGAACCACTTAAAAATTCGGCAGCCTAACAGCGCCACTTAAAACTTCAAAATACTAAATTGAAGACATAAAATGGGGTCTCTCATCATATGATCATAAAATATCAGTATGATAAATTTAGAGATCATACCCCAACATAATAAAAAGGAACTTGAAATACTTTACATGAAAATAGATCTTGAAAAATGAGAAGGGAGAAAGAATCCGTTACAAAAATTTCGGCAGCCTAACGACGCCACTTAAAACATCATAAAACGAAATAATGAGAGTAAGAGGGGATCTCTCATTATATGAACATAAAAATGGAAGTAAGAGGGGTATAAAAGAACATCCTCCAACATATGAACATGGAGCATAAAAGGAATGACATAAAAGAGATTACTTGAAATTAAAGAGAGAGGTCGGATCCCTTACCTTAAAACATAACTCTTAAAACTCAAAGGTTTGGACCTTGAGGGATTGGGGTCACCTTGGGAGGACTCCTTGAGAGGTAATGAGACTAGAAATTCGTTGGGGGAGAGTTGGGAGTGAAAAATAAAGGAGTAAAGGGTGGGTATTTATAGGGAAAGTGAGGGGACAAGGCATTAATGGCCAAGGGACACCTCACTAGTGGTTTTGGCAAAACCATGGGCTTGCACAGGGTATTTTCCCATGGTATTGGCCACTTGGGACACCTCATACCTTATCTTACTATTCATAATTCGACCATATTGAATATATACTTAATACATCATTTAATGATGTCATTAAACACCCGTAACTTAAAAACTATATTTTCACTATTCATCGAAAATTCAACTTTCTCAAAATAATCCCAAAATTTCACCTTAACCAAATATCAACGCTCTGATTAAAAAAATGAAATCCATTTTATAATAATAATTTTCTAAATATTTATAATTAAATTTTTAATTAAAAACACTATTCATCGAAAATTTATTTTTTTCAGAAAAATCCCCAAAAATTACCTTAACATAATATCGATGCTCTGAGTTCAAAAATGAAGTCCATTTTATAAAAATAATTTTCTAAATATTTTTAATTAAAATTTTAATTAAAAAACACTATTAATCCAAAAAAACTAATACTTGAATAATAATTTATGAAACCGTTATTTAACCATTTTATTGAATCACATTACTTAATCAAAGTGCCTAGAATATTTTAATACTTTCTTTAAGTGAGATTACTAATCCATTTGGACACATTATTAATCCTAATCATAAAATCACTATTCATAATTTACTATTCATCAAAAATCAAGTTGATCTTATTAGACTCTAAATTTTGTACTGAACATAATTGTAGAAGACCATTTTTTGAAAATCATTACACATTTTTAATTATTTAGGGTTTACATAAACATATTTAAAATATCCTTTTTCTAAAATTCATAAAAAATATGCATACTATATTTATTCGGTCATTTGAAAATTCATAAAAGAAATCGAAATTTTTATTTAAAACAAAGGATTACACAAGACAGTTACGGTCTCCTTACATAGCCCCTTATCACCCCAGCATAGGACCTAAGTGTAAGGTGTGCTAAGGTGAGAGAATCCGAGGGAGGCTCGGCCAACATCGCACAAGTAGTAATTTCTATCATTTTGAACTTCTCGTGAAGGTGATCCCGTTCTAGCTTTATACGATGAAGTTCAGCTTGGGTTTGGTCCAGAGTAAAGCCCAGTGGTGCTACCTCCTTCCCAAGTTCTGTTAGATGGGCTTCGATCGGTCCAAGACTACTGGGTGAGGCCATCGAATCTTCTTTCTATATTAATTAACCAAGATTGCTTGTATTTAGAGACAATATTCAAAACGTTTAGTTTCCAACGGTCATATTGACCAATGGTCAAATAACAGTCAAAACCCAACAGTCTCATTTTAATTATACTCATGTTATCAAATGAAATATTTTTGTTGAGTATAAAAATAAAATAAAATAACACATAAAATTAGGAAATAATATTTATTTAAAATTTCGGGTCGTTACAATCTTCCCCCTTAAGAAATTGCGTCCTCGCAATTTTTTAAAATTGTGTTTTGAAATTTCATTGAAAGTCCCACATCGGAAAAGGAGTCAGTAAGACTATTACTTTAAAAGAAAGAAAGGGAAGTACAAAGGTCACCCGAGTTGACCAACACTAGGATTCCATGTAGGAAAACATGGACATGGAAGAGAAAACCAAGGGTCAAGTTCTGAGGGAGAGTGATAGAGAACATGATTAGGAGAAAGTTAACCATAAGAAAATCCCACACTTATGATGTGTGTAAACGGTCTTTGATCACCTAGTAGGAAATGTAAACCAACAACATTTTTGTTTTACGTTTCTTTTCATAATTTTGAGGAATTCATTTACTACATAGAACAAAAACATAAGAAAATATACCTACCTTCAAGTAGAGTTTCATCCTTTAATAAGTCCCTACCAACACTAATCTTTTCTCCAAATGATGAGACTTCAAAAACACTTGGTCTCATAAAAGCACAAGAATCATCTTCTAGAGAATCACATAATCTACAAAAGATTAACTATCTATTTCTTCTATCTTTAAACATTATCCCAAAAACAGAAAGGTTAAGGTAAAACAACTCTTCAAAAAGAAAGAATCCCATAGAAATGGAAACTACTTTTAAATCTCCAAAGTTCCATGGTACTACCCAAAGTTCATCATAGACCATTCGATAAATAACAGTCCTTAAAACTCCTCAAAATAAACCAAACTAAGATTGAAACCCAAATAAAAGAAGGATTTGATAACATAGTCTTCCAAAACAACTTCATTGTTCATCTCCAGACAACATCAACCACTCCTAAAGTCTTATAACAAAAGTAGCTAACCTAAACATATTTTACCCAAGATAGGTTAATCATTCCCATAAGTAACCTAAATTACTATAAGTCGACCTTAAATTCATCAGTTCTTCAAAATATAAGTCAACATTACTCCTCAATGAAAATACTATAGTAAACTATTTACCTCGATCATATAGGGTCCCCAAAATAGTGAACGTCTTCCAAAATAATAATCATCTTTTAATACCCTAATCATCTCTGTCATATTAATACGGAAATTGTCGCATTTCCTATCACATTGGTTGTTGGGACACGTTATTCCATTTCCCACCATTAACTAAGAAGAGAAAGTATAATTAGAGGCTTAAATAATTAACCAATAATCATGAAAAGGAACTTAAAGCATATAAGGATAACTTGTAGAAGAAAAGTATACCCTAACTTGTGATCCCCTAGGTTCCAATCTAGGTTATCCATGATCATATATTCTTATGTGAATCTTTATTTTATTTTATCTTTGTTCCTTTAACAATGGTTCATACCAAGCTTATGAATTTACCAAAGCATATCCCCTGGGAGTGTCGTAACCAAGAGTGCATCAAGGCCCATTTTCGTGTACCAGTTCCCATTCGAGTCTAGCTCAAAGCGGTGTTTTTGGGTTTTACCCCTATGTACATCTGTGCCAGAGCCACCTCTACCTGCTCGTATCCAGAGAGGGATGTCTTTGCTTGGCAACCCCTTACTCAATACTCACCAAAATACCAGGAAGATTTCCTATATTTAAAATTTTCTATAGGGTTCTTCCTAGAGTTTTCATATCCTAATTTCCACAAATAACTAAACCATCCTTTGATACCAACTATAGCATCCCGTCTTTTTATAACATAACTTTCATTCCATTACACGGAACTGAGGATCTTTAATGTTTAGTGTCTTGGAAACAAGGAACATAAAACATGAAACAAAAAAAAACATTCTTCTTAAACACTTGAAAGGATTATCCTCATGTTCACCCTAGGCTTATTACTGCATCTCATAACCTGGGGACATACATCAAAAGAAAGGGTGAGCAGAAGGCCCAGCAATGGAAACAAGTGAAACATTTTGCATATGAACTTGAGATACATCAATAAAGTCATGAAAAGAACTTTAAGGCATGAAAATGAAATCATGAGGCATATCATAATAAAAATAAAACTTTTTCATAACTTGAAGATGTGGCTACACCATTTAACATAGAAAATCATGAACATATCACCAAGGTCTATCCCCAAGGTGTCATTTGAAAATTACCAAGGTTATTCACCATGGTATCGTGAAAATTGTAATCTCTAGTGGTTACATCATTACCCAATGCATTGGAGCGCTATCAGGGCGCACCCTTAAATTTGAATTTATTATCATGTGAGCCACATATATCAACATCAAAAATTTCATAGATAACCCATATAGAATAAAATAAATGGGTTTCATTTCATAATCACAACATTTTAAAAACTGCTTTAAAGACATGATCTTTACGTCACTTTAAAACCCACAGAAAAGGATGGTGGTCTCATGTATGTAAATCCCATAATTTAAAATATAAAATTTTGCTATATATGTGAATACCCCTTTTGAAGAAAGAGCTTTGAGTATTCACTTAATAATATAAAAGAACATTAAAAAAAGAGAGAGGCATTTTGAGACGGAAATTCTACAGTATAACGGCTATGTTATGAGGTTTTAGAAGACATTAAAAAAAGAGGGAAAATGGGTCAAACATTCATAATTGACCCATAAAACAGTAGATGGACAGAATAAGAAGGATACATGATCATGGTAATGAAATTTCAAGGACATACCATTTGAAATGAAAAACATGGAAGGAAGACAAAAATTAGATTTCTCTTATGAAAGTTCGGCAGCCTAACAGCGTTACTTAAACTTCAAACAAAATGATTTGTAAAGATCAAATAGGGTCTCTCATCATGTGAACATAAAAGTTCAGTATGATAGATATAGAGATAATTCCCCAACATAATTAAAAATGAACTTGAAAGACTTGACATGAAAGTAGAACTTTGAAAAGAATAAGAAGGGTGAAAGAATCCCCTAAAAACTTCGGCAGCCTAACGACGCCACTTAAAACTTCAAAATACCGGATTGAAGAGATCAAATGGGGTCTCTCATCATATGAACATAAGAGTCTAGTATGATATATATAGAGATAGTACCCCAACATAAAAAAAAGGAACTTTAAAGAATTGACATGAAAGTAGAACTTCAAAACGAGAAGGGTGAAGAACCACGAAAAAATTCGGCAGCCTAACGGCGCCACTTAAAACTTCAAAATACTGAATTGAAGAGATCAAATGGGGTCTCTCATCATATGAACATAAGATTCCAGTATGATAGATATAGAGATCATACCCCAACATAACAAAAAGGAACTTGAAAGAATTGACATGAAAGTAGAACTTCAAAACGAGAAGGGTGAAGAACCACTTAAAAATTCGGCAGCCTAACGGCGCCACTTAAAACTTCAAAATATTGAATTGAAGAGATCAAATGGGGTCTCTCATCATATGATCATAAAAGATCAGTATGATAAATTTAGATATCATACCCCAACATAATAAAAAGGGACTTGAAATACTTTACATGAAAATAGATCTTGAAAAATGAGAAGGGAGAAAGAATTCGTTACAAAAATTTCGGCAGCCTAACGACGCCACTTAAAACTTCATAAAACGAAATACTGAGAGTAAGAGGGGATCTCTCATTATATGAACATAAAAAGGGTAGTAATAGGGGTATAAAAGAACATCCTCCAACATATGAACATGGAGAATAAAAGGAATGACATAAAAGAGATTACTTGAAATTAAAGAGAGAGGTCGGATCCCTTACCTTAAAACATAACTCTTAAAACTCAAAGGTTTGGACCTTGAGGGCTTGGGGGCACCTTGGGAGGACTCCTTGGGAGGTAATGAGACCAGAACTTCGTTGGGGGAGAGTTGGGAGTGAAAAATAAAGGAGGAAAGGGTGGGTATTTATATGGAAAGTGAGGGGACAAGGCATTAATGGCCAAGGGACACCTCACTAGTGGTTTTGGAAAAACCATGGGCTTGCCCATGGTATTTTCCCATGGTATTGGCCACTTGGGACACCTCATACCTTATCTTACTATTCATAATTCGAACATATTGAATATATACTTAATACATCATTTAATGATGTAATTAAACACTCGTAACTTAAAAACTATATTTTCACTATTCATCGAAAATTCAACTTTCTCAGAATAATCCCAAAATTTCACCTTAACCAAATATCGACGCTATGATTACAAAAATGAAATCCATTTTATAAAAATATTTTTCTAAATATTTTTAATTAAATTTTTAATTAAAAACACTATTCATCGAAAATTTATTTTTTTCAGAAAAATCCCCAAAAATTACCTTAACATAATATCGATGCTCTGAGTTCAAAAATGAAGTCCATTTTAGAAAAATGATTTTATAAATATTTTTAATTAAAATTTTAATTTAAAAATACTATTCATCCAAAAAAACTAATACTTGAATAATAATTTATGAAACCGTTATTTAACCATTTTATTGAATCACATTACTTAATCAAAGTGCCTAGATTATTTTAATAATTTCTTTAAGTGAGATTACTAATCCATTTAGACACATTATTAATCCTAATCATAAAATCACTATTCATAATTTACTATTCATCAAAAATCAAGTTGATCTTATTAGACTCTAAATTTCGTACTGAACATAATTGTAGAAGACCATTTTTTGAAAATCATTACACATTTTTAATTATTTAGGGTTTACATAAACATATTTAAAATATCCTTTTTCTAAAATTCATCAAAAATATGCATACTATATTTATCCGGTCATTTGAAAATTCATAAAAGAAATCGAAATTTTTATTTAAAACAAAGGATTACACAAGACAGTTACGGTCTCCTTACATAGCCCCTTATCACACCAGCATAGGACCTAAGTGTAAGGTGTGCTAAGGTGAGAGAATCCGAGGGAGGCTCGGCCAACATCGCACGAGTAGTAATTTCTATCAGTTTGAACTTCTCGCGAAGGCGATCCCATTCTAGCTTTATACGATGAAGTTCAGCTTGGGTTTGGTCCAGAGCAAAGCCTAGTGGTGCTACCTCCTTCCCAAGTTCTGTTAGATGGGCTTCGATCCGTCCAAGACTACTGGGTGAGGCCATCGAATCTTCTTTCTATATTAATTAACCAAGATTGCTTGTATTTAGAGACAATAGTCAAAACATTTAGTTTCCAGCGGTCATATTGACCAATGGTCAAATAACAGTCAAAACCCGACAGTCTCATTTTAATTATACTCATGTTATCAAATGAAATATTTTTGTTGAGTATAAAAATAAAATAAAATAACACATAAAATTAGGAAATAATATTTATTTAAAATTTCGGGTCGTTACACCTCTTTAGTTGTTACACATTGAATACATTGTGTTCCTTGTCCAACTGTGATGGTATATCTAAGTGGTATGACACATCCTCAACACTACTTAGTATCTTGAAAGGTCCAGTGAATCTTAGAGATATCATGAATCACTATAAAAATTTCTACAATATATGAAATTTGAAAACCATATGAACACATGGTATCCTTCCTCGAACTCCAAATACCTCTACAATTGGTCCTCATTAGACTTATGACAAATCATTGTAGTCTGCATGCACTACTAGATGATCTGCATCTTTCTGTTATGGATTACACCAACTCTATGACCATAAGCACTGATTCTCTTGGGATAGTCTAGCATAATGGTGACCAATAGGGTTTCCCACACAAGGCCTCTAATGGTTCCATACTAATGGTGGAATTTTACATATTGATGTAGAAAAAATACACTAGTGGTAGTTGATCCTATCAAAATGGACAAAGTCCAACATGCAATCTTTCAAAATGTCTTCTATAATATGATTGCTTCACCTATCTAGCCATGTTTATGGGGTTGAAAATATATGAAGAAATTTAGAAGAGCCGCAAAATCCTCTTAAAATATTTTCTAGAACCTAGATGTGAAGTGATCCTCATGGTTATAAACATTCATTGGGGGAACTCTATGGAGTCAGACTATCTACTTTACATAGAGGTGTCCCAATCTCTCTAATAATCTATTCTATTAGATAATTATGAAGTGTGATGTCTTGGTGAGTGGGTCTATGATCACCCATATGACACCACTTTCCCTAATCATACATGGTAACCCCATCATGAATTCCATGGGAATCTCATACCAATTATTCACTAGCATCTCAAAGAGTGGAGTTAAAATCACCGGAACCTAGCGCTTGGCCTAAACATACTAACAAGTTAGGCACCAAGAGATAAAGTCTTCAACTCCCTTATTCATACCAAGACACCAAAACTAGTGTTAGAGATACTAGTATAACCTTACCACACTTTTATGTACTTTAAAATATAATGTACGATAATTTCACATATCCTCCTCCAACAACATCTCTGATACCGTCCTCCATCCTCTAAAAAGAATGACATGCAAACATATTCCTAAAATTCAGTAGGATCATGTCCATTGGGTAACTGAGTGTGTAGGGTATCACAACCAATATCCCCAATTATCATTTCCATAAATCACGGTACAAGCATAGAGGTAATAACCATCTATTAGAGATAAGATTCTTTATATCTACAAAAGATAACTCTACCAAATCCAACATCATAGACACCTCACTCAGTAACTGTGAACAAGACATCCAATTGAGAGGATATGCTTCTACGTTCCCCTTACTAGGAGTATAATGAATATTGAGGTCATTTTCATTGTGTAACTCTAGTCACCAAATCTATATCAAGTTAGTATACTTATGAGATTAGATATAATGTAGAATCATTTGGTCAGAAGAGATGATAAAATGCAAACCCATCATTGTTGCATCACAAAATATTTATTTGAAGACTACTGCTTCTTACTCAAGATTATAGGTCACATAGTTTATATCATGTGGTATCAACTTACATAGACAATAGACAATCACTTCCTTCCTCTGAATCAAAACAAAACCAATATTTGTTCATGATGCATTACAGAACACTACATACTCGATACCATCCTCCTGAAATTATAATATGCAAGTGCACATCAATATCTTCTTCATCTCTTGGAAATCCTACTAACACCTCTCAACCCACTTGAATGGATTCCCATTTCGAGTAAAAAATATCATGGGAAATGATCTCCTAGATAAGTAGTGTATGAATATCTGATAGTATCCTTATAACCCAAGGAAGCATTGCACCTCCATCATTGTCTTGGGTGGCTCCCATGCTATCACTACTTCAACATTCGTCATGTCCACTACCACACCATATCTTGAGATAACATGTCCCATAATTTGGACATCTTGAAAAGCGAACTAGACCTTCTAGAGCCTCCAATAAAGTAGGATTTATGGGATTTCATATAGAATAATACTCAAGTGTCTCAAGTGGTCCTTCTATATTGCTTAGTATAGTAGGATATAGTTGATAAAGTATACCATGAATCAATCTATAAAAGGATAAAATATATAGTTCGTGAGTCCCATGAATAGTTAGAAGGAATTCATCAAGGAAAAGGGAATCAATAAGTACTCATAGAGACCATAGTGACATTTAAATGCCATATTTGGTACATTATTGTCACGTACTCACAACCAATGAAAACATGATCCGAGGTCAATGTTCAAGAACCATCGTGCCTTTCTCAACTGATAAAAAATGTCATAGATCTTTGGTAGTGGATTCTTGTTCTTTATATTCACCCATTTTAGGCATTATTTTTCCACACATAGCCTCAGGAACCCATCCTCCTTGTTGGAAAACAACACTGTGGGTACCCAAGGTGAAACTCAAGGTCTAATAAAGCCCTTTCTATGTAAGTCCTCTAACTATAGACCTATCTTGTGATGATTTATCGGTTACTTCAAATAGGATGGAACAAATATTGGGTCCATCTCATGGTGTAGATCAATGCAGTGGTCTATCTCTTAGTGAGGATGTAAATATAAAAAATCCTAAGGAATGATGACCTCATACTATTCCACTACTACAGAGAACTAAAAAATAATAGCCTATTCACCAAGGGTCATTCTACCCAACTGATGAGTAATCAGTTGCACCATCTTATTCATGAGTACATAATGAAATTCTTGAGTTTACATTTTTATGAAAATGTATAAGCTTTTCATGTCGTTGTATACACACCGTATGCTCCCTAAAAATAGTCTATCTGGGCATGAATTATAGATAAACAATCCACACCTAGGATAAATTCATAAGGCCTCATCACAAAAACAAAGTGTTCCCAAATGAAAATCTCACCTCTATGAGTTAGGTCACACTGTTGGCACAAGTTAATGATCACAAATTCATCACTAGTAAGAGACTCTATGAAAAAAGGTCTAGCCAAAGGCTCCACTAAAATCTTTATGTCTCGAAATATATATGTGGAAAACAAAAGAACGACTCAAAATGATGTCTATCAGTACTAAAAATAAGGTAGAAACTAAAAATATCATACCTCATATCATCCATATATCCCCTCGATCATAATCCTTGACCAACTACTGATGTCATCACCCCTATCATCTACATCCCTATGCCTATTGAGAACCACATTTGGGTGGTGGTGGTAACATGAAAAAGAGTCTACAAACTCCATATACTCTTACAGCTCCACTAACACATCTGTTGCCCTATGGAACTATCTTATACAACTATAGACTCTACCTAGAAGGCCCATACATTATCTCTTTTTCAGTCATACCGTGGGTCAGACCATCTCTTTCAAGATGTCCCATATCATCAGAAGAGTAGAATCACCTCCCCCTAGGCTAAGTAGACCCATCCTATAATCATTCAAAACAAAAACACTTTTCATGGGATCTTCTCCTACAACATATCGCATTTATAGTCCTATGAGTCTGATTTTGGCTCAGTACTATTCTTGTAACCACTCTATTCCTCCAACTATGGAAAACAACTATCTGTGTCTTATAAACTAGGAAACTATCAACCAAAAAATCCAACTCTATAACCCAAGTATATGAAGTAATTAATATATGAATCAAACAATCTTGGATGCATCTCTATAGTCCTCAATCGAATGTCCGAGCCCAAAAAACTGATCATGAACCATATCTATTGAGTACTTTGAAAGGTTGGTGAACCTAGATGAATACGCGTACACTATAACACTATCCCACTAAGGCTATATATTTTCATGGATCAGTATAGTATTAATGTAGAAATAAATAACTTCTATGAATAAAATCACACAAACATCGACCATGATAGGTCCCACATTGTACGACTGGGTAACTAAACCCCACCATCGTCCTGAAGATCCAAATTGAAGGCACTCATCCAGGACCACTATATAATATACATGTGTACCATCTAGATGGAAAACATGCACCATCACTTCTATATAGTGATCATCCTTCTATGGGATGGGATATATGAAAAACTGGAGGGTTCACTGTCATTTAAACTCCTAAATCATTCTAATCATATGCACTTCATCTACTGGTAATATGAATTCCATCTACTTCTCAACAGGTGGTGGTGGAACTAGTTCACCTCCAAGATGTAACACCTCTAGAACATGACCATTTATCGATGCCTCATCACTATTGGGTTCATCCTCTTGATCAATATGGTTAATCATAGTAGGAATACGTCACATATGCTTCATTAAATAAAATTGATGCACAACTTTTAATGATTATCTCTAGATACTAGACTGAAGAATGACAGGGATAAAACAACTGATTCATATATTATTTATTTACCAATTCTTTTCCACTAACCAATTTCCACATGTATCGAGTCGAAAGGTAGGAAATCAGTGTCCTAGTGTATTGATACATCTTCCACTGCACCAACCTTGGAGTCCCTGACATGAAATACAGACTCAAAACACATAACACTATTGCCATAAACCAATCCCACATATTTTGGTCCTATGGTAGAATTTATATCCATTTATAGAAGTATTTAACGAAACGTCCCCATGGGGAGTATATCTTGATAACTCCAAACCCAAATCCAATAGGTCATGGGCTGGTGACCAACATTGAGAAGGTAAATCACTTACATGGGAGACTCTATCCTAAAGCACCTATAATTATTCACACATGTCCATGACCATATAATGTTGAAATGTAAAAATAAATAATAAAACATTCATGAATACATCAAAATCCCCCACTAGTGTATGAAATAAATAATGTGAAAAAGGGACAAATAAAAGCCCACTCCAAAGAGTCTGAATAAAATTCCATCCTAAAATTGTGGAAGAGAATTGTTATCCAGGAAATAATAAGAGTAAATCTCTTTCAATCTAGCTCACTATGCTCTGTCAGGTCATGGTCCCTAAACAACTCTATCAAATGGTTGATCATCTAAATAAAAAATCACACATGTGGGAAAATACCATATAAGGGTTAGAATAAATATAAGGCCCCAGCCTTAAACCTTACTTAAACTTGAGTTATTACAAGATTACACATTGAGGATCTTTTCAGGTTTAGAGTTTTAGAGAATTAGATCATGAAACTTTCATTACATTCCACATTTACACAAATTGGTTACATAAAAGACAATATTCTTTCTTCCCATCAATGGAAACCTATTTAAAATAAAACACAGATTCTTTATTGACACATCCTTGACACTATCGTCACATCATGTACCTTTCCCTTGACCTGTGAAAAACATTTCAAAAACTTGGGATGAGCATAAAAAGCTCAGTAAGGGTTATAAAAATATGGAAAGGAAACATGAGTTCATATATACATAAGAATGAAATCATACTTTACCCATAAAACATAGGCATATCAAATCATGAATAAATCATAGAAAACATAAGACATAAAGGTAACTTGAGGCATTCATAACATTCTTACGTAGGGAGTAACCCTCTTGGTTACGTTTGGAATACCCATCACAGTATATTCCCTAAATCTCTTCGGAGAAACCTTAACGTTTCACTCCTTCGCATTACCCAATGCATTGGAGAGCTATAACAGGCTCACCCGCATTAGTTTATCACGGAACCACCCGTTCTTCATAACAATGCCCAAGGACCATAACATAACCGTATCAAATAAAACATGCATAAAGTAAACATATCATTTCCACATTTCAATCACAATATAACATTTTAGTATATTGAAATAATGAATCCATTCAAAAAGACACCATTTCCAAAACCATTTAAAACATTTAATAAAGATATTTTTGAATCAAAGTGTCCCATACCACCTTGAAGCTTAAAACTTTAAACCATTAATATCCATATAAATAAATCCTTAAAACCATTTTGAAAACATGGATATTAATAAGAACAAATAATTAAAACATTTAAAACGATATTTTGGTTAAAGTGGTTTTACCAAAATTAGAGACACTTGAATACAAAAATTGAGGAATAAAATTTAGTCAGAACTTTATAATATCATGAGAATAAATGGATTCATGATATAATACTCCAAAGGACAGTATATACACCATATAAGAGTGAATTGGTGCATAACAACAATGAACCCTCAATAGAAATGTCAAATGTGATGAAATCCCTTATAAAGAAGGTATCCTTAAATTAAGGACAAAACAATCTCAAAAATATGTGTGACAAATATAAATACACCCAATATAAGTGGATATTAAGTGTAAAACAATAAATGGTCATTCACACATATTCAATGGATGACATATTCAATGACTACATGTTGAACCCAAGGAAATCGAAATTGGGTTAAAAAGTTCCCTTGACAGCCTAACAGCATCACATCAAAATGAGTTGATGAGAGATAAAAAGTGTATCTCATCACTTGGACATAAAATTTACATCAATAAGGATATATTATAACATATCCCAACATAACAATATGTAAATTAAAAGACCCAACAAAAGAAGTCTTTTAAAAAAAGGAGGGTGAAAGGTTCCCTTACCGACTTGGGTATCTTTCCAAAACATACACCCCATGAAAGAAGGACAATAGATCATTGATGTAAATACTCATAAACGAAAGTATATTACACAAAGAGTAGAATAATGGACAGTACATACACCACTCAATGGAATTTGTGGCAAATGTAGCGTAAATCTCACGGGAATAAAAGTGAGATGAAAAATCCCTTACGAAAACTCGGCAGCCTAACGACGCCACATAAAACATCCGAATATGGATTGATGAGATCAAATAGATCATCCCATCATATTACGATAGAATTTACAGCAAGAGGAATATAAAATAAAATCCCCCAACATAACAAATAGGAGCTTAAAAGAAGTGACACAAAGGAGAGTACATAAAAAGAAAGAGAGAAGTTAGATCTCTTACGAAAGTTCGGCAGCCTAACAGCGCCACTCAAAACTTCCAAAATGGATTGATGAGAGAGAATAGGGTCTCTCATCACATGAACATAAAAATTACAGTAAATGTAATATAAAAGATCATCCCAATAACAAGAAAGGTGAGCTTTAAAAGGAATGACATAAAAGTGTGTACTTAAAAAGAAAGAGAGGAGTAGGATCCCTTACCTCGGGTCCGACTTGACTCGATCGTTCTTTAATCTCCTGAATAATAAACTTGAGTTAATTTATACTTCCTTAAGAACCTTTTTCAAGTTCATTATTACTTTTATACCACTTATTACCATGTCATAAACATTATGTAATCATTTAGGTTAATAATATTTGTTTTGCCGATATTTGGTTCTTAAGTCGAAAGTGGACTTCTTACAATTACATGTTGTTCGTGTGGCCAAATGTTTATTATATCCAGAATTGTATTCATTATGTAGATATCATATATGTCATATATATCCAGTACATGCATGAATTTATAACATTACATAATCATTTAGAGGTAAGAAATGAAATGCACCGTTCATGGAGACGGTAAGCCGTACATACGCATGAACGCTACTTTCATTTCTATTTCGTATTTTATAGAATGGAATAATAATGATATAAAGGTATATTATTATTCCAGTATAATATCATATATAATATCATATTTCTATCCTTTATACATCCCACATATGGTATTTAACGAATCAAATCACTTTGAGGGGGCGGTAGTCCGCACTTCATTAAATGAAGATATCGCGTATACCCATAATGGAAGCCATAAAGGTAAGACAAAAATGAAAAATACAGAAGCATAAATAAAACATAAACATATTATATATCATATATAAAAATAGTGACATCATAATGGCCACCTTTGAAGGTGTTAAATGAGTATTGAACAATCATCGTTTCGGGAGGCAGAATTTCACCATCCACGGAAACCGTATGTTCTTTAACCATTTGATGTAGTTGTGTGAGAGTGTAGCTCGAATAAATCTTATAAAAGCATCCTAGTATATTTAAGATACTGGTGTTGTTACAAAATAAGTAAATAAAAAGAGTTTAGGGGGTTGGAGAAGCAAAATAAAACAAATGAACATGAGAGAATGAATTACCTTTAAAAGTGTAACTCCTTTTGATTTGAGCCTAAAGGCTTCCTTTGAAAGGATTCTGCCCAAAGGGAATCCTCTAGGATGAGGAGAGGGATTTGGAGAGAGTAAATGGTCAGGGTTTGTCCGATCTAAAGGCTTGAGGAGTGTGTTAAATGAGGTAGAGGTGGGGGCCTTTTATAAGAGGAGAGGAGGGGTACTTTTGGAAAGTAAAGAAATATTACTTTATTTGAAAATGTGTTTCGGTTTCAAAAGGTCCCACATTGATATAATTCGTGGATAAGGTGATAAGTCTTAGAACTCCACTCATCCAATAAGTTTTGGACATGTTTAGTTCATAGATTTTACATTATCTTTCCATTTTATTTAAATCGTCAAATAATGATGTCATCGCTGCATCATTATTATGTCATAAATAATTTAATTTATTTAATGTATAAAAATTATAAAAAAAATACTATGATGTATGGAATATTTTTAGCTTTCCAATTACTATTTATAATCAAAAATATTACTTGTATAACCCCACATAAAAATTATTTAAGTAAAACATATCATGTTTGTGTCAATTTAATTTTAACATTAAATAAAAAGTTATTTATGTCATTTCCCAACCAAAGTGTCCCCATGGGGTCCCCAAGTTGGACCATGGCTTGTCTTGGTCGGCCATGACTCACCCAATAGGTGTAGGACAAGTGTCATGGTGTTTTCACATTCTTATAATATCATTTTTACCTTAAATTACACTAATTACCTCTAATCGCGATTAAGAACTTAATAAGTTACTATTCACCAAAAAATTATTATAATCTCATCGAACCAAATTTTACTTCTTAATGACAAAAATGTATGTAGGATTTTATAAAATCAAAACACAATGATGGAAAAATTTCATTTAAATGGAAAATCAGTTTTTATAAGTACCACTGAGTGGTTTCACTATTCATCAAAAATTGAAGTTTTTCAGAAAAATCCCAAAAATTCACCCTATGCTATATTTGATATTCTGAATTCAAAAATGAAGTCCGTTTTACAAAATTCAAAACATATAAGTCACATTAATTAATTTAATAATTAATTCCCGCTGTCATGACAAATAGCGTGTTTTATGAAACAATAAGTATCAAAAGATTGACACTAATTTAAGTCTGATTTCAAAGTGAAATTAATTCCAACGAACACTATTGGATTTAATGGTAAAAATATTTTATAATTTCACTTTAAAACCAATTCAAAATATAATCTAATCATATAAATAAATTAGATTAAAAAGAGGTTTTGAATTAAAATACAACATTTTACACTATTCATTAAAAAAAAGAACATTATCGGAAAGATACCAAAAAATTACACAAAGTAAATTTTGATGTCCCGATTCTTAAGAAGAGTTTTATTTGGCCCAAAAGAATGTTTAAGAGTGATCAAAACTATATTTAATGACGGTTCTCCATTAAAAGGAGATAAGTGAACCTTTGGTGAAAACTAGGGCATATACGCCTAAAATTGAATTCTTTACGTATTTTAAGCCTTTAGCTTTTATTGGATAAATGTAAAAATATTTAAGAACATATATAATCATATTTTAGTTATTTCTATCCATTCCCACCATTACAACGGCTACATGTTAACTACCATTTAAAATAATATTATTTTATTATTAGAGTGCAACGTAAGATTCCCCAGAAACTCGTTGTTGCGTGTTGGGTACGCCATCGAGCATAGCGTCCCCTTTAAAGTCATATTAATATTTTATTCACAAATATGGATAAATATGAAAATGTCATATTCCTTATTTACCTGGGGTGTTACAATAAAAATACCCAGTAGGACACCCTGATATCAATATTCATATAAAAACAATAATAATATTCATATCATCATAGATATATGTATACAATACATATAATAATAATATATATATGTGATACTAAAATCCATATTGTAAAAAGGAAATGGGGCAACAATACATAAAATAATGGGATTATGCTAGAAGGTTCAACATAACACGCATCCAGGAGATCACACTCCATAAGAAATATAACACTAATGGTGTTTGTTCGAGATGTAATACTCATCTGGATTTTCCATAAGAAATATTTGGTGGATGTCTGATGGGAATGATATATAGATGAAGATCAAACCCAAGGCCATGGGTATACCATCATCTCTATCTGTAATAACCTACTAAGTAGAGGATTGATTCTAACATACTGTTAGTCATGAAAATACCTAAAACTCAATAAGGGGAATTAAAATTGTAGAGGGAATCACTCTGGGACTCATAGATGTATTCTAACAACTATATCCAGGAATTAGAAAAGAAGGGATCACCATGCTACTAGTAGGGTGAAATTCCATATTAACCCCTAGGTAATGATCAAGGCAATTCTCCCTAATTGATTATTTCTATGCTAAACAAGACAAAAGATCCAATCCAAGTGTTAAGGAGTACACAATGTGTAATAGTAGTGCATGTAATTTCCATTCGTTATTGGGTCCTAGCCGTGTGTCATGGCCTATGATCGTTTCTGTTTCCATGCCCGGGTACACGGCATGTATGAGCCATGTACTGTTGGTTGTGTTTGTGTAAGTCTAGTTGTGCCAATTCATGTTCCTTTTTACCATCCTTGGTACATGTTGAACTTCTATGGAAGGCTCATACACCATGATAATGGGTTCACACATCAGGTGATACTTATCTTCTTATGGAAAACAAAGATCCACATCATGTGCTCTACACGTTGTGTAATACCTGATTACACATCCTGTGGTTCGAGGTTTTACAGAACCCACAGATCCATTTCACACATTTTCACCCACTCATGTAGCCTTAAATCCATCCATAATTGATACCGTAAATGAAGGATCTGATCAAAGTGAACCATTCCTAACTAAAGATCCATTTTCTAGCAGTCTTGATTGCTCTGGCATCACCCCAGAGGTTCGTAGTCACTGTAACTCAAAGAACCACTCCCCCATAATCCCAATATAGTCCCAATGGATTTTCATCATCATTGTAGCTTGACCTCATCATTGATCCAATCATGGATCTGGGGTATCAATCTGTTTTCCCATGAAATGGGTGGAAAATGATTGATTATCTGGTATTTTTGATGTCGCAAGCCAAGTGATTTTCTCTTGATCAATAAACAATGGGTAAATAAATGAACAACCACAAAAATGAGTAATTAAACTTTTTGGATGTTCAAGTTATCATCAATTAATTCCTATTTAAATGATGAAAAAATATATAACAATAAAATCATAATGAAATTCCCAATTCATGGATAAATATAACTCATAACCACAATATGCTTGAACTACATATCAATCCATTCCTAGATTAATTTGTTTTCTTAATTGGAATAACAATATAGTGATAAATAAAATAAAAAAACATCCTAAAATTATTTATACCAACTACTGGTGAATAATGATTCTATTGTTTTTCAATGGAATGATCCTTGGGTTCTGTTGAATATCAATCAATGATCCACAACATAACTATCAGTCACCAATGGAAGCTCCAATAATTTATTCCCTCAGATCGCTAGGGGTGTGTAGATAACCCTAGGATTTTATCATAAATGAATATTTACAGACAAATTATGATGTTGGGTGATTAATTAAACTAATTAATTTTCTTATTTCATTTATTTAAACATCTTTTGATCACTGCATGTTAATCTGAATGCCTGACACATTCCAATGTTATCTTGTTCCATGGGTAAAACCAATACTCTGAACATAATGGATTCTAGATATTTCTAATCTGAGATATCATTTAGAGGATATATCAAAATTCCGGAAAACATCATATGTGTGAATAATCAATATTTAATATATTTAAAAAATTAATTTCTGGCACACCATGCCCTAAAATCTCACACAGTCTCCATGCCTAGCCCTAAAAATAATCCATATAATAATAAAAAAATATGGTAAATATTTTAGTCTCTATATGGGTTGGTTTCAAGGAGGATAAATTTAGTATGTTTTCAAAGATTAATTTTAAGGGATGGTGTGTCATGAAGTGGTGGAAGTTTAGGATTTTTATAAATGATGTGATGGGTTTTTTGTAAGTAACTCTTACATTTCCAATAATGTAAATTTAATACTCAAGAGTTAATGGGAAAAAATTGAAAAAATTCGGTAAAATGTGTGTGGTAAGAAAATCACCTCAACCACTCATTATAGATACAAAAGTGAGTGCTTTAGGGTGTTTTCTTTTACCTTTTTATTTTTTTAACCAAATTTACTTTTATCATGGTAAAATATTTTGGTGTTTTTGGAATTTTGCTTTTGACTTTTTATCTTTTAACAAATTTACTTTTACCTTGGTAATATATTTTAGTACGTAGTAAGTAATTTTATGGAAAATAATTCATATTAATACTATTTCCTAATTTTATAAATATTATTTTATATTATTAAATTATTCTGTCATATAATATTTTTAAACATTTGAATATTTAAATTCACGATTGAAGATCATAATGTGTAAAAAAAAATTCTTGAAATGTATGATCTAAATCATAATATTTATGTGTAAGTAAGAGTTTAAAAAATTATTAATTTTCAATACATAAATCATTATATAATTTAAAAAATTGAAGGTATGAGTCTTTTTTGAAAATAAAAAACAAATTATCACTTTACAAATAATTGATTAAATGAAATGAATGAAAATTGTTGTTATTAAACTCATGATTTAATTTAGTTCTATAAATATTGGACCAATGATTTATAAGCTCCAATAATATATTGAGAATCATAATTTTATTTCTCAAATGGATATTTTATTATATTAAAGTTCTTCTAAACATTAATCATATGCTTATAAAATGAAAAAATCCAAAAAAATTAATTTTCAAAAAAAATATTATTTTTCACTAAAATTAAATATTTTAAGAAGAAATAAAAAACATTATACTATGTAAATATTTACATGAGATGTTGAGAATTTTTTTAATGAAAAATAAATTCTATAAATCTTAAATATATTTATTCAAATATAATAATATTTTAAAATTTATCAATTTTAGAAAATGAAAGATTACTTCTATACTAAATAATAATAAAAAATATGATCAATATTTATTTTTTATGTTTGAAAAATTAATTTTGACACCCCATTTATATAAAAATATTTATTTAAAAAAATATATATAATATTATATTTCAATAATAATATTTATATATGACACATAAATAAATAAATAAATAAATATATATATATATATTTATACTATTTTTTAATTTTATTATTTTTTATTTAATATGAAATTTACTACCTAAAAATACAAAAATCTAGTATATCAATTGGATATATTACCATAAAACATATCTACAATGACTATATTTGCAATGACTATATTTTTAATGGCTGTATTTACTAAAAATTTATTTCATTCCAATATATATAATATTAATAAACAATTTTTTATTAAAATATAACAATTCAATTCATTTTTCTTATTTCATATAATATATTTTTTATAATTACATCCCTTATGATTGTGATCTTCCATACATTATGTTTTTTTCTATCAATGATCATCACGATTGAAGATAATCCATGTAATTTTCTAGTCATAATGATTCGATTTTTATGAATCTATATTCCCAAACAAATTTAAATCATTTTAAAGTATTTATTTTTTCTATATTTATTAATAGTACATGGTGTTGGATATTTTATTTAAATAATTTTTCTTGAACTTTTAACATATGGATAAAAATTGTGCTATTATGTTATTTAATATCTTGTATGACTTATTTCATTATCAATTTGAATTCAAAAATTATAATTATAAACATATAGTTTATGGAAACAATATTATTACTAATTGTATGGGGAATTATATATGTGTTTAAGAGTTTTTATTAGAGCGATAGTTTAGTTTGATTTTATTCATCTTGAAATTATATATTATTTCCATGTGATTTAAAAAAAATTCTTATAAAACCTTATAGAGAAATTTTGGTACTAATCTATAATTCTATATATTTAACTCAATGAGAAAGCCACCCTTAGTGGATAGGTATGTGATAAAAATAATCCTGACAGTACCCCATGGATATTTCATTGATGGTGTGTGAGGTTAGAAGTGATTTTTTTTCAAAAGATTATTTTTTACGTCATAACATTTTTTTATGTACGAAAATATTGCCTTTCATTACCCTGTAGACCACCCAACAGATTAAAATTTATATTTCTGGAATTTTATTATAATTTATAAATTGGAAATACTAATTAATGTATTTTTATTACAAAATTATATTGATAATATAATAAAAATTATTTATAAATCAAACTAACTATAATTTTTTATTTTTAGTACATAATATTTACAAATTTTAAAAAACTATTTTTAAAAAACCTTTAATGTTTAAAAAAATTCTCTAAAAAATATTAATTTTTTTGACGTTATTTCAATTTTTTTCAATATAAAAATTTCAGAAATATTAATTTTTTTAATAATTTCCAACATTCTTTGTGGTTCCACAAGTTTATGGATTTTGTATGGAAAGGATTCAGTTTACACCATGTGTGAGGAAAAGAACGGTGCAAGGAAATAATTCCATACTACAATACATGCTGTGTAAACCGTGATCCTTTCTTACCCTATCACGTATCTATCCCTATTAGAGAAGAAAATTGTTAAATATACTAAATTTGCAAGTCAAAAATGTATCCTAAATTATTTTCACATGGGTTTGAACCCATAAAACATATTTTACAGGAAACCATTCTTATTTATTTTTAGAAATGGCCAAACATATCAACTATAATAGTTATTACATCTAATATATATATAAACAAATATTTCAGAAAATAATAATCCATTGGATCTGAAATTTAACACATTTTACTTACAATTAAAAATAAATATCATATTATGGTTTTTGTGTGATATGTCATTAATGACGGAAAAACATTTCAATATGATGAATCATATATTATACAATTTATGTAGTTAAAGTAATCAATTATAAAAATAAAAAGACACCAAAATAAAAATAGTCTATGTTATAGATTAATAAAATTTTTAGTGATAGGTTCATAATAATTCCATGTTCACTATGGATTTTAGGGGCCATGTCATTTGATTTATTTTTAAAAGATAACTATTTTTGTAATCCCATTTTAATATAAATTATGTTTTTTCTGTTTTTTGGTGATGGATGATTAAATATTTTATGTTTTAGGCCACTGATGATTGTATGATATTATTACATGATAATCGAGAAGTGGAGTTATGAGGGCCGTTTCTTCAATATTCTAAATTAAATAAGGATTATTATGTACCCCTTTTTTATAAAATGAATCATTATATAATGAACCATTGGTTTTATTATAATTTTGATTGGATGATTGAGGTGGAGAAACTAGGATAAACTGAGTTTCTATTATATGGATCATTTTATCATACAATCACATAGAATAATTAACTTATATTTTACCCACTCATAGTGAAAGACTTAGACACTGTGGATTTGTTGAGAAGCCACAAAGAATTATATTTTATGCTGTGATGGGGGAGGCACATGTGTGTAAGAAATTATATTATAAAAATAAATTTATCCCTATTTTAAACATATTAATCTTATAAAACACTATTTTGGAAATTTATATTAAGTTCAATTGTCAAATTTAATTATTTTACTGTATAGGAATTTCACCTAGGCTTGTTAATGCACTGAAATATATATTTTTGATGAAATAATCATGGTTATAATTTGGAACTCTCATGAGGACTATATGGACTAATTGTGAGGAAATTATAAATATTTTTAGTGATGTTGTGATGATCATTAAAAAATTATGAACATCACAATAATTTTATTCTTCTTTCTCATGATTTTGACATGAAATTATCAATTAATCATGGTAATGATATAGAAGATATATAATACTAAAATAATTATTGTAGTTTTGTTATTTTGGTTTTTTATGGAAACACATCATGATCCATTAATGGGATATGATTCTCAAGGGATTGAATTTATTTATGAAGATAAACCTTTATGAATAATTTATTTTATCATAGAAACGAACCATCCTTCCATTGAAGCCACAACGAATGGAGTGATACAATGACCCCCCGAGTCCCACCTCCAATAGGTCCCGTGTCACCCCTTGGAAATGAGGGTGCACAAATTTCATAGTATGTGAGGAATTAAACTCTATAAATGAAATAGTATTGGGAGATAGTAAAAAAATCACCATACTACTCTCTTAAAAAATATAAAGGTAAATAAAAAACTATCGCTAAATAAATGAACATTGTAAAAATTATACATATAAAAGTCTCTAATGTAAATAAAAAACACTAAGGAAGTAACTCTAAAATATGTAAATCCCATATAGTAATGTCTAGATTGGTCACTAATGTCCTCCTGGAATCCTAATAATAGTTTATATACATCGTATGAGTATAATTGTTATACTCAATAGGGAAATAACCAAGGCCTCAAATTGAAATGTGAATAGTGAATGATAATGCGCCCTTGGACATACAATAGAACCAAAAAACACAGATAAAGACCATCTACCCAAACCTAGGCTCACCATGGCTCACTCATAAAATTAAAAACACAATACAATAATATATCATCAATATCATAGAATAGAAAGGAACCCCACTACCTCTTCCCCAGTGATTTTCTACTCTCATTCCCTAACACCAATGTCTTATGACCACATCCTTTACAATGACATCACATCACATCACATCCTTACTGCAGTCCCTTGGGCCACACATCACTTCATATCTCATCACATCATGCCCGTAGACACATGGGAAACATATCACATCATAAGTAGTCCTAGAGTAGTATGGTATCGGGAATTTTAAGGACATCAACCCCACACCCTCCTCCTTCTATGCATGACCCCACCATATAAAACATCATATAAAATCATGTATGACACATAGACCCTTAGGAATGAAAATTAAATAACATTTCGTAACCTTTCTCTCATTGATACCTAGGCCAAAACCTAATTTCTCGTTACATCAAATCCGACCAACAACAACCTAGGGAAATGCGTCATATCTCTATTTTAGATAACTTGGCCAGACATTATTGGTGAAGAATGATAGGAGAGATGGGGTAAATAGAAATTTGTTTCAGTATCATCCTTGATTTTTGAAAAAACAAGCATAACACAGCAGCTATGAGCATTGGTAAGGTTATCAAACCCGGGTAGGGGGATTATAATATATCATAAACATACAGGTTATAGAGTTGTCACACAATACCCAACGTAATGTTTCACATCAACAACAATAGTTCACGCAAAATTTCCACCAATGTACCACACATCAACCATCATAACTGGTACCACCACTATATGAAATACCACACAACCACCACACAAGAAACACAACATTTTCCACATTTAGTTTAGAAGGTTCATCACATTTATTCATTATGATGTTTTCCATACAATGAATTCCAACCCATTATATTCAATTTCCAACCCAAACATTTATTCTTTTAATTAAATATCATAATATTTTCCAAAGAAACTGAGGAAACCAATACGACCACACCACATAATCTACCTGACACACATCAATCATCACAACAACAAACACCCTCTGTCAACATCATGTAACATTTCCCAATCCATCTCATAGCACAACAACTAAAATTTTCATCCATCACACAACAACAACCACAATATACCATAACCACTATGATGCAACCACTATGCCGCAACCTCAATTCCACAACCTATGTGCCACATACATTACACCCTAACAACTTCACCACAACCACTTTACATCACTTCACACAACTGCAAAAATCATGTCCATGCAAAACATACACTACATTGCTACCCAACACACCATAAAGCTCAACCAATAACATATATAATCACACAATAGACCTAACCATGTAAGGAAAACACAATAATCACAGGCAAACAACAAAAAAAAAACTAGATTCTATAATTATTTGGGGGTATTATAACATATATTCTTTATTTACCATGGGTGTTATCACTATAACTAGATGTAAAGGGGAAACCAATTATATGAAAAATATATGTTCTTTAACCATTTATATAGGTGTGATCACACAATGAAACATCATGTGTCATCTAATCATAACAAATATAATTCACTCAATGCTCCCAATAACCATTATTTTTAGAATTAGAAATAGGGATTCATAATAAAATCAACAACATATATCAATATCATACAACATGTATAACACCCCATAGAAAATAATATTAGACATTATAATTAATTTTATGATTATGCATACCCTTAATATCCACCCAGATATGAGAAATATCATAAAGATCTCATTCACATCACATAAAAGAGTGAGAAAAAAGTTCCATACAACAAAGAAGCTTTACTAACTCGTTGTGCACTGTATGGAGAAGAAGAAAATGTGTGAAAACTATAAGAGCTCACAAAACCCAAAGATCAACCACCAATATCTAGGGATATTCTAGAATCAACTAGTTAATAAAAGTGAAAGGGAACTAGTAGATATCCTCCTAGAACCTAGGGTTCATCAGGAATGAGGGGAAAGTAAGCCACAGTTAAATGAAAGGAATTGGAAAAGAAAAGGAACATAAAACCTGTAATCACACCAGTTTCATGTCGTGTAAATATTACATAGTGTATAATACTTCAATTTTCAATAAATACCTCTTTTTTCTGAAAAAGGGTTTCATTGGATTTATTTAATTACACATTTTGAATTTCACTTACATGGTGTGTAATATATCTCAATGGTTCCCCCTTTACCCACATATAAGCCATGATCATACTTGATACACATGTCATGAACCATATTTAAATGATGTGTAAACATTAAATGATACGAATTCCCTTTTACAGCACACCTACAACACCCCTATATCTTAAACCTCCATGGAAAACACCTAAAACATCCCTTAAACACCACCAATACCAAAAAAATGGATATATAATGGCCCAGGAAGGCAGAATCCAATACATCATATAACTCTCAAATGATTCTTTCCCAACAAAATCAATAACCAAATGAATAATACCGATTTCCAAAAACCAACCATTTGATATACCTCTCCAGTATCTCATCATACATCAAATTCCACCACTACCTGAGAAAATCAAACCAAATGTTCACAAAACACCTTGCGCAAGCCCATTAACACATCTCACCGAGAAACTCACTGCATCATCTGATACCAACCACAACCAAAAAAACCCACTCAACCACATTAACAATTATTGAACCTCTTCACAACCCAACCCATAATCCATCACAAGAAATAATTTTCACTACCTATAATGTATGATTAATTCAATTCCATCCCGCAATGTATAGATTCAATATAATCTATGAAAAACTAACTTTTCCAAATAAATATAATCACATCATAGTTGATGTATATTTATTAGGAATCTTGTCATCCTATTTCCATATGTTGGTTGTTTTATTAAACATAACACATCAAGGAAAGAAACAAATCTCATAACATATGATGATCCTAACATCACCTCATCATAAGAAAAGTGAAAATAAAATATATAAAACTATTTGGTTATTGATAATGAATTCACATCACTCCCTCCCATGTAAGGTCCTCAATGACACTATGAATCTCTAACATATGAACCACGGGAATGGTCTGACCACATATAACATTCTCTCGATATACTTCAATATATAATGGTTTCTCTACAAACATCACTCCGTCCTCAATATACAACTCTTAAAAGTTAATAATGTGGGATTAGTCATGAATTTATCAACCAACATGGGACACATGTAAGACATAATGGATTATCTCTATCTATTGTAGAAATTCCAAATGATATGTCACAATGACAACTTAACCCAAAACCTCAAATGTCCCAACAAACATGGGAGAAATATTACTCCCCTAGAATTCCCCTACTACCCACATTGAGGGGATAAATTATAGTTTATATGGTCCCCAACAAAAAACTCAAAGGGAATCCTCATATGATTAGAAAGGGCCTTCTAGTGGTTCTGCACCACCCCTTCCACTCACAAACCAACTAGATCTTCTTAAACATGCTATGCAATACACTTAGTTGAAGAAATGATGACCCTCTAATCTATTCCAAACATCATTGAGAACAACATAGACACCCATACAGTTCCATAAATGGATTAAAACAAATATATGACGGATAACTATTTTTCCAAAAAAAAGACCAAAGGAAGTTTTATTATCCAAGATTTGCAAATGGAGAAGTTGCATGCTTGAAACATATCCTCCAACGTCTGGATTTTCCACTCAATATACCCTTCTATCTATGAATGGAAAGAAGTTATAATAAAAAATTGGGAGACAAAGGAATGATGAAATCCCCTCCAGACTCAAATGGTAAAATGGTAATCCAGATAATGTATTTTTGTCCTTGATTCACCGTTAGGCCTAACCACATAATTTACATACCTCCTTGATAAATCATCCATTAAATGCGACTCACATATCACTATAGTGTTTGACAATTTCATTGTACAATCATATATCACAAAACTATATCACAAACTCCCTGATATTAGGGTAAATTTTTTTGGAAATCCCTTAATATTTCGTCAAAATTTTACTTGGTACATCAAAGGATTGTAAAATCCTCCTTGAATAGGGTTCACCGCATTCACATTTGAAAAAACCATAAATTTTCAACTAACTCCAACATTGAACGTTTCATCATTGACCACAAAAACTCTTTCCTCATGTTATGATACATATTTTTAACACTAATATATACCACTAATGGAGATGTTTGAAAATCATGGTTAACTCACTCAATCATTTTATTTGTGAAATGAACCTTTATTTTTAGAAATACCTTGTTATGATAATCATATGATCACCCAGTATAGGGAATCACCATGAAAAAAATAATCATGAATTACATATTCATCTAAGTCTCACCACTGAGACTCCTCTACCTTCCACATCTAATACAAATCCACTTTCATCTGGTGAATAATACTTTTCCAACTTACCTATCCAATGAAAATAAGAATCAATTAACGAGCTTCTATCTCTTTACAATCATCCATGGGATCTAGAGTCACATGATATCTAGTAATCTAACTCACTGCTTCTGTAACTATGTTACCCTTAACTGGGGTCTAATAAATTTAAAAATTTTATTCCTCGTGAAACTCCATCCAACTACACTGGTGTTGATTCATATCACAATCATTGAGAACATATCTTAGGTTCTTTTGGTATATAAGAACAAAAAATGTGCTCACCAATGTGGTAATTCCTCCATAGCTTTAGTTCGAAAAAACAATAAATAATTCCAAATCATGGGATGAATAGTTATTCTCATTATGGAATAATTACCTTATACTAATTAGATATCACCTCCCTATAGTTCATCAACACACATCCCATGCGAATACATGTAGTGTTACAAAAAAAATCAAATATCACACCCACATCATTAAACTGAAGCACTCGAGCACTAGAAAAAATCCCCTTGTGGTAACCGAACACTTCCTATCTCTCATCCGTCCATAAAAAAGACTAGTTATTTCTTGTCAATTTTATTAATTAGATTCAAACTGAAGAAAAATCATGTAAAAACCTTTAATTATACCCCATAAGTCCATGAACAATAAAAAACTATGCCACATTCTTTGGTTCTTCAAAATAAAAAACTACCTCGAACTACTATGGGTCCACTATCAAACATTTACTAGACATCACAAGCCCAAGGAAATGACCCTTTCACACCCCGAACTCACACACATGGATTTTTTTTTATAAATATGGTTTTATCAAATGACTTGAGAAACAACTTTGAGATGCTTAACATGATCCACCTATGACTTCGAGTAGACCATAATATTATCCATGAATACAATAATGGACCAATGAATGAAATCATGGATCATTGTGTTCATAAGCCCAAGGAATGTGGATTTTGTGATCCAAAAACCGAATGAAAAGAAAAAAATAAATGTTTCCATACCAATATCTGAATGAATTCATCATAATATCCTCATATTTTACCCTCAGTGGGTGATATAAAACCCATTAGTCATTTTTAGAACAAAATAGATCCTTTAAAATGGTGAAAATGCACATCAATCCTAGGATATGGAAAATTATTCTTAACCATTACATAATTTAACCTATTTCATTCTATAGAAAACCTCACACTATCATCAAACTATTTGGAGAAATACACTATATAACCCCATTCAAACAAACTTGGTTGGATGAAACCCCTAGGTGTTAGATCATACACCTACAATATCAACTCATGAAACTCCAAGGGAACCATTGGATAGGTATCCATCAAGATCAAATATGTACATACTTGTAAGTCTATCATGAACTTGGTTCCACATCGAGAATGTAGTTTCATAACATTATCTATGAAAACACTGAATAATTCCTCCATAACCATGTGGAATCCCAAAACTAGACCTTCTATTAAAATATCCTACAACAACGACAAAAGAGTCACCACATTCCTACCACCCAACTAATAAACACATTCACCATAAAATTCCACTCAATGACCGTCCACATTGAAAAAAACCCTTCTCCAAATTGTTTCGATAAATGCATGAATGGACCACAAAAAATCGATACGAATTATAATATCATACAAATGTATATATAAAATGAATAAGTCCCCACTTATTAGTTCTACCCCATCAGTGGTGTAGATTCCTGTCACACATCAAATAAGGAATCATGTAATCCAAATGGAATAAATAAGACAAGGGAAGAGGAACCCTCTCCATGAATAGTCTCAAAATAAATAACTAATTATGAGTAAAAAAGAGTGTAAGGATTCAGATTCAAACAATGAAAATTCAATGGTAGAAAAAAATTGATCTTACATAAAAAAACCCCTAGATTTTCTATCATTGATGCCTCTAACACATGCATATGACCACACGAAGCTCATATACCTCTCTACTAATAGCCTCTATTACCATGATCTTTCATGGGTTCTTATGGATGGGTACCATCAATAGGCTTCCCTCTTCCAATTTTTCCAGCTTCTGGCTTCTGAATAGCTACATGTGGTCCCTGCCACTGAAAGTTCCTCAGAAGCAGCTACTGCTACTGATAAGTGTCTGGAACACCCATATAATACTAACCTCCAAGAGTGATTAGATAATTATAGTAGTTGTTATATTATTTTTAAATTATATGGCACACAAATGAAAATCATCCTAAAGGAAAACAAAAACCACAAGTCTTTGATGGTCACAAAAAAATTGCCACATCTAATTCCTCTAAACGTAACCCTGACTACCTGAACACTCACAATCCACTACCTAAAGATATTCTCTATGATATTACCTTATATACACCTATAATTTGGCTCAAACCATAATGTGGTCATCCAATTGATAAGAAAATCCTTTTTATGAATTTATTGATACTTCCGGAGCGTAAGCCATTTGACGGCATTCCTCATCACTAGATGAAAATATTCCTCAAGATGCCATTATCTAGAATCCTTATCTCGAAAAACATATAGAGAAAATCCAATGAGGTGATTGAACATGATCTCAATATCTTACATACTTATTCTCCCAGGATGAATGAAGATATGCTCTTTCCTCTTAGACACCCTCATTATCAATGAAAAAAAATTCTACTTGGAAACCTCATTGAATTTAGGGCCACAACACATCTACCTATTTGTGATCACCAAGAAACATCACCTACCTCCCATGAACGACCCCCCAATTATGATTATAGTTCCAAAAAATCATTTCATTCTTAGATAAGAAGTGATCTCGAGCTCCCCCATCTAGTGTTGTATCTCTTGATAAGAGACACTACACTCATACATACAAAAAATATTCTATTGAAAGAATCACACAGATCAATTCCATTCATCCTCCTACTCTTTGTGTTCAAACCATTGAAGATCAACTATATCATTTTGTTGAACCTCAACTGCATAAAAAACTAAAATGTAATTAACATGAACCATTTGTGAAAATAAGGAGAACATCATATGACCAATATCATGAAATATTATCAAACAATATTTAATTTAAACATTTTATTTTTCCAAACACCCAATTAAAATATTAATTTAAGTCATAATGAAGAATGTACCTCTATTTGGTCTCTACCCTGTAAACTGGTCCACCTCACAAGAATGTTTGATATGCTCATATTCTATGCACTAGATGACAAGGATGCCTAAAATACAATGTCATATTTTGTGTCCCTAGACTATTCAATTCCTCATGGTAAACTAACACAACCTCCTTACCAATATATGAAATCCTCACTATGCATATATCCAAAATCAATCATATCAATAAACCTCACTTTGATACCACTCTGTCAGAACCCCCACCCACAAAATAGGTTATAATGAATGGAGAGAGATTATGTCTCCCATGTCCCGCCTCCAATAGGACCCCAGTTGGAAACTAGCACCAAAGGTGTGAAAACATACTAGTATGGTATACATTACACTCTAAAAATTAAAATTGATCACGAGGTATGATAAACTATCAACAAAATACAGTTTTAGAAAATAAATATTTACAACAGAAACCATCCCAAATGCATGAATAATGTAAATCTAATATATGTAAAAGTGTCCAAAGTAAATAACAAAAGGAAAAGTCTACATAAATGACTCAACCGTAGCTCTAACGTTTCAAATAATGCCTGGTTCTGTACCAAAATTCCAATTAAAAGACTAAAAAATTTTATATACATATGGTGAGAATAATAGTATACATTGTAAGGATATAACCTAGGGATCTTGTGTACATGTTAAAAAAGAATGATAATGCAGTCATGGAATAATAGTAGATCCAATAAGTATCTACACAAGTCATCAAATCTGTAACATCCTCACCATAGCTTACTAATCAAATTAACATCCAATATTATAATATAACATCAAAATCATAATAATGGAATGTGAACAACTACCTCTTCCCCATATATTTTACACTCTCATTCCCTAATATCAAACCTAATATTCCTCATACCTTTCACACATATCACATCACATCACATCCCACCTGTAGACACAGAGGCCACACATCACATTACATCTCATCACATCCCACCCACAAACACCTAAGACACACATTACATCAAAAATAAATCTAGATAAGTAGGGTGTCATAACTGTGAAGGAAATCAACCATGTTCCATCCTCCAAACACACATGTAAACCACCATATATCACATCAATCCACGTCATGTATCTCTTGTAACCACCTTGACCAACACATCACATCACACCATGTCACATCCCACATGGAAATACAAAATCCAACACATCACATCTCATTACATCAAATAACACATGTAGACACATATGTTAACACATTAAGTATTTCCCATAGATACCAGGGCCACACATTACTACTGATGGAATAGTGGGGGAGAGGTGGTAGATTTCCATTTATATCCCTACTATCTTGGATGTTAGGGAAAAGGCCTATAACACAACACGTATATGAATTGCTGAGGTTATCCAACTTGGGAAGATAATGTATAAAATATGAAAAACATTCATGATATATATATTAAAAAAATACCCAACCTAACGGTTAACATCAACAACACTTGACCAATCAATATCACCACACCATATTGTAAATCAATTGTCAGTACTACTTCCACCAATATATTTAAAACCATGAAACCACCTCCCAAACCATAAAACATTTTCCACTTTCAGATTACAAGTTTCATACAATTTATTCATTATTCAGTTTACCAAACATTAAATTACATCACATTATATAAATTATCACCCCATTAATTTATTCATTTCATTCATCATCGTAATTTATCTCATAACTACCCAGTAAACTAATAAAACACACCACAAATTCATTCCGACACACATCAATTTTAACATCACCACACATCCTCCATCATCAACAAGTCACATCATCCAAGAAATATCACGACATGGAAACTAAACATATCATAAATCTCACCAAAAACTCTTACGCACCAAAACCATAGCCCAATGAGAACATTCCCACAACCTCTGTGCTGCATCCTCTATGGTATAACCAACATTACACAACCACTATTCCAAAAAAATTAAGCATCACAACACACAACAACTCACATTGCGTCCATGATAACCAACCACCATATCAATGACCCTCACATAACACAACCCAAATAGCCACATCCACCATCAAAAAATATCCTAAACAATATAGTGCAAATAGAACTTGAAAAAGTTCACAACAGTAAAACAATCCAGCATTAACAATTTACTAGTGGAAAATATCATACATCATATTTTTTTAGAATGGGTGTTATTACACAAACTATATGCCTATAAGAAACAAAACATCATGGTTCATCATATAATAATAACTATAGTGTAATAAACGTTCCAAAAAATAATTTTTTTTTCAGAATTGTATACTTTCATTAATAATAATAGTAACAACATAGATCAATATAGTACAAAATGTGATATCTCTCTATGTACATCAATTTTAGAAATTACAATTAATTATATGATTACGATGACCTTAATATACAACCGAAGGACACCGGAAGAATCAAAATAGAACACATAGCCTGTAAATGAGTTTTAATGAAGACCCCACAAACTCAATGAATCGTTTTAAACTCATTCCACACATCAGGGATAATAAAAAACTAAACAGAAACCAGAACATCTCAAAAAATTGACAGACCAACCACTAATCCCCAATATAGATATAATGGTATTAACAGATTAATGTGGGTTGAAATGGTCTTTAATATTTTATCAATGTTCCTAGTGTTCATCTAGAATTAGAAGGAAATAATCCAATGAATAATTAATGGAATGAGTTGAGAGGATGAACTCAAAACCAAGAATCCCATTGGTTTCACTTCATGGAAAAATTACACAACTTGTAATCATTTGTTTTCAAATTTTCTAAACTTAACCAGAAAATGAATTGTCTTAGATTTACTTAATTAAATTTCAGGATGTTAATTTTCACAATGGTTAATCCAACTCTTGGGTTCCCCTTGTTATTGTATACAAGACATGAACTGGATGTCTACACAATCTGTTAACTATCATTACAAGTCTTGTAAAAATTACACGATGTGGATTAGCTTCTACAACACCAATGTAGCTCCAGCCACCATTGAAAAACAAAGGATCCTCTCTCGACCACAACTAGAACCCAAAAATGGAAAATTAATTGGGTTGGAAGGCTTGTATTGTTACAATAACCATCTACCATTATTTGTTTACTATGATTAGTGGTTATATTGACATGTGATCAATGATACTTTTTATTAGATGATTCAATATGTGTTAGAATTTTTTTTTGTTTTTTCATACATTACTGTGTTATATAAGTTATTATTTAATTGAACTACTGATATTTACATGGATGAAGAAGTGGGGAGACGATTATGGTAATGTAGTGTAACAAAAAGACTACCCAAAAATGAATGATGTGTGTCAGAAAACCTTCATGAGGGAAAATAATATAATACATCTATATATTGAAAGATTTCTATGATTTTTATCCCTTCTCGGGTAACCATCGGTCACATAGGCTCATATTTTAAATTATTTTGTTTCATATGGCCTATAATAGGACACCGTCTATGAGGTCTATTATAATTTAATATTATGTGTTGTGTATGGCACAAAAATATCGAATCCCATTATTATTTGGTTACCATGATTATATAATATTATTTAAAAAAATATGAAATGAATTGTACATAATAATATTGATATTTTTGATTTTGGGTTGATAGGTTAGTTAGTGTGATTATTCACTTTTATTTTTGTGGTTTGTAAAATTTTCATGAGGGTTGGATCATTTCAGTGGATATCTATACTGATAATTATTACTCAGTGTTTCATGGACATATAGATACATTCTATAATGGCCCAGAAGTCTATAAATAAAAATCACCTTCTTAAAATTATTTTATATAGTATAATTTGAATAAATCACTTGTAGAACACAATACACACTTTATAAATGAATAGTGAATTAAATAAGCGTTATTTCTAGAAGTTTAGGAACCTGTACTGGTGAAATAGTAACATGAACATAGGAATTGTTATATGAACCTTATGAATGATAAACCAGCCACAATATAGTAACCTCTCCCATGAATGATTAAATAAATTTTTTTAACCTCATAAATGAAATTATGATATAATTATATCATTGTCCAAGAAAATGAATATTTTTAAAATTATCACTTATATGTTTATATTTTTGTGAGTCATATATATTTAATATAATTTTATAATTAATAAAATGTTATTAAATTTTAAAAAAATGTATTCATAAATATTTTTTTTATTATGATTATAGGATAATTTAATGACACCTTATATATATTTTTAGAGTATTATAAAATCACTTATAATGTTAAAATGTGTAATTTTTAGTAAAGGATTATTTTAATTTGAAATTAAAATTATCATATATAGAGAATTATTTTCATAAAATGTAGTCAATTTATTAATTCTTAAATTAAATAAAATTTTAGGGTTATTTTTTTTATATTTTTCTAAAATACATCAATTTTTAGTGAATAGTAAAATAAGATAATTTATGGTTAATGCTTAGTAGAAGAATTATTGAGTCATATGAGGCTTATGAAAGATGTATGCACATAATTTAGAACAATCATTAATTATTTTAATATATTTAATGTTTATTGTAAAACTATTCATAATCTTCAGCCAAAAAAATAAATAAATGAATAAAATAGTCAAAAAGCACCTCTCTCGCCCACTATAAATACCACCCATCACCACCCACTCTCCTCACACATTCCAAGCATTGATCATTTGAAAATTTCTTCTAAATATTATTACTAAGACCCTACACACAATCTATTATCCTTTGGTCTCTTTAAAATACCAAAACCATTTTCATAAGAATGTTCTGAAGGAGGAGAAAATCAAGAGGTAAAAACCTATTTCTTTTTCATTTAATTTATTTTCATGTTCTTTTCTTTTCATATTATATCCTCACCTCTACTCATCAAAATATAATTAAAACTAAATTAACTTACATATAATTTAGTTTTATTATGTTAATTAAATAATGCATCATCAATCAACTTCTATTCTACCTTTTATTCTAAAAATGGTATCGTTGTTTGTGAGGTGTTGTTTCATCGCCTTTAAGGAATACAAGATTTCATTTACCTAAACAATATTAAAGGCTATCTAGGAATCCATTTTAATTGATGAATAATTTTTAAAATTGTCATTGAAAACATTTTAATCTTAAGGATGTAATACCTTTAAATATAATTAAAGGATAAAATAAAATGAGTTTGTTAATATAAAAAAACGACCCTAATAATCTAAATGATTATCATAAACATCTTATTTAATGTCCCATACTCATAAAATATAAAAATATTATATATATAACCATTTTAACATTTTTATTTTCATGAATAACATATAATTCCAATTTTGGATAATTTTATCAATTTTACATTAACTTAAGCACTTATAAATAAGAGAACCGATCATGAAAACCAGGAGAACTAATGCTCCCTAACGATGAAATTTAACTTCATGACTAATGAAAATGGATATAAAAGAGATTAATAAAACAATAATGAACAAAATTAATATATAAAAGTTTATTAATAAATTAAATACAAGATTTAACTAAATTATAATGGAAATTTGGTTCATGCACAGAATACTATCAAGCATAAGGTAATGGATTCTACTCGGACCATTTTTTCCTTCGGGTTATTATTTAACTACCTTTACCCTAATGTAATGAATATTTATTTATATTTAATTATTATATTTAATTTATATATATATATATTATAAACTCATATATTCATATCACTTCATATTTTTTATGGTGAATACATGTTTTCATGGTTCCCTTTACAAACAAGTAAACCCAATTAAAGGGAACTTCTCGATTCTATACCGATTCTCATGTACCTTTCATAATATGTTTTAAGACTCTATTATTATTGTTATTATTAATTGAAATTTTTTTTGATGAAAAACTATATTTTTTCATGTTTGGTTTAATGCAATCAATTATGAGAAATAAAAATTATTTTTCCAAAAGAACTCTTATTTGAAATGTAAAAGGGGAATTTCTCTCAAGGATATCTCAATAATTTTATTAGAGTATTTTCATTAATTTCAAAAAAATATTTTTAATTTTATTCATTATTGATATTTATCTCTTATTTTTATCACCCATTATATTTTTGTAAATGGTTTATGATAAAATTTAATGTGGATGTGCTATCACGGTACCATTCACTATACTACACCGAAAGGGTAGTGATTTTGTTTTCAAATTGGGGAAAGATATATACATTTCATATGTACATTTTGTTTATGTTTAACTCCAAATAAATGAGAAATTAATTGGACATAGTAATTGGTGGGAGGGCCTTCTATATCTAATAGATCAATTGGTAGGTCTCATGAGACATACTAGACTGGTATTTTACACATTATGTATGGTGTCTTGGTTAAGGCTTTGATGATATATTTATAATGTACCACAATTTTAATTCCCTCATTTTGAAGATTGTAATTTTTTCCCATTTGATTATTTAACTAGTATAATATTCATTTGTTATGTTTTATTATATAATTATTTAATCATCATTTATTCCGTCCATTTCATGCCTAAGATTATGTGTCAATGTCATTTTTTTAGTTATTCACCATTCCTTATTGTTTATGATTATGATATCTTCCATTGTATTTTTTACCCTTATAAATCATTTGAGATCACCCCTTTAATATTTTTTATTTTTCCATAGGATGTGAAGATGTATATTATCGGTGGAATTTAGGGATAATCATAGAGATTATGGGTATTTCCATTGTATTTTTTATATTATATTCCATTAATATTGTAATGTAAAGTTCATGTATGTAATATGGTTTCCAAAACTGCTAAACTAAATGATACCTTGGTATTAATGCCTTTTAGATATTCTAATTTAATAATATATGGTATTGACTCTGGGATACTGGGGTATGAGTCATTATATTTAGTGTTAGAGTAAGTTCAGTAAACACCTTAGAAGCTGGATTTAGAAAAACATCGATTAAGAAACATAACCCAAAGATATATTTTGGGATATGAATAGAATAACATCATATAATTTTGGTAAGGTAGTGATTCTGTAGGTTTTCCTAAAATTAAATCCCTATCAGGATGCCACAAGTGGACATGGTTCTAGCACTGACGTACCTATGGTTAACAACTCCAACAAGGTGTCCCTTGCCTAACATGGGGTATCCCGATAACCATCAACGAGACTTAATGAAAACCTAGTTAGAATATCCCATGATATATCTTAAGGATAATGAAAATTTTATTGAAAAACATTAGGAATTATTTAATGGTAAATATGTCCCCATTGAAACCATGTTTATGATTATAAGATCATTTATGCATAAAATTTCAGTTTATGTTAAGTATATATCTAGTTCGAGATTATGAGTTATTATTAAAAACTCAATGTAATGTTTTCCAATATTTAGAAATGGTTCCTAGACGATGAAATGGAAACCGGATCAATACACGTATCCTACATTCAAATTTTCCTCACATGAAAGATAATGATTTAAGTACATGAGATGAAACTAGTGCTAAGCAACTTATAACTATAATTGGATAGATGACTTAGGTTATGAAAAACATAAACACTCATATATAGAATCTTGTTCCACATCATGGAGGAGAAATGTATGTCATCTTTATGAGATAATAGCATCTATCATTCAATATGACAACAAACCCATTTGCTGAACTTTAGTGGATAATTTTTTTAGAGAAGATATTTTTTTTCTATGGGCTGTAATGAAAGGTAGAAGGTTATCTTGGAAGTTTACCTTATCTTAATATATTTATATTAGTGGTGGTCAACAACTAAAAAAAGGTGGTGAATACATAATGAATAATGAATGGAAGTATTTTAAATAAATCATGCTTGAAAAATATTTTCCTCACAGACAACAAGCAGATATAGAGAGGAAATTAATGATACAAAGAAGGAAAGAAGATGAAAATGTTTCCAAGTTTTAAGCCGACATTATAAGAATATAAATTCATGTTTCAAACTACATAAACAAGACAATTAGAATGGTTGATCAGTTATTTTATGGTTTAAAACCATTTTTTAGAGGTAATCGATCTCTTAAAACATCTCATCATGTAAATATACAGTCTCATGTGATATAGAGATAGAAAAATAATTCTCTAATTCCTATGAAATTTATGTAAATCATGGGAATAAGAGGGCAGATGAACGCTCTTGAAAACAAAATAAGTAAAAGGTCTAGAAGGGAAGAGTTGAATTTACATGTTGCGATAATTTTTGGACGAAACACCTTGGTACATGCAATAAGGGTACCAAAATTTGTCATAAGTGTGAAGAAAGTGGACAATAAGACCATGATAGAAATGTAATGAAACAAGATACCATTGTTCAATGATTTAATAGAAATAATATTTGATATTATGAAATTCATTTTACAAAATATCAAGGAAATGTTCCCCAGAGGTTGATAAGGGAGAAAGGATAAGTTTATGTAGTCACAACTACTAAGGATTATTTTCCTTATGATGTGGTGGAATGAACTTTAATAATTTATTCAAACATTGTAAATTTGTTATTTTATTTTGGATTATCACATTATTTTAGATCGTCCAAGTTTTCAAAGAAAATTAGAAATTTTCCTTTTTATTTAATAAATGAATTTCCTGTAAAAACATCCAACGGAAGTATCATTGCAACAATGATGAATCATTCATTCCACTTTATGACACATAAACATTCCTTATTTTCTGAACATGTCATCATACTTAAGATTGAATTTTTCAAAATACTATATAGGTACTAGATTTTTAAATAAGCTAAATAAATCTACTGCAATAAGAAGGAAACTATGAATTGAAAATAATATATAGAATCCATTATCATTAGAGTATATACCAAATAATCTGAGTTATATTTGGATCCAACTATTTTGGATATTTCAAATGATTTTTTTGGGAGGATGTGAAAACATCACCTACGGGAGAGGAATGAAATATTCAGATTGAATATGTACCCATTTTACATGAATACATTGATGTATTTCTATAGGATTTACATGGTTATTCTATAGAGTGGTAAATTAAGAATTCTATTGACTTAGTCCCGGACACAAGGTCTATAAGAAATACTCCTTATATAATGGCTTCTATAGAATTACTATAACTGAAGAAACAAGTAAAAAATGATTAATAATGGATTTATTCACCCTATTATTTCTCCATAGGGAGGCCATATTGTCCTTGTCAATAAGAAAGATGAATCCATGTGGATCCACATTGATTATAGTAAAATCAATTCTTTTAAAATAATGGAGAAGTATCCTCTACCTCACATTGATAATTTATTTTCTCAACTTCATGGAGCTCAATAGTTTTCAAAGAATGAATATTGATTTGGATATCCTCAAGTTCATGTAAGGAAGGAATATATTACAAAGAAAAAATTTCAAACCTAGTATATACATTTCGAGTTTATAGTAATGCTATTTGGACTTAGTAATTCACCCTCTATTTTAATGGATCTAAAGAATATAGTTTTCAATGAATATATTAATAATTTTGATTAGGTATTTATTGATGATATCTTGGTATTCTCCAAAATATGTGAAGACCATGAGTATCACATTTAGATTGTTTTGAAGACTCATATAATAAAAAATTATGAGGGATGTTCAGCAATAATGAATTTTGATTTCAATTAATTTCCTTTATTTTCAATATTTTCTCTAAGGATGGAATCTCAATTGATCCTTCAAAGGAAAATATGGTTCAAGAATAGCCTAAACCAAAAAACATAACTAAGTTACATACTAATATTGGTTTAGTAGGTTATTATTCGTGTTTCATTCAGAACATTGCTCGATTAGAAAACTAGTAAACTAAGCTCACCTATAAAGGAGTTAATTTATTATGGAAAACATAATGGGAAGAATGTTTTTATGAATTTAAAAGGATGTTAAAGAACTCTCTGATCTCAAATTTACCATTGGGAAATGGTGGATTTTGTGACTTATAGTGATCAATAAAAGAATGTATGTGGCAATTTCCTTATGAAAAATGATAGAGGTATTTCATATGCATTGAGGTAGTAAAATACATGAACAGAACTATCCATCTCATGATCTTGAGTTATCAGTAGTAATATTTTCAATAAAATTATGAATATAATATAAGGCCCCGGCCTTAAACCTTACTTAATATTGAATTAAATGAATAACTCACATTGAGGATCTTTTCAGGTTTAGAGTTTTAGAGAATTAGATCATAAAACATGTATTATATTCCACATTTAAGAAAAGTGGTTACATAAAAGATAGTATTCATTTTTCCCATCAACGGAAACATATATAAAATAAAACATGGATTCTTTCTTGACACTTCCTTGACACTATCATCATATCATGTACCTTTCCCTTGACCTGTGAAAAACATTTCAAAAACCTGGGATGAGCATAAAAAGCTCAGTAAGGGTTATAAAAATATGGAAAGGAAACATGAGTTCATATATACATATGAATGAAATCATGCTTTACCCATAAAACATATGCACTTTAACATACCTCATCAAATCATGAATAAATCATAGAAATCATAAGACATAAAGGTAACTTGAGAAATTCATAACATTCTTACGTAGGGAGTAACCCTCTTGGTTACGTTTGGAGTACCCATCATAGTATATTCCCTAAATCTCTTCAGGGAAACCTTAAAGTTTCACTCCTTCGCATTACCCAATGCATTGGAGAGCTACATCGGGCTCACTCGCCCTTAGTTTATCACGGAATCACCCATCTTCATAATAAATCCCAAGAACCACAACATAATCGTATCACATAAAACATGCATAAAAGAAACATAAAATTTCCACCTTTCAATCACAAGATATCAATTCAACACATTGATATAAAAACATTATGAATACCATTTTCAATACCAAAAAAAATGAAAAGTAAAACGTGGTATTTTTTTTAAAAGTATGGCTTGTAGAGGAAGCTGAAACTCAAATAATGGTCACGGAGGCGGAGAAGTCATTGTCGCCGCATACGTACAACAAAAAAACATTCCCTTTTGTCATTTAGTAAATGATTCATATAAAAAATATTCCTTTTTAATAAAAGTAAAAGTAAAAGGGGTTTATACACCGTATAAAATGAGGTTGTGTATAAAAAAAAATATGCCTCAATGAAAGGAGATTGAGACAAAGTCCCATACCTCGTATCCGACTTGAATTGATTGTTCTTTAATCTCCTGAATAATAATCTTGAGTTAATTTCTAATTGATTAAGAACCTTTTTCAAGTTCATTATTCCTTTTATATCACTTATTACAATGTCATGAACACTATGTAATTATTTAAGTTAATAACGGTCATTTTAACGATCATTGGTACTTGAGTCAAAATATGATCTTTATAATTACAAGTTGTTCATGTATCCATTATATCCAGAGTTATACTCATGATTTATATATCATATATATCATATATATCCAGTATATACATGCATTTATAATATTACACAATGTTTAGAGGTAAGAAATGAAATGCACCGTTCATGGAGACGGTAAGCCGTACGTACGCATGAACTCTACTTTCATTTTTATTTCATATTTTATGGAACTAAAACATAATGATACATAATAGTATTTTAATTCCAGTATGGTATCATATATAATATCATTAAATATATCCTTTATACATACCACATATGGTATTAACGAATCAAATCACTTTGAGGGGGCGGTAGTACGCACTTCCAAAAATGAAGATATCGTGTTTACTCATAATTGTAACCATAAATATATGCCATAAATGAAAAATACCAAAGCTTAAGTAAAACATAAACATATTATATATAATATATAAATATAGTGACATCTTAATTACCACCTTTGAAGGTGATATATGAGTGTTGAATAATCATCGTTTTGTAAGGCAGAAATTCACCATCCACAGAAATAGTATGTTATTTAACCATTAGATGTAGGTTTGTGTAAGTATAGATCGATTCATTCTTATAATAACATCCTATTATATGGAAGATACTGGTGTTTTTACAAAAGAAATTAATAAAAAGAGTTTAGGGGGTTGGAGAAGCAAATTGAAACATAAGAACACAAGAGAAGACACTACCTTTAAAACGGGTAACTCTTTTTGATTTGAGCTCAAAGGCTTCCTTGGGAAGCCTTATTCCCAAAGTGAGGATTCTTGGAGTTATATAGGGATGTGTAGAGACAAAATGCGCAGGGTTTGTCTGAGCCAAAGGCTTTGTAAGTGTGGGTAAGGAGGTAGAGGTGGGGGCCTTTTATAAGAGGAGAGGAGGGGCACTCTTGGAAAGTAAAGAAATGTTACTTTATTTTAAAATGAGTTTCTGATTTAAAAGGTCCCACATTGATATAACTATAGTATAAGGTGATAAGGGTTCTAAATACACCCATACAATTGGTTTTGGACATGTGTAGGTCATAGATTTTACATTATCTTTTCATTTTTTTAAATCGTTAAATAATGAGGCAATCGCTGCATCATCATGGTGTCATAAATAATTTAATTTATTTAATGTATAAATATTATAAAAAAAATACTATGATGTAGGGAATCTTTTTAGATTTGAAATTTCTATTTATAGTCAAAACTCTGACTTGTATAACCCCATGTAAAAATTGTTTTAGTAAAACAACTCATGTTTGTGTCATTTTTATTTTAACATTAAATAAAAAGATATTAATGTCACATTCCTACCAAAGTGGCTCCATGGGGTCTCCAAGTTGACCCATGGATTGTATTGGTCGGCCATGACAAAAATAGTTGCATTAGGACACATTTGGGTGTCATTTTTTATTATTATGATATTATTTTATTATCCTTAACTACCTGATTACTCATTAATCAAGATAATTAAAGATAATTTCCATCGTTACTATTCATAATGTCCAAAAACAAAAGAGTATTTATTACATAATTTTGACATTATGATTAAAAATATGTAATCCATTTTACCAAATTCCAAACACAGTAATTGAAATAATTAATTTAAAAACAATTCCCATTGTCAAAACAAATAGCAGGTTTTTTTGAAACAATATCTATGAACAGTTTAGCATTAGTTAATTCCCAATTACAAAGTGAAATTAATACTAATGACCACCATTGGATTAAATGGTAAATATATATTCTAATTACACTTTAATACCAATTAAAAATATAATCTAACCATATAATTAAATTAGATGAAAAAGCAGTTTTGATGTAAAATGCAGTATTTTTCACTATTCATTAAAAAATAAACATTGTCAGAAAAATACCAAAAATTTATCAAATGTAAATTTAAATGTACCAATAATAAAGAATATGTTTATTTTGACAAATAGAGATTATAAAATTGTCAAAATTTTGATTTAAAAATGGTTTTCCATCAAAAGGCAATAAAACAATCTTTTAAAAATATTAGTGTATTCCATGCATAAGATTGGATTTATTCTCATTTTAAGCCTATAAAACACTATCTAATTCATAAATAGACATATATAAAAATATCTATTATTAATTACTTAATTGGGATGTTACAACCTTCCCCCCTTTAGAAAATTTCGTCCCCAAAATTTATTTACTTATCGAATAAGTGAGGGTATTTATCCCTCATAGCATTTTCAGATTCCCACATTGCCTCTTCAACAATATGGTATTTCCACAAAACCTTTACCTGATGAATCACCTTATTCCATAACACTTGCTCCCTATGGTCAAGAATATGGACCGGTTGTTCCTCATATGATATGTTCTCTTCCAGCTGAACTACTTCTGGACTGAAAACATGAGATAGATCTGGCATATACTTCCTTTGCATTGAAACATGAAAATCATTTTGTACCTCAGATAAACTCAGAGGTAAAGCCACTCGGTATGAAACTGATCCAACTCTCTCTAGAATTTCATATAGTCCAATTAACCTTGGGCTCAACTTTCCTTTTTTACCAAATCGCATCACACTTTTCCATGGTGAGACTTTGAGAAAAACATGATCACCTACCTCAAAAGAGAGATCCTTCCTCCTGTTGTCCGCATAACTCTTCTACCTGCTCTGAGCTATTCTCATGTGTTTCTGTATCAGCTGAACTGTTTCTGCCAACTCTTCTACCAATTCTAGTCCCATCAGCTTCCTTTTACCCACTTCATCCTAGAAAGCTGGAGTTCAACACCGCTTCCCATATAATGCCTCAAATGGTGTCATCTGTATACTGGAATGAAAACTTTTATTATATGAAAACTCAAACAAAGAAATATATTGGTCCCAACATCCCTGATAATCCATCAAACAAGTACGTATAATATCTTCCAAAGTATGAATTGTTCGTTCTGATTTCCCATCTGATTGAGGATGAAAAGCTGTACTAAAATTTAATTCAGTACCCAACGACTTCTGAAGGCCTTTCCAAAAGTAAAAAGTGAACCAGGGATCATGGTCAGATAAAATGGAGAGAGGAACTCCATTTAACTTGACTATATCATTAAGATACAAACAGGAAAGTTGAACTAGGGAAAAAGTATATCGTATAGCAAGGAAATGAGCAGATTTAGTCAAGCGATCAACAATAACCCAGATTTCATTATTACCTCGAGATGTCTTTGGTAATCCCACAACAAAGTCCATGGATATATTTTCCCATTTCCACTCCGGCACTGGTAAAGGTTGAAGCATCCCTTTCGGTAACTGTAGCTTTGCTTTAACATGTTGACATGTCAAACACTTCATAGTAAAATCTGCAATATCTCTTTTCATTCCATCCCAACAGTAATACTCCCACATATCTCTGTACATATTAGTACTGTCAGGATAAACTAAAAATGGATAACTATGAGCTTCACATAACAACTCTCTCTTCAAATGTGAATCACAAGGCACACACAATCTCTTCCAAAATCTCAAAACACAATCATTATCAATGTTGAATTCAAGAAACTTACCCTTCTGAACTAGCTCTACCTTTTTCTACAACTCACTGTCTTGATTCTGTGATTTCTTGATTCTGTCTGATAGAGAAGATTTCACTGATACATGAAACAAAACAGAAGGAAATCTGGAACCAACAACATCTATTCCAAATTTAATCAAATCCTTAACCAAGGGATCACGTTCCAAATGCAACATTGTTAATGAAGCATTACTCTTTCAACTCAAAGCATCAACCACTTTATTTTCTTTTCCTAGATGGTAATGAATTGTACAATCATAATCCTTGATTAATTCTAGCCATCTCCTCTGTCTCATGTTCAATTCTTTCTGAGTAAATATATACTTTAATCTTTTTTGATCGGTATATATTTCACACTTTACTCCATACAAATGATGCCTCTATATTTTTAAAGCAAAAACAACAGTAGCTAATTCCAAATCATGTCTAGGATAATTTACCTCATGAGTTTTCAACTGATGTGAAGCATAAGCAATTACCCGATCATTCTAAATTAGGACAAAACCAAGTCCTTTCAACAAAGCATCGCTGTAGATAACAAAATCCCCATTCCTGGAAGGATGTGCCAAAACTGGAGCATTCACCAATCTGTTGTTCAACTCTTAAAAACAATCATCACATTCTTTTCCCCAGTTAAACTTAACACCCTTCTTAGTTAACTTCATCATTGGACTAGATAACCTTGAATTTTTTTTAACAAACATTCTTTAGTAGCCAGCCAAACCAAGGAAGCTACGAATCTCAGTTACATTTGTGGCACTTGTCCATTCTTCAACAACCTTTGTTTTTGAAGGATCAACAGTTATCCCATATTTAGAAACAATGTGACCAAGGAAAGAAATTTGTTGTAACCAAAACTCACACTTTTTGAATTTCCCATACAATTTCTTTTCTTTTAAGGTTTGAAAAAAAACCCTTAAATGTCTTTCAGGCTCCTATTTAATTTTATAAAAAACCAAAATATCATCAATAAAAACAACCAACATTTTTCACCTGAGTCAACTGAGCCATCACTGAAACAAACTGTTTAGTTCTGATTCTGACCATCTCAGAATATTGATTTGAATGGTCATTTCCCTATGTATGCCTTCCCCGAAAATCTGTTATATTCCCTCTATGAAAAACCATTCATAACAAAGAAATATCTTAGGAGAAGCAACATGGTAATCTGTAAATGCTATATCATTACAATTTGACCTAAAAAAATATTTTTGGATAATCATTTAATAGAATTCAAACTCCTAAAGTTGTCTAAACCGACCTCGGATACCAACTATAAAGCCCCATCCTTAAAACTTACTTAATATTGAATTAAATGAATAATTCATATTTGAGGATCATTTCATGTTTAGAGTTTTAGATAATTAGATCTTAAAACCTGTATTACATTCCACATTTAAGAAAAGTGGTTACATAAAATATCGTATTCATTTTCCCATCAACGGAAACATATTTAAAATAAAACATGGATTCTTTCTTGACACTTCCTTCACACTATCATCATATCATGTACCTTTCCCTTGACCTGTGAAAAATAGTTCAAAAACATTGCATGAGCTTAAAAATCTTAGTAAGGGTTATAAAAATATGTAAAGGAAACATGAGTTCATATATACATAAGAATGAAATCCAAATTTACCAATAAAACATAGGAACTTTAACATACCTCATCAAATCATGAATAAATCATAGAAATCATAAGACATAAAGTTAACTTGAGGCATTCATAACATTCTTACGTAGGGAGTAACCCTCTTGGTTACGTTTGGAATACCCATCACAATATATTCCCTAAATCTATTCAGATAAACCTTAACGTTTCACTCCTTCGCATTACCCAATGCATTGTAGAGCTATATCGGGCTCACCCGCCATTAGTTTATCACGGAACCACCCGTCTCCATAATAATTCTCAAGAACCACAACATAATCTTATCACATAAAACATGCATAAAGGAAATATAAAATTTCCACCTTTCAATCACAAGATATCAATACAACACATTGATATAAAAATATTATGAAAACCATTTTCAATACCAAAATAAAAGAAAATTAAAACATGGTATATTTTTTTTTAAAAGTATGGCTTGTAGAGGAATCCGAAACTCAAATGATGGTCACAGCGGTGGAGAAGTCTTTCTCGCCACATACGTACGACAAAAAAAAATCCCTTTGTAGTTTAGTAAATGCTTCGTATAAAGAAGATTCCTTTTGAATAAACGTAAAAGTAAAAGGGGTTTATACACCGTATAAAAGAAGGTTGTGTATAAAACAAAATATGCCTAAATGGAAGGAGATTGAGACGAAGTCCCATACCTCGTATCTGAATTGACTTGATTGTTCTTTAATCTCCTGAATAATAAACTTGAGTTAATTTATACTTGATTAATAACCTTTTCCAAGTTCATTATTCCTTTTATATCACTTATTACCTTGTCATGAACACTATGTAATTATTTAAGTTAATAACTGTCGTTTTAACGATCATTGGTACTTGAGTCAAAATATGCTCTTTATAATTACAAGTTGGTCATGTATCCATTATATCCAGAGTTATAATCATGATTTATATATCATATATATCATATATATCCAGTATATACATGCATTTATAATATTAAACAACGTTTAGAGGTAAAAAATGAAATGCACCGTTCATGGAGACGGTAAGCCGTAAGTATGCATGAACGCTACTTCCATTTCTATTTCGTATTTTATGGAATTAAAATATAATGATACATAATATTATTTTAATTAAAGTATTATATCATATATAATATCATTAAATATATCCTTTATACGTACCACGTATGGTATTAACGAATCAAATCACTTTGAGGGGGCGGTAGTCCGCACTTCCTAAAATGAAGATATCGTGTTTACTCATAATGGTAACCATAAAGATATTCCATAAATGAAAAAAAAGAATCTTAAGTAAAACATAAACATATTATATGTAATATATAAATATAGTTACAACTTAATGGCCACCTTTGAAGGTGATATATGAGTGTTGAACAATCATTGTTTCGTGAGGCAGAAATTCACCATCCACGGAAACAGTATATTCTTTAACCATTAGATGTAGGTGTGTGTAAGTATAGCTCGAATCCTTCTTATAAAAAAATCCTAGTATATGGAAGATACCGGTGTTGTTACAAAAGAAATGAATAAAAAGAGTTTAGGGGGTTGGAGAAGAAAAATAAAACATAATAACACAAGAGAAGACACTACCTTTAAAACGGGTAACTCTTTTTGATTTGAGCTCAAAGGATTCCTTGGGAAGACTTATGACCAAAGTGAGGCTTCTAGAAGTTATATAAGGATGTGGAGAGACAAAATGGGCAGGGTTTGACCGAGACCAAGGTTTTGGATGTGTGGGTAAGGAGGTAGAGGTGGGTGCCTTTTATAAGAGGAGAGGAGGGGCACTCTTGGAAAGTAAAGAAATGTTACTTTATTTGAAAATGAGTTTCGGATTTAAAAGGTCCCACATTAATATAATTTGAGGATAAGGTGATAAGGGTTCTAAATCCACCCATCCAATAGGTTTTGGACATGTTTAGGTCATAGATTTTACATTATCTTCTCATTTTATTTAAATCGTCAAATAATGAGGTAATCGATGCATCATCATGGTGTCATAAATAATTTAATTTATTTAATGTCTAAAAATTATAAAAGAATACTATGATGTAAGAAATATTTTTATATTTCCAATGACTATTTATAGTCAAAAATATGACTTGTATAACCCCATGTAAAAATTGTTTTAGTAAAATAACTCATGTTTGGGTCATTTTTATTTTAAAATTAAATAAAAATATATTAATCTCACTTTCCTACCAAAGTGGCTCCATGGGGTCCCCAAGTTGACCCATGGATTGTCTTGATCAGCCATGACACAACCAGTAGAATTAGGACACATGTTGGTGTCATTTTATACTATCATGATATTATTTTATTATCCTTAACTACCTGATTACTCATTAATCAAGATAATTAAAGATAATTAGCGTTGTTACTATTCATAATGTCCAAAATCAAAAGAGTATTGATTACATAATTTGGAAATTATGATTCCAAATATGTAATCCATTATACCAAATTCGAAACATAGAAATTGAAATAATTAATTTAAAAATATTTTCTGTTGTCAAAACAAATAGCGCCGTTTTTTTGAAATAATATCTATGAAAAGTTTGGCATTAGTTTATTCCCAATTCCAATGTGAAATTAATCCTAAGGGACACCATTGGATTAAATGGTAAAAATATGTTCTAATTAAACTTTAAGACCAATTAAAAAGATAATCTAACCATATAATTAAATTAGATGAAAAATCAGTTTTGATGTAAAATGCAGTATTTTACACTATTCATTAAAAAATGAACATTGTCAGAAAAATATAAAAAATATATCGAATTTAAATTTCAATGTCCCAATAATAAATAATATGTTTATTTTGACAAATAGAGATTATAAAATTGTCAAATGTTTGATTTAAAAATGGTTTTCCATCAAAAGGCAGTAAAACAATCTTTTAAAAATATTAGTGTATTCCATGCTTAAGATTGGATTTATTCTCATTTTAACCTCTAAAACACTATATAATTAATAAATAGACATAGATAAAAATATCTATTATTAATTACTTACTTGGTATGTTACAGATAATATCTTCATGAGAATATGTGAGATATATAAAGATCAGATGTGCATGAAATATATCTTATCACATTAATAACTCAACATGTGGCAATGGAGATGGATCAAGATACTCAAGGATTGTGATTATTTTATACACCGTCACCTAGGAATGGAGAATAAGGTAGCTGATGCATTGAGAAGGAAGGATCATAGAGTTAAAAAAACAAGGATTGAAAGTGATCATATGTTCATAGACCTAGTAATGAGATATATGGTAATTATCAAGTAATGTGAACATCATTACTTTTTCAATTGGTTGCCTAACCATATTTATTTGAATGAATTAAATGTTCTAGGTCTAATGATGAGAACCTTGAAAAGAAAATTAAATCTTTTATTGATCGAAAGGAGTCAAAATTCTTTTTTGAGGATTAAATTATTAAATCTGAAGGCATACTATGTGTACCCTATATACCCGAGAGAAAAGGGGAGTTATTGTATGATTACCATAGCTTAAATTTCTATATACACCACCATAGTAATAAGATATATAGATATTTGAGGAATATTTCCGGTGGGATAACATGAAGTGGGAAATTGTTGATTATGTATCATTATGTTTAGTTTGTCAAAAAGTGAATGACAAAAGACAAAAACAAAGAGGAGTTGTGCAACCTAAGAATATTACTACATGGAAAGGGTATGATATCACCAGGTATTTTTTCAATGGATTACCAAAATATCTAAGAACAAATGATTCAATATGGATAATTGTTGATCGAAAAACCAAATGTTCACACTTAATCTCTATAGGGGAGAATTTCCCACTAGAGAGCCTTGAATATATCCATATTAATGAAGTTGAAAGACTTCATGGAGAACCAATAAATATTGTTACTGATTCTGATCATCAATTTTCATTGATATTCTGGAAAATTCATCAGAAATATTTGTATACTGAGCTTTATTTGAGTACTGCATATCACACTCAAACTAACGAGAAATCAAAAATAATGATCCAAACACTAAAAGACATGTTGAGATCATGGTGATATGATTTTAAATGTATGTGGGATTCATATTTACATTTGGTAGATTTTTCCTATAACAATAGTTTCTATTATAGTATTCAAATGGTACCATGGGAAGCATTGTATGGGATGAGATTTCGTACAACAACATGTTTGGATGAGTTTAGTGAAAGGGAGCTTGTTGGACCATAGCTTGTCGAGGAAACAACAGAAAAGGTAAAGACTATTCAAAACCATACCAAAGCAGCGAAAAGGAGGTAAAAGAGATATACTGATAACTGAAGGAAGTATTGATAATTTCAAGTGTGAAAACCCATTTAATTGACTGTATCTCAATGGAAGGGTGTTTTATGATTTTTAAGGAAAGGATAACTGATCCCTATGTACATTATACCTTTTGATATTTTGGAGACAATCTGAGTTATAGCTTATAATTTACAAAATCCTCCTATCCAATCTGTAGTAGACAATGTGTTTCACCCCTATTTTTGAAGGAATTACATGTCATACCTAATGAATTCCCTTACTTATGAAGGAATAGATTTTGAACCCAATTTATCTTACTATGAAGAGCCTATCAATATTCCGGACACAAAAAAATATTTCGTGGGGAATTAGATGACTAATATGGTAATGTTAATTTGTAAAAATCATACAATTTAAGAGTTGATGTGGGATCCAGAGGATGTTATGATGAATGAAATCCCAAATCCTTTTATATGGTAACAATATATAAGTTTCAATGATGGAATGTTTGTAGGATGGGAGAATGTAACGATGCAAAACTCTATTAATAAAATTTCCCTTCATATAATTATTTCATATAGTATAAATCATATAAAACTTGTTAGAACATAATAAAAACTTTATAAATGTGTAATGAATGAAATAATAGGTATTTTTAGAAGTTAAGGAACCTCTACTGATGAAATAGTTATTTGACCACAGGAAGAGTAATATGACCCTTGTGAATAGTGAACATTCCAAATAAATAGTAACCTCACTAATGAAAGAATAAATAAAATTTATGCATCTCATAAATTAATGTATAATATAATAATATCATAATATAAGTTTATATATATTTAAAAAATTATTAATTAACTGTTCTTATTTTTTTCAGTAATAAATATCTAATTAAAATTTTGTAATTAATAAAACTATTTAAAATAAAATTATTTGGCATAAAATTTATTCATAAATAAATATTTTTTTGGATTATAATTTAATGATAATTTAATGAGACCTTTGTTAATTTCCCAATGTATTATAAAATCAGTAATAATTTTAAAAACTGTATTTTGAGTAAATTATTATTTTAAATAAAACTTAAATTTATATTATTTACAAAATTATCTTCAAAAAGGGAAATTCATTTTTTAAATCTAAAAATAAGAAAAATGGTTAGGGTTTTTTTGGAATTTTTAAAAAATACTTAAATTTGTTGTGAATAGTAAAATATAATAACTTACGATTAATGTTAAACAAACAAATTATTGATTCATCTCTGGTGTATAGATGATGTAAGACCATAATATCTAAACATATATTATTATTTTAATATATTTAATGATAAAACTCAATATTTCAAATTTTATGTGGCAAAATAATAAAAAAAACTGATTAAGTATTCAAAAAACAACCCTCCCCGCCACTATAAATTCCACACCACATGGCCCCCTCTCCTCACACCTTCCCAGATTTGGGACTTGTAAAATTTCTACCCAAAAATCTTTACAAGACCATCCTCAATTTCAAATATCTCTTCGTCTCCTAAAATTTCAAAAATCATTTTCCTAAGGAGGTTCTCAAGGAGGAGAAAATCAAGAGGTAAAAACCACTTTATTTTTCATTTTTGTTATTTTCATGTTATATTCATTTATTATTATCTCCTATCCCACCCACATCCAAATAGCATGAAAACTAAATTACCTAACATATACAGAAATTTTATTATAATAATGTAATAATCCATCATCAATCCCCTTATCCTCTGCCTTTTATTCTAAAAATTGGAATGTTGTTCGTGAGTTGTTGTTTCATCGCCTTTAAGGATGACAAGTTTTCACTTTCCTTCACCATTTTCAAGTCTGTTAATGAAAATATTTTAATTGTTGAAATATATTTTAAAATTTATATTATATACATTTTTATGTTCTTGTTTTAAAATATTTATAAAATAATAAACCATAATACAAAATGAGTTTGTTATGATCAAAAAACATCCGTAGTAATCTAACAAATTATCACTAATGTATTATATAATTATTCAGATACATAACATATAATAAAATGGTAAATATAAAAATTTACACATATTTATGTTCATTAATAAAATATATGTCCAATTATGGAGAATTATATTCATGTTACATGAACTTCACTACCTATAAATAAATGAACTGATCTTGAAAACCAAGAAAACGATCGCTCCCGAACAATGAAATTATACTCCATAACTCATCAAAAATGACATAATTGAACATAATAAAAATATAATGAATCTAATTAATGATTAAAATTTTATTAATTAATTATTTAACGTTCTTTTTTTATTATCCTGGACAATAAGATCCGGTTCAGAACAATTTTGGACATATAGTGGGAGATTCCACCTAAACCTTAATTTTTTCAATCGGGTTGTTCTTTCATGACCATTATCCCAATGTAAAGATTATTTATTTTTTTAAAATTATTCTATATTCTATTTATATGTTACAAAGTTATATATATATATTCATATTTATTTTATGGTAATACATGTTTTACAAGATTCCTATCTTAAAAAAGCAAACCGGATTAAAGGGAACATCCTAATTTCTTACCCATTTTTATGTACCATCCCTAATTAGTTTTAAGATTACATAGTTTTTTTAATTCAATAATTTCTCCATGAAATACTATATTTTTTCCATTTCTGATTTTATAGAAAAAATTATGAAAAATACAAATTATTTTTCCAAAAGAACTCTTCATTGCAATGTAAATGTGGCATTTCACTGGGAGATTTATCAATGATTATATTATTATTTTTTTATTTTTTTCAACAACTATACTTAATTTTATGTTTTTTAAGATTTATCGCTTATGTTTTTCATCATCCATATTTTATTAAATTTTTTATGATCAGCTTTATTATGTATGTGCTATCTTGATACCATTCACTATACTATTCAGAATGGTTCGTGATTATGATTATATATTGGGGAAACATATTTATATTTCATATGTATATTTTTCTTATATTTAAACCAATTCATTTTTGGGATTAATTGGACTAATTATGTGAATTTTGGGGCTTGTTTTATCCCTTCTATGCATCCGTAGGTCACATGATAATATCAAGACTGTGATTTTGGCCATTATGTATGGTGTCTTTACTGAGGGTTTGACGGTATGTTCATGATGTACAATATAAAGAATTCATCATTAAGAAACTAGTAACTAATATTCCATGTGATTATTCAACTAGTAGAATACCCATTGTTATGTTTTATTATGAAATTACTTAATCATCTTGTATTACGTCTAATTTATTCTCATGATTATGTTTCAATGAATTTTTTTTGTTATTCACCATTCCTTATTGTTTATAATAATACTGATTACACTCTATTTCTTACCCTTATTGAGTATCTGAGCTAACCCCATTATTATGTTTTACTTTTCCCAAGTCTATGAAAATGTATATTATGAATGACTTGAGCGGATAATATATGATTTTATAGGTGTTTCAGATGTATTTTATAAGTGGTTTTTACTTTCATGATGTAAAGTAAAGCTCATGTATGTAATCTAGTTTAAAAAATTGATAAACTAATCAATACCTTGATATTCGTTTCATGTATCTATGAAAAATATATTAATATAAGGCACCGACACTCGGCTATTAGGGTCTGGGCCTCAACAATTTCACTCTTTTTTTCTTGTTGATAAGTTGGTGTATCTAAAAATAGTTTTTGGAAGATAATGGTTTAGTGGTGGATTATTTCAGACCATATTTGACCAAAAACACTTAATATAACTCATTGTGAAATTTATTTTTCATTATTTGTTTTGTTTGGGATGTATATATTTTTGATTTTTACTAGAATATTTATTGTGACATATTATTGTGTTTTTTGATATTCATATATGTTTTATTTTTTAATCATAGATTTGTTTATTTAATGCATTATATATGGAATGAAATAGTTAAATTGAGAAATGATATATGAATTGTTAGTGCCTTCAATTATGATCATTTATATCCTAAATGATTATTAATACACTATAGTATTGTGAAATTGGGAATATGGTGTTCACTCTTAGGAATTTTTGGTCCACCTAACGGTGACTCTGGTTGGACTGTAATGCGATTGGTGAGCCATTTAACATATCTTTCAACTATTGAACTGCCCTGTTGGAGTCTTATAAAATCATTGAACATTTACAACCTCAATAACTCTACGGCAACACTATATATAATAACACCTGAAATCCATTTCAGCCTATTTATTCATTCTTTTTCCCTAAATCAAGATATCCAAAAAAAATTGTGTTAGTCCCTCTAGAATAGATATTTTTATTTTAACCATTGATCATTTGTGTAGTCAACAATCTCAAATATATATAATATCCAATAGAACCACTATTTTATGCCTTCCAGTCAAAAAAATTAAATTAATATATATAGTTTTTTCATTAATAAATACAATGTAAAGTCAAATAGAGTAACTTTAACCCTGGTAAATCATATACATACTACTTGAAGCACAAAAAGAAAACTCATCATGTTGTTCTTATGCATTTTAATCCCATAATGAAAAAACATAAGAAAATTATATTCCTCTCCAAAAAATATACCAAAACAATATGCCTTAGTGAATTATAAAATAATCTATTCCATTATGCATAAATTTTCTAAATATGAAAATTTATTTGATAATAATTACATGAATGATGTCAAAATAAATCTCATATGTTTCATTTTATGAGAAATTAATATATTTTACAAGTATTATAAATCACAAAACAGGTGCATCCAAAGTTAAAATAAAGACTACAACCCCATGTATATCAATATATCCCTATAAGTATCTATCTATTTTTCATTCCATTTCATACTCTAAGAAGAAAAACCATAAATTTTCCCTATTAGAGGAATTTAGTCACATAACATATTCAGCATTAAAAAATTTATTTATTATGTCCTTAAATCAACAAGATTTTTTAGCCATTCAGTTATCTTAGAATTAAATAATAAATTATTTATGAATAAATTAAATACATTACCACTGGTATGTAATTAACTAAAAGATTCTTCCCTATATTTGAAACGAAACACTATTAGTCATTTTTTATGTGAATATATGTTCCAAATACGATGCATGTATTCACACCAAGCTTCAACTCATGTTGAATAGTAAATTAATAAATCCAAAAAATTATAAATATTAGAATTTATAAATATGAACAAAAGTATAATAAAAAATCAATAATCACAATAATATACACAACAACAACATAGTATTCAATTATATGTTTAAATTATATCTATTTATGTAAATAGTTTGTATCAATTTAATAAATATGTACATTACTAAATAAAATAAATAAAATAAATAAAATTATATAATTTCATTTTCCAACAACCCTCTTTATCACTAAATTGTTTTAGCTATGATTGATGTGCTCTAAAGCCCCTAGAATGCCTCATTATAAAATATAGCTTATAAAATAATAGTGAGGAATATATCTAAAGAGTTCAATAGATTATAATGATTGTATTTATTGTAAATTTATTTATCTATAAATATAAGATGATAATGAATATCCAATTTATTTAACAATTCACTGAGATTAAGATAAATAATAAAAGATGTTTTCCTCTATTATACATGTTGTTATAAATCCATACTCATGTTGAAAATGTATTTACATGTGTTTTTTTAATGAATAATAGTAAAGAAGGATATTATTTTTTTAGAATGTAACTCTAGTTCAAAAAGTATCAACGAAGAATCCTTCAAATATAATGGATATAGAGATTATTTAAATTGGTAAAAAATTTTATGTTGATAGATATTGTAAAGGAAACAGATAACAAACATATAGAGTTGATATGTCATCCTAAAAAAATGAATAAATTCAATTAATTAAGAATAAATTTTGATTAAATACTGATATTTATTTAGTTCACAATCCATATTTCTGTTATTATATATTAGAGTTCTCATATTAGGTGTAGAATATCAATTGGATTATGGATGGAGTAGACATTGTTTAAATATGAATATTTCGATCCAATTAATCTTTGATGAAATATTCAATAACGATTATTTATATTTTATTTATTTTTGGAGTGATGTATAAGAATGTTGGAAATATTATAATAATTTCTAGAATCATACATGTAATTTTTATGAAATTTTGAAAGTCCTATGTAGAGTAGAAATCGATTTCAGCTCCCCAGAGATAAGTTTTATAAATTAAATACTTTGTTAAAATTACTAAAGGATCAAAATGAATAATAGTCATTCATAACATGCACAATAAAAAATTTGAAATGTCTTCATATATACCAAATAAGTAAATGTGGATTAAACAAATTGAAAAACGAATTCATCGTTGAAAATTAGAAATGTATTAAATGATAAATGAATACGTAAGAATAATTTCAATGTTATAAAGTGATAATTGGATAACTAAGTGACTAAAAAATAGTAACTACGATGAATATGTAAGAGTTTTGTTGAGTGTAATTTTTTTGAATTATGGAATCACTTATATTTATAAGAGACATTAAACTAAGTTTAAGAGTATTTCAAAATTCTTGATGAAACTTTGAAAAAATTAAGGATCCAAATATATATACTGTCAATTGAATAGTTGTTTTTTGGATTCACAATATATCGTAATGAAAAAAAGGTATATTGTAATTCATATTAGTACTCTATGAGTAGAATATGAAAATTTCATGGATCACAAAGAGTTATAAAATATCTAATGAATTTTAAATAATTATGAACAATAGTAAATTTTGCAAAGGAATATATCCTCACTATAATATAAATGGGTCAATAGGATAACACATAATCTCAATGATATGAATGGTTGGATGAGTTGGATGAATTGTAGAATTTTATGTCTTTATTGAAGATATATCTAGATGTAATGTCATATATACTAATGCAATTCATTAGTTAATTAAAATTCAGAATCAATCAATGGGGACTATGATTTAGGCTAACCATTGAAAATTTTATTTTATTTTATAGATAATAAGATCAGTGCATGAATAAACATGATTATAAAATACAATCTGATCATGGTTCATTATTTTGTGAGGATTTCACATATTGGACAGAAGGTCACCCTATACTGTATAGTGATGAAACTATCACATGTGATTCACATTGCATGAAAGAGATGAAACTGGTGGAAATTAAATGAGTAAAATTTTATAATAATTTTTTTGTTATTTCAAATAAAATATTTGAAATCATTTATCAAGAAGTGGTGTTGGAAAATTTATCATGAAGTGTTGTTGTTCTGTTTAAATAAATAATAATAGAAAAGATAACATTTTAAGAATTAATGGAGATTAATATTTTGAAATCTAGAAAAATATCATTTTATTTGATACATAATAATTATATAAAATAAATGTTAGTTGTTTTGTTAAATCGATATTATATTATCTATAAAGACCCCATGTATCGATGAGAGATGGGAGTTGATGATATTTTGGAAAATAAGATCATGTTTGTTTGGGAATAAAATGGAGGAGAGAAAATAAATATATAGAAAATTGATAAAAACTTCTCTATAATATCCTTATATCGTAGATGTCAGATAAGTAGAATCCCTAGTCATGTGTATATCCTAGAAGATGTTTGATAGGAAATAAAATACGTATTATGAAAGGATGACACCGCTTTTATTATTTTTGATACATATGTGAAAGATCACCTATAGAATTCTGATAAAGATGATAGTATGGAGTATCTAGAAATCTACACACACTAACCATTTTTATATATTTTTGACACAATAAAGAAGATGTAATTTCTAATGTTAAATATGATAATTTGAGAAGGGGAGACAACTTTATTGAGGAATATGAACTCATTATTATGATGTAGTGACATCCCAATGTATAGGGATGATTTGGTTCAAGTAGTTTTTAAGGAAGGCCATTGAAAATTTTATTTGATCTACTATAATAATATATATTCTAGTTGGGAGACTAATGATCAATTAGGAGAGAATTGTTGTTACTTTATCAAGACTAAAGTAATTATACAACACATATAAGGTAATATTCAATAAATCTTCATAGGTTTAAAGGATATACACTTCCCTTATCTTGTTTTCACTTACATAATATTATTAATATATGGGTCTCAGACCTCAACCCAAAACCAGTGATTATTAGATTCCCACATGCGTATAAAATGTTATAGAAATACTTTTTCAACATTCTCTTATTTTTTATCTAAAGTGAATGTGGTCTGAGTGGTGAGGGTGTATTAAAATATCCATACATATAATCCAATATTTAGGTTAAATTATAAATATGGGAAAATTAAGATGGAAATTGAATTTTAGTGAAATAGGTTATGACTGATTCACCAACCCCCCTCAGAGCTCATACACGATCCACGGGGCCCTTCAATAAGTCTCATATCCAAAAAAAATTATATGATTGGTTATATTTTTTCAGTATATTATTATTAAAATTATTTTAATCTCTTATTTTAGTAAGAATCGAATTATCAATAGTTAGAAAAAGAATCCTCTATTATTTTTAATGAAAACATAAAGGATTTGAAAAAAACTAAAAAACATGTATAAAATGAAGGCTAATAAGTTGTAGATGATTTAAAAGTATAATTGGGATTCACCATCAATTGAAGGTTATTAAATTTTTAGTTTATATATAATTTTTTTTCTCCTGATCACTTAGAATAATAAATTCCACAAATTGAATATTATAAATAGTACAGATCTATGAAATCAATTGAAGACCCATAAATTGTGTTTATATATTACATGTAAACATATCATACTAATATTTTCACTAATACATATTAGTGAATAAAATATCTACATGATTAGAAATCACATATGGTAATATATGGAACAACAATGAAAAAAAATTAGCATGAAAGTTGTGAAAGATTGACTCTATCATCAATGAGGTAAAATAGAAGGAGACATCCATAATGTTCAATAGAGAAAAATTATATATGGATGATGATTAAATATAATTTATCATTTATGAAAAATATTTTGTTTTTATAATATATGAGTAGAGTATTTTTTATATATCCGATACTCAAAAGGAATGAATTTGTTTAATGATGCCCCATTAAAAAATAAATCGAATATAACTAAGGACCATAATAAATATATATAAGATAGTAGTAAAAATATAAATATGAAATTGTGAATGTAAAGAGTTAATGCTAAGATATATTGAGATAATTTGAGTTTGATAAGAATTCCCTCAATATGATGAGTCTTGAATTGAAATTTAGACAAAGAAATCCAAAATAAATACATGATGAATCTTCAAATACTACTAAGAGAAGAAATGATTCTGTGAATGTTTTTGATAAGTGTAGTCCATTTGAAAAAGGATAATATTAATATAAATAAGGACTAGATATCATAAAAATATATATCAATTAATTATTGAAGAATGAGGTAACCCATTTTGTAGAAATTAATATTTTTAAAAATTGTTTATAATTAGTTTCCATAGGTTATAATAAGATTTCTAGACTCATTCACATGAAAAAAAGATTAATAATTCACCATAAGATATATTATTTATCTGATCAAGTGAAATAAGAGTAGACACCCATTACATCCAAAATTTTTAGTTTTTATACCTAAAAATAGAAATATTTAAGATATATTTAGATTAAAACAAAATGTAAGAGAACCTGGATTATATGCTAATGTTAGTGGAGTTCTATATTTGGAGAACATTATGTTGGGGTATAATTAATAATTTTTTAAGGCATTTTGGGGCATGCATAATATGGGAGAAGAGTTGAGAATTAGAGAAACAATTCTCAGAAAATTAATATATATATATATATAAGGATACATTTATTCACCAAAAAAATATTTATTTTTCTTATGATGTTATATTGATGTTTAAGAATGGGTAGTCATCTAGATGATTAATTTAGGTGCACATAAATAAATAATTATTAATATTATACTAAATTAAGAATATTTAAAAAGTTATAAAAATGAATTAAAACATGTGTCACTCACTTGGAGTGCAAGAAAAAGATGTGTGATGAGAAAATCCCACCCAAGAAGAGTGGTGAGTAGGATAACACACCTAGAAAATGATTCATTCACTATCAAATAGTGGGATACATAATTAAACTCTTGAAATTAGCTTGGAGTGTTAATATTAAAGAAAGGATGATGGAATCAATTAATTAATTAATCAATGAAAAAAATATAGAATTCTTTTGTGGAAAGTCATCCAATATTAAAATGATTATAATATTATTAAAATATATACCCAAAAGTTGTTATAGAATGAAATTATTCAAGAATGACAATCATGTTACAAAATCATGCTTTACTTTTCCTCCTCCTTAGTTGGAAAATTATAGAATAATAGAGAATGTAAAATGTAATAAATTTTTTAAAAGGAAACCATTAATAACATTTGAATAAATAAAATTTCATGAGATCTTTTTAACAGTCTATGGCCTATGATATCTTGAGTTATTGTGTGCATAATTCATGAATACTAGTTATGAATCAAGGGATTATATTATTATCCTACCATAAAATAAGAAATTTTAGAGAATATATTGTTATCAACATGTGATGCAAGTGATTTGATGGATGATGAAAAGAAGAAGAACATCAGCTTTAACCTAGTTGGTGAGGACTATTCAAGTGCATCCAAGAGACCTGACTTCAAAACTAGTAAGGGGGATATTTCCATTTAATGTAGATGTACTATAGTAGGTACTATTTGGTACTATTGTAGGTACCATTCAATATAGTATCGGCCAGAATTATTCACTTGTTTGGTCCCCTTGTCCATCCAGAACATTGGGCTAGTATGGATTTTGAGCCACCATAAGGATTTCGGTTCACGAGAATTGTAGATGTAACTGGGAAGATTTCAAATGAACAATGATCCATATTAGGATAGAAAGTAGGCACATTATCTAGAGTAGAGCTAACAGGAATGTGAATAATGAGAGGGTATGCATTGTCATCGGTACCAGTCCAATAAAACTATGTAGATGACAGAAATCTAACAATCCTTACGATGGTGGAGAGATGACATCAAGATATATTATCGGGATGGGTAGTTTAATGTAGTCATTTTTTGATGAATTTCACTAAGGCCAATGGGTCATGTAATGTGTCGCTAAGACTACATGACATACAAGGGTTCCCCGTCATTCCTTGAAAGGGGTATTATAAAAAATAAAAAACAAATGAAGGCCTTCATGCCATTCAGGATATTAGAAGATGTTTCCAAAACATTAATTAGTTGAGAAAATATTGATTATTATGATCCCTATAGAGACTCATATAAAAAATGAAAATGAAAATAACTAGGTGTTCTCCCAATTATAGAACTAAAAATATAGAAGGATCTCAATTAATAAAAAACTATGAAACTTTTTTCTCTCTATGATGTGAAAATTACATCCAGATAATTACTTTATATGTTTTATTTTTTAGGTTAAATAATTAAATTTAGTAAATAAATTGGATGAAATGTATGAGTGTGGTAAATTGTAAATTGTTGGAGAAGACAACTTTCATGGATGTATTTATAATGAACTAGGGTTTTCCTCCTTGTATCATTTTAAATAAATAGAAATCATGACGATGGTTGTTAGATTTTATCCATTAATGGGGCATAGAGAAGTTTTATAGGACCCTAGAAATGTATCATTTCAAGTGAAAATTGAAATATATTTTCACTGATAAAGAATGTTGTCTGATAACCCCAATTTTTAATACTTGTTTTAATTAAATATTGTAAATTTATTAAAGTAGATAATGTATTGAGGTATATAGTGTGGATATATTAGTTCCATTGAAATTTTTAATTTGTTTTTAAAGATGCATGTAGGTGAAAAAATATTTATAAAATCAATTTATACAGCCCTTATATTTAGAAAATTGAGTTGGTATGACATGATGGACAATGTTATGTAATGATTTTGTGTCTATGTTCCTAACTACCATTTTCTAAACCATTCATATCTTATATTGAGTAAGTATTGGTTATTTTTTCTTATTAATAATTGAAATTTTATACTATCTTTAAATCATTAGAATCGAATTTTATCTCTTAATAAGGATAAGAATAAAAGGGGGAAGATAATGGTTATATATCAAGATAATAATTCAGAAATGAGGAGAAATTTTCATTAAAAGTATATATTTTTTATTTTTTAAGTTAGTTGGTATAAAGTATTAATACTAAAAATACATTGATATTGAATTTTTAGAGGCAATTAAGGGTATTAAAAACAAGTCCAAAATTATTTATTCAAGATCCTAATAAATTATTTTGATAATATTTGTTTTTAATAAGTAACTCAATATGTCTTAGGTGGTGATAAAGATCTTGACGAATGAAGAGTTTAACATTATTTAGATTTATGTTAGAAGAATCTATTTTCTGTTGTATATTCAATTAGAAATCCATTAAATTTATTTAAAAGTACATTACATACATATGCACAATAATTATTAGATACGAAGAAGAAGATTCTAATTTTTGGTGTTAGTAATTAAATAGAATCAAGAATAAGCCTAAACATCTGATTATGATAGATAAAATTTTACTGGTCATTAACAATAAAGACTGACAAATATTGGAAATACTATCTATGTTTCTACAGTGTGAGTTTAGAAGCTTTCTAGTGAATAGATTGAGGAGTTCTTGTTGATAGAGAACATTGAGAGATTTAATATTGAGGATGAATATGCTGAAAATATATCCATGTGATTTTAATTATGATATATGTTATATTAGATTGATAACATCATATGGATTATGGTTGGAGAGCATAATTTTCAAAGATTATTTTTTAGGAATTCATGATTTATTGAAATACTTAATGAATCGTATTCATTTGTTGTGAGGATTTACGTATGAAGTTGAATGTTTTTTCTAAATAATCATATAATTTTTAATATAATTTAAATTTTTTGTATGTAATTAGGGGATCCATGATATGATTTTATGTTATGTTTATAACCAATCATACAAATATTTATAGTAAATAATTTTGGATAATTTCAAAAAGAAACAGAATATGAAAGGCTCACCAGAAACATAAAGATAGTACATTTGGAAAAGTGTTAAATTACTCAATATATTTGTAAACATAACACTACATAATAAATAAAGATAATTTAAATATTAACATTGTAAAATTATTAGGCACTTAGTGAAAATCATAGATTGATTCAAGATGGTTTAGAGTGAAAATTAGAAATGAAAGTGAATACATTAGAGTACCTATGTTGAATATAAAAGAGACTTATTGAGTGTTGAATTGAAAATCTATAAACTCACCATGATACCTAAGTTTCATTTAACACATATGTAATAGTCATTGTGAAATTTAGATATTTTTTTGAGAAATTAATAGACCTTAACTATATATGTATGAGTCATATAATGTTTTTCAATGATTCCCAATCTATGTTTAATAATAATAAAAATAGGTATTAAGATATATTTTAATTCATAATGGAATTTATTTATTGGAATTTTGAATAGTATTAGAACATACTAATATATAAATTAGTAATTTATAATTATATAAATATTCATAACTAAAAAATTTATAAAGGGACAAATCCTCACTATACAAAACAAGGGTAAATTGGATGATAAATAATGTTCATCCCAAGAATATGTTTATTACACTAGTTAGTATATGTTTAGAAGTCAATTAATTTTTTGATGATATATATAGAAGGTATGTTTGTGGATGTTGATGTTTTTCGTCAAGTAATTAAACCACATGTTGATTCAAATGAATTATGATAAAAGATCATTTTTGATAATTTTTTCTTTAGATAATGGAGGAAAAAATGAATTAAAGGGTATTCAGGATAAAATACAAGATGAACCAATTTTATTTAGGTGGTCTTTCCATATGGATAATGTAATTCCATTATGTGTGATGAGAATGTGTCAAAATAGAGTTTAATTACATATTTGATTGAAGAATTGTGAATATTAAATTATTATATTATGTCATCGAATTTTAAGTATATGAAATAAACAATTTAAAATAATTTATCAATATCATAATGTTATGATCTTGTTAGGAAGATTTTTTAATATCCTATTATTGTATGATATATTTCTCCTTAAATAAATTTAACTTATTTGATAGCTTTTGATGCATGTAACAACAAGTAAAAATGAATTTTAATATAGTATTCTATTATAACGTATAAACTAAATTTATAGTATTCTTGAACATAACAAATTTTTTTTCAAATATGTATATAGGTTTCAGATATAGAAAATATTTTAATAAATAATAATCATTTTTCAATAATGTCATTACATGCTTCAAAAAAATTATTTTCTTCACAGAAGGATTTAATTAATTTTTTTGATAAAATTAAATTAAAAATTTTCATATTAATTAATGTTATTTTACAAAATTAAAATCATTTTTAAAATATGAATGTAAAAATTATCTTAGTTTGGAATCTTGAAAATTTTCTAAAAAGATTTATTTTCCATTGAATAGTGAAAAATATTGTTTTTTATTAGAAAGTTACTTTTTGATTAAAGAATTTAAAATGTATTATTTTTCTTTAAAATTATATTAAAATATAAATTATTTAATTTATAATATTTATAATATTTTTATCTTTATTAAAATTTGTTTTTGTGTGTCTTTTGGTATGCACACTTTAAATATATAAGCAATTTTTTATGAAAAAAATTTACATTTAATTTATTTTTATTAATATCCAATTAAATTCTATATAATATTTTGATTTGATTTGATAAAATGGATTCCATAATTGGAATAAAAATATTCAAATTTTTGTAGACATTCAGTTTCATTTTTTGGTTATAACGAATAGAAATAATAATAAAAATTCATTACTACTGTTAAGGTAAAAATTTGATTTTAGGGGAAGGGGGTTAAACCAAGAGGTAAGGTTAATTTTTAAAATTAAACATTTAAAAATAAAATTTAGTTCAATTTTAATACCTCATACTAAACCATCTTTCAATATCTAGAAATTTTTAAGCATTAATCTTTAGTTTGACTTTATTAGATCATAATCCTTTAATAAATTCCATGGTTGTCCACTCCCTTACTAATAAAAGGATACTCATACTTTCCTTTCATTAATTTTTTTTGAGACATATATTTCAAAGAAACCCTAACCAATTTTATTCTAAACATTAATATCCATGACTTGGATGTTTTCTATTCTTAAAATGGATTTACAATGATCCTTATAAAGGGATCTAAAGGATTCCAACCAGGGAATAGGTAATCATAATATCCAAAATATATTTGTTTATTTCATTCATTAATACCCTAAATATATGGTATTATTTATAAATTTATAACATTAGTATCCTAAATAAATTGAAATAATTTTTTATTATGGAACCACCAACATCCCTCTTTATTCTAATAACTGGGAAGTGAAAGTACTGTTGATGTGTACGTGTGGACTACCACCTCCACACAACGGAACCGTTCATTTTCCATCACTATATTTAATATAATGTTATTATGAGGGTTTTACTCTTTATATATGTTATTTATGACATAATTATGATTATTTAATTATAATATCATATTTACTAACTTACCTTTCTATCCATTAGAAAATAATAACATCACTCGTCCTTCTGTGAGGAATACCACATCCATGAAGAGATTGATTCTTTTTTCATTTATGAATTATATGAATGTTAATATGTATATATTAAATGAATATATCTGATATAAATTATATGTTAAATACTTTTAAATAGTGATTTATTATTTACCATTCTCTCATTTTATATGTCAAAAAGTGAATCTTGTGTTTACGAATATGTACATCCTACTGTATCCATGAATGGTGTAGTTCATTTTTATATCTCCAAAATTTATGGGTCTTTATATATATGTATAGTAAAGATATATTATATTTAAATAATTATTAAAATTTTATAGATAATTAATGTACGATCAAAGTACAAGGGCTAAAATATCCGAATTGAATATCTCATGAAAATTAAAAGAGTTAACACCAGTAAATAATGATTTTAATATGGAATGTTTTATTAATGGGATTTTAAATGTTATAAGTGGTTCAAAAATTGAATTATATGTGTTTTAATTCCTCTTATATATATTTATAAAAAAGTTAAATTTATTATACTTTAGGGTAGATCACTTTTGTTCTAAATCAAAAATGTCGTAAGGGAATTTTCTCCCACGTTTATTTTTGTGAAACACATGCCATATTCACAACATTTTAAATTTATATGTTGTATAAAAATGGAATGAATTTTTTTGATGAATCTAATGAAATTATTGAGATTCAAAATACCATATATGGTTATCCCTTTTACTAAATTTTGATTCATAAATTGCAAATGTTGCATGGCTTTATCATCTCAAATTTTATTCTTTGATATATATGATATGTTATACACATATATATTTTTATAACGTGTATATAAAGTCAAATTTCCCTATTATAACATGAATTTTAAAATGTTTATAATATTTATCATTTTATCTTAATTTATTCATTCATTTTTCTTAGTATTCAAATCATTCCAAAGTGGTATGGGTTTAATGTTACAATCTCATTATTTACGATTATGTTTTTGAGGATGAAATTTTGAGAAATACTGCTCAATAATATCATTATTACTATAATTAGTTTGTAATTCATTAAATTTCTAAGTAATAATACCATTTTAATCTCTTTGGTTCTTAAAATTATTGAGGAATTATTTTACATAAAAATAAACATTATTTTAACTCTGGTTAGGAATCTTTTTCATCTATGTCCATGTTTTCATTAAAATATTTTCTTTAATGTTTTTGTGATTCTCTAATGAAATTGTATAGTTATTTTTAGCCATGTTTAACTTTTTAAAAATTGGTTTAAAAGGAATATTTTTGTTTCTTTCCAAATGATGTAGTTTATCTTTTTCCTAAAAATGTGAACAAAATATTTTTGTTTACATACATGAGATGAATAGAATTTATGACCACTGTGAAAAATTAAATATTTTATTCTTACTTTATCTATTTTAAAGGATGTTTTCTAATAATCTTTTTCCGCAATATTTATTAAATTAATGTATTTTAATGACATGTTTCAAAAATTTAATGTTTATTTTTCACAAGAAATATCCTAGGTGATATTATGAATAAATTTTTTATTTATGATAACATCCTTAAATGTTACTTATGATTTACAAGGGATGTTATCCATGGATATCATGTTTTTTATTTTTTAGGATGCTTTAGGATTATAATGAAGATATATTTATGATGGCCATTTATTTTCCATGTATTTTTTTAATGATCTGACCTATTTAAACTAAAAAAGAAACCCAAGTTGGTCCATCAAGTTGTGTTATAACAAAATAAATAGAAAACAAGTATTGAATAAAATGAAAAAAAAGAATCAAGATAATTTTTTTTGAATTAGATACTTATTGATCCATAAAAATAAATTAAAAAAAGATAAACTAGAAATGTATGAATCTGAGATTCCACAAGTCACCACGTGACCAACAATAAACTCCAAACCATCATTTTAAAAAGGAAATGACAATTAAATAAGACATTATGTTACAAGATTCCCTTCCCATTACATGTATCATGAAATACAACATATATAAGAACCTAATTGAAAAAGTGGAATGTGATCACAAATCATTGTAGGACACTAACATAGATTACATATAATTCCTAATATCACGAATACAATACTTCTATCTTAAAAAAATATTTTTACAACGATTTTTTCTAATGTCTAATACATTTTAAATAATCATCCTTTTGTTTTTACATAAAAACCATTCATATTATATAAAATAGAAATAAGAAAAGTATAAGTGATAAAATGTGAATACCTATACATATATCCAAATTTAATAAGGTAAACACATATCCATGAAATAACCCATCACGAGAAGCTACGTGGTAAAACTTCATATAAAAACCTACGAGAAAAATCCATGATAGAAACCCATCTTATGATAAATAAAACATAAAGGAAAAAGAACCCCATATTGTTCCCTAGACTACAACTATAGATACTATAATTAATATATATCGATAACCTTGAATTTTTTGGTGCCATCAAATATCATGAAATTTTATATTCCATGAATATCACTATGTTATGCCATATAATACCACACTAATAGAGGATTCCCATGTATCATTCCTGATGATACTAAGGTTCCCAATGTCCCAATTCAAAAAAATAAAAACAATTTTCTTAGATTTTAAAGTCATTTTCAAGGCCACGAAAACCCTTCTTTTGTGCCTGAAAAACCATTTACAAATCCATGGGGTACCAGAAACCAATTTTCAAATAAAACCCCTTTAAACATTTATCCTTGAAATTGAAACCATAAATCACTTGAAATAAATGAAAACCCCAATGTAATATTACAAGAATAATAATTAAATCATCAAATTAATTATTTTTATTGAAATAGATACCTTAGGAATGATGAGACCCTATCTATCTTCGACAATAGAGATTGGACAACCATTGAACAACCTTTATAAGACAAGGAATTACACAAAACTGCCACAAATCAATATCAAACACTACAAGATCTCAAATTTGAACTACAAAATATTCTAATATAATATCCACATCTAAATGAATGAAGAACAGAAATGAGTGATTACCCGAGGAGATGCACTGCAACCATTGCCATGATCAATCACCAAAAAATGGTACAAGAAGAGAATATATCCTCAAATCACCCAAAATCACCTACCAACGTATATTCATCACAAGATGTAATGATGCATTTGAAAAAAACCTTTTGACCATCACTTAAAACCTACAGGATATATGATTTATAAAGAGTTTAATCCCATCACATATAAATTTATCCAAAAAACTTAAAAACTATAAATAATTAAATCATATTAATGAAAACCTTATTTTACCACTTAAAAAGTGTGAATTAAAAATAAACGACATGTAACCTTTCACACCATGTAAATTTTCATGATATATTCTTGGTATCAAATACACGTTGTTCATTCCCAATATGTGATGTGTAATCACCCAAAAATATTAAACAACCAATAATTCTCTATAAAATCCTAAAAGGGAACTCAAACTGATGCAAACAAATAGCTATAAAAAGGAAATAGAGAATTATAGTCACCCCACCATAAATGATTTATGCCCCCTAAATTTCCTCAATATCCTAGATACATAAAATTTTACGTACACCAGGGCCTCATCAACAATTCTATCTCCCAAATCTCGTGGATATCCTCTCTACACTTCCATAGTACCTAGATTAGCGTAATTGTTTTACCAAGAAGTTCATTTTCTCGGTGGTCAATAATTTGAACTAGATGCTCATGCTTAGTGGTAGCAGCCACAAGATCATCATTCACACATCCAATCATATGGAACATTCAAGTATTTACCTCTCTAACTGAGAAACATGAAACATGCCTTGGATATGTGTCTAAATAGATTACATGTACAACTGTTAGGCCACCATAAAATTAATTCCAATGTTCTCATGTTTGACTAAAAACCGTGGTTCCAACATACACTACATTCCCAATAGATGTTGTGCATAGTGGGTTGAAAATCATAAAAATATCCATCCATAAAAATAAAACTCTATAATTCAATTAAAATGGTCTCCATAATATTTAAAAGGACTCCATGCCATAATAAAATTCCTCGGGACCAACTTTACACTCTCCATCATCTCCTGAAAAAAACTTTTCCCAACTAAGTAATTATATCCCATCTCATCACGGGACAAGGAAGATATGTGTGGCCACCCATACAATTACTCAAAGGGAACCATATTAATTAAGGCTAGATAACTACTGTTATATGAATATTCCTTTCCCAAGATCAAAAAAAATAATGAACAGAAACCCAAATATTATCCAAAAGTACCCAGATAGCCCAATCTATTTGTCTAACCACCATCAGATGATATTCCATAAAAAAATCAAATTAAAAACCATATTCTCTAAGGAAAATAGTTCATAACCTAGAGGTGAATATAGAATCCCTTTAATAATATACTACATAGGGAACCACATGAATCCATGCAGACTCTCAGAGATACAAATCCTTAATTTTTACACTTTCATTATCTTCTTTATATTTATGAAATGCACCAATTTCATGATTTTATTAATGATCACAAAAATCACATTCTTCACACATGGCATGTATGGAAAACCAAAAATTAAATACATATAAATCTCATCACAATTTGATACAAAAATATGTAATGGATGTAATAATATAATAGGTATCTATGTTATGAATTAATTCTCTAAAAATTATGACTCCATGAAACCAAATCTCCAATTGAATACCACATCCCCAACTACCAATATCGATGTCTCAAGTCATGAAACATATTGGGAGTTCCTAGGCATATATAACAAAAGAATAACATCCCCTATACAAAAAATAAAGCCTTAAGGATAAAGGATCCACCAATATATCACATAAACAAAAAGATCCACTAGGAGACCAAGACTACTCAGTTGAGGCCCCCACCATTATCTATATTTCAATAATTATATCAATCATGGACAGAAATATTCTTAAGATGAATAGACTCATGAAATGATGAGTCAACACTCCTAAAATCCAAGTATACCTTCCCCCATTTTTCTTCCATTACCAAGATCCTCTTATAAAACCGAATCATTAGAGGCCACCCCTAAACTGATTCCTTCATGTATTATGTATGTAATTTTATATTTAATGATTCAGAAACCACATTACCTTTCAGAAGATTGTATGGAATAACAAAATCAAATGTATAAAGATATGATACCGAGTGTATCTTCCACATGTTTAGATCCCATTGAGTAACAATAAATATCATGATCTTATGATTAGAATTCACTATAAACTTCTACCCAAAGAGATAGAGTGACCAAATGTTGTGTTTATGAATAACTAGCACAAAATCATGATCATGGGTAGAATATTTACTCTTACGAGGGAATAACGGGTGATATTATTAGGATGCAACCTACCTCCCCTTCATCATTATACATCACAATAATGTACTACTATCACAATATAAAACAACATAAACCATACCTAGGTCCAAAAGAATTAAAACTAGATATGTAGTCAGTATCACCTTCAGATCCACAAAATATCTATCACACTTTTTATTCCACTCAAACATCACACTCATATTGGTTAAAGATGTTATTAGAGATGAATGATTGGAAAAGTAATGAAATAAATGAATGTAAGAACTTTTCAAACCCATGATTCATTAGATATAAAACACATCTGTGGGGCACTCCTACCATATAATTTCCAATACCTTTCCCAGTTACACAAAGATTCCTCTACCAGATATCATATGCCATAGAAACGTTGCCCCATTAATCAAAATCTCACATTTGGAAATAATTTCATTCAGATGATGTCACTTCAAAATCAGAGTTTGATATCCAAAATCCCATATTCTCCTCCCCTTTCATTTTCTACAGTAATATATCTTCCAATAACATATAAACATTGGATTTTAAGAATAGATCAAAGATCTGGTTCATTAAATCCATAAATACTACATGTGTGTCAGTGAGAAAGAATAGAAATATCTAGAACATGAACTGACTATATCTACCACTAAAAACTATCTTAGGTATATATTCTTCTCATAATCTCAAATATTAGTACCTTCACTAAAGGAATGTTATTGAAACCAACTAGCCCTGCCTAGATGATCAATGAGATCACCAATACTAGGAAAGGGATATTCGTTCTTTATGGTTACCTGATTTAACTTCTCATGGTGAATAACAAGTATGAGTCACCCATCTACCTTCTTTTAAATTTTTAAAGGTGAAGACATTGTGGAATTATTTTACTAATAAATCCCTTAGAAACTATGTCCTCATGTTGGGGCATAATTTCCCCCATCCCAGTAGGCTTCATTGGTAGGAAAGGATATAACTGGACATCATCCAAGGGATAAGGTCAATTGTAAACTCATCCTCTATCAGTGGAGGTAATGTACAAAAATCATCTATAAATCCCATAAGTTATGAAAATAAAATGAAATGTAGTTTAATTTCCAAATGAGGGTCAACTATATCCATTAACATCTCTAAAAACATCCATGAAATTACCCAGTCATAATGAATAACATGCCTCACCCATCCTGATCTAGCATCCCATTGACCCTAAAAAATACGAGTGACTCCATTAGAATGTAGACATTAAACCCGATAATGATAATATTATATTTTGTACTTATCATTTATTATTCAATCCATGATGATAATCAAGTTAAAGATTACATGACGGAGAATGAAAAAATGACATAACACCTCATAGTTGGATATCATCACCCGACCCACCGGGACACTTGAATCCTTGTTCAGACCACATTCCCAAAGACATGGAAATATCCTATAAGAACATTATAAGACCATCACCCAAACCCAACATGCGAAATAAATTTGACACAATGTAAGAGTGAGTATCACCTATATCCAACAAACCTAGAACCATAGAAGTAAACATAAACACCATAACTATAAATATAATTTTCCCAACAACAATTTCAACCAACTTAAACTATACCACAAATAGATGACCAACCATATCCACATGAACACCCCACATATAATGAGGATATGATTCACCACTATAATAAATATAAACCCATACATGTGATCCCATGGTGAATGTAGATCCAACCATACTGCCCTAGGAAATTCGTTCAAAAAATGATTAAGATAGGATGATAATCTACAATGATGACAAGTCCAAGGAGATTCCATACAGTTTGGTTGGGTATGAACATTCCTTCCTCATTGATAGAAAAAAATTTCTTGTTATCCTGATGAAACCCCTAAAAATGTTCTTCAATATAATTGACTACTCTTTCATATTGTTTTCTGGCTAGAAGATACACCGTAGTTAACAACCACACCAACTGAAGATCCTCCCAGAACAATGTTTCTAGTTACATTTATCCTAACCAAATATGGTTTGTGAATGACCTCTATAGTGGTATGAAGGATCATTATAATCAATATAAAAATATAATTATCCTCAACCCCTAATCAATCGTTCGTGCCTTCATATTCCAATTACTAATATTCTCTCATCCTAAATGCACCAGCTTAGTAAATCTAGTATAATAATCTAGAACATTACACTCCCCTTGAGAAAAAGTCATAAACACTAAGTACATCACCTCAAGTAACATATCAGGATACAATTTACGAGTAATGTTCTTCTTGATGGAAGACTAGGTATGATTTTTGGGAAATATAGAATGCATAATAGAGTCCCACCAACATCTTCATGGTCCCTTGATCATAAATGTGGAAAAATACACATTAGAGTCTTCAAGATTCTTACAGAAATTTATGATCCCCTCAATTCACTCAAGACACTCCCCAAATTCTTGGGGACCCCTATCAATATAAAAGATTAATGAATACTACGTACTAATTTCTAAGCAATGATACGCCACACATCATGCATTTCCTACACCCACATGACCCATATTCCAAAAGTGTGTATTATAACATCAACCAAAGTAGGGTCCACTAGAGGAATTTCATGTTGATCCAATATTATAGATTTATCTCTCTTATTTTGAAGAGCTATTTTAGGAAACATTTTCTATCAATCACAATATGTAAATCAATAAGTCGTGAGAAGATCTAAAATCATAGGACAAACTACATGAATCAATGATTAATCATTAAAATGATACAAATTTAATCAAAGTGTATATTATTGCAATAAAAAAGAAAAAATATTCATAATCAATAGGTTAATTTAAAAAAAACTCCATACATCCCATTGAAATGACCTGAAAACCACATCTTAAACATAGTAAATATTTTGTGGCCACCTATGGTAATAATAGTTCAGACATGGATGTGAGTTGGATTTGAACCCCCCTACACCCCGGACATAGTACTGAAAATTTGATAATCCTAACTCTTATCTTCACAAAACAATGGACCAAACTCAAGCACTATTAACAATGTTCAGGTTCAATATCCACTATAATGAAAAATTTTAATGAACCAACACTATTCAACTGAACAACCAACACGAACTGGACTATCAAGTTAAGGTATAAAAAAAGAATTTTAAAACATGTATTTAATATAACCAAAACAAGAAAACACCTCTATTAAAAAGTGGAAGAAAATGATATAAAAAATCTATTAAATCCATGAAAAATGGGATAAATCAACACAATATGAATCAGACAAGACCGAAAGAATCAAGTTGACCAACTGTAATATCCAAAACATATTTTTATGAAGGAATGAACAGAAAATATGTCAATATTAAAAAATATTACCTTAGCTTTACCCATACCTTGCAATAAAACATCTACAAACACCAAATGATAAAGTAGGGTGTGATCATAGATCCCACTAGGATACCACAACAGAGACAATCTAATGTCTAATATCAAGAATGTAACAATTAATTGCATTTTTAAAAAATACTTTTAAATAATATTTTTCCTAAATTCAATAAATTTTTAAATCATATTCTATTTTGGTTTTCATAAGTCAATATCATATTTTCTAAAATATAAATATGGAAATTAGAATTGATAAAATAGGAACACAAATCTGTACATCAAGAGGTAATTTGGTAATCACATTTAGATGAAATAACTGATGATGAGAATCTATGTGATGAAAAATCATATAAAAATCATGGTGAAACAATATATGATAGAACCCAGTCATACGAAAAATTAATTGTAAATTTCAAAGAACCTCGTATTGGGATCCTTACTTTTGGAATACATATTAGACTTAAAAGAAAAACCAAACTGAGAATATGTTGGTACCAACCAATATTGAGTCTTACCATTGTCTACAAATATCTATATGTAATTCTTAGTAGTGACAAACTCACTATGGTTACCAATGTATATTTTATGTCACACCCATGGTTACAAAGGTTCAAATTATCAAAAAAAAAATTCAAAACTATGATAAAAACATATAATTTTTTTTAAATCCAATCAAATCATATAGTGATGTTTGAAAACCCAATTCCAAATAATAAATGTTCCATAAATCCATTTTCAAAGAAAAACCATTCAAAATAGTTATCAATAAAATTGGAACCACAATTTAGGTCAATTCAATGAACAAAACAATTTATTTCACAATAATAATATGAAATTCTCCAATTTAACCATTTTTATGGAAATAACTACCTCAAGAAAAATCGAGCCCTATCCTCACCCAACAATGGATTTTAGAAAAACATACATTTTCATTTATATGGAAATACTTGATAAGAAACAATAATGGATCAATAGAAAACACTAATATATTAGAACTATTGACCATAAACATAGCCAACGCCATAGGTTTGACCCAAGGAATAATGAACTAGAAGGAAGGCTTACAAGAATAGATTCACCACAACCATAATGTTGACTGATCACCGAATAAATGTTCAAGGAGTAAAGATCCCAAATATTTCTCCAATTCACCTAGGTAGGGCTTGGGGTCATGAGAGGGAAGTCTAAAGGTAGAATGAAACAATAATCAGCTTATTTGTGCCTAAAACCTATAGGATGTGAAATCTCACGGTGTGTAATCCCATTAAAATTTTTGTAATCCATGAAACCCAACAACATTGAAACAATGTTTCCTTAAAACAATAATTTTACCATTCAAATGATCTGCATCCCAAATAATAGTTTGTAAAAGTTCACACCCTACAAATTTTATAGACATCATTGTTGTGATAAATAAACTACATGTAATATCCCAATAGATATAAAACATCCTAGAGTTTTACAAAAAACCTAAACTATGAACGGATATCTAAACCAAACATAACAAACACCTAAGAAAATGAAACATGGCGTTATAGGATGTATTGTGATTAATTGCTGAAATTCTTATTAATCCTAATTCGTTTCGATGGGTTATGATATATCATGAAGGATTTAAGATATTTTTGATAAAATATGATTGGTTTATGATTATGTCAATTGTGCGACAGAAATTATATTTTCATGTAATTTAATGGGTAAATATGGTTATATAATAAAATAATAATGACTCTAAGTGAATGTGAACAACATTTACTAAGGGAATCTATCCACTATTAAAGGATTGGGAGTGAACCTTAAAAATGTATACGATGGAATGGTAAGTGAATCCAATCCACTATGATAGTCTTAGTAGTGAGAACTGACTATGGAAACGATATTCTATGATTATGTGTGTGCAAAAAAAATCTTAGGATTATGTTAGCCTATCATGGATCATGTATTTGATTTCTATATGATTACATTCCAATGAAATTACAAAATTTATCCCATGATTGATGATTTTGATCTATGAAACAATTGTAATTTTCTCAAATGAGAAGATCATGTTCTCATGACCATGTGGTAATTTAATGCTCTCGTTATCATTGATATGTCCCCTATTCATCATTAATATGTATCTGATTTCACCAATAATTAGGTTTTCTTTCCCTAGGTTATAAAGAATGGTTTCATGTAGAACATTCTAATGAAGAATACTATGTGGGAAGATCTTTGGGGGAGAAGTTGCAGATCTTTTAGGAAATAAGAAGATTGTGTATCTAGTTTCCAAAGAAACTAAACCTTTATAGTTCTGTTGTGGATCATATTGATATGGAATGAAATTTCATCTAATAAAATGAAATATCTATGTATGAAAATTTTGGGTTTCTATTGTTGTTTGAGAGACGAATTTTGTAAATTTTTGGAGGTTAAGATTAGATAACGTCATTGAAAACATAATAGATATGTCTATTAACAATATAAAATCATAATTTTTATATAAGAAAGACACTATGTAGTTTTACTATCAATACATCAATATATGGATACTATAAGTGTTGATGGTTTTGTCATAGGATTATATAGGTGTGATAACCCTAAAAAGAGTTAGTTGAGTATATCTTGACCATCATTTTTCTACATGGTGAGTGTGACCATACTGCACTCCGGGTTTGAAACTCCTAGCAGATATTCTTGGTAAAGTTGTAATTTTTAGAAACCACTATGAATGATTTTAATTGATTACGAACATGAGTGGCATAGGTAAAAAATATTGTTCCATTGTTTGAAAATAAGGTGGAATGATTTAGATGTTATATAAATGATTTTTCATGGTTATATGATTTTTCTCTTTATTGTTTGTTGCTCATATTAACCATTTTGGTTTTAATAAAGTAACAAATATGGAATGATGATGATGTGGTTGTGATAGACACACATAAATGTTGAAGTCTGCTATTTTACCTTATTCGTATGAATTTCTTCACATCACTAAAATACTCTATAAATGTATATTTAAATGCTCAATGATTAGCTATTGAGTTAGTTGTGAATAATTATAATCTTATAATGATCACATGAAATATTTATATCTACTTTACCATTTATTATTATAATAATGTGACATATGGAAATATTTTAAATTATAAATTATATTTTATTTTTGAAATGTATTGGCTTTAATTAAATAATGATCATATCAATTGCTAGGAAAGGGAAGTCATATTTTATATTCTGAACCAAACTAGTGTCATCTATCATTATGGGGATAAATACTACCATTAAATGAAAATTGTATCCATTATATGGGTATTTATTCTTATTCAAAAGGTGTATTTATTTCCATTGGTTTGGGAAAAACTCAAAATAAATGATATTACAATTGAATAAGAGGTTTTTGGTTTCTTGTAAAAAACAATTTCCCACTATTACTCCAAATTCAGATGATCTTTTTTTAATAGTGCTCATACAAGGTGTTAAAACTATTTTAATGACTCCATATATAATGTATCTAATTAAGTTACATGAATTATTGAATTAAGTCCAATAGATCATTTAGAAAGGATTCATTAATACAAGTGTGTAACCACGGGGTGAAATTTTAATGTTTTTAAGAAGAAACATGGATAAATGTGAATCTGCATTGATTATCTGGAACATAATAATATAAAAATCAAGAATATATATTTTCTGCATATTAATAATTTATTTAATCAATTAAAATGTGATCAATATTTTTCAAAGATTTAATTTTTATCTAAAGTCTATCAATTGAGGGTAATAAACGAGAAAGAATCTAAAAAAACCATTTGTATAAGGTATGGAAACCATGAATTTATTATCATTCCATTTGGAATTATTAATTACCCCACTATTTTTATGGATATAATTAATATATCCTTTTGATATTACCATTATCATATTATTACAATCCTTATAAATGATGTTTTTTATATTATTACAAGACTAAGGAAGGATATGAGCATCACTTGAGGATTGTAATGAATACATTAAAGAAGGATAATTTTTATAAAAAAATTACAAAGTATGATTTTTTACAAATGGTGTCTCATTTTTGGGTCATATAATCTCATGTGAATTCATATTTATGGATATATCAAAGACATATCTTACAGAACATTGGATCAAACTGAAAACTCGGGTTAGGATCCTTTGTCTTCTTAGTTTAGTGAGATATTACCAAAACTTTACATGAAATTTTTTATGAATGTGTAATACACTGAACGATATAACCTGAAATTGAGATAATTACCTTTAGATAAATGAATAGAAGAAAAAATTCATGGAATTTAATAGAACCTTAGTCAATGCACTTGTGTTTAAACTACCATATTGTAGAGAATGTGGGTTTCTATACTGTAGTTCATCAAATAAGGGACTCATTTGCAACATAATTTATCATGATATGATGATAGCCTTTGTGTCACGCCAATTCAAGGTTAATGGGATAAATTTCTTGACTCATGATTTTGAGGTAGCTGTGGTAATTAATTAAATATAGAGAATTAGGCATCAACATTGTTTATAAAGATGTGATATTTATACTAATCGTAAATCATAAATTATATATTCAAATATAAATATTTGTATATAAGACAATGATTATGGTTAGAGTGATTGAATATTACAAATACTCAATACATTACCACACTAGGAATGAAAAAAAGGTGTTCAATGCTTAGATTTGAAAGGATCATGCTCTATTTTCAATGGTGAGGACAAAAAAAGATCATATTTTTTATGGAATTGAAAATGATATATAAGAAAATATTAAAGGAAGGAGTTCAATATTATCTTTCTCAAATATGCTTTTATCGATCTATACAAGTGATGAAAATGTGGCATAGAAGGATGATGTAAAATTGAAAAAAGGTGTTAAATTGTTACTAAGATAAACTATGATAAGGATGAAATAATAAGGTTCTATAAAATGAGTATGTGTCTCATCTAAAATATATTTTAGGAAGGATTTTTTGGATGAATCTCATAGTTCATCATTTTATATTCATCTTGGAAGAATAAAAATATATAGAGATTCAAAATAGAAATGGGGTTTTGAAAACATGAAGAGAGACATTTCTGAGTATGTATCATAATTCATGGTATATAAATAAGTTTACACAATGGGATAAATTTATAATTTGATGTTACATATATTAGTCATACCTAATCATAAATGGGATAACATCACCATGGATTTTTTTATCAGATTCCGAAAATATCTATAGGACATAATTATATTTTTGTTGTAGTAGATAAACATATTTGGTAAGAAAACATTATTTAATTTATATAAGATTTATGTCTTCATCAAAATTTTATAGGACACATTTTTAATGTGGAAAATTTTCATAGAGTCAACATTCTATTGTGTATAGTTGTGAATTGAGGTGTACAATAATATTCTAGATAAATCTTCACCAACATTTTGATTATAGTTTTGATTCAATATTTCATATCATCCACATAAATATGGATATCCTAATAATAAAATTCAATCCCAATATGATATTTTGAGATCCTTTTCTACGGATTTTGATATTGTTTGGGATCATCACATTCCTGATGATGAGTTTTATTATAATAATAGATTTCACTAAAAAAAATTCATTTTTCCATTCCTATGTATTTTTATAGGGAATATTATGTTTTAATATATGATTTTGTGATAAGTTGGAAGATATAAAGTTATTAATACTTTTGTAATAAAATGAAATCATATATATGGTTAGATTCATTCACCAACACATCACTAAAACATAGAGTCAATAGAAAGGTTATACTGACAACAATCAGTGAAATTTGGAATTTGAAGATAGTGAGAAGATATTCCTACAATGTTCTACATGAAATAATGTTATGAGATTATTAAAATTGGAAATATGAGACACATGCATATTGGACTCTTTGGTATTATTGATAGAGTTTGGATTGTAGTCTATCACTCATAACTTCCACCAAACCGCTCTCAAGATCAAGATATACTCCATGTATCTCTCTTAAGGATGTAAAGACCAAAAAATATCATATAATAAACTTATAAATCATATTGATAGATCATGATATTTCTTATGAATATCATATGGTTAAAATCTATGATCATAAAAATAATGATTTATGTAATAAGAATACGGACACTGTTAAAGTTCATTATAGGTATCCAAAATTCCAAGAAGCTACATTGAAACGTGAGGATGTGATTAATCTCAGATATCATCATTTTTCTATCTCAATGTAATGGAATATTGATGGTGAAATTATTTTTAATGGGGGTATAATGTAACACCCCAATATTTTATGATATTTTTCTCTTTAAAAAAATTTAATTTCATTATTAGCTTACAATACCCACAACCCCGAGTCTAAATGAATAAAAATGTAGAATATCATTATAACATAGCTAATAAATTGGTAGAATGAATATAAATAGTCAATTTTTTTAAAAAAATATTTAGAAAGTCTTTAGATAATTAATATATATTTCTAAATAAGTAAACATTTTTTTTAATCTTTTTATATTTGTTAAAGATGTATTTTTCCTAAAAATGGGGTTTCCTTATTTTTATAAGGAAATAATACATAAATTTATACAATTTTTAGAGTTTTTTAAGAAAATGTACATCATTTATGAAATAATAATTTCAAAATTATCTTAGAGTCAATTTTTTAAATTTTTCTAAAAAGATCGACTTTTCAATGAATAGTGAAAACTACTTATTTTTATTAAAAAAATATTTTTAATTTACGAACATAAAATGATTAATTTATTTTTTTAAATTATTTAAAACTAAAAAATTGATCATTTATATTATTATTAATCTATTTTATTTTATTATAAATAAATTTACACTTTATTTTGGTATAAACAATTTTTTTACATAATTTTTTTTAGAAAACATTTTTTTCCTTATAAATTGTGTGTTTAATTTGAAAATAAATTTTGAAACAACTATTAATTTAAATTTTTAAAATTTAATCCATATTTTTAATCATCATATTTATTTTTTTTAATAATAATCTATCAATTTTGGTCATACTGAATATTAAATTTATGAAAAAAAATCATTATGGTTAAGGATCATATGAGTTTATTGAGGGTTAAACCAAGAGATAAGGTTATGTTTTCCAATTAAACATATTTAATTATTATTGGATTGTAATATTTGGAGATCTTACTTTCCCACTATTAAATATCTATCCATTTGGAATCATTTTTCATGGGTATAAAATTATTTTATTTTAATCCCTTAACAAATATCAGGTGTTTCCTTTCGCCTCTTATAAAAGAAAACCCGTCATATATTTTATTTTCCCCACATTGAGCAATCTTGTTTTATCAAAACCTACCCAATTATCCTCTAAAATTACATATTAATGAATTAGTGGGAATGGTTCTACTAAATTTATATTCCAAGTATCATTATGAACAAATACAAAGGAGGCATATTAAAGAAGAGGTAACCATTATACATGTTGATTTTTGATTTATTTCATCATTAACACCTCTAATATATGTTATTCATCAAAAAATAAGTACTTAAATATAATCAACATAATGAATTTTTGTTATGATTAAGGAACCACCAATATCCACCCACTGTTTAATGAAATGAACAGTGAAAGTATAGATCATGCATATATGGGGCTACAACCACCACATAACGATACAATTAATTTTTCATCACCAGTTTTTCTAGAAGGTTGATATGATGGGATTAATAATTATATGTAATATTTAATTCATAATTATTCTTATGGTTTTATAATATCATAAATATCTTTTTCCATTACAATCTTTTGGAAAACAATAACATCGCATGTGTGTTGGTGTGGACTACCACCTTTTCAAAGAGATATGCTTTGTTTTTTTTTAATTTTTTACATTTATGGTAATAAGGATAAATTTAAATAATATATATAAAAATTATGATTTAATAATTTTTTAATGGTTAATTATTATTTTTCTTTCTTTCCTTATATCCATCAAAAATTAGAAATATTGTTCATAAATAAATCATTTTTCAGTATTTACCTTTTCTTGATTAATATATATATATATAATTAATATCAATAATTATTATATCATTAATAGAATTTTTTTAAATGATGGAACCATGATCAATGGACATGGAATTTAACCGCAGAAGTAAAACACTAATGAAAAATGAAATAGTTAACAATAGGAAATGAAAATTTTAATATGGAATTGTTATTAATTGTGTGTTGAAATGTTTTATGTTGATCATATATGAAATGATATGCACATACATGACACTATTATAGAAATACAATTAATTTAAATATATTATAAACTATTTTAGAGATCTTTTGAAGCAATTTGAACTTGAGGTAATGGATTGGCATCCCACTTTTATTTATGTGAGATGCATGCCATATTCACTAATTGTTTATTTTATATGGTGTATATACATACAATTAATTTAAATTGTGGATATTCTCATTAAATTATAGTGTCATGAAAATACATATATATGGTTATCAATTTTATGAAGTTATAAATAAGAGAATACCAATGTTTTAAGGGTTTATCATCTTATATTTTCAACTTTGGGACATATGTTCTATTATGAACAAATATTATTTAATTAGGTTTATATATAATAAATTTTATATATTTCTTCATGAAACGTATTATACATATTATGTTTTATATTATATTTTATTTTATTCATTCATAGGGAGTATGATTTAAAATATTTCAATGTGGTAAGGTTTTTATGTTATATTATCATTATTTACTAATATTATTTATAATCAATTTTCTAACATTGAAATTTCTTAATCAACCTCACAATAATATCATGAATTTTATTCCCCTAGATTTTTTAATTTAATAATAATGTTATAATACCATTATCCTATTTTTATAACTTTAAATGAATAAGATTTATTTAGGAAAAATAGACATTATTTACACTTTGGTAAAGAGACATATTCATTAATATATTTTTTTATTTAAAATATCATAAAAATGTTTTTAATATTATCCTATAAATTTTTAAATAAATTTTGACCCATATTTTAAAGTTTTAATTTTTCAAACTGAATATTCATCATTTTTTGAACATGGTACCTTTATCTTTTACCAAAAATTTAAATGATATCCCTATTTAAACATACAGAGCTCGAATAGAATTTCCAACCGTCATGACTTATCAAATATTTGAAGAATCATTTAAATGTTGCAATGGTACATATGAATGAAATATTTTTTCATACTATTTTCGAAATATTTATATTTTAGTAATGTGATTCTAAAATTAAAGTTGTATTTTCTACAATATTAATTCCAATTGACATTTTAATGGAATTTTAATATATGATTAAATCATTTGATGATACATGTGATATATTTGGGATATGATCCAATTATACTATTGTTATTATTTTTATGTATTATTCATTATTATGATTATGGGATTTTCATGAAACCAATTTATTTTTCATGGGTTAATATATGTTGAATTATAAACAAATTTATGAAACCTGCTACTTTTTCATGGGTTATGATATAAGATGACTGTTTATGATCTTTTTGAAGAAATATGAATAGATTTTTTTATTTAATGAGTTGTTATGAAATTATATATCTCCCCATTGCATTGGGTAATGAATGATATCACATGAAACGATATGTAATGGAATGTGGTGTGAAAATAGTTAAATAAAGCACTAAGTTCACTGTGATATTATTAGGAGTGAAACATCAATAATAATATGTTAGAATGGGGGGTGAATGTAGTCCACTATAATAGTATTAGATGTGATCCATGACTAAGGAAATTATTTTCATTTTTTATTGGTATTCCATAAAGATATGTTTTATGCCAATGTTATTCGCTAATGGATCATGTTATTTTATTACATTATGATACATGTCTTATGAAATTATAATCATCATGTCATGATTGAATATTGGGATCTATGAAATACTAGGTGTGGTTTTTAATTATTATGATCTTATTATGATACCCTTATTCTCTTGATATTCCTAAGTGATCATTTATTTCTCTAATGTTTACCATTACAAAGCATCTGATCTGACCCATTATTATGTTTCTTTTCAATGATTTATGAAAAAAATGAGGTATTTTGTCATGGAATACTATTATACTGTATGATCATTGTTGGTGTTATTGAAATTCATTTTTGATAATATTAATTTTTTTCATCGAGCATAAAATGTCAATAAACCATTACAGTTCTATCATAGATCATAATGTTATATAATAAAAATACAAACCATAAGACAATATAAATATTTATTAAATTTATGGGTCCCTATAGAGTTATTGACTAGTTTAAATGATTAATAAGGGATAAGATCTCACTAACATAATTTATTAACTTTTCCATATTAAAATATAGAAAATAATATCATGTGATTTTATATATTAAAATAAAAAGAAATAAAGGTACATTCAGTGTTTGAAGAAAAGTTTTATTCTTTATATGGACTCTTCATATTAAAGAGAGGGATATGAGACACCGATTTTCTATAGGAATGGTTATTTCAAATTACGGATATTGAATAATGAGAGAGTAAAGAAAAAGAGAATTAGAAGTAGTCATACTATATGATATCACTATATCATAGACACTATCACATCGTTATTTTCATTTTTATGAACATTTATATTTATTTTTTATCAAATGTTTATCCCATGTTTTTACTTGGTGTATTTAGGGAAAAATTATGTTTTGGGTCTTTATATTATGGTTGACATGGTTGGAGCATGGTTTGAAAAACCATGCACCCTTTCCTTGGAAACTGTGTGGCCTAGTGTAATCTTTAGACAATGGATAACCGTTAGCACATGGTTTGTAAACCATTAGGGTAAACAATGAGGCATTTCCTTCTTATAGGATAAGGGGATAACTATTTCTACATGGTTTGCAAAACTGTGCGAGTAAACCAAGTGACTTTTACAGGTCATTAAAAATAAAAAAAATGTCAGATGTTTCATCTCGATAATTGACACCAAACACCCATTTACTTCCTCAGTTAGGATTTAAAACCCTAGGTGACTTTCCCTCATTCATGGGATCCCTAGGATCTCTAATTTTATGGTTTATATGGTGTGTTTTATCCCTGATTAGTTAAGTATGTGTGTTTATTCCATGATTTCTTCATCCTTTCTTGAGTTTCGATCCTTCTCTCTTTAGGTTTCATATTTCCAGTGGGTTGGGAGAACAATGTAGTGTTGGATCTTGATATTTTTGGATCAATATTGATGATTATGGTTAAATAATTATTTTATAGGATTCTTTTAAGGTGTGGTTTTTATTTTCCACCAATTTCCAAAACAATTTGTAGGGGTTTCCATGCTTAAAGATTATTTTGTGACATTGATATGATTGTTGGGCATCTTTATTTGGTTATATGTATTGTATATGAGGTTTTAAATGAGTTTTTGTAAAGACTCAAATTGTGTTTGTATTTAAACATTGTTCTTCAAGTGGAATGAGGTAGGATTCATTTATTCTTCTTGTGTTCTTTCCTATTTTCTCCTAAAAGATATACGTTAAAAATGGTAAGTGGTACGAAACACATTTTGAAAATTTTTGGTGTATATTTGGATTTGAAATTAGTTTTGGTTAAGAAAATTGTGATTTATAAAGTTTATATATATGTATTTCAATATATTTATGTGAATGTTGTGATCCATGTGATACGTGAAATGAGAATTGAACACAATGGGAGAAATTGGTATCTAGGTGGGTAGACTAGGACTAGTCCACTAGTTGACGTGGACGTGTATTGTTCTACATTCAACTAACAATATTGATGATTACAACAATAAAAAAATTATAATTATGATTGGTGACCACTATTCCCTTGGGATACTCCCTCCTAGTGTATCGAGAATGAGAACACTATTTTTTGTGGTTTCTATACCATGTTTTATCGAGATATGATGCATGTAGTGTCTTAATTTAGCTATTGACTAAAGGGGTTTCCTATACCATATTTCTATTTTGTTATATTGTTCTTATAGTTTCCATATGATGAACATTGTTGGTTATTTCAAATGTAATGTGTATTTTCCATAAAAATATTTCTATAAAAATGGATCTAGCCATTTTATAAAATGTACAATTTAATTTTTATTCAATTGTTTTTTCATGGAATCTATTTTATTTGGTGGAATCCTACTGGGATTTGGCACAAACATTCATCCTCATTGGGTGTACATATACTTGGTTATATTTTTCTTAGCTAATGGAATCATGTATCGTGAAGGTGGTTTGGGTTGCGATGGGTCTTCTCTTGCAGGTGTTGGTGGTGGTGGCTTGATAAAGATTCTTCTCATGTTTGGTGGTGGTTTTTGGGATAGTGATGTTTTTCCATTTTTTTATAGTCCATTTTTTTGGTTTATGATTTAGGTTCTAAACTTTTAATTTTAAAATGGTGATTCCATGATTGGGTATAATTATACAGTTTTTCATCCTTTATTATTTTGGATGTTTTTATATATAAAATTAGGTGAAATAATTCCCAAAGTATTTTTTTTGATACCCATGAACTAGTTTCTAGACTGTAGGGAAAAAAATTCCATTCTAGACATTCTACAGACTGGGTTGGGTTTTAGTATAGATGGATCTCTAACATCATTCGTGATATAATAATAATAAGAAAAAAAATATAATAAGTCTATATCAAAGAATATGATTTAGAAGAAATAATAGAAGTATTGAGAAAGGAGTGCACTGATAATATTCTTCAAGATACATGTGTGATAAAAATTAATGAATAATGAGTAACATAAAATCATGGAATATCTTAAAAGATACATGAACCATCCATTACAATAATGTGTCTATATAATAAATCCAATGTCTATCACCCATAAAACGAGACACTAAAAAAACTAAATGTAACTTCCAATGTCAATATGGTGAAAATTTTCATCAAGTTCTTACATGATTTAAAATATATAGTTATGAGATCTTAGCCTATTGTATTCTTAGAGTGGATGAATTTCTAGGATGCATCATGGGTTGTGTCCGAGTGGGGAAAAAGTACATTGATAGAACATGTGTTGGTTGATTGGGATAATCACTAGTCAGATAAGTGGCCTTATTTTATAATAACCTATATTGTGTTGGGATGTCATAAAATGTTTTATAATATATCCACGGGGTCAAGTGACCTTGTTTATTTCCTGATGAGGTTGAGTCATGAAGAATTAAAACATTGACTTTAAAAAAAAGTAGACATCAACTATTTAAATATTATTAATAAAGGTTGAATAATTTTTTTAACTAATGAAAATTATTTTTGAAATGAGTTTTGATATAAAAATATAGTTTAAAAATGTATAAATTATTTTATTTTATTTAAATAATAAATTATTTGTGATTTTTGGTTTATAGTTTTTTTAATGTTGGATTTATAAAAATTTTAAATTTTTTATTGAGATAATTTACTAAATTAAATTTTTTTCTTTGAGTGGTTTAGTTCATTATATTTTTATAATTGTTTTGTTTTCCTTGTTTTTATAGTATTCTCCCATATCAATTTTATGTAATCTATTATTGATCATAATTATCTTGGGATGGCTATTCATTCCCCCCTAAAAAAGTGATCAGTGTTCTTCCCCTCTTTCCATTGCATGAGGTGTTTGTTTGGGAGCTAAAAAACATGAATACTCTTATTCTATTTGGGAAAATGTCTCTTTGAATGAGGTGGTTTAGATATTAAGTAGTCAATAGATTTTAATCCATCTTGAGATTCCTAAATCTCTCAAGGTTGTGTCTATAAACTCTATGCTAAAGGGTCAAGGCTAGAAGTGGGGGAAATATATCCTCCAGACATAGCCTTATATAGGCTATTCATGGGAATATTTCAATGTTTAGTTCATTTAGGAATTATTTACCAATTTAGTGATGGTAACTAATGATATTGAATTTCATGATCTCTAGTAATGAGATAAAACAATGTTAGAGTATAAATATTATCTTATCATGTTGGAATTGTATCCCACTAATCTAGAAATTGATTATTCATTAATGGATTTATTCATTTGGGATGGTATTGAACCATATATATCATTAGAAATGATTTATCTCAGTATTGACTCTTATAGACAAGTAATGAAGTAGGCTATTATAGTAAAGGAATTATTGGTATGAGTTCTAATAGCATTAGATTATTCTCTCATCCCAAGGTGATTTGGGGGAAGCTCTAGTAAGGTGGAAAGGAAATGTTCCAAATTAGACCCTATGAGTACTACTATCGAGAGAAAATTTTGTTTATTCTCACATAATTTCACCAATAATAAGAAATATGTTTACTATTAGTCATGCAAATTGGGACATATAGAACATTATTATCAGAGTAAAACTAGGTCTCTTAGGGTTGTGGTTGTCCATTTCATTTCCAAATGTTCTATAGATGATCTATTTGTATTAATTGTGTAGTTTAGTCTACCATTTCATAATATCACCTAGATCAACTTATTGATCTGGATATCAGAGTGAAAGACCTTGGTGTTTTATTTTATATAAACCATTTCCTCTTATTACAAAAGTGACGTTGGAAGTGGATTTTATTAGTTTTTTTAATTAATATGGGGATGTTATGATATTACTATTTTTTTTTGAATTATAACTTGATTATGATAGAATTTATCTCTAAGTATTTTCCCATGTTATTTCTCTCATCTTATGTTCTTGGTTTTTAATTTATTTTAATAGAAGACTTTGAATAAAGGGGAATTTCTTATATAATGAGGATACCACCCTCAACCACTTTTCTAAGTCAAATGGATGCCTCCACCTGAATAAATGTGTCTAGTTAATTTCATTTATAGATTTAGGATGAGCTATAATTTTATGGATTCTAAAATCCATTAAGGTGTTTCATATGTCCTTCTTTTCTCATTTTTTCAGTAATTCATCCCAAGTTGGATGTCTGTTGTATTTGTAAACCACTTTACCTTTTGGTTTTGTAATTTATTTCAACTTAATTTAATGTGATCCTAAATTGTCACCATTTTTTGAATGATCATACTTTAAAGATCTTGGATAGGGTAACTATGAGTTTTTACTAGATATGTTCTGATGTTTTTTAGTTCACTGGCAGCTAGCATTTGATATGTATGATCTCAGGTAAACCATAATTTACCTAATAATATACTATGAATTTCTTATTGAGGATTTATTTCATGGTATTCATTTCCAATGGTTCATCATTAACCTCATCCGTGATCACCTATGGTAGTTTTTCTTAAGGATATAATCATTTTGGGTGTCTTGTTTCAGTTTGATATCTAAGGTAAATTTGGCGTGTTATTATTTTTAGATTCATCAGGATGTTGATGGTTGTATTTGTTGCCAATTAGGCAGTTGGGAATATATCCTCTAGCTTATGAACTAAAATCCCATAGTGATTTTATAATTGTATAGTTTCTTATTATTACATGAACTAGCTCTTTAGTTTTCATTATAATTGTTGTTTTTTGGATTAATCCTTTGGATTTATTGTCAACTAATCTCTATTTCTTTCATGGTCTAGTTTATAATAATTTTATATTTCCATATTAAAGGGTATAATATTTTGATTAACATTTTTATACGGTTCCAATAGTCTATCCTTTCCTATCATTTTCCTCTTGGGATACTAATTTCTCATTCTTCATGATCTACCATTATTCTTGTAGGGTCAGGGGGGCAGATTGTAATGATGCGGTGAATATTAAAATCACAACCACAGATGTCTATATTTTTTTAATTCTAAGTATCTATTTTTTCTCTATACTCCATGGTGTCTTTCCCCAGAATATTGTAAGTTTTAGAATACGGATGATTAAATCATTTTTATGGGAAATTATGAGGCATATCTAGTAAACCATACATCTTATTTTAGGTTGGTAGTAGAGTGGACATGGAGGGTTCATTAATATGCTAAAATTTGTGGCCTTATCTAGAATTAGTGAATCATAGGAAACATACAGTTCACATGGTTTTTTCATGGTTAGTAAAAATGCACGACTAAACCATGTGGATCCTCTTGTATCACAAAAAAGGGAACACTATCTTATAAACCAAGTAGAAAACCCCTTCAACAATAATTAATGAATCTAAACATCATTTATAAATTAAGAAATGATTACCACTCACCTCATTGTTTCACTATTTTTTTACAGTCTCAATCCAAATGTTATTCTTATAAACATTTATGGATTATGACACATGTATAGATTTTTTCTAACAAATAATGTGGTGTCTGTTCTAGATTACTAAAAGGTATATCTTCAATATTTTTTGTTCATTGTAGTTTCTATTTATGTATCACATTTTCAATTATTAGAGTCCTATATTAATGTTTTTTAATGAATCTAAGTTTCATGTTATTATTAGACATGTTTTTTATAGTGCATTCGTTGGAAGAGGTGGAATTCCTTCTATCCATGTTGAACTTTGTGAAAATATTAGAAATAATTATGGAAATTGGTGTATGTATTTAACTATTAAAAATGTATTTATTTAATATAATTTTATTTATGGTATTAATGGTCTTGGATAAAATATGTATTCCTAGAAACCTCTTCATAACCTATCTATGGATCCCATAGATCAGGTCTGGGTTTTTATATTTTTAGAAACATTTTCTAATAACATGCAATTATTTTTGTTTGATTGATTATAAATGCTTTAAAAAATATACTTTATTTTCATTGAATGACATTGTATTTTTTCTGGAATGTGTATTCTTCTAGTTTTAAATTTGAAGGATTTATTAGAAAATTAAAAAACATTGTAATTTGTTTTATATTGATTAATATTATGTAATTATTGTGAAACATTTTCCAATTCAATGAAGTTGAAATGTACTATTACTATTTATAATATGGGATGTTTCTATGTGGGTGGTTGGATGTGTGAGTAGAGTTAACGAACGAATGGTTTTTATCTATTTTGATTATTTCAAATAGATATTTATTTTAAATTCCAACCACTATTTTTAATTTTCATGGGATGGACATATTAGATAAGGGCAAACCTTATGTATACATGTGGAATAGTTTTGAACTATGCTCTGGATTTTTCCCTAGGTGTGACTTAGTTCAATTGTCGTGATGTTTCCTCTTGGTTATGCTGGGAAGGAATTTGATTGGGTATGAAAATACAAATCATTGTTATATCTTTAGGATGAACTATATAAAATCCTAATAAACTATGAGACATAGTTTATTTTTTAAAATAAATATGTATCCAAGAAAATTGAATCAGTAGTAAAAAAATTAAATAAGAACTTGAAAACATTATCTTTTATCCCATTGAACTTATAATAATAGATCATAAAAACATATGAATTAAATATAAAATCAGTGAGATATAAATCCCAGTAAGATAATAATTAAGGTATAACATGATGAAAGGTATAAATATTAGACAAATGTAATATAAAGGTGACATAAAAGTGTTAGAATCATATTAATGAACATTATAAATTATATAAGATTATGACATCGGGGAAACATAAGAACGTAGAAACAACATAAAACATGACATCATAAGAATAATTAATGGTTAACCATCAACACATCATTGCATAATGTTCTTAAGACAACATCCCATGCATCATACATGGTATCTCAAGATATAAAAGAATTAACCAATGCATTTAATTGTTTATAATTTCGACCCCACACATAACATTCATATCATGTACATGAATTTGTCTAGTACATAGATTATACAGAAAAATGATTTATTTCATCAATATTAATCTCCTGATTATTGAGATCAGTTAATATAAATGGCTTTCCTGAATCAATAATGGGTAGGTTCATCTAGGTGAATACCATATAGTGGAAATGGGGATGGGTATTCCCTACACATAGGTTCACCATGGAGAAAATGAAGGATAATTTCAGTAGAATAAAAGTTAAACATAATGTTTCATAGATTCATATAATAAGATATAATTTTTTTCACTAATTTCTTTGAAATAACATGGATGATAAGATCTATGTGTAAAAAAAAATTTCCACGTGATAAATTTGAAATAAAATGGCATAGTACAATGAAATTTTTATCAGTAATGAAGAGGAAAGAATCAAATACCTTGAGAGTATACTTATAGATGTGTGAGAGTAGAATATTAAGACATTAGGATCACCATGGAAGGGATTTATATGGGTATATAGAGGGAAGATAATTCCTAATATATTTTAGTAAATAGGCATGATAGGTTGGGTGGGTATTTATAGAAAAATTGGTGGGAATTTTGTATTAATTTATAAACAAAGGTTTTAGACTCTCTATGGTGAAACAGAAAAAACCAAAAAACCATACAATGGGTATTACCCATTATTTATACCATGGTTGAGTGTTTTTCAATATTTTTTACATACAATAATAGAACATTTTAATATAATGAAATTGGTTATGTGGAAGTGATTCATGTTTATAAAGAATTAATTTTAAAACCATAATGTATAATATTTTTTGAAGGATTCATTAAGAGTTTATAAATAAAATAAAATAACGTAAAGTATTTTATTATGTTTAAATCAATTTTTATTTTTGGATTACTTTTATGGAATTTATCAAATCACTTTTGGGCTATTTTGATGTGATAATATAGATAAAATATTTATATCATATTTAATTTATACCCTCAAATCTGATTATCTTAGTATATTATAAATAATTCACCATTGGCTAATGTCAAAGTGATGATTTAAAAATAATATTAATTTTATCTAAATATGTCTTTTTATATGAGAATTTGAACTTCTAAATAAAACTACTTATTTTTCTGCAAAATACATTTTTTGAAAAAAACAATTTTCTGACTTTTTTATTATTACATCAGCATTCATTAAAATATATAGTCATTTGTATATATATTAATATTTCTTAATAATAATTTTATACTAATGATATATTTATTTCCGAATTATTTAATTTATAAGAAATAGTATTAAAACCTTATATTTTTTGAAAAATCCATTTTAGTCTCTCAGTATGAAAATCTAAACATCATCAACTCATATATAAATGTATATATAAACTAGTAATGAAAAGGGATTAAAATAATCAATATTTTATAATAATTAATCCAAAAAAATTCATACTGTCAATGTTTGGATAATTAAAACCATATTACCATAGCATGCTACCTATGGTAAAATATAGGATGGTGACATTTTGTTATGGTTATTCGAGGAACATGATCTGTGTCATGATCTCAATAAGATTTATCTTATAACAAATATGTTTCAGTCATGTATCAGTTGAAAAATTCTAGCTTGGGATTATTTATGGAAAAATCACAGTGATTCCATCTACCTTGGATACGATGATAATTGGTATTCATTGGGTAGGGTGCCACTGGTTGAGGCTATCAGTTCTTACTCCATTATCAATAATAATTTATCACAGCCCATAATATATACTAATATTGATGACCACTATACATTGGTAATATTATCAATGGTTACGATGTTTAACAGCATTTAAAATTGAATCAACTATATTTTAAAACTATCCAAATTAACCAGTATAGTGCATATTTTTTCTATATATACATTACTTAATATGTATTTATTTTATTCAATAAATTGAATTTAATTTAAAAAAATTCAGTTTGTCACATTATACCCCATTTAAAAATTACCTTTGATACAGTAAAACAAATTATGGAACTTCAATTTAATTTTCTATTCTAGTTCCCATGTCCCCTCTTCAAAGATATAATTCATCTACAACACATTGTTCTAGTGAGTTTTAATGTTTCATAGAGAATTATCTCGATGACATATGATCATCATTGTTTTACCATCACAAGAATGATCATCTCTTTATGGTACCACATATAGATTCCAAACATGTGAGGGTTCTAATATACACTTATTCAAGAAGGATACAAAGAACAAATCATATCCTTGGGATATGTTATGTGGGTGTGATATTCAATAGGATATATCTTTAATGTGATCACATATCTCAAAGGGTCTGAAATATCATTGGATATAATTTACCTTCTTCTAAAATCCAGGAATTTATTCTATTGTGTTATATGATGGAACAACTAATTTCCATCCTCAAACACTAGGTATCAATTATTATTTTCTTCATTTATTGTCTATTGAACTGTTGAAGATTTTATATGGTATTGAATGGTATTAACTTTCTCTATCATATCTTGGATATGATAGGGTCCTATAAAATTCCTCTCTCAACATCAACCTAGTGTGTTGGGGTCTGAAAAATTTTCACATTCAAAGAATTATAATGACCTATTTTGTATGTTATAATTGTAATTTTGGTTCTATGATAACTCCACTAGGTAAAAGTTATGATCTAATATCCTTCGGAATCCTTTGAATATGATCCAAGTGCATCCTATTGATTTTCAATGGTTCTTTAAAAATTACTATCTATATTAAAGAGATAAGGAACATTGAAACACAACTCTATATCCAATGGTTGATGATGGCTTCACTTGATCCTTGAGGTAATCAGATCCCAATCAGATATAATGGAGAGTGGGACTCAATGTAGTCTTACCACCTACCTTATATATATATTTGAGAGTTGGTAAAGGGAGAAATAATCCCTGATATAAATGAAATGTTGGGACTTTATAAGGTGATCGACTAAAATCCAGATGGTGTTACATCATATAGATGTCCAAGAGAGTTCATTGATGAAATCTATAGTTTTTTACCAATATCTATATGGGTATGAGAAATGGTTGGATAATACAGTCAAACATTTTTCATTCAACATTGAATTTTTCTCATACCAATCATCAAGATACAAACTCATCACCCTCTTCATGTAATCCAAATATAATTTTTTTCCTTCATTTCTCTATAAAAAGTATTTCTTCCTATATGAGTAGAGAAATATGAGCAATGCACATCATCCTGAACAACCCTCTTTAGTTTTTGTTTGGATGGGATATATATTCTTGTTCCGAAACATATGACTCCATCTATATAAAAGCTAAATATATCCTCATCACCTTTTTAGCCTCCTTGATCCTCTCATGAATGGTTGGATGAGTAGTTATTTGAGAAAAGTAAGATGAATATCTTATTATTTTTCCCATGTCCATCCTTTGTAGGTCCAAGAGTATTGTATCCCCTGTAATACTAATTTTGGTTATGGTTGCGAGATCCCTTTTACTCAAATCATAAGACACATTGTTCACCTCTCTAGGATTATAATGGATTGAACAATCATAATCCTTTACATCTCTAAACATCATCATTAGATCATATTGAGATCCTTTTTGTTGAATATATACTAGAGGATTTTATGATATTTACATATGTCAACCCTATCCATTTAGTGATAATTTCACTAACTTTTCAAGTTGATGAATACTACAAAAAATTAAAGTTCTTGGGTTAGTTAGTTATGCTCAGGGATAGTTAATTGGAAGGATCCATAGGCTACCACTTATTTATCTTGAACGAGTAAAAACATATTCATTTTTTATGCATCAATGTAGATAAAAAATACATCCCCATTGGTGGGTAATTCCATTACAAGTGATGTGAATAGAATCATATTTACATATTTAATGTTCTATTTTAATTCTTCAGTACATAAATGAATCAGTCATTTCCATGTTATCTTTATTAGTGGGGTTTAAAATAATTATACGTTATTCAAAAATAACTGAGAGTACTCATCTAATTCATTGAATCTACAACTCTCTATCATAGGTTTTAATCTAAAAGATCTTTTAATTTTCTTTTTTATTAGGAATGAATAAATACCACCTTTTTGGTGAATAAATTTTCTATGAATGTAACCCACATCATCCAAAACTCTCGTTCAATATACATCACATGCAAATTTTCATTATGCATGGTCTTTAGTACACAATTCCAATTATCCTCATGTCCATCCTTTATTTTGGATTAAATATTAATATTTTATATAAATACTAAAAATTTATTTTCTACATAACCCATAAATACTCTATTTATTATGTCCATGATGATATCTGGAGCATTAGTTAGTCCAAATAGAATCACTGTGTAATCACAGTGCATGTACCTTGTATGAAAAGTAGTCTTGGTGATATGATCATTATTGAAAAATGAATGATAAAATCCTAACCAAATATATACCATATATAGGTACCATTACCCACATATCAAACCAAACTAGTCATCAATATCACATAGAGGATAATTTTTCTTTATTGTGATGTTTTTGAGGTCATGATAATAAATTTTGAGGTTAACTACTCCATGCTTCTTAATAATGTAGAGGATAGGTACACCCCATGGTAAAGCACATATTCATATAAACCCTTCCTTTATATTCTCCTAAAACTACTTATTTATATCATCATGTTTAAATGTGGACATTCAATATGGACTCTTGTATATTTTTAATGCTATGAGTATGATCTCATTTGAGAACTCAACCAACTTTGATGGAGGAAGACTAATAAATTATTTGTGAAACACATTAAACAATCTAATTACAATTGTAATGTAATAAATCATGATATTTTCCATAATCTCAAACATTTGATCTAGTTATTCATTCTCATAAGTAATTAATATGAATTCTTGATATGATGATACCAAATGATATTCTTCTTTCTCGTTTCAATTGTATAGAATCCAAGGGAGATTTATTGTTCATAGGATTACATATTTTTCTTGGAATTTTTTGTTGGGTCTATAGAAGGAATGTCAATCCATACACATAATTACATCAAATTGGGTATTACAAGATTCAATGAGAAATTCATACCATAAAGATAGAAATTTGAGAAGTTATATACTTGGGAAGGATTAATTTTCCATTTTTCCATTTTTATTTATAGCTTCCCCTATAAATATTAAGGTGGTTTTGAATAGTTTTATTTAAGCTATGTATTGTTAAATAATTCTTGAAAGCATAGTCACATTAGAAACATGAAATTAATTAATCGATAATAAGATTTACTTTCACTATTTGATTTTGGTTCTAGTCAAATATTTCGTCATAATTAGCTGTACGGATAATAATTTTAAAAATAATACACACATAAAAGGGAAAAATATAAACATTTTTGGGATAAATCATAAATAAAATACATTCATTAAAATATGAATTTATAGGTTTCAATCTATATTTTATATGGTCAATTTACTAACATAAAATTTTGTGTCAATTTGTGTTCTATTAATGTTGTTTCATAAGGAGTTTCTTAATTTACTAATGAATTCACCAAAGGATTAGTAAACCTGAAGTGTATTAAGGCCTCATTGTTATCCACCAAGTGACCGTCGAGTTAATACCTAACATGCCATTTTATGGTTATTACCCCTTGGTACAAATGTGTCCAAGCCACATCCACATTTACTATCGAGACATGGATTTGGATTCATAAAAACCACTTACACTATACATTACGATAATTTAGTATCATTTTCATATTTTTATACTTATACCTAATGTTTTCACTAACATCTTCTAATCATAATACCCAAAATTTACTAGAACATTCTCTAATTACAACTATATAATCCAATATCTTTAATACTCCTTAATTCTTAATGTATTTCAAAATAATACACATTATTACCTAAAAAAGATCATGACGCCTGGTATCTTTTGGTGATTGGATATATAAACTAATTACATGAATCATGGATTTAATAATATTATTTAAAAAATACAAAACATGACTTTATATTCCAATGATCTTTTAGCATTGTGTACAATAATTTGGGGTTATACATAAGAAAGTGGAAATCTATAATGACCATTAATAGAGTAATCAAATAATTACATGATAAATATAATACATGTTAGTCAGGAGGCATATCAGGGTGATATGAAAAGGTGAGAATCATAATGATGAACATTTAAGCATTATATATGATGAGGATATTAAGGTGATGTGTAAATATGGAAACAACATAAAACATGCCATCATATAGATAAAAAATTTCTATGCATTGAGACATCACAACAATGTGTTCATAGGATAAATCCATGTGTACCATATATGGAATCTCATGACATAAAAACACTATCCAATGCGTTAGAGGTCTATATAATTACAATCAAAGCCACTGCATTCATATCATGTACTTTCATTTTTTCAACACGTCGATCATAAAATATAAGAAGTAGTTAATTTCTTTTAATACCATGATTAAGGACTATGGGTTATATACATAATATTCCCCAGTAGATGATGGACATGTATATCTAATGGAATACCCTTCAGTGGAAATTGGGATGAGTATTCACTATAAAATTGACGCAATGGATAAATTTACGGATATTGTTGGTAGCATAACAAGTGTACATATTGATTCACGGAAGGGTTTAATGGGAGTGAGATGTGACATATCATTTCTTGAGAATAATATGTATAGTAAATGGGATGTTTAAAAAATAATTCCCACAAAAAACAATAGAAATCAAATTGAATATTGCAATGAATTTTCATGAATAAAGTAGAGGAGGGAATCCCTTACCTTGATAGGGAACTACTAAAAGCAAGGGAACCTCTTGTGAGAGTTTTAGATATGGGAATAGAGATAAAATCCATTATAAATGGTGTTTTTAGTGAATCATATTGGGATGTTTTCTTGGTATTTCTAGAAAAAGATAGGGAAATTATTTTTTAATTTTTTTAAAAATGTTTTGTTCTCTATATGATTAAATAATCAAAACTGAAATCATTTAAATGGATTTTTTTATCTTTTATCCTATAAATAAGATTTATTATAAATAATTTACATTTAAATGAACTGAAAATTTTATAATAATACCATTGGTGTTGTGGACGTGATTCATGTTCATAAAGAATTGATTTTAAAACTAGAAAATGTTATATATGTCTTAGCGGATACATTAATGTTTTATAAAATTAATAAAATATCCTCAAAAAATATTATCAAAAAGAGAAAACAAATTATTTTTTCACATATTACGTTTACATAATTTATTTCCTAAATTTTGGGCAATTATTATATCATAATATAGACCATATCTATTTTTATCATATTCACTTTTTACCCAAAAATTCAATTGTCTTTTAAATTTGTTTAAAATTCACCATTAGATAATCTCAAAGTAATAATTTAAAAACTAATTCTAATTTCTTCAAAATCTATTTTGAAATATGTTAATTTACAATATAAAATAAAATTTATTATTTATTTATAAATACGTGTCTATATGATAATAATAAATTTTCAACCCTTATAAAGAATACATTTGACTTAATATAATTATATTATAATTTCTATATAATTAAATATAATTTATTAGTATTATTATATGAATTTAATATTCATTTTCAAATCCATAAATTTATAAAAAAAATACTGTTAAAAAAATAAATTTTCTAGGAAGTGCAATTTATTTATCTTTGAATCCAAATTTTATTTTCATCAACTCATATATATTTATATAATAATAATAAATATGGATAATAATAATATTTTTTTTGTTATATTTAAAAAAATATTAATACTATGATCAATATATATAACCGCTTATAACCTCTACGCATGTCATTAGGGTAAGGTGTGTGATGGTGGCACATTATTAATGTGTTTCAATGAATATGGTTTGTGTGGTGATCTTGGAATGCTTGAACTTCTAATTTTAATGGCTTGTTTCATGTCATAGTTATTGAATTTCAACATCATCATGCTCATTTGAAAATCCATGTGATTCTATATCCCTCAAAAATCTATGATAATTGGGATCCATCGTCTATTATCGTACTGGTCATGGTCTTCATTTCATCCTTCTTTATAAATTTGACTTTATCATAACCCTTAATATATATTAATATTTACAACAACTCTATAACTAAAATATTATCAATTTTTAACGTGGTTAATTTTCTTCCAAATATGAGTGGCTATATTTTATATTAGTCTAAAATAAACATTGTATTTAATGTGTCTTCAAAATCTACATTTCATTATATGGAATTTATTTTTTCATCAAAAGGAACTTCATTTATAAAATTTTTGTCGTCACACTGGGTGTTTGTGTAGGTTTGATTGGTTCATAGTTATTCTAAAAAATTAATATATTTATTTATGGATGACAATGTTATCTCCATTGTATATTGTATCCATTTAGTGACTTGTATTCAATAATGATATTATGTGTATATTTCACACTGTGTGGTTACTCATAAATTTCTTAAATGAAATCTTGTTTACTATATATTTTTCATTTATAATTGTTTTTAATTGTATCTTATTAATGTGTCTTATGAGAATATTAATTTTTATTTAATTTTTAAAGGGATCAAATTTTAGAAAATGGGTGATTTTCAGGAATTCCATTTGTCACTATCCTTTAGGAATACAATTTGGAAGACCAGTTGTGGTATCATTATTGCGAAAATTCCTTGAAAATAATTTTTATTTAATGTGTTATTCATTGGTATTATTTAGGGATTCCTACTATATTTTTTATCATATTCCAAAAATTCTTATTGTTTTATAATGTTTCATGGGGAATTGGATATCATTATATCTATGAGTTTGAGTTACGGTGGACGTGTATATGACATTGAATTGCTTTCATGTGGAGTTGTTGGTGGATTGTTGAATCTTTATTATTTTTGTTAGTTGTATTGGAAATTTTATTTATTTCATAGTTTATTGTATTTTTTTGATTATTTTATTATTTTATATCTTATATTATTCCTTGTTTCTAATTTCTATCAAATATTATCATTGTTTTTGTTTCATATTTTTTGGAAAAATCCTTGTTAATGCTTTACTACTAATTACCAAGTTCCTGTCGATAGATCACGGGGATCTAGAATTCTCTCTAAGCCTTAACATATTTTGAATGGGTGATTTTTATTGGGAATAATTAGGTTGGTTCATGACAAAATGATTATTCTATAATTATAGAATATAGTTTTGCGGTCAAAGTCCTTCTAGGTGGGGAAAGAGAATTCATTATTTTAATTTAGTGATAACTTAGACTAGAATGACATTATTAATATTAGATTCTAAAATATGATCCATTTAACAATGAAGTGATAATTTATAATAATATCAATACTAGATAATGTACTAAGGATCTATCAAGGTAAATTCTTTCTTCTTTATAGTGACTGAAGAATTGATTCTATTCATATCATATAATAGCATAGAAAACCACACAAGATTCAATGATATCATCCCACATTATATTTTATGCACATGAATAATATATTGAATTTATATCTACCAAAACTCAATTATAAACTATAAACATGTATATTCCCTTATTGGGGATAAAACATGAAAAACACTACTAGAATCAAACTCCTTTTTATTCTCTTCGTTGCATGTATGGGTGAGTGGTGAGGGAATATTGACATATCTATACATGTCAGCTTATATAGAGGTGTTAATTTCAAAAGTGGAAAATTAAAAGATATTGTGAAACATGGTAAAACATTTTAATTATAATTCTCTACCCCTCGTAGTGTTCTTACAAGATCCACTATGAACATAAATACAAAATTAAATAAAAATGATCACCTCAATTCCAATACTTGAAACAAGCAATAATAATCATTAACTGACAATAATATTAAAAAACAATATAAGAGTATTATATAGAATAAAAAATATTTGAAAATAGTAAAATAATTATTTTACCATTAAATAAATATCAGGAAAATTTATAATATTATTTGTAAACTGCATCAATGGTTTTACCAATGGGTTAAATAATGACAATATAGTATTTTAAAAATAAAAAATAAAAAAATACTAACCTAAATGTTCTTAGTAAAACACCAAAATCATGAATCTTCCAACAAATATCAATACACTGCAATTTCTTCTATTTTTTGTCAACAACATACACTTATCTATGATAGAAGATATGAGTTAAACATATCAATTTGGGTGCATATAGAGGGTTTGTGTGTGAAACTCAACTGGAACCCACCTACGATCCCTTGACATAATTTAAAATATATGTATAATATTAAAACATGATGAATGTCATTCCTAAACCATAAAATAATTGTAATAAAAAAAAATAAATGGTTTATCATATTAAAAATAATTTACTTCAAATCACAAACATACTTACAATACCATTTCATCCAAAAATGTTTTTTGTTGTTCCATGGGGTCACACTATGTCAAATCAAGAGTCCAGATATAACATATACTAACTATATCACATCATAAGTTGGGATTTTTTATATATCATTATTGTACATGATATAGAATGTATATGTATATTACATAACATAGTAATCTAATATCATAACTTCTAGGTGATGTGGAGTAATATAGTTTGGTAATATCATATCAATTGGAGACATAACATAATTTTTATTTCCCATATCACGTCAATCAAATTCAAAATTTTTCACAGTCATCTTGAATCACATTATTTATGGAAATTATATAATATACCATTCTCATATCATATCAATAATATAAGTGATGTAATATAGTTAACTCATAGAATCACATAAACTTATTGAATCATGATTCATGAAAAACGATGGTCGGTCTTGTGAATAGTTGTAATTTTCCTATAGTCATATTTCATACCCTTAATATCCCTTTCTGGTCAACAGTCAACGAATATACTAAATAGATGAATAAAAAAATCCAAAAACAAATTTGGAATTAAACCTAAAAAAACTGACTCTTAAACCATTAGGCTATATAAAAATTTATTAGTCAAAGACCATTTATTCATACATACCCATTACGTCACCTTAATGAAGAACAGTTATTAATATAATGTAAATCATTACGTTCTATGTTAGTAAATAAATCAACAAGGCACTCACATATACCAATACATAGTTCTACTACTTGTTGGTTAGTTTTATATCCCATCTATTATCCAAACACCATTATACGTTCCCCTAGAGAACAAATCTTATATAATTACACCATATTTCCATTTACCCATCATTAGATCCATATAACATCCATTTAATTTTTGATTTGTCAACCCCCCCTAATTTTTCAGTTTGATCTAACTATTAGAGGTGTGTTACAATTCCTAACCCTTAATAAACCCCCCTTCATGCTCACATGAGGCTATATTAGGCTATTTATCATTTTTTCCAAGCTATACACCCTTATTGATATCCTTATATGTTTCATATTTCTTGACAAAATTATTATATGGCCACAGATTTATGGAAAGATAAAATTATCATTGGTGGAACATCCACTATAACCTAAATAGTCTAAAATAGTTAAATCATAAATATATCAATAACAAAAACCCCACCATTTGGTTCCACATATCAACTTTATCCATATTTTAAACACCAACACACACTGCATGTCAACGTATCCAGAGATTATAAAAATTTCCTCCAATCAAATTATTTTACCAAGTTAATCAATTTTAGTCATTGGATGATTTAATGAAAAATGATATATCCATATAAATTTTACAAATGGAATTAGATAACAGTATAAAATAATCACTACCAATTGATTAAGGAAACCTATAAAATCATGAATTTCATTTTCTTGACTAAAAGTATTTTCCCAAATTTTTTTGTATTTGTCCTTATTTTGGTAAAGGCATCCTACTTGAGATTCTATATGAGGCTTAGAAGGATTTTTGGAATTTCTACCACCAAAATTGAAAGAAACACTCCATTGTTCCTAATACCTAGTAACAATGTAATTAACATTACCATGGACGAAGTGGTTTCATATTATCCATACTAGGTAGTGAGTTCTCAAGCCGCAATTGAAGGAATTTCACCATTGAATGGATTATTAGAGGAGGGTCTGACATGGCCTCCACCATGGAGGACCTTTCATGGGGGATATGTCATATAGTATAAGACTATGCCCCTATTTTCTACTCTTTATTATTTATGACATTAGGAACAACCTATAATTCAGAACCAGTATGTGGGAGGTATGTTCTTTTGTAGTTATTTCCATAATGTGGTCATTAAAAATTGAATTTGAGGAAGTAAATATCAGCATTCATGAGGGAAATTAAAAAAGACTCTCACATAGATTGGATCCCAGTGATACCTTTCATATACCCAATACCCTCTCCTCATTAATGAAATTTTAGTGTTGTGATAAACAATAATAATGAAACCATATCACCGTACCCCACTATAATATATTTAGGTGAACAATTGGCCGATTTCTAATATGAATCACCTCCTTCTAAATCATAGAGGACAAGATCTATTTTAATCTAATGGAAGTGTAGGGTTACCTGGGCCGTGTTGAGTAATTAAAAAATAGTGGATAAATCCAAACACTATGGTATAATAAAATATTACTATATTAAATCACGGTGATAAAATTATATTGAAGAACTATTTTCATGTGCTACATTCAAGGTATTTAAGGATCCTAAAAACCAAAACTTCTACCATGTGTCATGGAGTATCTTTTCTAAAATATCTTCTTGATGAACTTGAGGTTTCTCAAGTATAAAATGTTTGGTATGAAATTGTTTTACCCTCTTGTGTTTACATTCTTGTCCCACTATTAAGGTCTATTCATGAATTATTGGGACCAGTTATTGGAGACCTTGTTGGATGATCATTATGATGGTCGGAGTGAAGATGTAGTTCTACAAATGAAACCATCATTGGACTTTGATGTGGGCATCAACGACATGAGGTAGGATGTTCCTTACCTATGATGATCTTTTTTAAACCTGTTTTTATTCTATGATTTATATTTTGGATTATATAATCCAATGATTGATGGAAATCACATGTCGATGTGTGTGTATCCTATGAGACCCATTGTGATATTTGATTCCATGAGTGATATTAGTTTAGAATTTCTCATTTTCTATTTTGAACCAATACTATTATGTATACTTCTATATACTAATCCTAATTTTTTACTCACCCTATTTGTTCATTAAAATTACTTGGGGGTTATTTTTGATACTTTGGATTGTTGTACTATCATTACATGTTTATCCCTTATAGGGGATGTTTGTGTGATTTACGATGAAGGAGATGTGGGATGAAAGAACTACATGGAGGTATGAGATATTTGTGGTGTTGTATTGATTTTTTAATCTTGTAATCCATGATTATACAATGTAAATTCACCACATGATATCCTAGTAAATTTGAGTACCATGTATTCTCAACAAGGGGAATCAAATGATATAGTCCTCCGAGGGATAGATTTCATCATGTATCATATTCTTGACACCATGGGGATGCAATACAAGAACAAGTTGGTTACTAAAATTTGTTTCAACTTTCACCAGCATATATCTAAGGCAGGTATAGTAGGTGGTTTTTGGATTCTTGTTTTGCACAAGTATTCTTGGTTTTATATTTTTTTATTCTTATTAATAAGTTTTTATTATTTTGTCATACAATAGTAATAATTAATAGCATTAGGTATGGATGAATTGTTGGTGTGCTATTATGCCTTGTACTAACTCCTTACTAATGATTTTTTTATGCAATTGTAGATTTCATGAGGGACACAGTGAAGGGAAAGGGACCAGTGGTGGATGATTGAGTAGAAGAGTACAGAGCTGGCAGTGGATAGGTATAGATTTTGATATACCCACAATTAATCTACTATTTATTTAATTTATTTATTTACCATAGATTATATTTCCAATTTGTGAGATTCATTTTTCTATGAAACATATTAATTTTATTCAGTTTCTTCATGTTTATATTAATGTACAATAATAGGATTCTACACAACAATTCCCCGAGGCTAGTTTTCTATGTGACCTCGAACATGTCTCACATAATTCTAGTGGATGTTGAAAAGTAGTGAGGGACTAGGGTTTGTATCTATGGAGACCATGCCATCTAATCAAAGTGTAACCAAATAGTATAAATCATACAGATTCATAGAGGAAGTAGTATAATAATCAGACAATAGATAAAAATAATGAATAGATAAAAATGTGATAAGTAATATTACATAAAAAGATTATGGTATGTTTGTCCAAAAATGTATCTTAAACATGTACACATGGCATCAATACATCACATGAATCAAAATACCAAAATGAAAAAAAGTGTTACCTTTTGATGATGTCATGATTTTCAGCTTGGTCCCATGACCCAATGCACTTAAGCATAGCACAAAGTCAGGAATCGAACTATACAAACTTTTATGGTCCCTACCTACATCCATATAATCACTAAAGGTACCCAATAGTGGCCCATACAATGTGTGAGGTACAATCCCAATAGGATACCACCCTAACTACTATAACAAATCCTGACACAGCAATATGGCGGGATATAGATGAGTTCAATATCAATCATAGGTAGGCTATAAATAACTGTATAGTGAATATAGAATGTATACTATAAAATAGGTGATATTGTATAGTAATAAAAGTCTCCTTATAAAATAATGGTAAAGCTTCTATAAAATGGAATATTTAAATAACACAAAAAATCTATAATGTAATCATCATACATCAATGAAAATTATACAAACTATGACCATGCGATATTATCAATGTATCAAAAAACCAAACCATTCTATATAAAAAAAGTTTCGTTTCAACCATGTCATCATTGTACAACCAATAATATCAAATTTATCATGGATTAGCCATATAAATAATGTTACAGACACCTCGAGGTTGGATATAAGGTATAGAATACAAAGTTATCCTCCTTGCATCCTAGGATTATCTCAATGGAATAAAGGTAATGGTACTAGTGGAGTCCAAGTATCTTGTCCAAAAAACATGTCCAATGAGAGTCTAGAAAGCTAGATCCAGGTGGTATAAATTCCCTTGGCACTCTACAAAATCATGATCCAATGAGCATACTTTTCGGGGGAATATCTTTCAATAAATCAAGATCAATGGGTGAAACATCCATGAAATCTAAATGCAATCCAGATCCATGGTATACCGACCAAGGAACCCAAGACCCTATAAATTCAAATTTCATCCTACTCATAAATTTACTAGAATTAAATTCAATGAGTATACCCACTCACATAGTAATTCATATTCAATTTCACACAATGTGTTTACACACTCACATAAAAATTTCATATAATCCATTAAATCAATCATCAACATGAAAAAATAAAAACCATACCTTATTCAACAAATTAAATTCTAATAAATTCATTATAGGATTCATATAATCAGCATGATCAAAATCAAACCCCTTGGGATATTCAATAATAGGAAAAGGTAATGGCCACACCCCATGGGTTGCTAGGGATGGTAAAACAACTGAAAAACAGTCTCAAGGTATCCAAAGGGAATATATAACATGATTCATTTTGTATATTTAAACAATTAGATACATTTTGGGGTAGTTCAAGAAATTAATTTTGTGAATACAATGAAAACTAGCTCTATAAAGCTTCAAATGAATCAGTAAATGTCATGACCACACACCATATGCTTGTAGATCAGTGATCATATAGTATTAGATTTCGATTCGAATCAAATAGGATGAAAAATTTTGAATGGAAAAAGAACCTAGAAATGGAGAATATTATCATTCACCGAAATAAATTCATTTATACGAAGAATAATGAATAATGAAATAAGTGTAATTGAGTACCCACCGACACAAATCCAAAGAGACAAACAATGCTTGATTTCAAATTTGTATAGAGAACATGGATAAAAATCTATTGGTTTCCCTCAAAATATTCCCTCTCATTGGTGATTTAAATTGGGATTGAAAGGAAAATATACTTTTACATTAAATATATTTTTTGGGAAAATGATCATTTTTTCCACAAAACACTGTGCTACATGGTTTTTCCTACATGATTAGAAAAACCATGAATCAATAATGAACCCACTTCTTCTAGGGGGAACACCTTGAATGGATAGTGAATACGATTTCCCAAACCATGTGAATACCAAGTCTGATACCATAGTAAAAAAAAACATGTTATCCAACATAAGCATGCTCCTAGATCTGTATAGTTTTTAAAACTATTCATATTCTTATTTCTATCTATCTCGGCCTTTCATGTATAGTATGAGAAGATTGATTTGTACCGTATTATTTATATTAACTATGCAGAATATATAATTTCTCCAAAAAGTAATTCTTCGAGCTAGAAAAAGCCACAGACACCCCCAATACCCATATAACCTCAAATGGTATTCAAAATTGGCCGTAAAGGAGGATTTAAAAGGAAAAAACAAGATATGTACCTCGTATGAAGACTCATGATCTTATAATCTTCCCCCACAAACAAATTTTTCCCTAAATTACCAATTTGAGGGTGGTCAGTAATTTTATGAGAATAAATCCATTCCCTAAGAAAATGCATCATTATATCACTCCAGTATCATCTTTTAAATGGATATGTTTCCCTATCACCCACACAAGAGGAACAAACTGAACTTGAAGAACCTTCATGCTCCTATCAATGATAGGAATCAAATACTCCTCCAAGGACACATCAACATATAATTATTCCCCCTTGGGTTGAAAATAAAGAGATAGGTCTAAATGTTAATTGATGAGTTACATGGAAGACATCATTCATAGACTAGTACCTCTGATGTTACTAGAACAGATTTCATATCTGCCTGACTCTCTCGAGAATCTTGAATTCCCAGAAATATCATGGTGAATTATTTCCTTGTCTCCTGATCTATCTGTGCCCAAGCATCAATTAAACACATAAAATTATCTTATCCCCAACCTCAAAATCTAGAGATCTTATAAAGTAATACAAGTAATATTTTTATTGAAATAATGTAGTAACAATATTATTTTGAATCAAATATACCATCTCAAAAGTCTCATACTCGATACATGTTCTAGTAAATGTAACTCAATAACCTCAAACCAGCATAATGGAAATCAACATGGCCTACCTTAAAAATCCTCCTATACTTCCATTAGTATAGTCATATAATAACTATTATTTATGGAGAACATAACCAGGTGAAAGTGCCTCCCCCAGGAACCCCCAAAATAAAAGATGTATTCCAAAAAATTTCCTCAAAAACCTGTATTAAATGTTCTTAAATGGATATATGTTTGGGGGTGGTATGTTGTGCGTAGAAGAACATGTGTATCCAACACCCCCAGTAAACTCTACTAAAAATGATCTGTAAACTAGGAGTCCCTATATGAAATTATAGAATGCAGAACCGAATGAAGTCATGTTATCTCATGAATATAAACCATCCCATGATCATCCGTACAGAAGGACTCCCTAACTATCAGAAAATGTGAAACCATTATGAGCATATCCAAAACAACCCCAGACACACCACCACCCTGATATGTCCTTGGTAAACTAATCATTGAATGAATCAGGACATCATCCCATTTACACTAAAGAATATGTAACTTCTGAAAAGGTATGGAAGGTTTTTGATGTTCTTCCAATACCTACGGATAGGTGGAAAACCTCAAAGATAAACCAAATACCTCTTACTTCATACCTAGCCACCAATAATGACATAGAAATTCGTGGTCATTCTTTGTGAAGTTAGGATTCTCTTCCAAATATGAGGAATGAGACTCATACATCGACTCCTCATGTATGTCAACTAGAACACAAATGTGCCCATTAATACGTAGGATCTTATCCTCACTAATGATTCAACCAAGTTGTGGGTCCACACCTACAAAACTCTTCTACAGGACTAAGAACTCAGAATATTATATCTACCTTATAATAACTCAATCCATAATGGTAAAGGTCAAAACTAATGATGAAATATAATTCTTCCCATGACTGTCCTGCACCTCATGTGAATCTCTATGAAAAAATCTACAAGTTCCCACTCACTAGTGTCTTACTAAACTACTTGTATTTGGTTCCTTCTACTTAGTTCATCAATGACTACATTTCTATTTCTAATAATATAGGTAATTTTGGAGCTAAATGAATGTAGGTACTCAACCCAACATTATTGTTTTAAATTCAGATCACACTATGTACCTATTTACTTGAGGATTTTGTGGTCGATTTACACCAAAAATTATCTTCGTGTAATTAATTTCTCTAATACTAAAAATCATGAACAACTACCTCTAAGTCCAGATCATTCATCGGGTAGTTCTAATCATGTGGTCTCAACATCCATGACCTGAATTCCACTACTCTACTCACTATATAATAACAGATCCAAGATCGGTTCCTAATTCATCATTGTACACAATGTTTCTTCTACACATCTTTGAAAGAATCAACAAAAATGTAAATGTAAATATCCTTTTCTACTCATGAAATGATGTCTCATAGTTATCTGAACCTAAAAAATTCACACCCGTGATAGTCAAGACCATAAAGGGTGATACTATGTATCAGGCCCCTACCTTAAACCTTACTTAATATTGAATTAAAGGAATAATTCACATTGAGGATCTTTTCAGGTTTAGAGTTTTAGAGAATTAGATCATAAAACATGTATTACATTCCACATTTATGAAAAGTGGTTACATAAAAGATAGTATTCATTTTTTCCAACAACAGAAACATATTTAAAAATAAAATATGGATTCTTTCTTGACAATTCCTTGACACTATCATCATATCTCGTACCTTTCCCTTGACCTGTGAAAAACATTTTAAAAACATTGTATGAGCATAAAAAGTTCTGTAAGGGTTATAAAAATATGTAAAGGAAACATGAGTTCATATATGCATAAAAATGAAATCATACATTACACATAAAACATAGGAACTTTAACATACCTCATCAAATCATGAATAAATCATAGAAATCATAAGACATAAAGGTAACTTGAGGCATTCATAACATTCTTACGTAAGGAGTAACCCTCTTGGTTACGTTTGGAATACCCTTCACAATATATTCCCAAAATATCTTCGGATAAACCTTAACATTTCACTCCTTTGCATTATCCAATGCATTGGAGAGCTATATCGGGCTCACCCACCCTTAGTTTATCACGGAACCACCTGTCTTCATAATAATGCCCAAGAACCACAACATAATCGTATCACATAAAACATCCATAAAGGAAACATAACATTTCCACCTTTCAATCATAAGATATCAATACAACACATTGATATAAAAACATTATGAAAACAATTTTCAATACCAAAATAAAAGAAAAGTAAAACATGGTATTTATTTTTCTTTAAAAAAAGTATTGCTTGTAGGGGAAGCCGAAACTCAAATAATGGTCACGACGGCGGAGAAGTCGTTGTCGCCGCATACGTACGACAAAAAAAACATTCCCTTTTGTCATTTAGTAAACGCTTCATATAAAAAAGATTCCTTTTGAATAAACATAAAATTCATAGGGGTTTATACACTGTATAAAATAAGGTTCTGTATAAAACAAAATATGCCTCAATGAAAGGAGATTGAGATGAAGTCCCATACCTCGTATCCGAATTGACACGATCGTTCTTTAATCTCCTAAATAATTAACTTGAGTTAATTTCTACTTTCTTAAGAACCTTTTTCAAGTTCATTATTCCTTTTATATCACTTATTACCATTTCATAAACACTATGTAATTATTTTAGTTAATAACGGTCGTTTTAACGATCATTGGTACTTGAGTCAAAATATGCTCTTTATAATTACAAGTTGTTCATGTATCCATTATATCCAGAGTTATAATGATGATGTATATATCATATATGTCATATATATCCAGTATATACATGAATTTATAATATTACACAATGTTTAGAGGTAAGAAATGAAATGCACCGTTCATGGAGACAGTAAGCCATACGTACGCATGAACACTACTTTCATTTCTATTTCGTATTTTATGGAATTAAAAAATAATGATACATAATAGTATTTTAATTCTAGTATGGTAACATATATAATATCATTAGGTATATCCTTTATACGTACCACATATGGTATTAACGAATCAAATCACTTTGAGGGGGCGGTAGTCCGCACTTCCTAAAATGAAGATATCACGTTTACTCATAACGGTAACCATAAAGATATGCCATAAATGAAAAATACAGAAGCTTAAGTAAAACATAAACATATTATATATAATATATAAATATAGTTACATCTTAATGTCCACCTCTGAAGGTGATATATGAGTATTGAACAATCATCATTTCGTGAGGCATAAATTCGCCATCCACGGAAACTGTATATTCTATAACCATTAGATGTAGGTGTGTGTAAGTGTAGCTAGAATCCTTCTTATAAAAAAATCCTAGTATATGTAAGATACTGGTTTTGTTACAAAAAAATGAATAAAAAGAGTTTATAGGGTTGTATAAGCAAAATAAAACATAAGAACACAAGAGAAGACACTACCATTAAATCAGGTAACTCTTTTTGATTTGAGCTCAAAGGCTTCCTTGGGAAGACTTCTGCCAAAAGTGAGGCTTCTAAGAGTTATATAGGGATGTGGAGAGATAGAATGGTTAGGGGTTGGCCGAGCCAAAGTCTTTGGAAGTGTGGGTAAGGAGGTAGAGGTGGGGGCCTTTTATAAGAGGAGAGGAGGGGCACTCTTGTAATGTAAATAAATGTAACATTATTTTAAAATGAGTTTCGGATTTAAAAGGTCCCACATTAATATAATTCTAGGATAAGGTGATAAGGGTTCTAAATCCACCCATCCAATAGGTTTTGGACATGTGTAGGTCATAGAGTTTACATTATCTTTTAATTTTATTTAAATCGTTAAATAATGAGGTAATCGCTGCATCATCATGGTGTTATAAATAATTTAATTTATTTAATGTTTAAAAATTTTAAAACAAAATAATATGATGTAGGAAATCGTTTTATCTTTCCAATGACTATTTATAGTCAAAAATCTGACTTGTATAACCCCACGTAAAAATTGTTTTAGTAAAACAACTCATGTTTGTGTCATTTTTCTTTTAACATTAAATAAAAAGATATTTATGTCATTTTCCTAACAAAGTGGCTCTATAGGGTCCCCAAGTTGACCCATGGATTTTATTGGTTGGCCATGACACATCCAATAATTTTAGGACATGTTTCAAGCTCATTTCATATTATTAAAACATTATTCTTACCTTAAATTACACTAATTACCTCTAATCGCGATTAAAAACTTAAAAGTTACTATTCACCAAAAAATTATTTTAATCCCATTGAACCACATTTTAATTCTTAATGACAACCATGTATGTCGGATTTTTGAAATTCAAAACCCAGAGGTGGTAAAATTTCATTTAAACGAAAAATTAGTTTTTTAAGTACCACTTTGTGGTCTCACTATTCATAAAAAATTGAAGTTTTCCAAAAAAAAAACCAAAACTTCACCCTATGCTATATTTGATATTCTGAATTCAAAAAAGATGTATATTTTAAAAAATTAAAAACATATAAGTTTCATTAATTAATTTAATAATTAATTCCTGCTGTCAGAGCAAATAGCGTGTTTTTTTGAAACAATATGTATCAAAAGATTGACACTAGTTTAAGTCCAATTTCAAAGTGAAATGAATTCCAACGACCACTATTGGATAAAATGGTAAAAAAATATTCTAATTGATATTTAAAACTAATTCAAAATATAATCTAATCATATGAATAAATTATATTAAAAAGAGGTTTTGAATTAAAATACAACATTTTTCACTATTCATTAAAAAAATGTACTTTATCTGAAAAATACCAAAAATTTACACAAAGTAAATTTTGATGTCCCAATCATAATGAATAAGTTTATTTTGACAAATAGAGCTTATAAAATTGTCAAAAGATATATTTAAAATATGGTTTTCCATCAAAAGGCCGTAAAACAATCTTTTAAAAATATTAGTGTATTCCATGCTTAAGATTGGATTTATTCTCATTTTAAGCCTCTAAAACAATATCTAATTAATTAATAGACATAAATAAAAATATATATTATTCATTACATACTTGGGATGTTACATCCTCCCCCCTTTAGAAAATTGCGTCCACGCAATTCATTTACTTATCGAATAAGTGGGGGTATTTATCCCTCATTGCATTTTCAAATTCCCATGTGGCCTCTTCAATCATGTGATTTTTCCACAAAACCTTTACCTGGTGAATCACCTTATTCCGTAACACTTGCTCCCTGTGGTTAAGAATCTGAACCGGTTGTTCCTCATAAGATAGGTTCTCTTCCAGCTGAACTACCTCTGGACTCAAAACATGAGATGGATATGGCATATACTTTCTCAACATCAAAACATGAAAAACATTGTGTACCTGAGATAAAATCGAAGGTAAAGCCACTCAGTAAGCAACTGATCCAACTCTCTCTAGAATATCATAAGGTCCAATGAACCTTGGACTCAGCTTTCCGTTCATACTAAATTGCATCACACTTTTCCATGGTGATACTTTGAGAAAAAAATGATCACCTAACTCAAAAGATAGATCCTTCATCCTATTGTTCGCATAACTCTTCTGGCTGCTCTAAGTTGTTCTCATGTGTTTCTGTATCAGCTGAACTTTTTCTGCCAACTCTTCTACCAATTCTGGTCCCATCAACTTCCTTTCACCCAACTCATCCCAGAAAGCTAGAGTTTGACACCGCTTCCCATATAATGCCTAAAATGGTGCCATCTGTATAATGGAATGAAAACTGTTATTATAAGAAAATTCAACCAAAGAAAGATGTTGGTCCCAACTTCCCTCATAATCCATCGAACAAGCACGTATCATATCTTCCAAAGTCTAGATCGTTCGTTCTAACTGCCCATCTGATTGAGGATGAAAAGCTATACTAAAATTTAATTTAGTACCAAACGACTTCTAAAGGCCTTTCCAAAAGTTAGAAGTGAACCTAGGATCACAGTCAGATACAATGGAGAGAGGAACTCCATGTAACCTGACTATCTCTTTAACATACAAACGAGAAAGTTGATCTAGGGAAAAAGTATCTCATATAGCAAGGAAATGAGCAGATTTTTTCAAGAGATCAACAATAACACAGATTTCATTATTACCTCGAGATGTATTCGTTAATCCCAAAACAAAGTCCATGGATATATTCTCCCATTTACACTCTGTCACTGGTAAAGGCTGAAGCATCCCTTTCGGTAACTACCGCTCTGCTTTAACCTATTGACAAGTCAAACACTTCACAGAAAAATCAGAAATTTCTCTTTTCATTTCATCCAATCAGTAATACACCCGAAGATCTCTATACATCTTAGTACTGCCAGGATGAACTGAAAACGGAGAACTATGAGCTTCACATAACAACTCTCTCTTCAACTGTGAATCATAAGGCACACACAATCTCTTCCCAAATCTCAAAACACAATCATTATCAATGTGGAATTCAGGCAACTTACCCTTCTGAACCAGCTCTACCTTTTTCTGCAACTCACTTTCTTGCTTCTATGCTTGCTTGATTCTGTCTGATAGAGATGATCTCACTGATACCTGAAACAAAATAGAATAACTTCCTGCACCAACAAATTCTATGCCAATGTTCATCAAATCACAAACAAAAGGATCTCGTTCCAAATGTAGCATGGTTAATGAAGCATTGCTTTTCTGACTCAAATCATCAGCCACATTATTTTCTTTTCCAGCATGGTAATTAATTGTACAATCATAATCCTTGATTAATTCCAGCCATCTCCTCTGTCTCATGTTCAAATATTTCTGAGTGAATATATACTTTATACTTTTGTGATCAGTATATATTTCACACTTTACTCCATAAAAATGATGCCTCCAAATTTTTAAAGCGAAAACAACAGCAGCAAATTCCAAATCATGTGTATGGTAATTTACCTCATGAGTTTTAAACTGCCATGAGGCATAGCAATTACCTGATCATTCTACATTAGGACGCAACCAAGTCCTTTCAATGAAGCACCACTGTATATAAAAAACTCACCATTCCTAGAAGTTAGTGCCAAAACTGGAGCATTCACCAATCTTCTTTTCAGTTTCTGAAAACAATCATCACATTCTTTTGTCCAGATAATCTTAACACCCTTCCGAGTTAGCTTCGTCATTAGACTAGATAACCGTGAAAAATTTCTAACAAACCTTCGATAATAGCCTGCCAAACCAAGGAAGCTATGAATCTTAGTTACATTTGTGGGTCTTGGACATTCTTCCACAACCTTTGTTTTTGCAGGATCAATAGTTATCCCATCTTTAGAAACAATATGACAAAGGAATGAAATTTGTTGCAACCAAAACTCACACTTGCTGTATTTACCATACAATTTATTTTCATTCAAGGTTTTCAAAATAACCATTAAATGTATTTCATAATCTTCTTTACTTTAAGAAAACACCAAAATATCATCAATGAAAACAACCACAAACATATCCAAGAACTCATGGATAATTCTATTCATTATGTCCCTAAACACAGCAGGTGCATTGGTTAGCCCAAAAGGCATTACTAAAAATTCATAATGGCCATATCTTGTACGAAAATTAGTCTTCGGAATGTCTACTTCCTTTACCTTCAGCTGATGGTACCCCGATCTCAGGTCAATCTTTGAAAAATACTGAGCTCCCTGGAGCTGATCAAACAATTCATCGATATGAGGCAAAGGATATTTGATCTTAATAGTGATGTTATTCAATGCTCTATAATCAATGAAATGTCTCATAAAACCATCATTCTTTTTAAAAAATAAAATAGGAGTACCCCATGGTGATTTTCTAGGTCGAATGAAACCTTTCTCTAATAAATATTGAAATTTCCCCTTCAACTCTAAAAGTTCAATTTGAGCCATTCGATAAGGGGGTTTTGAAATTGGCTTAACATCAGGAACTAAGTCAACAGTAAACTCAACTTCCCAATCTGGTATTATTCCAGGAAACTCATCAGGAAAAACATCAGGATACTAATTTACCATTGGCACATCATTAATCTGAACAGTTCCCTTGTTTTCAACAATATGTTCAAGGTAACATTCATTTCCATATTTTACAAGTTTCTCAGCCTCTTGATATGTTACCAACTGTAAGGGTTCATTCATGTACACAAACTGAAAGTCTTTCTGAAACGAAACTTCTTTAGCTCTAAAATCAATCTTAGCATGGTAAATAGAGAGCTAATCCATACCCAGGATAACATCAAACTCTACTAGTGGTAAAACAATAAGGTTTACATGTAGGTTATTTCCACAGATAAGGATAGGAAGATTCTTATAAATTCTTTTTTCCTAAACATTTCCCCCAGGTGTTTTTACCACAAGTTCAGGAGTCATTTCTTGATATGGTATTCCCATTTTACTAGAAAAGGTTTCAGAGATGAAAGAATGTGTAGACCCCCATCAAACAACACACTGGCATAATCTGAAAACAAACAAACAAAGTATCTGATACAACTTCATTTGATGGCCCAACATCTGCTGAAGTAGTTGCAAATGATTTCACCACCCCTTTCTGCTTGTAGTCTAACTGCTTCCCATCATTCAAGCTCTTTGTCAGAAACTCGTTTGCCTAGTGACCCATCTTATTGCACTTAAAACATTTCACTAACTGTAAATCAAATTTGGTCTTACCATCACCCTGATCTTTTTCAGTGGAATCACGACCCTTATGTCCCATCTTACCGCATTAGTATCACTTTCCAGAAATCATAAGACATTCCCCAGCATGCCTTTTCCCACATTTATCACAAACTGGAAACTTAGTTTTCTTACCATCAGACCTTTTTGAAGAATTCTTACCTTTCTCATGCCACCTCGGTCTCTTCTTCTGCTGGTTGTTATAGAACACTTGATCATCAGAAAACTCCATTTACACCTTCTCAACACATCAAACAAGATTTTCATAACTTTTGAACTCACGAGAAGCTAAAGCCCTTCGAAATTTTGGGTTTAATCCTGATTAAAAATGATTGATTTCACTATCAAGGTCTCAGATAAAATTTGGAGCATACCTTGCCAATCGAGTGAACCTTTCTTCATCGGAAACCACTGAGTCTCCCTCTTGCCTCAATTCCAATAATTTATTTTCTATCCTAAGTCGAACAACCTTAGGAAAATACTTCTCAAGAAACATACATTTAAATTCATTCTAGTCGAGAGTATCAATCTCATTAGCGTCCCTGATATTTCTATCCATCGACCACCACTGATATTCTTCACCCTCCAAACGGTAAATATGATGACTAACCTTTTGATTGTATAAACACCCCATGACATCGAAAATCTTCTCTAGTGCTTTAATCCACCCTTCAGCTAGCACAGGGTCAGATAATCCCCTGAATGATGGGGGATGTTGCCTCATGAAATGTTCCACCACTAACATGTTCCTCTGCTGTTGATATGGCTGATCTCGTGCATGGATACCACCACCATTTATCTCTTGAGTGAACTGTGCCATCACAGCAACAAACTATTCAGTTCCAATTACGACCATCTCAGGATTCTGATTCAGAAGGTTATTTCCTTTTGTATGCCTTCCTAGCACTGCTTCCCTATTTCCTCTGCGGAAAACCATTCTGATCAAACATGTCTTAGATGAAGCAACATGGTAATCTTAAAATTCTATATCATTTCAATTTGACCATAACATTTTTTTGTATAATCATTTAATAAAATTATAACTCTTAAAGTTATCTAAACTGACCTCTGATACCAACTATATAGCCCCGGCCTTAAACCTTACTTAATATTGAATTAAATGAATAATTCACATTGAGGATATTTTCAGGTTTAGAGTTTTAGAGAATTAGATCATAAAACATGTATTACATTCCACATTTAAGAAAAGTGGATACATAAAATATAGTATTCATTTTTCCCATCAACAGAAACATATTTAAAATAAAACATGGATTCTTTCTTGACACTTCCTTAACACTATCATCATATCATGTACCTTTCCCTTGACCTGTGAAAAACATTTCAAAAAAATGGGATGAGCATAAAAAGCTCAGTAAGGGTTATAAAAATATGGAAAGGAAACATGAGTTCATATATACATAAGAATGAAATCATAATTTACCCATAAAACATAGGCACTTCAACATACCTCATCAAATCATGAATAAATCATAGAAATCATAAGACATAATGGTAACTTGAGGGATTCATAACATTCTTACGTATGGAGTAACCCCCTTGGTTACGTTTGGAATACCCATCATAGTATATTCCCTAAATCTCTTCGGAAAAACCTTAACGTTTCACTCCTTTGCCTTACCCAATGCATTGGAGAGCTATATCGGGTTCATCCGCACTTAGTTTATCACGGAACCACCCGTCTTCATAATAATGCCCAAGAACCACAACATAATCGAATCACATAAAACATTCATAAAGGAAACATAACATTTCCACCTTTCAATCACAAGATATCAATACAACACATTGATATAAAAAAATTATGAAAACCATTTTCAAAACCAAAATAAAAGAAAATTAAAACATGGTATTTATTTTTCTATAAAAAAAGTATGGCTTGTAGAGGAAGTCAAACCTCAAATAATGGTCACGGCGGCGGAGAGGTCGTTGTCACTTCATTAGTACGACAAAAACACATTCCCTTTTTTGTTTAGTAAATGCTTCGTATAAAAAATATTCCTTTATAATAAACGTAAAAGTCAAAGGGGTTTATACACCGTATAAAAGAAGGTTGTGTATAAAACAAAATATGCCTCAATGAAAGGAGATTGAGACGAAGTCCCATACCTCGTATCCAAATTCATTTGATCGTTCTTTAATCTACTGAATAATAAACTTGAGTTAATTTATACTTGATTAAGATCCTTTTTCAAGTTCATTATTCCTTTTATATCACTTATTACCATGTCATGAACGCTATGTAATTATTTTAGTTAATAACGGTCGTTTTAACGATCATTGGTACTTGAGTAAAAATATGCTCTTTATAATTACAATTTGTTCATGTATCCATAATATGATGAGTTATAATAATGATGTATATATCATATATATCATATATATCATATATATCCAGTATATACATGCATTTATAATATTACACAACGTTTAGACGTAAGAAATGAAATGCACCGTTCATAGAGATGGTAAGCCGTACGTACGCATGAACACTACTTTCATTTCTATTTTGTATTTTATGGAATTAAAACATAATGAAACATAATAGTATTTTAATTCCTGTATGGTATCATATATGATATCATTAAGTAAATCCTTTTTACGTACCACATATGGTATTAACGAATCAAATCACTTTGAGGGGGTGGTAGTCCGCACTTCCTAAAATGAAGATATCGTGTTTCCTCATAATGGTAACCATAAAGATATGCCATAAATATAAAATACAGAAGCATAAGTAAAACATAAACATATTATATATAATATATAAATACAGTGACATCTTAATGGACACATTTTAAGGTGATATATTAGTGTTGAACAATCATCGTTTCCTGAGGCAGAAATTCACCATCCATGGAAACTGTATGTTCTTTAACCATTAGATGTAGGTGTGTGTAAGTGTAGCTCAAATAATTCTTATAAAAACATTCTAGTATATGGAATATACTGGGTTTGTTATAAAATAAATGAATAAAAAGAGTTTATGGGGTTGGAGAAGCAAAATAAAACATAAGAACAGAAGAGAAGACACTACCTTTAAATCGGGTAACTCTTTTTGATTTGAGTTCAAAGGCTTCCTTGGGAAGACTTATGCCCAATGTGAGGCTTTTAGGAGTTAGAGAGGGATGTGGAGAGACACAATGGGCAGGGTTTGGCCGAGCCAAAGGCTTTGGAAGTGTGGGTAAGGAGGTAGAGGTGGGGGCCTTTTATAAGAGGAGAGGAGGGGCACTCTTGGAAAGTAAAGAAATGTTACTTTATTTCAAAATGCTTTTCGGATTTAAAAGGACCCACATTGATATAATTCGAGGTTAAGGTGATAAGGGTTGGAAATAAACCCATACAATAGTGTTTGAACATGTGTAGGTCATATATTTTACATTATCTTTTCATTTTATTTAAATCGTTAAATAATGAGGTAATCGCTGCATCATCATGGTGTCATAAATAATTTAATTTATTTAATGTCTAAAAATTATAAAAAAATTACTATGATGTAGGAAATCTTTTTTCTTTTCAATGTCTATTTATAGTAATAAATATGATTTGTATAACCATATGTAAAAATTATTTTAGTAAAACAACTCATATTTGTGTCATTTTTATTTTAACATTAAATAAAAAGATATTAATGTCATTTTCCTACCAAAGTGTCTCCATGGGGTCCCCAAGTTGACCCATGGATTGTCTTGGTCTGCCATGAAACATACAATATGGTTAGGACATGTGTCAAGCTCATCTCATATTATTAAAACATTATTCTTACCTTAAATTACACTAATTACCTCTAATCACGATTAAAAACATAAAAGTTACTATTCACAAAAAAATTATTTTAATCCCATTGAACCACATTTTACTTCTTAATGAAAACCATGTATTTCAGATTTTTGAAATGCAAAACACAGAGGTGGTAAAATTTCATTTAAACGAAAAATCAGTTTTTTAAGTACCACTTTGTGGTTTCACTATTCATCAAAAATTGAAGTTTTCCAGAAAAAACCAAAACATCACCCTAAGCTATATTTGATATTTCAAATTCAAAAATGATGTCTATTTTAAAAAATTCAAAACATATAAGTTTCATTAATTAATTTAATAATTAATTCCCGCTTTCAGAGAAAATACAGTGTTTTTATGAAATAATAAGTATCAAAAGATTGACACTAGTTTAAGTCCAATTTCAAAGTGAAATTAATTACAAGGACAAATATTGGATTAAAAAATAAAAATATATTCTAATTGATCTTTAAAACCAATTCAAAATATAATCTAATCATATAAATAAATTAGATTAAAAAGAGGTTTTGAATTAAAATACAACATTTTTCACTATTCATTAAAGAAATGAACTTTATCGGAAAAATACCAAAAAATCAGACAAAGTAAATTTTGATGTCCAAATAATAAAGAATAATTTTATTTTGACAAATAGAGCTTATAAAATTGTCAAAAGATAGATTTAAAAGATGGTTTTCCATCAAAAAGTAGTAAAACAATCTTTTAAAAATATTAGTGTATTCCATGCTTAATATTGGATTTATTCTCATTTTAAGCCTCTAAAAAACTATCTAATTCATTAATAGACATTGATAAAAATATCTATTATTCATTATTTACTTGGGATGTTACAATATGTGTGATATTTTATCTATGAAACCCCTATAATTTATTGAAATCCCAATAACCTCTATTTTTCAAAGACATTCATGGGATTATCTTATAAAAGTACAGCTATAACCTTCTATGGGTCAATAGATACTCCTCTCTCTAAGATACATTGACCATGAAAGGGAATATAATCCATCTAGTAGATTCACATTGTGAGATTATTAGATAATTGATGGTCTCTCAGTGTATCCCAAATGATCTCAAGATGTTTTTAATAGTTCGGTTGATTGTGAGAATACACCAAGATATCATATACGAAAACCACAAAAAAATCTAGATAAGGATAGAAACGTTGTTCATCAGCACCAAGAAAATTGATGGTGTATTCATTATAAAAAATGGAACAATCATATATTAATGTACACCATAAATGATATCAAAATCTATAATATGTATTTCTATAGGTCAAAGACCCACCAGATGGTATCTGGATCTAAAGTTAATGTTTTAAAAACATAAGAGCTCCTCAAATATGATAAAAATGCCACCAATCCATGGAAAGAGATACGGAATATTACCCATCAACATGTTCAATTTCATATAATCCGCACCTATTCTAAAGGAAAAATCCACCTTTTTCATGAAAAGTACTGGAGAACCCCACAATGAATAATTGGGTCAAGTAAACACTTTTCCCACCATGTTGTCTAGCCATATCTTGAGATCTTGTAACTCCTTCATAAAGATCCTATATGGGATAGTTGATACTGGTGAAACTCTTGAGACTATCTCAATGGATAAATAAACATATCTCTTAATAGGTAAACAAGAAATTTCATCCGATAACATATCTTTGAAATGATCAACCACTAGAGGGATGTCCTCCTAATGTGACCCCTGATCAGCACGGTACGGAATTTAAATTTGTTAAGTTATCCTTCCCAACCCATGATTCTTTTATCTATCTCAACATTCAATGATTTCACACTCGCTATTGTTTACACAAACTACAACCTCTAGAGATGTGAACATCTCCCTCTGGTGATAGAATCCCGGAAGACTCAGTAAAACCCTAGGGATCCCATTTCGAGTATGACGTCAAAAATTTTCATCTCTATAAAAAATAGTTCAAAAAAATATGACAACCACTTGTCACAAATAGTGACTCTAAACATAGAATTTCCATGTCCGTTATGATCCCCAATGGTGTATTGAGTTACATGATTCCCTCGTAAAATTGTATAACGATCTCAATTAATTTCTCTAGAGGTGAATATATAAAACTATGTGATGAAATTATATGAAAAGAGATTATACAAGGGTATATGCTACTAAGAAAACTTCTATCACTATAGATGGTCTGAAACATTTCCCCTTAGGTTCATCTTTTGAAAAAAAAAACTTCCTAAATTGAGGCCCTAGGGAAGAACCTCAAATCCTAGAGTATTCCCACTATACTATTCTGGTACAAATGTTTCTGGACTTCCTTAGTAATTACCACCACCAACTCGACCTAAATGGATGGTACATCCCTACCTCTTAACATGATGCGATGCTATGAAACATTCTCCTTAACCTGATGTTAGAGTTGAACCCCTATAACTCACTACTGGAGGGAAGGGACTAGAGAAACATTACTCATGGACCATCCTTCCACAAGATAACAACATGAATTTTTAATGATATCATTAATTCCTCTTATGTACCTACATTCCAGACTAATGATAGAAAACTGAGACACCTATACTCAAAACATGGCTGGTACTCATCTAAAGAGAACCCTCAAAATCAAACATCCTACTTGAAGATACTGAACCACTTGATCGAGAGACTGCACTGCTCTATTCTGTTCCAGAAACATTGCTATGAATCAAATCATTAATCAAAAATTGATTAATCATCTTATTAATCATCATCAACTAGAACATGATTACTTGGTATCTCACCAAAACATTGGTAACCTTCCCCGAAGAGTATCATCTTTGAAATCTCATCAGAATGTTATATTATCCCAAAATAATGAACTTAGATAAATCATGATGAATAATCAATAATTGTCTTATCCACATGATATAGACACATGAACTCACCAATCCACTCTTCTCTAAAATTATATTGGAAAAATAGTCATTGAACATAGTCTGGGAAAGCTGAAAAACTATATCTCATAGTGGACCAACATTGTTCAAAAACATCATAGCAATGCTTTGCAGCTTCACATTGGATATACGTAGTAAGGTTCACTTTTCTCCTAGGTTGTGTCTCCAAATTCTCAAAAATTTATAGCACAGTCTCATGTTAGGTCCTCTTGGTTAAATACCATGGGGGGTGATTCAAGGTATGACATATTAAAACAACATCCCCTTTTAATCTAGTTTCATTATTATAATAACAATTCACTCTATCTCCCATAAAAACATATGAATAGACATTAAATCATTCATGGGACACAATAATTTTTACTTGGTTCACCCTCACGGGGCTATATCCAAGGAGCATAAAATGGTGATGTGATGATTGTACCAAATTCACTAAGGATCACTACCAGTAATGATATTCAGAATAGATCACATAAATTCCTAGGCTCACTGCCTCTACAATATTTTGGGTTTTCTCACTATATTCCCAAGGGTCACTCCCTATATCTTTGTATCTTACTCAATACCAATGTAAAGGATCACTATCTTCCTCTTCTTTTATTCACTACTCATGGAAGTGATCCCCTCACAATTGATTGAATTGTAGGTTAAACTTAGTTTATACACATGTAGGTCCCTTCATTATCTCCAATGAATACAAACTTAGGTGTATCTGGATGCTCTGTTGAAAATCCATTTTCAACCAATAGATGAATATAATATTGCCAAAAAATGTACAAGGAATTTCCTTCTAAACCCCTTTCTTGATGCTTACTTCCTTCGTGAAGGTCCTATTTTTTGAAGCATACACTACCTTCACAAAGCTCCTTCCTTTCGGGAATCTTAGTTAGAATTTGTTAATGCCATTACATTCAGTTTTCTTAAATCATTCAGTTGGAATTTACAGCCTTCATGAACTTTTTTACAAATATAATTCGTAAACCACCCTTCAAGAACAACCTTTAGCAAACCACATTCACGATTCTGATGGCTTAAGATTCTCGTTATGTCTCGCTACATTTTAAAAGGTTGTAGAGGACTTTATATAGGCGTTCTACCGATTCTAGAACCATATAAGCCACATCATCGCCATTTTGTAACGATCCATCATTTTCATCACGAAGCTACCTTTTTAATGAAGCTCCAAAGAAATATTCCATTCGCAATGCTCATCGTAATCATAGAGTTCCCCATCAAAACAACAGACCTCCGCGATGTTCCACTCATGATGCTCTTCAACTTCACCATTCACGATGATCATCATTGTTCGGGTAGATCACCATCAATATTATTTGATCCATAAAAATATCCCATTCATGAATACCATCATATTTAATATCATTCCTTTAAGATATTTTAATTTTTCATTCAAGAAAATCCCATTCTCTTGATGAAACCAAACTCCATATTTTGGATCCCAAAAATTTGGCAAATACTAGGAAACAGTTTCACCTCATGTACGCAATTTTCATTTTCACTTCAATTCCATCCATTCCTTTATATTGGTTCTTTATAAAAATATCATCTCAAAAATATCTATGGACTACATAACTTACCTTGAAAACCCACATTTTCAATAAACATAGTAGTCTCAAAAATACTACAATGTTACCTTGAGGGAGTTTTCCTTAATAATCTCCCCCTTAAGGATTGTTGAAAACTATTTCATAATTTGATACTCCATTGAATATTATTCTATATTATTTCAACATTCACTTATTTTGATTGAGATAAATATAAAATATTTTCCCAACACATACTCTAATCCCCCATGAACCATGTTTGGCCTGAGAAAGAAGAGTATTGTGGAAAGTTCATCAATGCATCACTTCATTCCAAAACATGTCAACCAATTTCATCACGAACTCCATATATTGTGATATATAATATTTTATCACCTATATTTAGTATCATAAAAATTAATAATCCCCCTATTTCCATACTCCCACTCTCTCGCAACTCCACCTATTAGCATCTCCTAGGGTCCTAACTAAGACAATTTCTCCCTTTTAATAGGAATAATCTTTCTCCTTTTTCAATGAACCTGAAGGACACTCTATTTAGTTCTTCAATAGATTAATGAACATAGATCAATTTATGAGGAAAAACCCCATAACTGGGGAAGAGGGGATCCCACATCCATTTTTTTTCAAGTAAAGGGAGTCAAATGAACTCCTAGAGCCAGTCAATGCCTCTCTAATGATTTTTTTGGGTATGTTCTTTCTTTGAATGTCTACAACCTGTAGTTCTGTAGGAACATACTCCAACATCATAGTCCCTTAGTGTACCTTATATTGATAAAATTTTATTTCATTTCAAATGTTCTTTTTCAACGAGTGATGAACCATATTTTTTCTAATATTGATAGAACATGAATTATCACAATGGATTCAAATCAGAGACTTCTCTTTAACTCCCATATCATCAGGATGTCGTTTCATCCACAATAACTGGGTTCAATATAGAGTGGTAGCAATATACTCAGCTTCTTCAATGATCAAATGAAATCATATTTCTTTATTAGCCTAGAAATACATAGTCCACCAAGATAGAATGCACAAAATGATACTGAATTTTGGTCGTTTTTTGATCTAGACCAATATTCAACTGTATATCCAGATTACTACTACTGTTATTTTTCATTATATGTTAAACTAAAATCAACTATTCCCTTAGTATACAGAAGTATTATTTTCACTAAAATAATGTGTCTTTATTTGGTATTTCATTGATATCTCACTGCTTGTCATGTTGAAAAATCAATATCACGTCTTTTTTCATCATATATTATAAAAATCCAATGATTTTACAATATTCTATGAAATTTACTACCTAGCCTTCAACATCTTGGGGTAGTTTCACCTTGGTAGCAACCAGAGATTTCATTTTATTTGTATTTTCAATTAAAAATGTTTTAAAATCCTCATTTTCATATTTGGTATGTGAAATAAAAGTAATGTTCCTTCATTATGTCACATGTAATCCATGTAAAAAATTATCTCAATAATCATGGACATTTCTAGATCATTTGTCATGAATTCTAAAACATTATATAGTGTGCTTCATATGATCCACAAAATATTATTTAATTGACATGAACCAACACCATAATCCTTTGATTAGTTTCATTGTAAACATACATATTATAATCAACTCCATCATTCCTAAAATCAATATTTTTTTAAAAATTATCTAGTACTGAATACCATGCTATGTGTGCATGCTTCAATTCTTATTAATCCTTCTTTGTCTAACAAAATCTCTTCTCATCTTATTAAATGAAAAAACTGTATGGATTCTCATTGTAAACTTATTCCTCTATAACCACATTCAAAAATTTAGACTTGACATCAATCTAGAAAACATTTAACATTCATTTCACTATAATGTCTACGAATAATCTGATAGTCTCTATTCGTGAAATAGGTGCAAAAATTTCATCATCATCAGTACCCTCTATTTAGGTGTTCCCATTTCACACAATTTGTTCATTGTTTCGAATTAATTTTCTATATTCATTAATCTTGTTGTTAAAGAAAAATTTAGTCATGATGAAATCCTTATCTATTATCCTTGAAACAAACTACATTTTTTTTATTTTTCTCAATTTTTTCAAGCTATTCATTCATAGATTGAACCAAATTCTAAAATCAATCTACTTAAATAAAACATTTAGGCTCTACCTGTGATATGTATGATTTTTGTTTTAGATTTATAATACAACATGTTTGTATCTACACTGTATGGACACAAATTATGTTATTTCTATCAATTTTTGATATTCTTGCTAGTCTCTACGTAGATACCAATTTATTCTCTTTATTATCATCATCTGAATCTTCTTTTGGGTCTACCTCTAGAAATAGAATATCCTATGATCTACTTATATCTTCATCACTATCTTTATGAGACTAATCATGTATGTGATGAAGGTTCTTCTCATTATCCACTATATTTTTATCATGTCTTTATAATAAATTCCATAACAACTTCTTGAAGAATTTATATGCTTTAATTTTTTTATATTATCCATGAAATATCCCTTAATGTCCACAAGATTCAAACGTTATGTGTTTCTCCTAATTGATAATGAAGGACATAATTCCGAAGACTCGAAAGTATGTCAATTGAATATTCCTTCCATTCCATTGTCCATAAAAAATATTATCTTCTTTCACACATAGTAATTATCTGCTTGATGTGTATAATGTTTTCATCACAACTTTATTCCAAAATATATCTGGAAGGCATTTCTAAATGGGCATTGTTATAGACATGTTTTGGACAATCTGATTTATTCTCTCAAATACCCCATTCTTCTATAGAGTTTATACAGCTGAAACAAGATTCCGTATCCCATATTTCTAAAAATAATCTTTCACTTTTCAATTTGTGAACCTGGTTCCATTATCTATTCAGATCGTCTGAAATGTATTAGATGTCATCTACTCTACTTTCCATCAATATGTTTTTATTCAAATGAATACCTCATATTTGTTGGAGATTATTGAAAACAATTCCATTCTCTTAAAATCATCAATAAAGAGTATATAATATCCCATACCATCAAAAGTCCTTGGTGAAATTATTCTACACACATCAATATAAACTAACTCATGATATTTTATAGAAATTTTCTCTTTTTCATTCTATGTATTTGTAATGGTATTCTATTTTTGACAAGAATCATGGGTATGGGTACGATCTCGTGATAATCTAGGGATATCATGATTATAAACATATTTCCTATATCTTCTACAGATTTTTTTCTCAAGTGTACAGGATTTGTATGCCATAACTTATTTTCATCTTCATTGGACAGAAAACACATATCTACTTATCCTCTCTTGAGGTAGAGGTTCCCTTTTATACGATTACCCTAAAAAACAACAACACATATTTTCTCCATGATGACACATAATTTCATCGAAATGTTTATAGAATCTCCAAAGTCACACAGTTTACTGACACTAAAAAATTTGTGACTGAGAACATCGATAATTATGACATCTTCATGTCTCATCTCTTTTCCCCATACTTGGTTTTTTCATTAGCCAAATATTTTCAAGACTTCATCATTATGAAATATTATGATAACTTCATTATTGTACTTGATTCTGGTCAGTTGATCTTTATTACCTATCATATGAGAGGTGTGCCCACTATCAACAAAACATATAACAACAAGATCTAGTGCTTTAAAGGCAATTTATGCCACAACTACTTGTTCATTTATCTTATTCTTTTTCATCCATGTTTTTCAATTCATACGTAGTATATATTGATAATGGTAACATACCATAGTGTATAATATACCGATATAATCTTGCAAAGACAAAAACTGATGTTTTATTTTCATCTCACTTGATGGTTCACTGAATTTTTGCTTATGACCAATTTGGTATTTCTTCGACACATTCCTCTGTATGGTTGATTTTCAGTATTTTTCCAAGTGTCCAAATCCTCCACACCAAGAAATAACCCTTGAAATATGTAATAGAGTATTGAACTCTATTTGGTTGCCATTGTTGTTCTTGTTCCCAACAAAATATTTTCGGATATGGAACACACATTTTGTGAGTGTCCAATATTTTCGAAACAATAACACCTGATGTGAGGTACATTCATGTGTGTCACTTCTATACCATAGGTTTTCCTTTGAGTTTTGTCAATATTTTGAATTTGGTTCATAGTCAAATCAATGTTCACACTCATATTAGTTTCTTGTGGTCTAACTTCGACCATGACTACTTTATTCTTCTGAATAATCCTCATACCAGCCTTATCATTTTGAATTGACCATTTATTCTATTTTTTTAGTCCATTATGCTTCTCTATCATTATTCATATTTCTTATGCGATCTTCTTTCATGATGTCTCGCATGGATTCAAAAATTTCTCATGATCCTTAACTCTTCAACATAGGCTGAAATCTCCCTCATCAAGTACATCGATATGCTCGATTTAAACTTTTCTAGTTTTAGGCTAACTATCAATTTGAAATTTCTAATCTTAAATTTTGAGTTTGTACTCAACATCCTTATTAGAAATTTCTATAACTGAGAATTTTAGTTCTTCAATAAATTCAATCATCTTAGAAATCTCTTCTTCCTACTTCTGCTTATAATGTTTGCCATCATGAACCACTTTGTTGGATTTCTTTGTTTTTATTCTTCTAACATCTATTACTTCAAGAAAATATCCATGTTTGACATGAAGCTCAACTCTACCTTCAAATTCTCCTTCATCATTGTTTCTTTCTTCTTTTATTACAGAATATCTGACAACTACCACAATATCATCCACTTCATGATCATTTAAGTCATCTGAATCATCTACCTCAGATTATTATGAACTGTCATCTTCTCTTGAAGGTAGATTCATCTTTTTGAATAAATATCTCTTAAAATTATTCTTCCCTTTCACATAGGCTCAATACTTTTTCCTAGAATTTCATCTTTATCATCTTCATATTTTTGAAACTTTTTTGGGCATCTTACTACATGATGTCAAAAATTTCCACATCGAAATCATGCAAGAGGATGCTTCCCTTTGATTTTTCCTTTTCTTATTTGAATATTTGAGGAGAGGAACGACATCACATCATCTATCTCTTCATCATACTATCCATATTCAATGGAGAGCTTCCTCGTATCCTTGAATTCCACCTCTTTGGATTTACACTTTTCCATGTCATCATTGTCATCATTTCTCACTTCATATTATACAAGGGTAATATACAAGTTATCCAATTTCATATCCTTTGGATATTTATCTTCTAATACCGATTCTTTTGGATTAAACCAAGGTGGTTGTTTCCTCAAGACACTCTTTCACAATATTTATGACTTCTATGACTTCTCCAAGACCACGATCGTCTTCCACTACAACATTCACCATTCTAAAGAATGAATCAACAGATTCACTTGGGTACATTCTCAGATATTCATACATGTTCCACAAAACCTTCATATTTTCCTCTCTAAGCATTGAATCTTCATTATTGATATTTAATAGCTTTTCCCACATAGCAGTTGATATTTTACACGACATTACAATTTAATAAATTTAACTAGATATGGATCCCCCTAAAGAATTGATTCTGTTATCATCTAAATAAAATTATTTTATTTCTACTTTGAATATAGTACCACTATTGATATCGGCTAATATTCTATTCATAGATGATGTGAAGACATCCATTCCTAATGATTGAAAGTAGTGCTAAATCCAATTCATATATAGTTGAAATTTTTTCAATTAAAATATAATAATTTCATTGGGATTGACCACCTTAATTTCTTATATAGAGAAATCTCTACTGACCTTCAACCTTCATATGATACCAATTAACAGGTCCACTGGGATAAATACCCTGAGAGGGGGTGGTGGTTGAATTAGGGAATGACACTTTACAACTAATTCCCCTTTTGATCTTGTTTCTCGTTAAAAAAGACACATTTCACTCTTGATCCTGTAGAAATATATGAACCAAAATTAAATCATGCATGGGAAAGAAAAATTTTCACTTGGTTCACCCTCACTGAGATATATCCTGGGTGCATACAATGGTAATGTTTTGACTGTACAATATTCCATAAGGCTCTCCACCAATAATGATGATCGGGAAAGATCACTTCTATTCCCAGGCTCAATGTCTCTACAAAGTTTAGGGTTTTCTCAATGCATTTCCAAGGGTCACTCCCTATGTCTCTTTCTATAGATCACTACTAGTGGAAATGATTACCATATTACTCTTCCATATCTCACTTCTCTTGAAATGGATCCATTCATAGTTTATGGACATATAGGTTGAACAATGTTTATGTACATTAATGTCCCTACATTATATCTAATGAATACATAATCTGTTTTATACGGATGATCTATTGATGTTACACTTTTATCCTATATATGAATACTTATTTACCACATATGTATTGGGAAATACCTTCTGAACCACTTTTACAATTATTAATGCCTTTTTGAATCTCCTCTTTCACGAAGCTCACACAACCATCACGAAGCTCATTCATTTCATCTAGCTGACTTATCCTTTGATAATACAATTACACTCCCAATGCTTAGAAAATTTGGTTGGCATGTTCGGCCCTCACGAACATCTTTTCATATACACATTCCAAACCACACCACACGAACTGCCCTCGATGAACTACCATCACCATTCTAGAGCCTTATGATTCTGGTTATGTCTCATAACTTTTTTGAAGGTGGTATAAGAATATTAATTGGTGTTCCACCAATTTTATAACCTTCCGTGCCACATAATCACCATTATATGAAGCTACTTTATTTCTGTCTTGAGGCTCCACTCACGATGCTCCTAACCTTCATTGTTCAAGATGCTCTTCAATGTTTGTGTAGATCACTGTCAAAATTATTTGATCCTTTCTGAAACCCTCTGCATGAATCCCATCATTGAAATATTCCATCCTTTAACATATTTTATTATGGTTGTTAACAAAATCTTATTTTATCGATGAAATCCAAACTCCAAATTTTGGACCCTAGATATTTGGAAAAAAATAGGAAACAACATCACCTTTTGTACACATTCCACCAATATAGAATGAACCACCTGATAACGACTTTCATCCATATTCTGAGCCAGACCAATATGCAACTGTATATCCCAATAACTCCTACTGATATTTGTCATTTTACATCAAACTAAGATCCACCATTCCCTTGATATATTTAATTATTTTATTTATAGCAATCATGGGACTTTATTTTTGATTTCATTGATATCTCGCAGCTTGGGATGTGGAAAAAACAATATTAAGTCTTGTTACAGTCAAGTTTAATAAACATAAAATGATTTGTTTGTATCTTGTTATATTAACTACCTTTCCTTCATCATACAATGATAGTTTCATTTGGGTAGAAACAAGAGTTTTCATCTCCTTGTAATTTTCCATTAGAAATATTCTCAGAAGCTCCTTGGCATATATAGGTTGATAAATGAATGTTAAATTCCTTACTTGTGTCACTTGTAACTGAGGGAAAAACATCATCTCACCAATCATTAACATTTCAAAATCAGTTTTCCTGAATTTATAAAACCGGATACATTTTTCTCCATCTGATTCACCAACTATTATGTCATTGACATAAACCATTAGCATCATCCTTTGATCACTATCATTATTGTCAGAAAAATTATTATCAACTCTGCCATGAAAAAATCAATATTTTTTTAGAATCTAATATATCCTTGAATACCATTCTCCTAGTGTTTTCTACAAACCATATAAATCCTTCTTCAACTATCAAATTCTATTCTCATATTCATGAATGAAAAACCGATCTCATTGCTCAGTGTAAACGTCTTCTTCCAAAAACCATTTCTGAAATGCAGACTTGATATCCATTTAAAAAACCTTAAAATTTTATTTTAATTTAATGTAAAAAAATAATATGATTATCTCTTTCCATTAAATAGGTGTAAAATTTTCAACAACGTCAATACCCTCTATCTGGGTGTACCCTTTGCACACTAGACACTCATTATTTCGAATTACTACGCCATCATAATTCATATATTTGAGAAAGTCCCATTTAGTCCTGATGAAATTATTATAATATGGAATCAAAATAATCTCCCACATCTAATCCTTCTCAATTTGGTCAGGCTCTTCAATCCTAGATTGAACCCAATTCACATCTTTATCTGCTTCACTAAAATATCTAGGCTCTACCCATGATATGTATGATTCCTTTTGTAGAGTCTTCAACATCATTGTTTATACCAGTTCTTTCTGATCAACAATTATGTCTTCTCTCTCAATTTCATCTCTTCTTTCTGTTCTTTGTAGAGATAATTGTTTATTCTCATCCTTCTCATCATTTGAGTCTTTTTCTGAGTCAGCCTCTTGAACTAGTATATGCCCTGATCTTGTTATCTCTTCATCACTCTCTTCCTGAGACTGATCATGTATGTTCTGAATATTATCCTCATTCTCCACTACAGTTACATCATGGATTTCCAATACCTTTCATAGCCACTTTTTGGAGTAATTATGTGCCTTTATTTTCATTGAGTAGCTATGAAATATTCTTTTATACCCTTGTGATTCAAACATCCTAGGTTCCACCTTATTAATTATAATGAACTTAGTTCCAAAATCCATTAAAATACTTCAATGACAACTTCTTTCCATACTATATCTCACATTCAGTCTTCTATTATTTTGTACATAGTAATGCTCTATTTGAAATGTAGACTACTATCATTACTACATCTTTCTAAAATTTATCAACAAGATCATCCTCAATGAGCACTATTTGGCTCATGTAGTTGAAAATACGATTTCTTCTCTAAAATACTCCATTATAGTATGGATATCTTACTGTATAAACTTGATTCATTATCCCATGTTTCTCAAAATAATCCTCCACACTGAAATTTGTGAACTCTATTCCATTATTTGTTTGGGTCTTTCTGATTTTTTTACCCAGCATCATCTCAACTTCCCTTTGATATATTTTTATGAAACTGAAGGCCACTAATTTTTTGGAATTGATTCAAACCCATGACATGCTTCTAAAATCATATATAAAGAGAAAATAATATCTCTTCCCATCAATATCCCTAGGTGAAATTGGTCTACACACATCAATATGCACTTACTCACCCATTTTATTGTCCTTTTCTATTTTTCCTTATATTTATATCGAATGATATTCTATTGTCGACAACCATCACACATTTTGGTATAATCAGGTGATAAAATAGAAAGATCTCTAGAAGTATCATATTTCAATATATCTTCCTTGGATTTTTAGCTCAAGTCTACAAGAAGGTTATTATATTACTTATTTTCTTCTTCCTAGGATAGAAAGAACATATCTTCTTCTCTACTGATGGGGAATAAATGTTATTTTTTAGGATTACCCTGAAAAACAAATGCACTGCCTTTTTCCTTGAAGACAAATAATTTCTTCAACAAATTTCGTGAATGTCCTGAGTCACATAGTTGATTGACAGTTAGCATGTTGTGAACGAGACCTTAAATAATTAATACATAAGAATGTATCATGTATTTACCCGATAAATTATTTTTTCCATTAGCCAACAATCTCCAGGCCTTCATCATTACCAAAATCATATCATACCTTACATATCGTACTTGATTATGGTCACCATATCTTTATTACTCTTCATATGAGAGGTGCATCAACTTTTAATAATCCATATACCAATGATATATAAAACTTTTAATATAAATTTATTCAATTGTTCAACCATATTATCCTTTTTCATCCATTTTTTTCACTTCATTCTTGGTAGTGATTGATAATCCGGACCTTCATCATTTTATGATTGACCGACATCATATTGCAAAGCTGCAAACCAATTTTTCATTTTTAGCTCACTTGATGGTTCACTAAATTGCTGCTTGTGAAGAATTTGGTTTTCTTCATCACATTTCTCCTCATGGTTGTTGTACAATATCTTCCAATGTGTCCAAATTAACAAGAGACGCTGCAATTTTCCCTCTCAATGATGGGTATAGGTTATATTCTTCTTTTATCAATTAAAATTTATATTTCAATTTCATATTATTATCACATTACATTTCAAATTGTTGAATCAAATGGTGCATCACTCCTAATCCATAAGGGCTCATACACCTAAAGAACCAGAATATGACTTTCACTCAGTCCATAACATTACAAGTTCCAGTCTATGAGAATCATGGTTCAGGACTCAATCTACCATAATTTGATTCAAAGGGGGTATAATGTAACATAATCTTAAAATTTATTCTTAGGTTATAATAGGAACTATATTTACCAACGATGTTTCCCAATTCACTATAGAGAATGTATATCACAATAGTATGTGTAATTATCAAGGAACCTATCACAACATCATTCAAACATGAAATGCACCCTATATGGCATGGAATACATCATGGTATTTGATTTATTGTGGGTACGAAAAAAGATACATGATATGGAATTCCTTCATCTCACCAGGTTGAAAAAAATAGAACCCACACTCATAAAAATAATAAAAAATACCTCATGTGGATAACCAAACAGGGGAATCAATTCATTTGTAATATTAAAAATTTTGAGAAAATAAATTTCATTCGAGGTAATTTTGAATTTTCTAATACATGGCTCAGATACGCCATAGAAAAGATCATTAAAAAATGAAATACCTTTTTATCCATGTCTATTATTTCCAAATGATAAACTGGAAAATGAAAACCCTCTCATACAACTTTGTAACATCCTAAAAATGGATTTCACTCGACTGTACCCATATATATGTTGGCTACGTGGCCTCAAGCGCCTTTTCCCTAATACTAGAGGATAACGACTAGAATATAGAGCCTAGGGGATTTTGTGGAGAGGCTATGAACTCTTATAAGAGTGTAACAGAATGGTAGAATGTATAATGATCAATATCATAAGTGGTATAATTGTCAAAAAATTAAAAGAAATTACAAATAGATAACAATTTCATAAGTAATATCATATAAAATATATGATGGTGCATGTCTCTATAAGGAAAAAAATAGGTATACATGGAATTAGTAGAATAAAAGTATCAAAATACAAAAAAGGACAAAAATTTCTATCTGCTGGGAGAATCATGAGCCTCATCATGGTCTCATGTTCCCCTACTCCTAAGCATAGAAGAAATTCAAGTATCGAACTCTGGGCCATTTTTCGATTTTCTACCTTCATATATATTGTTTATTAGGGTGCCTAATGGTGGCCAAACTGTGATATGAGATACAAATCCAATATTCTACAACCAAAGTACTATAAATAATCATAGATGTGTAATATAAAAAGTTAATCAATAGTGCGATATATATCAAATGTAAGAAGTAAATAAATATAAAGTTCCTATGGAATTTATACTACACAACATGTGACACCGTATACCTATAGATGACTACCTTAAAAACATATTTCAAGATCCTATTACAAGTTAGTTAAAAATAATATAAAAAAATATATCACAACATCATTGTACATCTATGCATATCAAATGATCCATGAACATGTCATACAATATGTGTATCAAAAAAACATTTCCATATAACCATATGTATCATATGAACCACACCCACACCATATCTCATCTAACATAGTTGTGACATATAACTAAAGTGTTAGAACCCGTGGGGATAGATCCAAGGAATAGAAGACCGTGATATCCTCATTGAGTCCCTGGATAATCTCGATTGAAACTCTTTAATGAAAGTGGTGATGTCTAAGGATCTTGTTAATAGAGAATGTCCAATGAGAGTCTAGTAAACCAGATCCAAGGGGTATAGATACCATTTGAATCATACATAATCAATATCTAAGGAGAATATATGTCCAATAAATCTCTTACAATAAATCATGAACTATGGGTGAAATAGACACGAACTCTAAATGGAATCAAGGTCCATGGTATACCAACCATGAAATACACTACCATTTCAATTCACATTTCATTCCATTCATCAATTTTCAAGCACTCAATTAAATGTGTATTCCGACTCATATAGAAGTTCACATTCCATTTCATCCAATTTGTTTATCAACTGACCTTACAATTCCCTATAAACTATTTAATCATGTATAAACATTAAAAGGAGGAAACAATTATCTAATTTAACCAATTAAATTTAAATAAATTCATTACAAGCATCCTCAATCTAGGGATGCTCAAAATTGCACCCCTTGGGTGGTTCTATAATAGGAAAATGAAAGGGGAACACCCCATGGGTAAATGAGGTTGGAGAAACAACCACCAACAAGTCTCAACGAAATAAATGGAATAACATTACTGTTTCATTTAATATAGTTTAATTATTCAATTCAATTTCAGGGCCATTCCAGAAAGTCATGTAAGCACAGAACAAAAACAGTCTCAATAAAGAACCAAACTACATCAGACAAATATAGACCACATACCGTAGGATCGTAGTGGTGTTCGTGTGTAGTATCATATTTTAATTCTACTTGGATCTGAATAAAAATGATCAATATAAAAATAACATGAAAATACATAAATTTAGTTTTCACTTAAATAACTCCATCGATTCGAAGAAGAATGGAAAATAACACAAGATGAATTGAGTACTCAATGGAGTGAATCCAAAGATATTAGCAGTGCTTGATTATAAGTCCAGAAAGAGATGCGGGATAAAAATATATGGTTTGCATAAAAATATATCTCATATTGGATTTTTCCACTATAATAAAAAGGATATGTAGGTTTTATCATAAATATAATTTTAATTGAAAAAGTTCAATTTTCCAAAAAACAATCAGCGGGATGTAATGGTTGCATGGTTAGAAAAAATATGCACTACCCATGTTTCCACTACTCTAAGGAGGGTAACATCACATGTTTAGTGCAGGAAATTTTACAAATCATGAAAAAATATTGTCTCATCACAGTATAAAAAACTATAGGAACTACCATACTGGTGTGTTCCCATATCTGCATAGTCTAAAAACCCATGAAGGCTCCACTTTCCATCTTTATAGGCCTCACACGGTTATTCGGACAATACGACATGTCCCAGATGGTATCTACTTCCACTATAGCAATTTTAATTCTCCAAAAAGTTAGGATTTGGTCTCTCAAAAAGCCTCAGACACTCATGATATGACCATAAACTCAAAGGGTATTCACAGGATGCCATAAATAGCAATTTAAATTAAAAATAACATGATCGATACCTCCTAAAAATAATAGGTATAATACATTTAATCTGATTACCTATTTATTTATTTAATGTATATTTATTATAATTCCATTAATGGTATTTATTTTATAGTCTTCCCATTGATGAACATAGAACCTTGCTACTAGATGGTAGCTTATTGTATATAGGGAAGTGTAATGACCTAAACTTTTATTAATGAAAATTCTTCTTGATCTAATTAAATTTATTACTATCTAAAGTGGTTATATAAGACATATGCACTTCCTTGGTTTTATGTTTTTGGAATTTAAAATACAATTAGGAATTGTTACCTCTTCTAATATAGATATTGAATAGTGACCACATCATTAGTATTAATATAGTTCATTAAAAAATCCAATTTACTCAGACAACTTAATTGATGGCATCATCCAGTAGAAATTATCCATAAAAGCCCATTTTTGGAGCTTGGAAAGGAGCTAGTGTTACTTGGATTCTCTCTTTACCAAGTCCATGTCAAGATTCCACATGTTAATCTTGAATGGAACCATCTATGGGAGATGTGGAATTTGATATAGATTACCACCTGAGTGATGTTATCCGAGCCACCCCAAGAGTTTGTATCCATCAGCTACCATACCCTTAGGTCATATGCGAGTGTTATATGGGGATATGTAGCAAGGCTATAAGACAATGCTTATGTGAATTTTTTTTAAAGAATAAATAATATATTTTCAATTAAATATTGTTACTCTGAAAATATTTTTTAAAGCACATATAGTATTTTTAGTTAATATTCAATTAAGAAATCTATTTTGATGAAATAATGGATTTTATAATAAAATATTATGTTCATAAAATATTATTACTAAATTAATTTTCATTAAAAATAAATTATTGTATAATTTTTAGGAATAAAATTATAATTTTTATTATGATTTGAAAGAAATTTATGTCAAAACCCATGAATTTTCAATAAATGTTATTTTTTACAATAAAAGTAAAAATTCACATATTTAGAATTTTTTAGATAAAATGATTATTTTTTTGGAATAATGAGGTCCAAATTATGCAATGGTGTACTTTTCATTATTTTCTAAGATATTCAAATTTTTGGGTAAAAAATACATACAATTTAAATATATAATGAGATTTATGACATCATAATGACAAAATAGTGACGTAATAATATAATATAAATAGGTTGTTCTACCGATATATGTTTTAATATTAAAATAATTTAATTTTATGTTTTTTATTTATTTTACAATTCCTTAGTGGACCCTCCAAGACTTCTAAAACGTTATAACATTTTAAAATGATTTCCTTGAAACTGTGAATCACCCCCATATAAGCAAGCCTAATATTTTAACATGTTAGGAAATTGGCCATATAAAATAATTTTTTCCACTCCAATATGGAAAAAACCAAGGACCAAACCATGAAATGGATTGTGGTTTTGATTAGTTTAATGTGTGGTGTCCAAAACTTAATTAATAATGAATGCCCTCTCCTTTTATATATAAACTCACTCAATATCACATTCCTCTTCACTCAAACCATTTAGAGCCCAACCAACCCCAGAAATAAACTCTCTATTTTCCTCCCAAGGTGCCCCAAGCCCCCAATAATCTCCTCTCAAGCCTCTCCCGAGCCTTTGGGACCACACTTCCATGTACGGTATTTCTTCCTTTCTCATTTTTGTCCAAATTTGTTTTGTCATTATTCCATTTAATTTTCAATTAAAAATGTTGGGGTCTACTTTTCCACATACCATATACTTACTTAATTATGTTTGAATGATGATATAACCCTTTTTCTCTCATTATTGACTCCCACAAACACTTATTTCTCTACGAAAATTCAGTAATAGATTTCTCACTCCTCATTTACTTACAAACAATTATTTTATATTATAAATCTATATTCTATTACATATGTTGGGAAATTTTTCTATATGACCCCATTACTGTCCATTTCAGTTAAATATGATGAGATACCCCTTTCTCAGTCACCATCCATTTTTATGAATTCTTATGTCATGTGGTTATGTTGCTAAATTTTCACTGTGATTTTCTAAGCTAAAGACATAGTGTAGTGAATACCATGCCCATTTCTCTATCAAGGGTATTCACCTTTATGCACATTCACTTACCGATTATATTTAATAATTTATATATTATACATTTCTTCATTGTAAAATAAATGATTATGGTTAATGATTCCATGTTGTATGATCCATGTTGCACACTTATGCATGAAATGAAATGATTAAGAAGGGTGCACCCTGATAGTGATCCAATGCATTGGGTAAAGATTACTACCATGATACGTTAAGTGAAATGAGGGTTTAATCATGCTAATTCAACTGTCATGTGGCTTTACTCATGCTCCATGTGCAATGATCCATAGTTCATGATAATATCATGTTAAATGTTGTTTTCACATTTCCATGTTATGATAATCATGCTCTATCATACCTTTATGTAAATGATTCTATTGGGCTCCATTGATTTGTTTATTCCATAACATATACTATATTCTTCATTTTATGCCTTGTTTACTCTTTTATAAGTCTTTACAGCTCACCCTTTTCCTATTCATTTCCTCAGGTTATCCCATGCAATGCTCATTATGAAGGAATGTTGAGGTCATGGAAAAGAATTTTTCAATAAAGATATTGGGTTTTATGTTATAATTTTTTATGTAATGTTTTTAATTTAAAAAGTAAATAGACCTATTGACCGATATAGTTTTCTTAATTGAATGTTTTGGTAATAAATAAAGTTTATGTTTGTAAAGAGTAGGTTTGATATAGTTGGTATTCGAGGATTATTTTAGTTATTTTTGGGAATTTGATTAGAAAAACAAAGTGATAGCCTTAGGGATAATACTAATGATAATAAAAACATACCTAAATTTTTTTGAGCATTGAGTAAGTTATCTATTCACAAAATACATCCTTGTATGGATACAAGAAGGTAAAGGCGGCTCTGACAAAGAAGTATCTAGGGGTAAACGTCTAAAATAGTGATTTGAGGTAGACTCAAATGGGAAAGGGTGCATGTCAACGAGCCTATATGCAATCATGGTTATGACACTCTCATGGAATATTATTTGTTAAATTCATAAGTATAGTATGAACCATTATTAAGGGAATTAAAAAAATTCCCTTATGAAAATATGTTGGGAATTAGATCATTGATAACATAGATAAGTTAAGGAAATAAATGTAATTTATAAGTTATCCATTTTTGTCCTTGGATTACCCTCTATGTGTTACCACTAACATTCTTTTCATTCCAGACGATGGATGGTAGTAGGAGGACTCATTCTAACAACTAATGTATAGATCAATTTGATGATTATTCTAATGAGATGCCCAATCTGATGGGAGCTGGCGTCGTATACATTGTCACAATACTCTCTCAGTTAACTCATTTTTTGAATACAAATGTGGTTCAAGAGTAACATTCAACCCCACCATACCCTAGGAAACAATAAGCCACAATTGAGATCTTAATGAGATAAATGCCTCCTATGTTTAATGGATCATCTGGTCCCTCAATCACCGAACAATGGAGAGACTCCGTTGAGAATATCTTCTCCATCATTCAATTTTATAACTAAGAGAGGGTAATTATGGCTAATTATTGTATGGAGGGTAAAGCTGATCAATGGTGGACATTGATCAAAAATATGAATCCTGAGGAAGAGATCAAGGAATTGGAATGGAATGATTTCTAGAAAATGTTTTACGATAAATATTTTTCTCGCTCCCTCCGAATTGTGATGGAAAGGGACTTCCATTCCCTCAAGAAAAAAGACAATGAATCCATTAGATCATATGGGGAAAACATCACAAGGCTTGAATGATATGCTTCCAGATATGACATTACCCATGAATATGAGGTTGACAGCTTCTTTGGTGGGCAGAAAACTAGCCTATGGAAATCCCTAGTGATCCATGACTTTGAGACCTATGAAGAATTCACCTGATGTGACCTCAAAGTAAAAATAGAGATAGAAAAATCTCATGGGTATCATGGGGAAAAGAATCTCAAAGTGGACATTAATTCTACTGGTATTGTGGATAAATCCAACGATGTTATGCAATTACAACACCCCACATTCCAAAGGTGTGGAAAGATGCACCTCATAAATTACATGAAGGGAATGAGGAAATGCTTTAAGCATGGAAGAGAAGAGAACTTAAATATTAACAATCGACAAGAAAAAACCACTACTATGGTAGAGGAGTGGAACACTCAGTTCAACCAAAACAAGTTGTTCATTACCACAATTTGAAAGAACTATGGAAATTTGAAATCCAGTGCACTAAGATAAGGGTTTTTTGAGGCAACCAATAACCTCCAAGGTGGAAAGGGAAAATTTTTTCCATCACTACCACCGAAGTGAACCCCAAAAATGAAGTTGTGCCAAGTACGCTACTTATTCATTCAAGAATAGTGAACATACATTATGATTCTAGTTCTATGAATTATTTTATAACTCAAATGTTTAGAAGAACAATCCCTTCAACACTAAAAATCATGGAAGTAATTGTAACACCCCAAGCTTCTACGGTACGCTTCTCTTTGAATAATGTGATAGCGTGTGTTGTACGCAACACCGAGTTCTAACACACCATAACCAATCAAACTAGCCATTATGAATAGTAATACCTACTTTTCGAAATTATATATATTTTATATTTTAAAATGGACTTCATTTCTGGATTCGAAATATCGAATTTAGCCAAAGGGAAAATTTTGGTACTTTTCGGATAACTTTCATATTTTGATGAATAGTGAAAATTACTAAATTTTAATTAAAAACAACATTTTTAATCAAAATAATTAATAGTGATAAATTATGAATTTTAGTAGTTTTAAAGTATATTTAGAATATATTTTTACCATTTAATATAATGTTTGTCATTGGACATAATTTTACAATTAAACCGAACATAAACAAGTGTCAATCTTTTGATAGTTATTATCTCTTAAAAACACGCTTTTTGTTTTGACAGTGGGAATTAATTTTAAATTAATTTCTGCCACTTCTGTGTTTTGAATTTAGGAAAATGGATTCCATATTTGGAATCAGGATGTTCAAATTGTGTAAATAAGTAACTTTTATTTTTAGACATTTTGAATAATTACTGCGGTAAATATTTTATTTACCATGGTTAAGGGTAAATCCGGTAAATAAGGGTTAAAAAATAATATTATAATAATACTAAATTACCCTAAAACGTGTCTTAACCCTATTGGTTGATACATGGTCGACCATGGGCATCTTTGGGTCGATTTTGGGACCCCATGGATCCACTTGTAAGTGATAATGACACTTTATTTTAATTAAGTTAAAATGAATACAAAAATGACACACGCATATATCTTTTAGCAAAACAATTGTTACATAGGGTTATATATGTTTGATTTTAGATTATAAATATTCATTAGAAATATAAAAAGATTTCCTACATAATTATATTTTATTTATAATTTTTAGACATTAAATATTTTATTTTATTTATGACACAATGATGATGCAGTAATTACTATAATAGTGAAAAATTAAAATAATTGATATTATAAATTCCCAAATAAATATAATATGAAACTTTTAATGAATTAAAATAATTTTCTAGGATAATATGATATATTAGGATTGATTTAATTTACTTTTTTCGAAGTAATAAATCTGTTATGAGTTTCAAAAAAATCAACTATTGAATAGTGTTAAAATTGACATAAAAGAGTTCTTAAAACAAATATTATATTATTAATTGATATTAAATTGCTAAAAATCTAAGGTTCGGCCAAGAGACTTATATCATGATAGGTTCATCATTAATGGACCACTTGGGGGGTCTCTTGGATGTATATAGTAAGTTTATTAACAATATTATATAAAAATACAAAGAGACATTGTAAAAGTGAAACTAATTAACTTAGAGTTAATACTTAAAGATAAGGTTAATATAAGTACCCAAAACCTGTCTAAATTCTATTTGTTGAGTTTTTTTCGACCCATACCCACCTTAACCTTTGAATAGTCAACTTTTTATCCATTGTAAACCGAATATGAATTTATTATAAACAAATATCTCTAGCTTTTCCAAAGGTTCCCCTCACCCCTCTTATAAAAGGGCACTCCTCCTTCTCATTTCTTCACACCTTCAAAGCCTTTAGGTTCGGCCAAACTCTTCCCAAATACTCTCCCAACTTCCCTCACTACAACCTAGGGGCCTTAGTTTGATCAGAAAGCCAACCTAAGGAGCCCTTTTGATCAAATCAAAAGGAAGAACCAGAAGAAGAGGTAATGATTTCACCACCCTTTTCTAAGTTCATTTCTTCTTCCACTTCTTCTTCCTTTGTTGTTACCATTCTAAAATAATAAATCCAGTATCATATATATACTGTGATGTTATTATAAATATGGTACAACCATATTCAGTATTCTATCCACCCTTTGAATAACATGTCACCATACGTGCGTACGTACGGCTTACCGTCTCCACGTCGTGGTGTAATTGTTATTCAATATAATATTATTTGGATGGGTATAATAATGATGTGTAACTCATGTAAATAATAAATATAACATGTTAATGATTCTTTATATATGATATACCATCCATTTATATATTATTTTAATATCAAAATAATGATATTGTCGCTCATGCGTACGTACGGACTACCGTCTCCACGAACGCGATGAGATTCATTCTCCATCGTATCCATTCAAGTATAATTATCATTTGATGATTTAAAAATGATGTTTAACGACTTGATATCATTCTGGATATAAATAATATAAAAACTATCCTTTATAAACATGTCTTACGTAACAAAACATATAAAAGAAAACAAGTAAGTTAACACACGAAACAACGATAATACTAAGATATTATTATCAAATCAATATTAAAAGATCATATATGATATCATATGAATGTATATGATTATTGTATAATTTAATAACAATTATTTCACCATTATACAGGAGGTTAACCTACCCAAACCAAGGAAAGGTACAAGGTAAGGTTTATTTCACAATCTCTTCATTATCCGAGGTTGTTTATACGTAATAATCTACTGGGATCTCGTTATCATCCACATCCATGTTTCTTCAAAATGTATTTCAAAACATTTTTACAAGAATATGGGTTAAAGTCATTTATACCCTTGTTTTACTTTTTATAAGAGGAATCTTTCTGTCGTTTTCAAAACAAGGTCCTTTTTATCCTTTTCGACAGAATTAAGGTAAGAATGTTTTTTTTAACTTATACGGCGGGTGCAGTTATTTTCCGCCGTTATAAAATATTCAAAGCTTTCCTTACAAGCTTATAAGAATATTTTCAAAGAAAATGTTTTATTTTATATGGATCTTAAATGATTTCAAAATAAAAGGAGATATTTCTTTAAAAAGAATTTTGATTTCATCTATGTCAACATCCTTTGATGGATTTTAAGATTATTTGAAGTTGATTTATTATGATACAAAACTTCTATATTGTATTGAAGGTTTTGTGATATGTTTGACTGTGGATGTGCTATTTTTATACCATTCATAGTTTATGGTGAATGTATTGACATTTCATATGCTAGTTTTAATACGAATGTTTATGTTCTGTTTAAACCTTTTCATATGGGAATGCATTGGACTTAATATGTGACGGGTGGAGCCCGCTATAGCACCTCGATGCATCGGTAGGTCTCATGAGACAAAATAGTGTCTTGGCACAAGGCCTTGACAAAATCTTATTTGTAGTCTTGGCACGAGGCCTTGACTATGTGGTTATGATAGTCTGGCATTATGCATTCCAACATTATGAAAGTGGTTATTGATTTTTGCATGTGATTATTCGATTAGTAGAATATCCATGTGAATAAGTAAATGGAATTATTTCATTTTATTTATGCCATACCATGTTGAAAGTTCATGTTTGAAAGGCTTTTGTTTTAGTTATACATTTCCTTAAATGTTTATTCTTATTTATGAAATTTTCTGCTATATTGTTATCCTTACTGGGCATTTGAGCTCACCCCTTTTCTATGTTTTATTTTACCCAGGAAGTGAAGAAGTAAATTATGAATGACCAGCAGGGATGTTATGTGGGGATATGAGTGTGGATTATAGAGACATTATGTTGTTGTAGTAGTTTTTCATTTTATGATGTAATGTAAAACTTATGAATATATCTAGTGTTTCCAAGGCTACTAAACCAATCGGTCTTTCGAGATTTGATCTTTCTTGTGATCATGACAATGTTATGTAATAATTCACCGACTCTGGGTAACTAGGGTCGGGGCGTTACAGTTGGTATCAGAGGAAGTTTAGTACAAACCTTGGAAGCTAGATTTAGATAAACTCTGATTAGAGGACATAGACCTAAGATGAACTTTGAGGATTAGTATAGAAGAACTTCCTAGAATTTTGTTATTGTAGAGATTTTGTGAGTTTTCCGAGCAATACATCCCTGTCTGGATACGAGTAGGTAGAGGCGGCTCTGGCACATATGTACCTAGGGGTAAAACCCGAAAACACCGCTTTGAGGTAGACTCGAACGGGAACTGGTGCACGACAACGGGCCTTGCTGCACTCTTGGTTACGACACTCCCGGGGGATATGCTTAGGATAACTCTCATTTTCTTTACAAATCATTATGAAGGGTTTATGAGTATATACTTCCTCAAAGAAAACATTTTTATGATTATGGATTATACCCATAAATAGTTCAATTTATGTTAAGTGTTTTATAAGTATGGGATTATGTATTTTGATTCATAAACTGATCTAGTTTATGCCATTGTTTAGAAATGGCGCCTAGTGAAAGAAATGGAAACCTTATCAATGCACGCACTCCATGTAGGGATTTCCCTCCTGCTCAAGATAATTATATTGGGGCTGGTGATGCAACTGGTGCCGATCAGCTAATCACCATACTGGGACAACTTACTCAGGTTATGAATAATAACCTTACCCGTATGGAGCACCCTGATCCGCAGCGTGGAGGATCAATGTTAGATCGATTCATGAGGCAACAACCACCAACGTTCAATGGGAGTTAAAATACCTTAGTAGCTGAGCAATGGATATTTTCCCTAGAGAAAATATTTCAGGCTTTGGGGAGCAGTGAAAGGGAAAAAGTTATCATGGCAGTTTACCGCCTCACTGGAGATGCTGATCAATGGTGGTCATTGATTCAAAATATGAAGGAAGATGATGAAGTATCAAATATGGAATGGAGGGAGTTCAAAGATCTGTTTTTAGAAAAATACTTTCCTCGCGACCATCGAGCAGATATGGAAAGGCAATTTCTAAGTCTGAGACAGAAGGATGATGAGAATGTCACAAAGTATGAGGATAACTTTACAAGGTTAGCAAGGTACGCTGGTGATTATATACGTAAACAAATAAGTAAGATTGATCGTTTCTTTGATGGGTTAAAACCATTTCTCCGTCGAGCATTAGTCTCACAATCCTTTTCATCGTACGAAGACATTGTCTCATGTGCTATCAAGACCGAAAAGGAATTCTCTAAGTCTTATGACTTTAAAGCAAAGCAAGAGAAGAAGAGGCCTGCTGATCAATCTGGGAATGGAAATAAGGGGAAGAAAGGAAAGGTTTAATATCCATCCTCTGGTAAATGTGGGAAGAAACACCCCGGTGCTTGCTTGAAGGGAATGAGAGTCTGTTACAAGTGTGGTGAAAAAGGCCACCAAGCTCGTGATTGCAAAGGGAAGAAGGAAGCCACCAACGTTCAGTGCTACAATTGCAGGGAGATGGGACATTATGCGAATGAATGTCCTAAGTGTCAGGAGAACTTACCTCAGAAAAGGCCAAGGGATCAAGGCCAGGCTTATGCTATAACTACTGCTGAGGTAGAAGCTCCGAAAGACGTGGTGGCAGGTAATTTAATGGTTTCCTAAAGTTTAGCAAATTCATTTTTTGATTCTGGGTCATCGCATTGTTTCATATCTTCCCAGTTTGCTAAGAAAATTAGATATTTCCAATTTGATTTAATAAGGGAGTTGTCAGTTAAAACTCCTAAGGGAAGTATCATTGCAACAAAGTTTTTTGAATCAGTCCCCATTAGAGCACATAAATTTTCTTTATCTTCTGATCTCATCGTCATACCTATGATTGAGTTTGATATAATCCTCGGTATGGACTGGCTTTCGGACTATGAAGCGAAGATTTATTGTAAGAAGAAAGAGGTTACGATTCTTGATGATAATGATAAGGAACACCTTATCTTTAGAGCAGAATCGTCACCACCTAATTCTTATTTAGATCCACCCCCAGTAGCTCAACTTAATTCAATTATTGGGGAGGAAGAGAATGAAATAACTTTCGGTGAGGAAAGGAATGTTCAAATAGAGGATGTACCTGTTTTGAAAGAATTTGTAGATGTATTTTCGGAAGATTTACCTGGACATCCTCCAGAACGAGAAGTTGAGTTTTCCATTGATTTGATTCCGGGATCAAGGCCTATATCGAAGACCCCTTATAGAATGGCCACTGTAGAGTTAGTCGAACTAAAGAAACAACTAGTGGAATTGAGTAATAAGGGATTTATTCGCCCTAGTGTTTCTCCATGGGGAGCCCCTGTTCGTTTTGTTAAAAAGAAAGATGGATCCACGAGGTTATGTATCGACTACAGGGAGATCAATGCTATAAAGATAAAGAACAAGTATCCCCTACCTCGTATTGATGATTTATTTGACCAACTGCATGGAGCTCAATACTTTTCAAATATTGACCTTCGATCTGGATACCATCAGTTGTGTGTGAAGAAGGAAGACATTCCGAAGACAGCATTTCGAACCAGGTACGGGCATTACGAGTTTACTGTAATGCCGTTTGGATTGACTAATGCACCCTCTGTATTCATGGATCTGATGAATAGAGTTTTCAAGGAGTATCTCGATGAATTTGTGGTGGTATTTATTGATGATATCTGGGTATACTCCAAAACCTACGAAGATCATGAAAATCACTTGCGCATTATCTTGAAGACTCTGAGGAGGCATGAATTATATGGGAAGTTTAGCAAGTGTGAATTCTGGCTTCATGATATTTCTTTTCTTGGCCATATTGTCTCTAAAGATGGAATCTCTGTTGATCCTTCTAAGACCAAGGTAATCCAAGAATGGCCAGCACCTACGAGTATAACTGAGGTACGCATTTTTATCGGTTTGGCAGGTTATTATCGACGTTTCGTCCAGAATTTTGCCCGATTGGCTAACCCATTAACGAAGCTCACACGTAAAGGGGTTAAATTTGTTTGAACAAAAGAGTGTGAAGAATGTTTCGAATAACTGAAGAGAAGATTAGTCAATGCTCCTATATTGACTCTACCATCGGGGAATGATGGGTTCGTTATTTATAGTGATGCATCAAAGAAAGGACTTGGTTGTGTCCTAATGCAGAATGATAGAGTTATTGCCTATGCATCACGACAGTTGAAAATTCTTGAACAAAACTATCCTACTCATGATCTCGAGTTAGCAGCTGTGATCTTTGCTTTGAAGATATGGAGGCACTACCTCTATGGTGAAAAATGTGAGATTTATACTGATCACAAGAGTCTGAAGTATATTTTCTCACAAAAAGAACTCAACATGAGGAAAAGGAGATGGCTTGAATTACTCAAGGATTATGATTGCACGATACACTACCACCCGGGGAAAGCAAACAAGGTGGCAGATGCTTTGAGTAGAAAAGACCATGGAGTTTTGAACAATATGAGAATTGAAAGGGATCCAATTTTCATGGATCTATTGAAGATGGACATGGGAATAACCAGGGAAGGTGAAACATCAATGCTTTTTCAAATGGTTTCCAAACCATATTTACTAGAAAGGATTAAGAGTTCTCAGACCGATGATGAAGAAATCCAAAATAAGATTAAAGCTGTGAATGATGGGAGATTGAGAGACTTTGTGTATGAAGATGGAATTTTGAAATTCGGGAAGAGACTTTCTGTTCCCGATTTACCTGATCTTAAAAGGGAATTGCTGGATGATGCTCATAGTTCCAATTTCTCTATACACCCTGGGAGCACAAAAATGTATAGAGATTTGAAGGAACATTTTTGGTGGGACAACATGAAGAGGGAGATTGCTGATTTTGTGTCAAGATGTATGGTTTGTCAACAAGTGAAAGCAGGAAGGCAACAGCCTGGAGGAGTCATGCAACCTCTTCCCATACCGGAGTGGAAATGGGACAATATTATGATGGAATTTGTCATGGGGATACCAAAGACTCCTAGAAGGAATGATGCAATATGGGTTATTGTTGATCGTCTTACCAAGTCAGCACATTTTCTTGCTATAAGAGAAGATCAACCCCTGGAACATCTAGAAAGACTATATATTAATGAAGTTGTGAGACTTCATGGAGTACCCTTATCAATTGTTTCTGATCGTGATCCCCGTTTATCTTCATGATTTTGGAAAAGTCTTCAGAAATCCCGGGATACTAAACTTCATTTGAGCACTGATTACCACCCTCAGACAGATGGACAATCAGAACGGACTATTCAGACATTAGAAGACATTTTGAGATCTTTCTCACTTGACTTTCAGGGTATGTGGGATCAATATTTACCACTGGTAGAATTTTCCTATAACAATAGCTTCCATTCGAGTATACAGATGGCACCATATGAAGCGTTATACGGAAAGAGATGTCGTACACCAACCTGTTGGGATGACGTTGGTGAAAGAAAACTTGTAGGTCCAGAACTGGTGGAGGAAACGATGGAAAAGGTGAAGGTAATCCAAAATCACATTAGAGCAGCTCAAAGTAGGCAGAAGAGCTATGCCGATAATCGAAGGAAGGATTTGGAATTTCAAGTCGGTGATCATGTTTTCCTAAAGGTACCTCCATGGAAGGGAGTCATACGTTTTGGTAAGAAAGGTAAATTGAGTCCCAGGTACATCGGACCTTTCGAAATTCTAGAACGAATTGGGGTTGTAGCTTACCGATTGGCAATGCCGCCAAGTCTCTCCAAAGTTCACGATGTGTTCCACGTATCTCTGTTGAGGAAATACATGCCTGATCCAACGCATGTACTCACCTGTGAGGAATTAGAACTAGAAACCGATCTTTCCTATTGTGAAGAGCCCGTCAGGATTTTTGATACGAGAGAACAAGTACTGAGAAACCGGAAGACGCGTCTGGTAAAAGTTTTGTGGAGAAACCATAAGATGGAAGAGGCAACGTGGGAACCCGAGGAACTTATGATGAAGAACCACCCGAGCCTTTTCATGCGGTAGTATTCTAGAAATTTCGAGGACGAAATTATTTGAAGGAGGGGAGAATGTAACACCCCAATCTTCTACGGTACGCTTCTCTTTGAATAATGTGATAGCGTGTGTTGTACGCAACACCGAGTTCTAACACACCATAACCAATCAAACTAGCCGTTATGAATAGTAATACCTACTTTTCGAAATTATATATATTTTATATTTTAAAATGGACTTCATTTCTGGATTCGGAATATCAAATTTAGCCAAAGGTAAAATTTTGGTACTTTTCAGATAACTTTCATATTTTGATGAATAGTGAAAATTACTAAATTTTAATTAAAAACAACTTTTTTAATCAAAATAATTAATAGTGATAAATTATGAATTTTAGTAGTTTTAAAGTATATTTAGAATATATTTTTACCATTTAATATAATGTTGGTCATTGGACATAATTTTACAATTAAACCGAACATAAACAAGTGTCAATCTTTTGATAGTTATTATCTCTTAAAAACACGCTTTTTGTTTTGACAGCGGGAATTAATTTTAAATTAATTTCTGCCACTTCTGTGTTTTGAATTTAGGAAAATGGATTCCATATTTGGAATCAGGATGTTCAAATTGTGTAAATAGGTAACTTTTATTTTTAGACATTTTGAATAATTACTGCGGTAAATATTTTATTTACCATGGTTAAGGGTAAATCCGGTAAATAAGGGTTAAAAAATAATATTATAATAATACTAAATTACCCTAAAACGTGTCTTAACCCTATTTTTTGATACATGGTAGACCATGGGCATATTTGGGTCGATTTTGGGACCCCATGGATCCACTTGTAAGTGATAATGACACTTTATTTTAATTAAGTTAAAATGAATACAAAAATGACACAAGCATATATCTTTTAGCAAAACAATTGTTACATATGGTTATATATGTTGGATTTTAGATTATAAATATTCATTAGAAATGTAAAAAGATTTCCTACATAATTATATTTTATTTATAATTTTTAGACATTAAATATGTTATTTTATTTATGAAACAATGATGATGCAGTAATTACTATAATAGTGAAAAATTAAAATAATTGATATTATAAATTCCCAAATAAATATAATATGAAACTTTTAATGAATTAAACTAATTTTCTAGGATAATATGATATATTAGGATTGATTTAATTGACTTTTTTTCGAAGTAATCAATTTGTTATGAGTTTCACAAAAATCAACTATTGAATAGTGTCAAAATTGACATAAAAGAGTTCTTAAAACAAATATTATATTATTAATTGATATTAAATTCCTAAAAATCTAAGGTTCGGCCAAGAGACTTATATCATGATAGGTTCATCATTAATGGACCACTTGGGGGTCGCTTGGATGTATATAGTAAGTTTATTAACAATATTATATAAAAATACAAAGAGACATTGTAAAAGTGAAACTAATTAACTTAGAGTTAATACTTAAAGATAAGGTTAATATAAGTACCCAAACCTGTCTAAATTCTATTGGTTGAGTTTTTTTCGACCCATCCCCACATTAACCTTTGAATAGTCAACTTTTGAGACATTTTAAACCGAATATGAATTTATTATAAACTAATATCTCCAGGTTTTCCAAAGGTGCCCCTCACCCCTCTTATAAAAGGGCACTCCTCCTTCTCATTTCTTCACACCTTCAAAGCCTTTTGGTTCGGCCAAACTCTGCCCAAATACTCTCCCAACTTCCCTCACTACAACCTATGGGCCTTAGTTTGATCAGAAAGCCAACCTAAGGAGCCCTTTTGATCAAATCAAAAGGAAGAACCCGAAGAAGAGGTAATGATTTCACCACCCTTTTCTAAGTTCATTTCTTCTTCCACTTCTTCTTCCTTTGTTTTTACCATTATAAAATAATAAATCCAGTATCATATATATACTGTGATGTTATTATAAATATGGTACAACCATATTCAGTATTCTATCCACCCTTTGAATAGCATGTCGCCATACGTGCGTACGTACGGCTTACCGTCTCCACATCGTGGTGTAATTGTTATTCAATATAATATTATTTGGATGGGTATAATAATGATGTGTAACTCATGTAAATAATAAATATAACATGTTAATGATTCTGTATATATTATATACCATCCATTTATATATTATTTTAATATCAAAAGAATGATATTGTCGCTCGTGTGTATGTACGGACTACCGTCTCCACGAACGCGATGAGATTCATTCTCCATCGTATCCATTCAAGTATAATTATCATTTGATGATTTAAAAATGATGTTTAAGGAATTGATATCATTCTGGATATGAATAATATAAAACCTATCCTTTACAAACATGTCTTACGTAACAAAACATATAAAAGAAAACAAGTAAGTTAACACCCGAAACAACGATAATACTAAGATATTATTATCAAATCAATATTAAAAGATCATATATGATATCATATTCATGTATATGATTATTGTATAATTTAATAACAATTATTTCACCATTATACAGGAGGTTAACCTACCCCAACCAAGGAAAAGTACAAGGTAAGGTTTATTTCACAATCTCTTCATTATCCGAGGTTGTTTATACGTAATAATCAGCTGGGATCTCGTTATCATCCACATCCATGTTTCTTCAAAATGTATTTCAAAACATTTTTACAAGAATATGGGTTAAATTCATCTATACCCTTGTTTTACTTTTTATAAGAGGAATCTTTCTGTCGTTTTCAAAACAAGGTCCTTTTTAACCTTTTCGACAGAATTAAGGTAAGAATGTTTTTTTAACTTATACGGCGGGTGCGGTTATTTTCTACCGTTATAAAATATACAAAGCTTTACATACATGCTTATAAGAATATTTTCGAAGAAAATGTTTTATTTTATATGGATCTTAAATGATATCAAAATAAAAGGAGATATTTCTTTAAAAAGAATTTTGATTTCATCTATGTCAACATCCTTTGATGGATTTTAAGATTATTTGAAGTTGATTTATTATTATAATGACCCGAAGCTTATCGTACATGGACATTACATTACTTTTTCGGAATACTTAGTACATAACAAAAAACACACACACAAGGATCGTAATAGTTTAGTGTCTTTGGAAACTCGGAACGTAATCTTCTAAACGTGGTGAAAGATCTTCAATATCTCCCATAATGATCTTCCTTTTTTTTTACCTAAAACCTTTCTTTATATCCTGGGGAAAAGAAAACATAAAAGGGTGAGCTCAAATGCTCAGTAAGGGTATACAAAAGAAATAAAAATCATATCATATCTTTTTGAAAATCATAACCTGCAAAAGAGATCATAATATCTTAACATGGAACAAATCATAGAAGTGAAAATGAGATCACCATAATCATAACATGAAACTTGAAACTTTGTGGCATGCACACATAATCATGGAAAATCATTTCTTGTTAGTCATGACTCATTGCCAAGACTATCTTAGTGGACAAAGTCCCTTTCTGAATCGAGTAACCCTCGTTTCAGTCCTGTTTCACTGAACCGGTATAACCTACCATTCCAGCCATGTCTATCTCATGAGATATAAAATCTTTACCCAATGCATTGGAGGGATATATAGGTCCCACCCATCTCATAATGAATCCTTTCTTATGTGTGCCACATAATCATAAAACATACATCATCGCATAACACATGTAACAAAAATGGGATTCTTGAAACATCATGACATCATAAATCAATTCATATAAGATAAAGGAATTCATAAACATAATTCCATCACAACATAGTCAAATCAATGTAAAAATATGGATAGAAACAGAACCCTTTATTATCTTAGATGGAAAATAATTTTGATAAAACACTTGAATTGAATTCTTGAGGAAAATATCCTTTCTTCTTCAAAATCAATTTCTTTTCACAAAACATCATTCAATTTTAAAAGAAAGAGATTTTATTGAAAATAGTCATGAAATATTTTAGAGGAAGCTTCATGAAAATAAGGCTTTATAAAACAGTAGAAATCCGTTCGTGCCGTATAAGTTAAAAAAAACATTCTTCGTACTTTTGTCGGAAAAGTCAAAAAGTACCTCGTACGAAAAACGACAAAAGATTCCTTTCATACGTATTACTAAAAACTCACCGAAGGGTAAAAACAATTTTAGGTGGATGGAAATAATATTACATATTGAGTAAACATGGATGTGGATGATAAAATACACCCCAGTAAATACTTACGAATAAACAATCTCGGATAAAAATGAGATTGTGATATTTTCCTTACCTTAGGTCTGACTTGCTTTGTAAGTGCCCGAACCTCCTGTATAATGATTTAAATCATGTTATTGACTTATTCCAGAATCATATTCATTGTTATGATATCATATATGGTTCACTTATGACATTATATTACCCGTTCTTTTGTAAATTCCATGTTAAAGAAGCGTTTTGGGTAAAATCGTTTCATTTATCTTAGGTGTTTTGACTTGTTGTTCTTGACGTCATTATTACTTATATCATGATTTACTTACTTCCAGAATATAAAATACGATTTATATATCATATATATTCAGTATATATATATATATATAATAGATAGATAAATAAAATGAAAAACACCGTTCATGGAGACGGTAGTCCGTACGTATGCATGAACGCTGTTTTACTTTCCCTATTGTCTTGAAATGGAAGTAAGTAGATGACATAAATATATATACATAAATCCAGTAGCTTTATAATGTCATATATTTCATTATTATTTCTTATATATACTTTATAATTATTCTTAAATGGTTAACATGGAGAATGAATCTCATCGCGTCGTGGAGACGGTAGTCCGTACGTACGCACGAGCGATGATATCATTTCCATAAATATTGAACTGAATTGGAGTGGATTATACAATATATCAGAATCAATATGATGTTGTAATATCTATGTATAGTTATTCTTTACACCATTATACCCATCCATGTAAGGTGGTGGTGGAAAATAGATTACACCACGGCGTGGAGACGGTATTCCGTACGTACGCACGCGCGGTGATTTCTTTTTCCGTAGGATGGATAGATGGTGAAATAGGTTTATTTCATACTTATAATAACATATCAGTATATGAGTGATACTGATGTTATTACTTCATAATGAAACAACCTAAGAAGAAGAAGTGGAAGAAAAAATAAAGATGAAAGAATTGGTAACGGTAATTACCTCTTCTTTGAAGTGCCTCTTTGAGACCTCCTCTTAGGGCACTAAAATTGGTCTTGGAGGAAGACCAGAACCTCTAGGATGTTGCTAGGGAAGTGGAGAGGAGAAATTGGCAGGGGTTGGCCGAGCTTGAGTGCTCAAATTGGTGTGAGGAGGAGGGGGAGGAGGTGTCCTTTTATAGGGGAGGAGAGGGGCACCTTAGGAATTCTTAAAAATATTAATTTATAATAAATCTAACCCCACTTAAAAACCTCCAAAAATGACTCATATTCGAAGCTTAGATGATATAGGGTTGTAATCTCATCAACCAATCAAATTTAGACATGTTTGGATCTTATTTTAAACCTTATCAATTAGATTTTACTCTAAGTTAAATAATTTAACTTTTACCGTGTCTTTTTGTTTTCTTTCACTATATGGTTAATACACTTACTATAACATGCCAAACGAACCCCAAATTGTTTATTATTAATATATATATCCTTATCTAAGTCATTTGGCCGAACCTTAGATTTTTAGGAATAAAATAACAATTAATAATATAATATTTGATTTAAAAACTATTTTGTGTCAATTTTGACACTATTTGATATATGATTTTTGTGAAAGTCATAACAGAATTAAATGTTCGAACCAAGTTGATTAAATCAACATTAATATATCATAGTAACCTAGAAAATTAGTGTAATTCATAAAAATTCTCAAATTACATTTATTTTTGTGTTTATAACATCAATTATGTCAATATTTCATAAATAAGATAATTACTGCATCATCTTTGTGTCATAAATTAATTAAATTATTTGATGTCTAAAAATTACAAATAAAATACCATTATGTAGGAAATCTTTTTAGCTTTCTATTGAATATTTATAGTAGAATTTATATTATGTATAACCCCATATTAAAAATGATTTACTTATTAAACTTTGATTTTAACTATTTTAACCCTTCTTTAAATAAATTAAAATAAATGTCCTAATCTAATCCAAGTGGGCCTAAATGGTCATATTTTATTCCTAAGTTTGTTTTTGGTCGAATTACACTTGTCCAATAGAATTAGGACATGTGTTAGGGTAATAGTAATATCATATTTACCCTTAGTTACCCTATTTACTATTAACCGCGGTAAAAAAAGTAAAAAGTTACTATACACCAAAAAATTATTTTCATCTCATTGAACCACATTTTAGTCCTTGATATTAACCGTGTCTCTCGGATTTTCGAAATTCCATTCACAGAAGCGGCAAAATTAAGTTTTATGAAAAATTCAGTTTTTTTAACTACCACTTAGTAGTTTCACTATTCATCAAAAATTGATGTTTTTCAGAACAATGCCAAAATTTCATCCTAAGCTATATTTCATATTCCGAATTCAAAAATGAAATCTATTTTACCAAATTCATAACATAGAAGTTGCATTAATTAATTTTATAATTAAATCCCGCTGTTAAAATAAATAACGTGTTTTTAGGAAACAATATATATCAAAAGATTGACACTTGATTATGTCTGGTTTAAATGTGAAATTACTACCAATGACCAACATTGTATTAAATTGTAAAAATATATTCTAAATATACTTTAAAACCACTCAAATTAATTATTTATCACTATTAATTATTTCGATTAAAAAAGTTGTTTTTAATTATAATTTAGTAATTTTCACTATTCATCAGAATATGAAAGTTATCCGAAAAGTACCAAAATTTCACCTTAGGCTAAATTCGATACTCCGAATCCAAAAATGAAGATCATTTTAAAAAATAAGATTTACAGAGTTTTAAAAAGTGGTTATTACTATTCATAACGGCTAGTTTTAATAATATTTTAATAGCATATCGTTGTTTAGTGAAACTCGTTATTGCGTACTACACACGCTATCGAGGAAGGTCGCGATTGCGTGTATGCAAGGAATGTCAAGGATGCATGTTGTGCAAGCTCCTTTTGGTGTAGCGTATAACACAAGACATTAATAAAATTAAAAAGAATATATTTTTTTTATAAAATCTTGGGCTGTTACATTCTACCCCCCTTAAAATGAATTTCGCCCTCGAAATTCGTCGGGGTTATAAATGGTTTACTATTCGAAAGTTTCTTTAATAGAAACCCACATCGTAAAAAGGAATATCAAAACCAATCTTTAAAAACAAAAGTATGAAACGTAACGGTTACCCAAATAAACTAATCATTGGGTTTCCACATAGGTGAACATATGGATATGGAAGAGAAATCTAACCATCATGTTCTGATGGAGAGTGGTAGAGAACATGGCTATGGAAAAGCCAGTAATCACAAATCCATAGATTTGTGATGATATAAGGTACCATCTTATTCATCAGGTATAAGATCACTAGGACAACATTTTTGGTTTTCAAGATCATTTCCCTAAAGTTGAAAATTTGAATTAGAATAAATACTTACTTAATTTTGGTACAATCTCACTGTTGTTCGTACCTTGAACAATTTCCACTTCATCTCTTAAATAAATGAAGTTGAATTTGTTATTCGTGAAGTGTTAGCAGATCATGTGATAGAATGACGGGTCATTCCATCTGTCTCAAACAAAAGGTTAGCAAAAATTATATGCATAAGTCGATCTATAGTGAGATTAATCATATATGGTTCCTAAAATGGACTTATACTTCATATATCATACTGCTTAATATAATAAAACTAGTTTCTACTAAACAGGGACTTCCTGTAGGCCAGTGGTAGGCGATAAAGGCCAGTCGCACTTCGGTTGTGGGTTCGATTCCCACATCCTTGTCCGAAGCGATGGGCTGTCGCCCGTCCTGCAGGTTGTCCTTTTTCCAAAACTATATAACATCCCATCAATAATATCGAAAATTTTCTATCTTAAACAATACTAACTTATGTCCAACATAATCCAGTCTAATCTTTAGGCTTATACATAATACTGCAGTCCACTCTCATAATATAGTGACAACGATTACCAGAGATTTAATACTGTCGTTGATCCCCACATATCATAAGATATGTCTTGTTGGTCACATTCCAAACATTCAAAGTCCTTAATCGTGTATTCTCTTGAATACCTTAGTGAAAACATGATTGCAGTTAAAAGTTAACACTTTCCACATACCAAAATCCTCAAAATTCTATATACTCAAACCATGATATCACTTAGTCCTTATATCAATCATGAGCTCATTAATACTATCAAACATTTCATTTTCTCGTCTTCATTATGCGCATATCATCTTATTTCCAAAAAAAATATCTCAAGCACTTTGAATACCACATCAATAAATATTGCAATACTCAATGATACAACATTATTTTAGAATCCCATTACATAAACACTTAATCATTCCACCACATCGTTGTCATATTCAACATTGCCAATAGTGATCGCATGTGATTTCCCTTTGTCCTTTGCCTTCAGTGGTTGCTCATGTTGATCATCATTAACCCTTGGATTAGGGAAATTATTAGCATAATGCCCCATTTCCTTGCACTTGAAGCATTGAAGTGTTGGCGGTGCGTTCTCTGCAGTGTTTGCTTTATTCACATCATTAGAAACCCTTTTTCCATTACTTCGACACTCAGCTGCTCGATGACCTTCTTTTCCACACTTAAAACATTTTCTAGTCCCTTTAAGACAATCTCCACCATGCTTCTTCCCACACTTTGCGCATAAGGAAACATTCATCTTCTTTTCATCATTATTCTGAGATTTCTCCTTGAACTCCATCTTTCGTTTCTTGTCAAAACCATGAGATGGATATGTAACACCAACTTCCATTTCTACCTTGACAGCACAACGCACAATTTCTTCATAGCTACTGAAGTCTCTTATAGCTAATGCCCTTCGAAGTCTTGGTTTTAAGCCACTGAAAAATCGATCAACTTTACTTTCAGGTTGGATGATAATTCCAGAAGCATACCTTGCAAGTCTTGTAAAATTTGCTTCATATGTACCAACAGATTCATCGTCCCTTTGCTTTAGTTCAAGAAACTCTTTCTCCATCTTTGTTCGAAGAATACGAGGGAAGTACTTACTGAAAAACAAGTTCTTGAACTCGTCCCATTCCATGGACTCAATTTCATCTCTTGGCCTCATATTCTTGATAAGATTCCACCATTGATCAGCTTCACCTTCCAAATGATATACTGCTAAGATGACTTTATCATGTTCAGAACATTGAAGAACTGAAAATATCTTTTCAGTAGTACTAATCCATTGTTCAGCAACTAATGGATCAGTAGACCCACTGAAAGAAGGTGGACGTTGCCTCATGAAGGACTCAATAGAATATTGTTCCCTTCTCTGCTCATTTGGAAGTCCAGAATGATTCATAGCTTGTGTAAGTATAGCAATAAGATTTTGCACTCCATCTCCCATAAAATTTGTTTGTTCAGGAGGGCAATCATTGCATTGTCCATTGCATTGATCAACACGGTTCCTTCGGGTTCCAGCCATCGTCTAAAACCCAAAAAGAATAGTGTGAGAGGCAAAAATCATGCTAGGGAAAACAACATAATAAAGGGGGAGTACCTTCAATATCCAACATCTTAGGTTTAATTCTATGATCGTTAGCGTAATTCTATTACTATAACCTATACGTATACTTATCCCTAGGGACATCCCTAGACATACCTTAGAAATATCTCTAGGGATCTCACTAAAGTTCTCGCATCCTAGTTTCCAAAGGTTGACTAAACCTTTCCTCTGATACCAACTATAATGACCCGAAGCTTATCGTACATGGACATTACATTACTTTTGCGGAATACTTAGTACATAACAAAAACACACACACAAGGATCGTAATAGTTTAGTGTCTTTGGAAACTCGGAACGTAATCTTCTAAACGTGGTGAAAGATCTTCAATATCTCCCATAATGATCTTCCTTTTTTTTACCTAAAACCTTTCTTTATATCCTGGGGAAAAGAAAACATAAAAGGGTGAGCTCAAATGCTCAGTAAGGGTATACAAAAGAAATAAAAATCATATCATATCTTTTTGAAAATCATAACCTGCAAAAGAGATCATAATATCTTAACATGGAACAAATCATAGAAGTGAAAATGAGATCACCATAATCATAACATGAAACTTGAATCTTTGTGGCATGCACACATAATCATGGAAAATCATTTCTTGTTAGTCATGACTCATTGCCAAGACTATCTTAGTGGACAAAGTCCCTTTCTGAATCGAGTAACCCTCATTTCAGTCCTGTTTCACTGAACCGGTATAACCTACCATTCCAGCCATGTCTATCTCATGAGATATAAAATCTTTACCCAATACATTGGAGGGAGATATAGGTCCCACCCATCTCATAATGAATCCTTTCTTATGTGTGCCACATAATCATAAAACATACATCATCGCATAACACATGTAACAAAAATGGGATTCTTGAAACATCATGACATCATAAATCAATTCATATAAGATAAAGGAATTCATAAACATAATTCCATCACAACATAGTCAAATCAATGTAAAAATATGGATAGAAACAGAACCCTTTATTATCTTAGATGGAAAATAATTTTGATAAAACACTTGAATTGAATTCTTGAGGAAAATATCCTTTCTTCTTCAAAATCAATTTCTTTTCACAAAACATCATGCAATTTTAAAAGAAAGAGATTTTATTGAAAATAGTCATGAAATATTTTAGAGGAAGCTTCATGAAAATAAGGCTTTATAAAACAGTAGAAATCCGTTCGTGCCGTATAAGTTAAAAAAAACATTCTTCGTACTTTTGTCGGAAAAGTCAAAAAGTACCTCGTACGAAAAACGACAAAAGATTCCTTTCATACGTATTACTAAAAACTCACCGAAGGGTAAAAACAATTTTAGGTGGATGGAAATAATATTACATATTGAGTAAACATGTATGTGGATGATAAAATACACCCCAGTAAATACTTACGAATAAACAATCTCGGATAAAAATGAGATTGTGATATTTCCCTTACCTTAGGTCTGACTTGCTTTGTAAGTGCCCGAACCTCCTGTATAATGATTTAAATCATGTTATTGACTTATTCCAGAATCATATTCATTGTTATGATATCATATATGGTTCACTTATGATATTATATTACCCGTTCTTTTGTAAATTCCATGTTAAAGAAGCGTTTTGGGTAAAATCGTTTCATTTATCTTAGGTGTTTTGACTTGTTGTTCTTGACGTCATTATTACTTATATCATGATTTACTTACTTCCAGAATATAAAATACGATTTATATATCATATATATTCAGTATATATATATATATAATAGATAGATAAATAAAATGAAAAACACCGTTCATGGAGACGGTAGTCCGTACGTACGCATGAACGCTGTTTTACTTTCCCTATTGTCTTGAAATGGAAGTAAGTAGATGACATACATATATATACATAAATCCAGTAGCTTTATAATGTCATATATTTCATTATTATTTCTTATATATACTTTATAATTATTCTTAAATGGTTAACATGGAGAATGAATCTCATCGCATCGTGGAGACGGTAGTCCGTACGTACGCACGAGCGATGATATCATTTCCATAAATATTGAACTGAATTGGAGTGGATTATACAATATATCAGAATCAATATTATGTTGTAATAACTATGTATAATTATTCTTTACACCATTATACCCATCCATGTAAGGTGGTGGTGGAAAATAGATTACACCACGGCGTGGAGACGGTATTCCGTACGTACGCACGCGCGGTGATTTCTTTTTCCGTAGGATGGATAGATGGTGAAATAGGTTTGTTTCATACTTATAATAACATATCAGTATATGAGTGATACTGATGTTATTACTTCATAATGAAACAACCTAAGAAGAAGAAGTGGAAGAAAAAATAAAGATGAAAGAATTGGTAACGGTAATTACCTCTTCTTTGAAGTGCCTCTTTGAGACCTCCTCTTAGGGCACTAACATTGGTCTTGGAGGAAGACCAGAACCTCTAGGATGTTGCTAGGGAAGTGGAGAGGAGAAATTGTCAGGGGTTGGCCGAGCTTGAGTGCTCAAATTGGTGTGAGGAGGAGGGGGAGGAGGTGTCCTTTTATAGGGGAGGAGAGGGGCACCTTAGGAATTCTTAAAAATATTAATTTATAATAAATCTAACCCCACTTAAAAACCTCCAAAAATGACTCATATTCAAAGCTTAGATGATATAGGGTTGTAATCTCATCAACCAATCAAATTTAGACATGTTTGGATCTTATTTTAAACCTTATCAATTAGATTTTACTCTAAGTTAAATAATTTAACTTTTACCGTGTCTTTTTGTTTTCTTTCACTATATGGTTAATACACTTACTATAACATGCCAAACGAACCCCAAATTGTTTATTATTAATATATATATCCTTATCTAAGTCAGTTGGCCGAACCTTAGATTTTTAGGAATAAAATAACAATTAATAATATAATATTTGATTTAAAAACTATTTTGTGTCAATTTTGACACTATTTGATATATGATTTTTGTGAAAGTCATAACAGAATTAAATGTTCGAACCAAGTTGATTAAATCAACATTAATATATCATAGTAACCTAGAAAATTAGTGGAATTCATAAAAATTCTCAAATTAAATTTATTTTTGTGTTTATAACATCAATTATGTCAATATTTCATAAATAAGATAATTACTGCATCATCTTTGTGTCATAAATTAATTAAATTATTTGATGTCTAAAAATTACAAATAAAATACCATTATGTAGGAAATCTTTTTAGCTTTCTATTGAATATTTATAGTAGAATTTATCTTATGTATAACCCCATATTAAAAATGATTTACTTATTAAACTTTGATTTTAACTATTTTAACCCTTCTTTAAATAAATTAAAATAAATGTCCTAATCTAATCCAAGTGGGCCTAAATGGTCATATTTTATTCCTAAGTTTGTTTTTGGTCGAATTACACTTGTCCAATAGAATTAGGACATGTGTTAGGGTAATAGTAATATCATATTTACCCTTAGTTACCCTATTTACTATTAACCGCGGTAAAAAAAGTAAAAAGTTACTATTCACCAAAAAATTATTTTCATCTCATTGAACCACATTTTAGTCCTTGATATTAACCGTGTCTCTCGGATTTTCGAAATTCCATTCACAGAAGCGGCAAAAATTAAGTTTTATGAAAAAATCAGTTTTTTTAACTACCACTTAGTAGTTTCACTATTCATCAAAAATTGATGTTTTTCAGAACAATGCCAAAATTTCATCCTAAGCTATATTTCATATTCCGAATTCAAAAATGAAATCTATTTTACCAAATTCATAACATAGAAGTTGCACTAATTAATTTTATAATTAAATCCCGCTGTTAAAATAAATAACGTGTTTTTAGGAAACAATATATATCAAAAGATTGACACTTGATTATGTCTGGTTTAAATGTGAAATTACAACCAATGACCAACATTGTATTAAATTGTAAAAATATATTCTAAATATACTTTAAAACCACTCAAATTAATTATTTATCACTATTAATTATTTCGATTAAAAAAGTTGTTTTTAATTATAATTTAGTAATTTTCACTATTCATCAGAATATGAAAGTTATCCGAAAAGTACCAAAATTTCACCTTAGGCTAAATTCGATACTCCGAATCCAAAAATGAAGTTCATTTTGAAAAATAAGATTTACAGAGTTTTAAAAAGTGGTTATTACTATTCATAACGGCTAGTTTTAATAATATTTTAATAGCATATCGTTGTTTAGTGAAACTCGTTATTGCGTACTACACACGCTATCGAGGAAGGTCGTGATTGCGTGTATGCAAGGAAAGTCAAGGATGCGTGTTGTGCAAGCTCCTTTTGGTGTAGCGTATAACACAAGACATTAATAAAATTAAAAAGAATATATTTTTTTTTATAAAATCTTGGGCTGTTACAATTATGATACAAAACTTCTATATTGTATTGAAGGTTTTGTGATATGTTTGACTGTGGATGTGCTATTTTTATACCATTCATAGTTTATGGTGAAATTATTGACATTTCGTATGCTAGTTTTAATACGAATGTTTATGTTATGTTTAAACCTTTTCATATGGGAATGCATTGGACTTAATATGTGATGGGTGGAGCCCGCTATAGCTCCTCGATGCATCAGTAGGTCTCATGAGACAAACTACTATCTTGGAACAAGGCCTTGACAAAATCTTATTTGTAGTCTTGGCATGAGGCCTTGACTATGTGGTTATGATAGTCTGACATTATGCATTCCAACATTATGAAAGTGGTTATTGATTTTTTCATGTGATTATTCGATTAGTAGAATATCCATGTGAATAAGTAAATGGAATTATTTCATTTTATTTATGCCATACCATGTTGAAAGTTCATGTTTGAAAGGCTTTTGTTTTAGTTATACATTGCCTTAAATGTTTATTCTTATTTATGAAAGTTTCTGCTATATTGTTATCCTTACTGGGCATTTGAGCTCACCCCTTTTCTATGTTTTATTTTTCCCAGGAAGTGAAGAAGTAAATTATGAATGACCTGCAGGGATGTTATGTGGGGATATGAGTGTGGATTATGGAGATATTATGTTGTTGTTGTAGTTTTTCATTTTATGATGTAATGTAAAACTTATGAATATATCTAGTGTTTCCAAGGCTACTAAACCAATCGGTATTTCGAGATTTGATCTTTCTTGTGATCATGCGAATGTTATGTAATAATGTACCGACTCTGGGTAACTAGGGTCGGGGCGTTACAGTAATGATGTCGGTGAGAATGGAAAATGGGGAAATCATTGTATCCCATGAATATAATGCCTCCTCTATCATAATTTTTGGTTTTACCTTCTAGGAGAACCTCATCATACTCCCTATGCTGGATTTTGATTCAATTCATGGCATGGATTAGATTTCCCTATGTAGAGACAACATTCATTACCATGAGAGGTAAATCACTCTCCATATGGAGAATCGACCCCTGATTCTATACATGTGTGAGGAGGAGGATGAATCTCCTTAGCACTATCATCTCAAACATGGATATTACATTACTATGATCGTGTGTATTTTTATTAGATGATTGAGTCTATGGAAGAAAGAATCCTTGAAGACATTAATATTGTGAGGAAATTTGCTAAAATGTTTCCTATGAAATTACTAGGTCTTCTTCCTAGTAGAGATGTTGAATTATCCATTTATTTTATACCTAGGACATTTCCAGAATCTCATACTCTATATATAATAATGGTTTTGGAGCATAAGGAGAAGACAAAACAACTACAAGAGAATATTGGAAAATTGTTTATATACCCAGGTGCTTCACGAGGGGGTGAAGTAGTCCACTTAATCAAGATGAAGGATAGGTCAATGTTCCTTTGAATTGATTATCGTGATCTCAAAAAATCATGATAAGAAACATGTATCCTCTTCCCCAAATTTATGACTTGTTTGATTAGTTATGTAGAGAACAATACTTCTATATGGTTGATTTTCTGTCAGGATGTTACCATGAAAGGGTGAAGAATAAGGATATCCCCAGAACTGCCTTTCATACAAGGAATGAGAACTATGAGTTTTTAGTAATTTTTGTAAAACTGACTAATTCTCCTAAAAAGTCATTGAAATGATGAATAGTGTCTTTAGAGAATTCCTTGAAAAATTTGTGGTAATCTTTATTGAGGATATTATAATATACTCTAAAACCAAGAAGAAGCATGAGGAGAATCTAAGCACTATACTGGAGACCATGAGAAAGGAGAATCTCTATGAAATTGAAAGAAAGTGTGAGTTCTGGTTTAAGGAAGTATCATTCATGGGTCATATCATCCCATGAAATGGGATATGTGTGGATCCCTCCATGGTAACTGCATCATAGGGATGGTCGAGGCCAACATCGGTGACATATATACATAGATTCCTGGGGATAGCTGGATATTATCACTGATTTGTGAGAAATTTCTCATATTTTTAAAACCCTCTTACCAAGATAACACAGAAGGGAGTCATGTTTTCCTGGAGTGATGAATGTAGAGAGAACATCAAGGTGTGGAAAAGGAGGCTTATCACTATGCTTGTGCTCACACTAACCACAAGTGGATAATGTTTTCTAGTATTTAGTGATTCTTTGAATAAAGGTATGGGTTGTGTGTTGAAGAAAAATGACAAAGTTATATCGTATGCTTCAAGGAAATTGAATTTTCATGAGAAAAACTATCCAGCACATGATCTTGGGTTTGCCTTAGTAATCATCGCTTTGAAAATTTGGTGACATTACCTATTTGGAGAGATGTGTGAAATATACATGACTCACAAACGCCTATGGTATATATACACAAAAAAGATTTGGGAATGTGCCAATGAATATGGTTAGAGCTAATCAAATACTATGACTGCTCAATCCATTACAACCATGGGAAGGAGAAAAAGGTGGTAGATGCACTATTTAGAAAGGACCCAGCAACTTTATCATTGATGACAATTGAAAGGGATCAAGTAGTATTTAATTTGTTGAAGATGGGCATGGGAATAATAATGAAGGGAACATCATCAATCCCTTCAAAAATGATTTCTCAACCATCCCTTTTATAAAGGATAATGGATACTCAAAATGTTGATGTGGGAATTCATAAAAAAGTGGAAACTATCAGAAAATGGAAATCCATGGAATTCAATATTAACAAATAAGTAATTTTGAGATTAGGGTCACAACTATGAGTTCCATCATATCTGGATTTAAAGAATTAACGTTTTGATGATTCACATAGTTTTAATTTCTCCATTCACCTAGGAAACACGAAGATGTATCGAGATCTCTGAGAGAATTATTGGTGGAATAATAGGAAGAAGGAGATCACTTAGTATACATCAAAGTGCCTGGTATGTCAGCAGATGAAGGCTGAGAAGAATATATTTAAGGGGATGATGCAACAATTATCCATACCAACATGGAATGGTGAGAACATCACCATGGAATTTTTCACTAGACATCGAAAACATACAAAGGAATAAATGTTATCTAGGTTTTTGTGGATCGTCCAACAAACACTACACACTTCATTGCAATTAGATAGGATTTATCATTGGATAAAATGACATAGATATATATCAGAGAAGTTGTAAGGATTATTGTAGTAACACTCTCTATTGTATCCATTCGAGATCCAAAATTCACCTCTATGTTCTAGATGAGCATTCAACGTGCTCTGGATACTGAGCTGATCCTCACCACAACTTATCATGATCAAAGTAATAATAAAAATGAGAGTATTTTCCAAGCAGTTGGGGGAATATTGAGAGCATTCTCAATAGACTTCAAAGGAGGATGGGATCAACATTTTACTCTAGTTGAGTTCTATTACAATAACAGTTTCCACTCAAGCATCCAAATGGAGCCTTATGAAGCCTTATATGGGAAGCGGTGCAGAACACCCACATGTTTGGAAGAATTTGAGGAGAAAACCTCTTAATTCTATAAATGGTCGAAGAAATGGTGGATAATGTTAAGACCATCTAGCAGTACAGTAAAGCTGCTCAGAGTTGACAAAAGAGCTATCATGATAATCATCAATGAGACCTTCAGTTTGATGTTGGAGACATGTTATTCTCCTGTATATCACCATGGAAGAGATTTATGAGATTTAAGAAGAAGTGAAAGATTATTCAAAGGTATATCATCCACCTTAAGATCCTTGATTTCATTGGTGTAGTGGCATATCGACTAGCACCACCACTGAATATATATCAAGTAAATGATGTTTTCCATGTATCACTCTTGAGGAAGTACATACCTGACCCATCACATGTACTCAATCCAAAGGTGGTACTATTGGATAATGACCTCTCTTATGAAAAGAAGTCAGTGAAGATATTATATCAAAGAGAAAATGTTCTATGAAATAAGACAATGCCCCCCATCAAGGTGTTGTGGTGAAACCACATGTTTTAAGAAGCAATGTGGGAATTAGGGGATTTTACGTAGAATATTACCCTCATCTATTTTAGTTTTTAAAAGGAATGTTCAGGGAAAAAATTTCATAAGGGGGGAATATTGTAATGACCCAAAATTTTATTAATAAAAATTCCTCATGATATGATTAAATATCTTACATTCTAAAATGGTTATATAAGACATATTCCCTTCCTTGGTTTTATTATTTTTTTGATATTTAATATTACATTCTTAATTTTAACCATTTAAAATATTTTCATTGAACAGTGACCACATGATTAATATCAATATATATATATATAGGGCTTTAACAAATCCAATTTACATTGACAAAGGAAGTGATGGCCTCATCCATTATAATTGCTCCATAAGCAGCCCATTTGTTAGAGCTCTAATAGAAGGCAGTGTCACTGGGATTCGCTCTTGACCAATCCCAATATGAGATTCAACACATTATGTTTTAATAGAACTTCATAAGGGAGAAGTGGAAGTTGATAGATATTACCACCCATGTGATGTTATCTGAGCCCCCCCGAGAGTCTGTCACCATCGTACACCTTACCCATAGGTCATATGCATGGGTTATAATGGGTTATTTAACAAGACCCTAGCACTATTATTATGTACATTATTTTTGTATATAATAAAGAATATATATTCATTTTATTATTGTTTCATTGTAAAAAGTTTTTAATGAAAAAAAACAGTATGTTTTTTTTCAATATTCAATTAAGAAATCTATTTTGATGAAATAATGGATTTTTGAATTAAATAATATTTTAATAAAATGTTATTACTAAATAAATTTTTGTTAAATATAAATAATGTTATAATTTTTATGAATACAACTATAATTTTTATTAAGGATTCAAAGCTATTTTTGTCAAAACCCATGAATTTTTTTATAAATGTCTTTTTTTATTTTAAAAGTAAACAATTAAAATATTTATAAATTTATTTATATAAAATGAATATTTTTTTCATAATCAAGACTTCAAAATTATCAAATGGTGAATTTTTAATATTTTTCTGAGACAGTCAATTTGTTGGGTAAAATTTTATTATCATTTAAATATATATGTTTTTTATGACATCATAATGACCTAATAGTGATGTAAAAAATTACTATAAATGTTCTTTTTGGAAAATATATTTTTTACTTTTAAAATAATGTTATTTTAGGTTTTATTTATTTATTTTACAAAGCCTTAGTGGACCCTTGAAATCTTATAAAACATTTTAACATTTTAAAATTATTTCCTTTAGAGTGTGACCCACCTCTACATAAAAAAATACTATATTAATAATTTATTCCATTATCCCTATATAATAATTTTTTACACTCAACATTTACAAAAACCATGGGAAAAAACCATGGGGTGGTATGTGGTTTGGAATAGAATAATGTGTGGTGTCATAAATCAAAATAAAAATGAATTTCCTCTCCTTTCCTATATAATCCCACTAAATCTCCCATACCATTCACTCAAACCATTTTAATACCTACCAACCCCTGACATAATCTCTCTAAAAACCTCCCATTTCACCCCAATATCCCATGAATCCCCTCTTAAGCCTCCCACATGCCTTTGGGAACACACTTCAATATAAGGGATTTCTTCCTTTCTCATTTTTGTCCAATTTTTTTATGTTGTTATGACATTTTATTTTCAAATAAAAATGTTTGTGCATGATTTAAAAACTCTCCAATACTTCCCTACTTATTTTTGAAGGATTATAGACCATATTATCTCCCATTAATTCCTCCCATGTACTCCCGTTACAATTCTAAAATTCTGTAAGGGATTTATCTCTCCTTATTATCATTCATGAAATTATTTTATATTTTATATCTAAATTACATTACATATATCGGTAAATTTATAAATATGACACACTTACTATTAATTTCATGTAAATATGAAAAGATACCACTTTCACTCTGATCAACCATTTTTCTGAATTCATATGTCACGACGTTATGATGCTAAATTTTCACTGTGATTTCACAAACCAATGTCATTGTGTAGTGAATACCATACCCATTTATCTATCAATGGTATTCACCTATACACACATTTAATTATCTATTAAATAGTTTCATGTATGTATTCCACCATCAGTTATTATTTAATAAAATAGTATGTTGACTGATTCCATGTTTGATGATCCATGCGGCATGCTTATGCATGAAATGAAATGATTAAGGGTGTGCTCTAATAGAGATACAACGCATTACTTAAAGATTAGTATCATGATATGTCATGTGAAATGAGGTTTCACTCTTTATAATTCATCTTAAATGAGGGTTTACTCATTATCCATATGAAATGATCCATGGCTCATGCTAATATCATGTTAAATGTTATTGCAGCATTTCCATGTTCTCATAACCATGATATATCATGAAATTATGTTCATGTTTATCTTCTGCTTCTTTGATATTACTATTGCCTAACATGTACTATATTGTTCATTTTATTCCCTTTTTACTCCCTTAATGGTCTTTATAGCTCACCCTTTTCTTATTCATGTTCTCAAGTTATCCCATGCAATGCTATGTACGACGGAATGATGTGGTCATGTGAAAGAAATTTTCAATAAAGATGTTGGGTTTTATGTTCTTTGTTGTTATGTAATGTTAATAATTTTTTAATACACTAGTCATCTCAATCCTGATTGATTTCTTAAATAAATGTTTTTTTAATAAATCATGTTTTTGTGTGTAATAAAGAGTAGGGTTATTATAGGATGTGTGCTTGAGTTTACATAACACCTGGATCTTCCATGGTTGTTTGAGATGAGATGTTACAAAATGGTATTAGATAAATCTTGATTTTGATATCTTTTATTTTCTCTTACCTTGATTTTGGAAAATTTATATAGGAGTAAGGACGGTCGGAAATCAGGTAGGGTAAATATGAATGTTCCTGAAAAAAATATAGTTGACCTCCAGGTTACCGAAAACAAGGAATTGATTATTATTATTTTTTGGTTTTTAAAGCTCATAAAAATACCCTCGGGTTATTTAGATGATGTTTTTATGTGATTAATGAGAGTATACATATGATCATGGATCATGATTAGGAATATAGGCTCACTTTCTATAAATATGTTCCAATTATTGTGTGGTATAATAGTTATTTAATAAAAGGAATTGTTTATAATATATGATGGGAATAGTTTTCATTGACAATGTGATGTACCTATGTGTCTTTGTGAACTCTGATATACCATTAAGAGAATTTATTTGTTTCCTTGAGGTTTCCACTATGTTTATATATATATAATTATAATGTGTAACATGCTAGGATAGAGACCAAGGATATCTCTTGGAGTGGATTACCATGGTGTGGGGGGAAAATACTGGAAATAAATTAATGTGATCACATAGGCTGGTTATTAAAATTTATTATGTTCATATTCTTCTTTTTAGTGTAGTAGATTCCACCTCACATACATTTTTTTGGGTCCTCTAACTGGGAAGTCTCCACCTGAAAAAATTATCACACATAATCTAGTGGTGAAGGTAGTGGTTCCATAACAAACACCAATGAAATCTAGGGTAGACTATTATAACAATTTACAACTCCAACACCCCATACCTTTTTTGGACCTGATTGGTCAATGTATGATGAGGAATGGATAAACACAATAGATTGAATCTTCGACCTCATAGAGACACCGATAGATGTGAATGTAAAGATAGATGCATTCATACTGTAGGGATCCACTAGACATTGGTGGGAAGTTATGGGTTTGGTTGGATGATGTTAGGGTCTCTCTTCAGAGGAACTAAAAGACATATTTTTCATAGAGTTATTCCCAAAAACAATAAGGATCAACTAATTATGGGATTTAATGTAACTACATTATAGATCCATGAATGTATTAGAATTCATTTCTTATAATACTAGGATTCATTATTTGAGATAATTTATATCTATTAATGAGTTAAATAAGGCCTATAATATTGAAATCAGTCATTAATCCAACCTAAAAAAATATTTCTAGATCGTTGACATTGCTTCATACCAATAGGATTAATGGAAGTTCGTGACCATTGAGAGGTTTTTGGAGGAAATATGGGTGGATGGTATTTTCCTACCCTTCAATACAATTAAGGGAAGACCTAATATTATTTTTAGTTCTTCTATTGAAGACAAGAATAAGAAATACCATGACATGTAGGAAATAAGTTGTATACATGTGCTGAAAAGTTTAGATTATTTGGCCCCTTATGGATTATCCCCACAGTTCTTCAACTATGGAAAGTTAGGACACTACATTTGAGTATAATTAAGAACCCAAACATTGTTCCATTAGAGTGGTAACATAGAAAGTCTCTAGTAGTTTTATGCTATTGATTCTTCTAAGATATAATGACCACTATGACTAGGGAACCAAACGATGGGGTGGGGTTCTCAGCAGCAACCCCATTCTAGAAATTTAACACAGGGATATTTATTATGGATGAGGAAGGTCATGAATATTCTATAGAGAAGACACCAATATAAAGTGGAGAGGGAAAAACTATATTTCATGGTACAACTAGGGTCACTTCCACAATATCTAGTACTCTATTCAATACAACAATTTCACATTCCTTTACAGTTTTATAATTAGTTGATGAAATCTAACTACTAATCAAGTTATCCTTAGAGAATGTCTCCCTTGATATAGAAATGGGTAGAAAAGGTGAATGTCTCCAGCGATTCCTAGAGAGTCTAATAGTAATCACTGACTTTGGAAGTCTATGAGAGTTTATTGTACTTGAGATGAAAATCATTGTCATCATTATTAGAAAGGATTGGATAACCATATATTGATGTCATTTATACCTATAACAAATATTTTTGACATTCTCCCAATAGGGAGAAATGTTTTGGATGAATATAGAGTGGGAGAAGTAAGTAAGAAGTGATGGACCATACTTGAGTCAACTCCAATTGATTAAAAACAAGATGTAGGTGTGGCTATTTCTACAGAACTAGTTAACACCCTCAACATATCTTCCCCCAAACATGGATACCCATCATGATGTATTTCCATATGAATTCTTCGGACTCCCTCCTAGTTTATAATTTTATATTGATCTAGAACTAATATCGGGTGAATTTCCCATTTTGATTCATCTGTATCATACAATATCAAATTTTCTAAAGTAGCTCAAGGTACTATGGGATTACATAGATAGGATAGGAATTATTATAATTATTATGTCACTATCATGTGAACATATTTTATTCTATAAGAATGAGGATGATAATATAAGTCTTTTCATCAATTACTGTAATATGAACATGGTTATAGTGAAGAACTGTTATCATTAAACTCAGAACGATTATCCATTATTTCAGATATGAGGAGCCCCGTGGTTCCCCAATATTAATAATCATTTGAGCTATCAGTAGTCTCATGTTAAGGAGGAGGATATACCAATGACATTGTTTTAGAGAATGTATAGACTATATGAGTACTTTGTTATGACTTTTTGGATAATGAATACACTAGAAGTCTATATAGGTCTCATGAATAAGATCTTCCACTCATACGAAGAATCATATATCAAGGTATTATTGAAGAATATCCTCATCAACATTTAACACCAGGGAATAATTCCATGAACCTAGAGAGAGTCTTCCATATTATTCATCAACTTTATCTTTATGCTAGGTTTTTAAAGCTTTACTTTTGGATTAGAGTTTGAATGTTCTTAGGACATGTGGTTTCTGAGAATGGTATATCTATGGATATAGATAATGTTGACACTACCATGTCCTAAATACAACCCTATAACATGTCTGAGATAAGAAGATTTTTAGGATTCGAAAGACATTAATAATGGGTTATAAAAGAATTATCTTGACTACTGGGACCCATGATAGAACTAATGAATAAGGTATTGAAGTTCATTTTTTTGGATCATTGTGAATTGGAATTACATTATCAGAAGAGAATTTTGATGATAGATCATGCACTAAAACACCCTGATCCTTCTATTTAATATTATGTGTACCATGATGTATCTAGTGTTATCATGATAGGGGCGCTTATGGAAAGATAACAGGTAGTATCAAATGGACCTCAACATATATGAACCCACAAGGGGGAACTACACTACACATGACATGGATCTGGAAGCCTTGGTCTCTGCACTGAAGTATTGGTGACATTATATAGTTGGTGATATTTTTTTGTGTGTAAATAGATCACAATATACTTTGCAATATATTCACACAAAGGGACCTGCAACTAAGATAGAGGTGGTGGGTTTAGTATCTACAGAACATTGATTTTATTATGAATTATTCCCCAAAAAGGGTAAATTCATTTTGTATGATGTTAGTCAATTGATTATGGGTGTATAGGATTTTTTTGTGAGTGTATTTATAATGAATAATTAATTTTTTGATCCTGTTGTTAAATTAGAGTATGGATGCTATTGAGGATCAAGGATTTATGAATTTTTCTATTTTAGTGGTTGTTTCCTCACCTGTGGATTGGGAGAAGACTATATTGATGTCATCCCCATAGTGTTCTATCACGATGGAGAATATGGATGAGGGTGACTTGATAACTGGATGGTATAAGGATAAAAATAATGTTTGTAGGCTACATAAGAGAGAATTGGTTCTAGATTCCATGAGAGATGATATATTGGGATTTTATTATCCCCATCGATGGGAATTACATCCTACTGTTACCAAGATGTATGATAACTTTTAACACCAGTTATGGTTTCCTAGGATGAAGAGATAAATTGCTAGTTTTGTCCCATGGTTCCTTATTTGACTGAGGTTGAAGTTAAAATAGCATCAACCTACTAGTTTTCATCATTGAATTCATATACCCATAAGGAAGTGGAATGTTTTTTATGGATATTGTGATGGTGTTACCCATGATACTGCAAAATCATGACTCATTTTGGGTGATTATCAAGGAGTGACTAAATTCTAGTAACATATTATTGATCAAAGAGACCCACTTTATGGGAGCGAGATTCTAACATTCATGCACAATGCCCAGAAATGTTTGTGTTGGAAAACTATATATACTTATCTATGATGTTAATTTAGTTGAGGGAGATAATTTCAAAACAATGAAATTATTTTTATTGAATTATAGTCTCGTTTCTTATTTGAATTGCGTTTGTCATAATTTTTGTAAAGGGTTGTGGCCTAAGAGGCTATGTGAGGCCTTAAATTGTGTTTTGGAAATTTTACATCAAAAACATGAAGGATGATTCTATAGTTCTCAAGACCACACCATAGAGTAGTGACCTGTGCAATGGAAGAAGTGGTCGCATAGTATCCATAATGGGGGTTGATAACTAAAACCATAGAGGAAGGAATTTTAATATAAAATAGGTGACTGGATGATGTTGTTCTATAGACTCCTCCATAGAGGTCTATATAGTAGGTGTATTTTTTATGGTCATGGAACACACCGTAGTTTCCTCCTCAATGTCATTTATGGAAATTAGAAAAAATCTTCATCGAGCACAAATCATTAAGAGTGATGTTCTATGGATGTTTTTTCCATAAATTATACATTGTGAATGGAAATTTATTTTAGTACATATGAGGGATGTTATTGAGGTTTCTATCATGGATTGGATCTCCATGATACCCTGTATATACTAAGTATTATCTCTTAATTAGAGTGATCTCAATTCATTGTAGGGCTTCCAGAATGACCCACACTATAGTACCCTCCTTTACACTATAGAGATGAATGCACCAAAAAATATCTTTACAACATAACATCACACATAACCTTAGAGGATGACCTCCAGCACACTCCTATACCACAGTAGTGTTCAATGGGCCATGGGGAGTGCATTTTCCCTACAATGGTTCAATCCATGCATCATGGTATATTTTTAAGTGATGTATTACATCATGGTAATAAAACCTACATCATAGACCTGTTTTCCTATGATATGATAATGTTCCTCAAAATACCATCGTTCTGTAGATTTTAACTTATTCCATAAATCCTCTTCTTTAGAAGATGATCCAATAAAACATTTGGTTTCCCCAGCATCCTTCCATGTCTATGAAATGGTTCTACTATCTAGTTTTTATATCCCCCTCACTAAAGATCCCTATTTTTATTTTATTGCAATCAGTTCTAGTATACAATGGAGGGTGATAACTATTCTAGTTGGTACATGAATTTTATTCCATGATTGAAACCTTCAACTAGTGTTGACGTTGAAATCAATGACTTCAAAAAGTATTTACCTTACATATTGGGATCTCATTTACACATGCTGTCATTTTATGAATTATATGTTGCCTTATCTGTTAACATGCTTGATTGATATTGCATGTGAGTGTGGGTGTAGAGCATGTGAGACCTATTGTGATATTTTATCCCAAGGGAGATAGTAAAATATATTTTTTATGTTTGATTTTGATCATATGAAATTGTGTATTTTTCAATATATTTAGGTTGATATATTATGCCTATTTTTTTTATCACCGAGTATATGCATAACCTTTCCTTAGGGGTTTTTTTGTGGAACTTAAGATAGGCCTGTCATGAAATGTAATCACATAGATGGGAAGTGAACATTATTTATGAAAATAGTGATGTATGACCTGAGCATAGGGTGGAGGTATGAGGTCGAAATGGTTTCGTGTTGAGGGTGCACTTGATGAATCCTTGATTTTCCAAGTTCCCCACACTATGTGATTACCTAATATTTTAGACCATAGTACCCATGTGAGATGGTCCTCTAAGGGAGATATTTCATCAAATATCATCTTCCTAAAATAATAAATAAACCGTATAAGATAAAGTCGGTTATGATCATTTATTTCATTATCTATAGGCATAGAGCAAAAGAATGTACAAATGAGGGTCTATCGAAGTTGGTTAGTGAAGAACCACTCTTTTTTTGATTGTATACTTATTCTTGTTACACACATATTATTGGTGGTTTCCTATTGAGACTTTTTGTCACCCCTCTTTATTAACATTCCATGTGGGTGTAGATTTTATGATGGGCCTGGTGAAGGGAAAGGGGCTTGTGTTTGATAGTTGAACTGAGGATCATAGAGGTTCTAGAGAAAAGTGATGGGAATTGGTGGACCCACTATTATTAACTTATTTATTTATCCACATTATTTAATATGGATAGACCATCCACATTTATTATCTTATTTATTATAATAGAAGTATTTCATTTACAAAGTTTCTGCATGTTTACACTGATTGTATTTTTGTTTATATATTCTTATTTATTAAGATACCATGACATGATATTGAAGGTATTTACAATATATTTATGGACATAAACCCTTGTTTCTAGTGTGAAGACTATTGTGTATTGGGGAGGCATAGATGTGGCCACATAACACATGGCTTGGACCTACTTGATTGGGTTAGTATCTTACAAAACCAATGAAAGTCAATTACCTAATTCAAAAACAGATGTTATACAAGAGTTGTATATAGAATGGTTCTTGTTTTTTAATTATTGTTAAAAGTGATGAGTTCATTGTAAATGGATGAATATTGAGGAAAAATTGTGATATAATATTTGGTTGGATGATTGAAGGGGTTTGATGTTAACTTGATTGAGTTTGATGTAGTTTTTTTTCAAGATATACTATGACACCATAATTATATTTGTCATGATATGATGTTTTTGGAGGATCATATAGTGATGGTTGTTTAATATTTAGCCATGAATAGTAAATATTATTTCATGATGAGTTTTATGGCTGACGAAATAATGAAATTCTAAATGTTATAACCAATATCATTAGGGGAAATTATATGGACTAATAGTGAAGATTTTTTTTCTAAGAATAAGTAATATTGTAACCAATGTGTGATAGGTTATGAACTGTTAGGATATATAACTAGTGTAAGGGTTATCATTATGCACTTATGTACATTACTGAATGGGAGTAAACAATGTTTTAAGGGCTTAATTATATTCCATAGAACTTATTTTTATACTTTAATGCATTTGGTTAAGAAATATAATAAGATATTGACCATATGAGATTAATATTTACATGTTTAAAATATTTCATGATTTCTCGGTGAGATCGACAATTGTGTTATGTTACAAGATTTCTTAAATAGTTAAATAATGATTTTGAGGTAATTATAAGTATATGATTTTTATTATTTTTTATGTCATATGTGTATTCTCTTTGTCTTTGGTAACATTATTTTGACACTTATAGAAGATTTAATAATCCAATAAAGGATTAATTATTGGTAATATAAGAAGGATAATATTGTAAGAACATGATAGAGAGATTAATAAGGATTATATGGTAGATTAGGAAGACACACAATATATTTTGAGACAAGGGAGAACTATTACAAATATAGATATTGTGAGAGTATCTATGATTAATATCAATAAAGACTCGGATTTTATCATGAGGGTGGATTAAAAGAATATTTAACAAAATATTTAAACTGATCCTTACCTAAGTTTTTTAACAACATGTAGAACATAATGACTTATATGGTATATTGACACATGATAAGTGTATTCTCCTTAGACGTAGATATTTTTTTGGTGACCAATAAAAAGTACTCATTTTGTCAAAATTAATTTTAATATTTTTATGTTATGGGTGTTTTATTTGAATTTAAACCATAATTTTATGCTTTTAAATAAAAAATATCCATTATTTATTAGAATAAATTGAAACCCTAACTCACTGAATTTTTTAGGGTATTTTAGAGCTAATGGTTATAAAAAACTCTATTTGAATAAATGTTATTTATCGTTGGTTAATCTTTTGAATGATAGGCTTAGAAATTGAGAACATTTTTAATGAAAAATTATTTCATATCACTAATAGTTATAATTATAAATTTTGACATATCAATATTATATTATAACAATAGTCTCCAAAACACAATATCTTCTCCACTACCATCCATGGAGTAAAAATGAGTGATCCTATTATGATGTTATCAACCAATATGGAGTAAATGTTACTCAATATGGACGAAAGGGAACAAATGACTTATATATTGATTTTTTAAATTAAATAATTATGGATTTAGTGATTTTTGTTTCATTTAATTCTATTTTTTACATGTGGTAATTTATTTTATGTTTATTAAAATGTTTGAGAGGAAAAGATTCATGTGTTGTGTAAAAAATGCTAACATGATGATCTATATGAATAAAAAAATTAATGTAATATTTTAAATAATAATTGAGTTTATTGGGACCATTAATTACCTTTTAGATTATATAATGGATTATCATTTTCTTTATAATCTTTGGAGATGATATATAACCTTCTAAAATCCAAACCTTTCGACTCTTGATGAGGGAAATCTAGAATTGATTTTGATAGTTGATCTACAAAGAAGTTCGGTTTTTTATAAGATGTGCATGAATCCATATTGAAGGGTGAGTCCTTAATCCATGTATATGAAATTAGAATATATTTAGAAAATTATATAAGTTATGTAGAATACAGAGAATAATTTTCATCTTTTGAATCTTTATCACCCATTTCAAACCAATTCAAACAGAAAAAAATGATATTATAATTGAAATATATCATTGGATTATTCTAAATGGAGAATTTTTAGACACATTATTGTAATGTTTAAAATAAGGCATGAATCTCATGATGGTTAACATCATTTCTTAGCAAAACAATATTGATAATTTTAAAAGAATGAAAATATGAATATATACTGTAAAAATTTATTTCAATAGTAAATATTATTTTTTAAAGATAATAAGAAGAAAAAATGATATTTTAAGAAAGAACAATATTTTTTAAATTAGATTTGCATGAGACCATAATTTCAGTGGATTAAAAAAACATATATAAAAATAAAAAGTGAAACCAATGAGAAGGTTTTGTTAACATGAATATGGGGCTTCATGGTACTCTTGAGTGGACATGCAATGAATGGTGGAAATAAAATTTTGTGGATTATTAAAGGATTATTCATAATAAAATAAATAAACTGAATCTTAAATCAATCAATAAAATGTTTTTATTGAAGGTTAAAGAACTTATTGTGAAAATATTGGGTAATCTATTGAGTTAAAGTTGAAATTTTTTGGTGAAGTTTTCAAAATAAATAACTACAATTATTTTATAGTGTAATTAAATTAGAAAACTATTTAAATTAATGATAACTTGGAAACATTGATAAATTAAATCCAAAATGTGTGTTAAGAGTTCCCAAAAGAAACTATAATTTAAGAGTTATTCATAATTAATGTTGAATTTAAGAGATGAAAGTGGAACAAGGAGTTTTAAAATGGTTAAAAATGATCAAAAAACAAATAATATAGTTAAAACAATAATTGGACTACAATAATATTAATTTAATAGTTGAATATTAAGTTCTAAGAAGAAAGGTAATCATTTATTTGTAGATAAATGGAATTTATAAATTATCATTCTAAAGGATAATACTAATTCATGATGAGGGAATATATATATATAGATATCTATATTTATTTTTTCCTTTTTAATGTCTTCATTTTATAGATACATGGGATAAACTAAGGAAACTTTTGATGAGGTAAGATATAACCTATGAGTTTAATTATTTAAAATTCAACACTTTTTAATGAATTCATATCCTACATTAAGATAGATAAATTAATTACATGTGTATTGTTTTTATTTATTTAACATTTGAAAGAAAATGTATATTTTATTGAGTAGAAATTAATGGACATATGACTATTTTATTCATTAGGAGAATATATAGAACGCTGATGAAATATGTGTCTTTAAGAAAAAAAACAGCCTTTTGAATTAAATGATGGAGTACCAATTTTTCCTAGAAGAAAAGAATGATAAGAGACACTGTTATACCATAATAGAACCTAAATATTCATTGTTGGAAAAGAAGAATAAAGATAATTATATCTTCAATGAAATTACACTAAATGAAATGAATAATTGTAGAAAATGGATTTATATCTATAGATGATCATCATATATGGTTTTCAATTTGAACTTATTGAAAAATATGATGGTATATATAGATTTTACTATTTTACATGTAAAAAAATTATTTAAAATTATAATATTTGAAAAAACAAGGCATGATGGAGAAGATTTAAATATCATATTATTCCTAGTTGATTAGTAAAAACACTTTAAAAGGGTGAATAGGGTGTTTTCTAATTTTCTATAATTCCAAATTATTTTATCCCCTTTAAGGTTAAAAGTCTATTTTCAATTACTCTAAATGTATATATACCATATTTTTCAAGAGAAAATCTACCTCATTAATGAATGTAAATTAGATAATGGGAACTTAATATTTTTACAATGGTTAGATAAATGAACTTTTCTTTTTTATGATGTTTTATTCTCACCAATGGAATATTCTTCAATATAATCTGATGTGCATTAGGAATTTTAGTTTTTCCCACACCAACACTAACAACCATAGTTCATAACCATAACTAATATTTAAAGGACTAATCTTTAAATAGATTCATTGGACTTATTTCTCTAGCTTCAAATTGTTTTCAATGATTCTCACAGTGATATCATTGTATACCTTGAGTCCCAATGGTTTTATGGAAACCCACCAAATATATTCTATTTTTTTAGTAAATTCATTCTTTAGATATATATCGTTAAATTACATAGGGATGAAAAAACAACCATAAGATAGATCTCCCTCTTAACTACACGAGATCATATAATGCCAAAATATATTTAAAAAAAGATTTATCTAACTCAGTTCCTAGGGTCATCTCATCCTAACATATCATACCAACCTTCTCACATAGTATTTACATCTCTTAATTCAATCATTCTAATTTGATAAAATAAGTATACGTTTCTTTATATAAGTATCACCATATTATTCTTATTCACTGAAACATGTATCATGTTCTTCATCTTATGACTCACTCTGATATCCTTACTATTCTAGAAATCATGGATGCACACAATTAACAGTAGCTCTAGGTTACACAATATTCAATTAGAAAGGGATGCTTCTTATTTTTCTATTTCCTCAAGCTAATTATTAACATTTCCTTGTGGCATCATTTTTTATCATTACATTGCTTGCATAAAAATAAATATCATTATATTGAATATCAAGGGGAACTTATCAAGTTCTATATCCTTATTAATGAAGACCCATCTTGGGTTCACTTGTTACTTTATGTAATACTTTTTGAACTCCATTTATATTAATGAAATAAACTCATTAAATAATTCTATTTTATGAAACATGGACCAAAATATCTTCACAAAATATCAATAACACACATGAATTCTTATTTATAAAAATATATACATATAAATTTGGAAGATGAAATTTACCATTATCTAAAAAATTAAGAATAAATAAATCTATGTTGTGGAACTCATTTCCTTATATCTTGTGATTGTCCATGAAAAATAGTAAAACAATTAATGTTGGATTTATAAATTATATCACTATGTCATATCTTCGTATTTTATTCATAAGAAAATTCCCATACATAGGAATTAATAACTCTCTAATACTAAAAAATTGAAAAAATTATGTACGCAATGACAATTAACTGCTCGAGCATTGATAGTTCTTCATCACCTTTTTTCCAAAAAAAACATAATGGTTTCCTTTTCATCATCACAAATTAAATTTAGTTAAAGATCTCAATTGAAATTACTCATAAAAACAACTAATCATGGATTACCTAAGATTCATGATTATATGAGATGGAAATAATAGCTTCAAAATCATTGTATTTCTTTTTCATCATAATTAAAAAAAATTGAAACCCACTTGGCTACATTATTTGACCTCCCTTTCAAGGGATGAATTATAATCCATATTTATTTTTATTCTAGGATAAAAACTCTTTATAGGATTTTTTTATGTTTATAAAATTAATGAATATTTCTTTTATTATCCCAAATATTATTACTAAAAATCATATTCATAATAAGGAATCTTAATGTTTCATTAAGAAACAACACAGTAATTTATGAATGATTAAGTCATACTATTGGGTCTTTATAGTCATATACTAATAGAAGAATTTGTCTGAGAACATTAAATTCGCGGTTGAAGTATTATGATCAAGAATTTATGCCTTATTCTCAATAACCAAGGTCTTACAATTATATTAAACATTTATTTATGTTTTGGGCCTTACCATTTTCATGAACTCTAAAATACGGTGTTCTCAATGAATCTTTAAATGGAAATTGTCTTTCCCTGAGGATTCATCATCCTTCTTGAAATAATCTCTAAAAATATTCTAATGATTATTTTAAAATAATTTCAATTGCATTCAAAAAAGATTATGAGGTGTTTTGGTTTGTAGAATACTGAAATAATATTATTTTTATGGACCCCTTTACCAAGACAGGTTCATAGTTCATTAAGTAATAATGTTCTATACTTTTTCATATATATATTTTTCATGGATTCATGTAACAACAACTATATCACAAATCATTCTTTTTACACCTCATATGGAGTCCCTAACATTATGTTCCAAGGAATCCATCCAACCATATAATAATTGGATAATTTTTCATTATATTTCTCAGGGAAACAACTCTTACTAAATGGGTGGATTCAAACCTCTTCACTTGAGACTTCATCTTCTTATTATAAGAATTAAAAACCCATTTGATCATAAATAAAATAAAATTATACCATTTGGGACTTTAATCAACCATTTATTATTGTTTTCGTTTCAAATAAATCCAAATATACTACCATGTTCAATGTGATTAGTCACCCCGGAATTTAAAATAACTTCCATGGGTAAGAAACTCTAAATTTTTTTAATGTAGTAGTATTATTATCCAACATACACTACCCTTTTATTTTATGATATCACTTGAGATTGATACCACTTTAAAAGAAAGTGGTGGATCTTATTCGATTTTTTCTCTCATTTATATAATTCCATAAACACATTATAGGATAATTACTTCTTACATGTTTGATGTGATTACAAGAACATATGAAAAAAACATTGTATGAATTTTTTTGGAATCACAAATTTCATTGTAGTGCGTAATCAGTCAGCCAAATCATATTCTATGTAGAAATACCGAGTGTGGAAAACATGAGTGAAAAATTCAAAAAAAAAAGTCAAAATTAAAAACACTCTCTGTCATAAAACAGTTTTAAAATTAGCATACTATCTAATATATTTTCATGTATGTTTTGTAAGAATACACTCATCTTACAAAAATAGATCAGAATGGTCACATAAAATATAATTATTTACCACTATTGATAAAATAATCACCCCCTTTAAAAACAAAATAATACTAAATCATAAAATTAAAAAGAGAGAGTGTTTTATAACTCAAACATAAACAGATGTTCGGATTTCTAGATTCCTTAATCTATAAAGTTATGAAATATTTAGAATAATTCCCTAAAGTAATTTCTCTTCCCCAAGGGATGTAATCTATAACACCCTTACCTAAACCACTATGTTCGGGAATGTGATACATAATGCATCATGTATTCCACCTTATATGGATGAGGGTTCTGACTAGTAGTGAGCGTTTTAACTCCACACATAGTGGGACTATAACCATTGTATAATGTCCATGTAAAAAATATCACAAAAATTTAAACACCTCAAAAAACAAAAATTAGAAGATAACATAACATAATGTAATATAATATGGTGTTATTGTCATGTAAATAAATAAATAAAAATAAATTAGGCTCTAAATGTGGAACTCTAAACTTGTAAAAATGTTTTTAATTTCATAGATAAATAAAGCATTGTGGTAATCCTCTAGATTCAATAATAGTACGAGTACATGAAATTTTCGCTATTATTCTAAAATATTTCATAGGACCCTTATCCTTTATTGGATCCCTATGCATGATGTTTGAATGCACATCGAGATGAACATATGTGTTCTGTGTAATAAAATCTAGTTGGACACCATCAATACATTATTAATAGATGTTGACATTTATAACATGTGTATGTCAAGATAAGAATAATTAAAAGATAAATCATAAAAAAACAAATATAGAGAATCCATTTTCAATCCAGGACACCACAAGACCCAGTCATTCTTGGTTTGAATCCATACTACCTGTAATTCCATAATAGTTTCAATAATCAAGAACTATCCACTAATATAATTGATATTTTACTCATAATCCTCAAGTTATCAAGTGGTCATGATATGTGGCATATTCTGGGCATTGAGTGTATATGATACATAGAATCCACTATGAATCAAGTAAATCATCTAATCTACAACATCATGGAATATAGTGTTTTTGGTACCTAGAATACAATACATATCAATTAAATATGCTAATTAACATCCAAAAATAATTTCTAACCTATATTCAATCCCATATATTTTAGTAACATATATCATGTGCACTCAGCCTCTAATGGATAATAATATCACAATAGTCCCTCTATTTTGTGTAAATAGAGAAACGCCTCCAATAGAATGTTAATTACTCATTAAAGGGTAAATACCATTTATGAAAAACAAAAAATTAAATTTTAAGGATTATATAAATATATATAATCATCTGATCAATATCTAACAGGGAAAAAATCTACCAAATATAACACAAAGCATAAATCGTCATAAATGGATGTCATGTATGAACACCCATCCACAAGAGACCAAAATCAAACACGATTAACATGTTATGCCATAGAAGTTTTAAATCAGGAAAAACATGTATAAAAGTTCATCAAATGTCAATGAACATCTAACATCAAGGTTGTTGATGAATATATCTAAAGTTCACCGAAGGATCAAATATTGAACCATGTTTCAGACCCATAATGAATTTTTATGCACACCATAGAAGTCTATATTGGGTTATATTTCATCTATGAATGATTATTAAATTAATACACATGAATATTACATGAAAAAAGGTTGTTATAGAATTACATTCATCATGAATTCAATCAACAGTACTTATTTTGGGGAATTTTGATGAAGAGAATGTCGACAAACCAAATATATTGTTGATTCAAGAATAGAATAAGACATACTTATCGATTATAGAAGAGATAATTTGGTGTTGATAATGAACATTGATCCATCAAAATTCATTCAATATAAAATGGATCCTATATAAGATTCAAAAATAGGAGAGTTTCATGATGACCGATATAAGGAATCATAACTAAAAGTATTCAATGTTCATGTAGAATAAATCATCGGTCATGGAATGTTATTGAAATGTTGATACCATAAAAATATACCAAAAGATCAATTAATGATTAAAACAATTTAATATATCTTCCTATCACAATAGTACTATGAATATGATTCATAAAATTTATCCCTAACACATCTACATTTGATTGTAGATCCCAATCAAATCAAGAGAAATTGTCAAAATGAATAATCTGCCACCAATATATGAAGGTAGAATATTTCATTAGATCACTATAGAAATAAAATATCCATAATATATCCTTGAAAAATTTTAAAATATGAAGTTGAATTGGTTTATATCAAGAAGGAACTAGCAGTTATATTATCAAATGATTGATCGATCATTTACAAACTTAGGGAGACGAATTGAAGTGTAGAGACCAAAGGGAAGGTCCTAAATTTAAATTAGGGGATTTGGGGACATAAATGTGCGTTAAATGGGGTTAAATCCTAGTGTTATTGAAATACCATAAGAATAATTTAATGCATCCTTAAGATGGGTGCATCAGCAGTGTAGTGGCATGCCATCGATTAGCCAATGTGCATAGAAGAACCACTTGGGATCAGGTAGGACCACCCGTTGGCCATTACAACCCCACTGATTGGATGATGGAGTCTTCTTGATTCTCTAGAGATAATGGAACCCCACTAGTTGCTAGTGGAAACCCAAATAAACGACATAAGTGGTTCCTTTTCTCACACACCAACCTTTGATTATTAGAACATTTTTTGATAAAAACATATTTATTAAAAGACCATAATATAGAAGAATCAAAAGAGAATAAAATAATTTATTTACTCAAGATGTCTTATATATCAAAATAAGTGATGAATTAATAATTATCCCCCTCTAATGAATTCTTTTCCCTGATATGTACGTTCAACAGTGTTATCAAAAAATAATGGTTTATTGATAAAAACATATACCCCCATTTCCAAAGACACCTACTAGATAGGTCTATGATTCCATTGAAACTAAACTAGTGGTACCATCTTCCCTAAATGTTAATTATCACCATACTCTATGATCTGTACTCAGAACTCCATGTACGATGCATCAAGATGAAGATCAACATCCTTATAATTGGTGACATGAATGGGGTCGGGCATGTACCTCTGGAGTTTACCTAAATATTTTTTTTAAAAACACTTTTATGTAAAATGTGAGAAATTGAATGTTAAAAAATATATCAAATAGTAAAAAAGAAAAAAAAAATATTAGATACCATCTTATAACTATTTGACATTACTTCCCAAAATAAATTCTACTATAGATCAGTTACATTTTTATTCGATTCTTCTTTGAAAATATATTTAAATTAAATATACAAAATTCCCATGGTTGCAATAAATCCTTCACTGTTATCTTCTTCTCATTGAATCCCCTGGTCATAATTAAATGTCTTATACTACTCCAACCAAACTTCACTTTTTTTGTCAACATGAATTTGTCTCCCAGCCATCCTTACAGTTTTTCTCATTAGTTGAATCAATGACCAATACCTTTTCTAGCATCTCCACCTCAAAGTTATTAAGAAGATGCCTTGATTTTACATTTGAAGTGGCATCTGCGGTTGCCTCCCCCCACTCAAAAATTTCCTGCCAATATGTTTGATTTTAATTACAACATTGTACTCTGCTTAACCTCAGATACACGAGTAAAAGATTTTATATATTAAGAAGTTGTAAGAATGAACATCTTACATGAAACCAATTCCACTTATTTATTCATTGAAGATTCCCTCGAGTTGACTTCTACCCCATTAAATCATTCCTTTCTTGATGATCTAGTTACTATTGTCTTTGAGGTGATAGAATAATATTTATAAGGTCTTTGTTTTCCCCATTTAGAATCAGAAGATTTACTATCTGGAGATTCTCATTATTCCATTTCGTTGATCTTGATTGAACCAAATCCTCCAGCTCATAGTCGAAACATCATTGTGAGACCGCATCTTGGTCACATTCATCATCATTTTCTATGTGTATAATTCAAACCATTTTACATTTCCTTCTTATAATGAATGATTTTCATCCTTTAGGATCCTCATTTTTTCCATCCTCGTTCAATATCGAGAAGTGTTTATGAACCAATGTTGGCTATGAAACCTTAAACAGAACAGACACCTATCAGCTCTAGGACACTACCTCATTCACATTAGAGACAAGCATCTCATTTATAACCCTAACATCAGCATATAAACCACTGTAATTAGATATTTTTTCATCAAAGTATGCCTGAACACCCCCTCCTCTTTAACTACCATAGAAAAATTGGGATAAGTCATGGATCAAGGACCCCCCGAGGTCATCTCTGCTGACATGGTAACACCCATAACATGAGAGAGTCTATCAAAAACATATCCAACTCAAAAAGTACTTTGAACTCATCTAATAGTAATTTTATAAGGAGGGAATTTCAAAGCATCAACCCCTTGTGTACCCCTGCACCCCAGGTGATAGGAAGAGGCCATATGGCCAATCAATTTTCATGATTAGAAAAAATCAGTCCATGAATCAAAGAAGACCTCTTGCTTATACTAGAATTCTTCACCGATGAAAATCAAGAAAAAGTCAACTGGAGGGTTTGAAAAATCAAAGTTAAAGGATATTCACTATGAAACTAAGTGACTCACAGAGGTGTTACTCTTATCTATTCCAAAAAAAGGCCAATCAAATTCCATAACACATGTATAATGGATGGATTTTGAATGAGTAAGGGGTTTTCATAAAGACATACCCATAAATCCATCATCAGAGAATAACACTTTATGTTTATATCCTAATACCAATAGAATAGAAAGAGGTGAGATCCATAGAATAATCATGGAGATTTATACCACAGTATAATCAGATCATCCTCCATGGAAATCTGATCATTATGTGATGACGGTCAAGAAGGTCAACAAATGCCCAGTCCCGCAAAACCAAATTTCTGGAGACAAATCGATCGGAAAAATCCTATGAAGTATGAAGACATGTAAAACAAAATAAAAAAGATATATTAAGCATGGTAGAGTGTTCCATGAACTGCTCCATCTAAATTGGAGGATTAGGATAGCCTCTAAAGAGGTCGGGCATATTATGGAATATCAATATTGTAGGGAAGGGTGGGGGAAGGTCTTTGTTGGAGAAGGGAATGAAAGGAGGGGGATAAACGTTGGTTAGAGAATAGGAGACCCCCCATATATGGGGGAGGGACCGTGAAATTCGACCTCACCGGCTAGGGAATCAAAAATAGGTGAAGGAGTAAGATATTCTTTATCATTAGGTATGATGTTCTTACCTCTAGAGTTGAGAAAAATGAAAAAAATCATGTATACCATGATAGATAGAAGTAAAATTTAGATGGTACACCATTGATATAATATGTTCAATGAAATTAATGGGTATAATGTAGTACTATTTCATCTTCCATGTCTTCCCCATAAATTATAGGTGTAATTAAGGGTTCTTCTTTTGAAAAATTGATCACTTTAAAAAAAATAAAAAATTCTCCCCCTGTAGTTAGGGAAATACTTATACCTACACTATGCTTTGATCACCCTCCTCAATATTAGTTTCAATCTCTCATTATTCTCATGTACCATATTTGGTCCCATAACTACTATATCACTGGGCTAATTCCAACTAAATGGAGACTGACATGGACTACCATGGATATCCTCGTATGATGTCATATCAATCTAATCCAGATAACTATTTTATATATTCAATCAACCAAGGAAAGTTGTTCATCCCAATAACCTATATGATCTAAAGAATAAAATTGAAATATATCCTCTAATTTGTGAATAGTTTTAGCCAGTTATTCTATAATATAATGATGGTACACTATGACCATTATCAACCAAATCCTAAAGGTCTTATTCAATACATTCTAAAATCAGACTAATACTTGTTTTTATGATTGATATGACTCTAAAGTGGAATAAATACAAGGGTACTATCTAAATGAAATATAATGTTATCCTTTCATCAACCTAGTGAGTGAAACATATCTTTATGAAATTATTAACACTGGTTATCTGATCGAAAATCACCAAAAAACATCATAGATCCTCATTGTATTAGTTAAATCCATCATAATTTACATCATCAAAACATCCCACATTCACATGGGAATAGTACGTGACTATAGAAAAACACTTAGATGTTGGTGTTTGGACATTATCCTTTATAAATATTGACATTAGAAAATGAATCCACCAATGTCCCAATTCATCTCAAGCCACCTGCACTTCCACCTGACGTTATGGTACATATTGTTTCCTCCATGATGTACCACCAACATAGAGGTATAGATGACATTTATCATCTCTTCTAGTATGGAAGAAGGACAACATATCTCTTACTAAAAATGGGAAATATTTCATCGATCCCTAGTCTTCAAAAGCATCCATCATCTTGTTAGAAAAAAGTTCATCAAGAACTATTGATCATATTAAGGCTATTCACCACTCTCTTGAGCTACCTTTGTCTTATTTCAAATAGAATATGCTATGAAATTACCTTTAACTGGTGTATATTCCATCTAATAGTCGATATTTGTTTGTATTATACCTATTTCCATTAGCTCAAATTATGGATCCAATGTGAAAAGAAAGACAGAATGTTGTGGTGGATCATGTAAAAAACCTCTCACCAACGAAATTGTGTCACTAAGACATCAATTTGTGGACCATGGCTTCCAAATACATTTAATGGGTAGGATAGTTCATCTCATGGGGTCATATTTGTCATAAACCATAAGTTATTACCCACTATATCTACATCATTACTACTCCCAGACCAATTCCTGAGGCATGTCTATAAAAAATACATAACCAATCCATGTATTAAGATGTATCAACATTAGATCAATAGTCAACCACCTATTCAGCTCAGGAAAAGACTCTTCATACTAGTCTAACCACTGGATCATAACATGTTTATTAGATAGTTTAGTCATGGGTTATTATAAATGGAATAATTCATGGACAAAATGGGGATAGTATCCCACTGAACCAATGAATATACTTATCTCAAACAACTTCCTGTGAAGTTTACATGACATCACCCCAAAAAAAATATTTGGGTCCTTAGATATGCCTATCATAAACACAACTTACAAAAATTTTATTAGAATTTGAAACACTTTGATAACATGAAATAAATAAAAAAATTCAAAGTATTCTTATAAATATCTAAATATATCTGGAATGCTGCTCTAGGGTAGATGTGAGAATGAGTATATATGTAATGAACACCTTGATGAACAATTCATCCTATAGGTGGAAGATCTTGTTTATGGTATCCATAAAAAATGATAGCTAATTATTCTACCCTAATGGGATCACTATGTCCCTATATGTCCTATTCCATTTCTGAAACACAGTCTTTGGGATGTCCTCCTCTCTATGAAACAACTATTGATGGCCTGATAAAGATAATTATTATAAAACCATCATGATACCCATAATTGATCAAGGAGATAATCAATGTTGATTAAAGGATATATATTCTTCATAATAACCTAATTCAAATTTTAGTTATCAATTTATAGTCAAGGACTATCATTTGATTTCTTGGTGAAGATGATAGGGTTATCCCATTGTAAATTAATCAACATGATAAATCCCTTATGTTTGAAGCCCTACAGATGTACCTATAACACCCTAATATTTTTTGTTTTTCTGTTATGAATTTAATATTTTTAATATTTTGTAAATAAAAATACAATAAGTTTAGTTTTTATTACATAGAAAACTGTGTTTATCATAATGTATAGGAAACACTTAGTGTATCTTGGATTACACACAACACTAAGATTCAATGAAACGCAACATACAACTGAAAGTTATTATATAATATAATAGTTATCACCTATTTTTTAGAATGTAGAGTATTAATTGGATTAACTAAATTGAGAAATACTATTTACCAATTCATATATGATAAATTATTTGGAGAAACATAAATTAAATCTGAAAATAAAAAAAAAATTAAATTAAAGGGAATCAATTTCAAAAAATCTTTTTTTAAAATAAACTAAAATATTTTACATCAATAAATTAAGAAAACCACTCTTTGAGGATTAATTTAATGAAATATATGTTATATATCAAATGAAATATTTAACATACATCTTAGGTGCTTCATTAAAATGAGATAAGAAAAAATCCAATTGTACACTGCAAAACTATAATTTTTTTAAAATTTCAATTTTTTCCTTGTTGATAGATTTATATTAAATTAAATTTTTTTAAAAAAAATATATAAAAAGTATAAAAAAATTATTTCTTTTTTATTTTAAATTATATTAATAAAAGAAGTGGTTTAATTTATTGCAATTTTATGAAAAATTAAATTTTTTATAAATATTGTAAAATAAAAATTTATAATTGAAATATTCATTTTCCTTTAAATTATATATAATGGTAAATTATATTTCAATTTTTTAAATGTAAAATTATTTCATTAATATATCTATTTATCCAAATTAGTTAAATTTAATCAATTTAATGTTGAAATTGAATAGAAAACCATGGTAATCGATTCAATATTTTCTCTTCAAAAACAAGTTTTCCATGACTTATACAGGATTAATTTTAAATTAGTTTTTTCCACTTCTGTAAATAGAACATTGAAAAAAAGGATTTAATATTTAAAACAATAATAATATATAATATATATTAATTTTAACTTAATTTTTTTAAATTAATTGTGAAAATTATAAAAAATAATGTTATAGTGATTAAGGTATTAACATATTTATTAAGGATAAACTAAAGAAGATAAGGGTAACAAATGACATACTAACTTGTCGAACAACCATTAACTGGACATATTTAAAACTTATCTCCACTATGTTTGATAATGGGTGAAATTATATCCTTTTATATGTGAAAAAATGTGTATACCATTTTATATCAGAAAATTATAAATATTCCTCTCACCTCACTTATAAAATCCCACATAGTATACTCTCTTATTCACGCCATAAAACAATTTTTGTTTGGAAATTACATAATAATTTAAATTAAAACATTAACTCATATAATCCATTTATCATTATTTTTTACATATATCCATCCTAGAATAGATTATGGTGAAATCCTAATGAGGAAACCCGAAGAAGAGGTAACATTCTTCAATGTGTGTTTTTTCTTCCTCCATCAACTTTAATTAGTATTATTCTGAATTATATAATAATATAAATATCTAATATAAACTTATATGTTTTTATGTTATTTTCATGACCTAAATAATATTTCTTTTTCCCAAAATGGGATTCAAAATAAACATTTCTCTGTACGACAAACTACCACCTCCCAAACCAATGCATTTGTTTTTTATTTGTCACCTATAATGGTTGGGTATGATGATGGATATAAAGTATAAATATGATATTTATAACATAGTAATAACTATATATTATTTCTATCATATATATATATGTATCTTATTTAATTCCAATTACATAGGTGATATAATAACGTCACTCGTGTGTATGACAGACTACCACCTCGCGAGGTGATTTGATTCGTTTTCACCAATTTTTAACATGGAAGATAAAAAGGTTATATTTAATAAATATATATGATATAAATAAAATTATTATGATATTAATGGAAAATTTATAATTATAAAATGATAATATATAATTTTATTTCGTTCATTTTAACTAACTAAATGTATATAAATTCATTCTTATTTTTGTTGACTACAACATTCACTAAGTGATATGACTCTCTCTCTTTTCATCAACACAAGACATGTATTATATGGAAAAGAATATTTAATGAAATTATATTTTATTTATTATACTATAATAATTTTTATATGTTAAATTTTTATGTACCTCATTTACATAATGATCATTGAAAAATGGAAACGTTACTCATGTGCACGTATGGTGTACCATCTATAAGATTATAACATTCATTTATTTCTCAAAAACATAATTCATGATTTTTATTAAATTAAAATTTATGTATTAATATTATAAATATTTCTTTATAAATATTCAATAAGTGAGGTAACTATTCTTAAATTAAGAGTATGTAAAATAAGAATCATACCATATAAGAATAATCAATGCAATTATTAATGTAAACACAAATTCCATGTGTAATTGTTAATAAAAGGTTAATAAAAATATATAATTAAGTCAAATATGGTATGATATATATATATATTTAACTTCAATTGGTGTATAATAAACATTTATTTGTTATATAGGAGGTTTGAACATGTACGAGGTATGTTGAGACTTATGATAAGGGTTGTATCACATCACTTTTGTTTTTGTATGATTTATTCCACATCTACCAATATGTTTTTTATATATTGTACATTATTACCATGGATGTATTTTAGGATGATTATAAGTAAACTTATTTTTATTTAGATACCAATATTGGTATTTTCATTGATTTATTTTGTCGTTCAAAAGTCACCAATGCGTTAAGGGATTTCAGTCTGACTTTAATTTTCTGTAAGACACATGCCATATTCACCATGTGTTTCTTTAATATGGTGTATGTAATTCACAAGAATTTATTTTATGATTCAAATCCTTTAAATAATGGGTAATTACATATCCATTATTCATATCTCTTTTATTCCATGTATATTTATAAAGATACCAAATTAGTTTGATATTTGTTTCTCAATTTTCATTCTTTGAGAAATACGTTATATTATGAACCTATATTATTTTAGTTGTTTATATTTTGTCCATTGAATTTTAATATCATGAATATATTTATTCTCATGATATTATAGCTGTCATTGAATTTTATTCATTCATGGAGCTTAATATTCAATGTTAGCAAAATTGTAAGAGTATTATGATAAAATCTCATTGTTTATTATGATTGATCCTGACTACGCTTCCAATAATGAAATATTATGATATATCTCTCAAGAAACTCATTTATCTTATTATCATATTTTTATTTCATGGGATTAATTTTTTCCCATTATTGTTCTAAAATTATGTTCTAATGATTCCGAAGTAGTTGTAATTGAAAAGAATAGTTATTTCTCTCTTCTGTTGAAAACTAGTATTTCTTCCAAAACCACGCCTTCTAAAAATTAGTCCAAATAATGTTTTTATCAGCAACTGGATTATTTATTAAGCAAATTTTTACACTAATTTCTATTTTTTCAAATCTTTTTTGAAAAAATACTCTTTTTAATTTCTAAACTGTGACCGTTTGGAATTTACTAAAAATTTTAAAGGTGTCTTTACACTAATATTTATAACATGAATCGAATTTCCCATGTCATAGCCATAATTTTATTTAAAGAATAATTTATATGATAAAAATATATTTTCAATTATATGGTCTTTCAAAATGATTTTTGAATTTAATGTATTAAAATTTATTTTCAAATTAATGTTATCCTCCTCATAAATTGTTTATTAAACCCATTTAATTTCATGTTTTATGATATGATTAAATTTTTATGAACATTTGGTACACAAATGTATTATTTTCATTATGTGATGGGTCTGACTTTTACTACTCTACATTGAATTGGGTAATGATTAATGTTATATGAGATCAAAGGGTAAATGTGAGGTTATCCAAGCACTGAAATATGTTACAGTGGGGGTTATCACATGCCTTAAAATAAATTATATAGAATGGTAGAACAATCCTAAAGTAGGTACATGGGCGGTTAGCAGAAGCCTAACAAGATATGAATTTATTGGATGGTATCCCTATCATAAGGATTTAAATGACTCTGTCTTTATCATATATCTAATTATATTTCTAATTGTATTCCCTCATTGATATATTTCCTTAATATCCATGAAAATTCATGTATTAATAATATAAAATATTTATTCAAGGACTCACGATTATTATATTAGTTATTCAGGGTATTCTTGTCAAATGTTTTGATCATTTTCAAATACCCCTCTGGTATCACTATAAATATGTTTCTCTATTTTTTTACCTAAATATTCATTTAATATCACAAATTATTATGTTTCATTTCTCTAGGATATTACAAATGGATTTATGTAGGTTATGTCTATGAAGAATGCTAAATTGGATGATCTTTGTGGAATACATTGAATATATTTCACCAAATTAGATGATTTTGAAACTAGTCTACAAAGACTATATACTATTAGGGTCCTCACACATGTGTTTGTGTAAATTAATATATATTCATTTAAAAATATAAAATATCTACATATTTAAATACTGGTTCTCTATAGTTCTTAGTATAGGAATGAATTAGTTATCCTTGGTAAAATCGGATGATAAAACATTAGTTAGATCCCTATGGATGTTTTTATGGATTTTTCTATGTATGTATCTAAGAGTAATTTTAAGACACTGTATTGAAAACTGTTAGTGAATTTTAGTAATGGATAGAGAAAGTTGTTTTTAGGTAATTGCATCCCCCTCTAAATGCTACAAATGGATGAGGATTTGAAACAAATGTACCTATGGGTAATAACTCAAATAATGTATCATTCATACAGACCCGGTCACTACATGGTGTATGAAAACTTTTCAAATTTCACACCTTGTTTGATAGTCCAGGAAGAAATGGTCTAGATGTTTAAAAACACCAAAAAACAAAACTTTATACAAACCATCATGATGTATTTAGATAGATGATTATCATGCATGTAATTGGATAATCCTAAGGTTTCATAGATTAAAAATAATGTGTTATTATTTAGATATCCAATAAATTATTTTTCATAATTATATTGTTTCCAATAGAATGATTGTTGCTAACAATATGGTTTTTAGTTTTAGTCGATGGCGGGGACTATAAAGAGATGAGTTAACATTTAATGTGATGTACAACATTATGATAGTAATTCAAATGGGATGATTACTGGGGTTATGGATATTTTGATGTTGACTAATCAATTATCATAGAACATGATTAACAATGTGCACCTTAACTGACTCATGGAATCACCAAAGAAGAGGAGGATATAGTTCGATGAAATTTTTAATAGTGGATACAATATAGGTATAGATATTCAGTTTACCATATTTCAATAATGTGGGAAAAAAGAACCAATGTGAATATCTATGAGGGAATGAGTTGATGTTTTAGTTGTTGGAAAGAATAACACAAAGAATGTAATTACCAAGGAGAATTGATAATTTCAATTAACACAATGGTTTGGAATATAGTTATATATGATTTGTTATTAAAGGATGTATGTTTTAACTGTGGAAAGTATGGGAATTATACAATCTAATGTCCAATTGAGAAATTTAGTGAGGAGAATGAGAAAGGTGGTACAAGTAATGGTTATGTTGTTGGTAAGGAAGAAACAAAAAATGGAATATTAATAGAATTATATATTAATAAATAATATGATAGATACTATTTTATGGATAAAGTATGTGGTGGAATTATTATTATATTTATGTATTTTTAACAAAAAATTGTTATATGAATTATAAAATATGTATTGATTATTCGGTAATGTTTTCCATTATGGATTTGAAAAAATATGTTGAATGTATCTGATGACCTAAAAAAATGATTTAATAAAAATTTGATATTTTGATTCATAGAATATTACCCTTTATATGTTCTTGATGTTGAGAAAATTGAGTTTTGTTTTGATAATGTGATGGATGATATGAATAATGAAAATTGGATAGTATTGATGAACACATAACTGATAAATGATTTTTTGAAAAAGTGGTTTATGTTATCATTGATTGAAATTACAATATTATGTGGTCTGTGGAATATAATAAATTATGTGTGTTTTATTCAAGTAATTAGGAAACTTGTATATCTTCATTTATATTCATTGGTAATTTATGTTATTACCACGTTTTAAGAAAATACATATCATGATATTCACATATTTTCATGTGAAAATTAGGAGATACATCATATTGTATAGAATATTAATGATGAGTTCATTTGGGAATTTGGTGGTAATATTTATAATATTTTGTATTTAAATATTTGGCATGGGACATAATTTTAAAAACTTAAGAAATGATTTAATTTCATCATTGTATGATGTTTTAGAGATTACTATATTATTTTACCATATGACGATTTGTGAATGAGTTTTACTAAAAATTTTGTTTTTCTTATAACTAGAGATTGAAGATGTGACTTATAATTATTTTATGGATCTAATAATTTATTGGTTCTTGAAGAATAAAAAAATCACTTCATTTATCAGACTATTATATGAAATGAAAATTGATCGAGGAAGAACAAAATGATATAATTTTTTTAAGGAGTTAGAAGGAGATCTAGTAAGTATACATTTTCGTAAAAATTCTACACCATTTGTAAAAGGATATTGAAATAAAATGTGTTCATATTTTCATTATTTTTGATGATATCAATGACCATTTTAATAACTCTTTTTTATATTTCTTTTTGGTCTTATACTTTCACATAACTATTTTCTCTATCACTCAACATCAGTAATTGGCTGTTAGTTTTCTCTTCTATGTCTACGTTTTCACTATGAACCAATGTTCTATTATTTAGAAACCTAGTATGTTTAATTTCATATGACATTAATACATCCAAATATAATTTTCATGTTTTTAATTACCCATTTAGGATTGTGGGTTTCAGGGAATGATTTTTATAATGTTAAATTGTTGCTAAACAAGAAAAATTTCAAGGGCCAAATTCATTTAAAATGGTAGAATGTAACACCTTGAGATTTTGTGAATTTTTATTCATATAAATTTAATATTTTCAATGTTTTCTGTTATAAAAAACACTGATTTTAGTTTTTATTATACGAAACAAATTGTCTATCTTTCATTTCATGCAATAAAAAGTGTATCATGGATTACATGCAATACCATTTTTAGATGAAATGTAAAAGACATTTGAAAAATTATTATTTAATATGATAGCTATCATGTAGTTGAATAAATTGTGTTTATGAACATGATTTAGTGAAAAAGAAAAAAATTGGTTTGAAAATTTATATCTAATTAATTATTTAGTGACTAATTAATTATAAATTAAAATAAAAAAATAATTTGAAAATAAAGGGATTTTTTTTCAAAAAACAAATTATAATGAAAAAACACATATTACCTCAATAAATTAAACAAATTTATTTTGAATTAATTTAATTAGATATATTTATTATATATTCAATAAACTCTTTAACATTAATATTAATTTTTTAGATAAATTATAAGAAGAAATCAGATTTTATGCTTATAAACTATATTTTTCTAAATAGCTATTTATTAAAAATTAGAGAACTTATTCATAAAATAATTTTTTAATTTTTGATAAATTAATATCATAATATAAACTTATATTTTTTAATAATATTGTCAAAATTATCTTATGTCTAATTTTTGAGAGTTTTCTGAAAATATTACATCTTGGATGAATATAGTGAAATACATATTTTTAAATAAAAACTTTTTTTTATTTACATTATAAATAATGTAAAATTATGTTTAAAATTGGGTTTAAATTAATATAATAAAATTACATTTTATGAGTAAATTTTAGATTAATTTAATATGTACCATTATGAAATTGGATATAAAATCTTTGTAATTTTTTGAATATTTTCTCTTTTAAAACCAGTTTTCCTCATAATGTTATTTGGACTAATTTTAGATTATAATTTTACAATTATTCAATTGGAATTTATATGAATTTGTTTCATGTTTAGAATGAAATTAATTTATTTTATGTAATATGGTCAACATAATTTTGGGCCATAATTAATATTAAAAAAAGTAAAACAAATTTTCCACGGTAACGATAAAAACTCTTTTATTGGGGGTTAAACTAAGAAGATAAGGGTAAAAAATGACATAATAACATTTAAAATAATAATAATATTGACATAGTTTAACCATATAACATTTTCAATAGATAATGTTTCATTTTGGATCATTTTAACATGTGGAAAATGTGGTTACACCATTTTATTTAAAAATTATTACATTTGTGCCACTCACCACACTTATAAAATGACACTTATCATACAACATTATTCAAACCATTTATGACTTATATCTCTTCAAATAAATTATGATTTTTCCTAGAATACATAACTTCATTCCAAATATTCTTTTATTCACTTAAGACCAAGAATTTAATTCTTAATGTGTATGCAAAATGAGCCTTCCAATCAAAATATGTAAATCTTAAACAAGCTATATCTATTTTATTTCTACTTACACCTTCCATATTCATGATTTATTTAGGAAAAACATAAATAATGTATCATGAATACAATTAGATACTATTATGATGATGGAACAACCATTTAAAACCACAAAAAATTAAAAGGATGATGAAAGTATTTCTAATGCATATGTGTGGAATACCGTAACCCCATAGTGATACAATTCGTTTTCCATAAAAATATTCATGATTAATTAGTATGATGGATTTAATGTTTATATATTTTATTTATAAAATAATTATTATTCTGGAATTATGTAACCTTTTCAACTTTTTTACCTCATAGTCCATTAGTAAATGAAAACATTTCCCATGTGTACATGTAGACTACCATCTCCACATAGTGACGTTTTTTTAGCATTTATAATATACATTGATTTAATAAAGGATAAATTTAATGAAACTATAAGATATTTATGATGTAATAGTGATTTTTAAAAGTGAATAATCATTTAATTTTCTTTCATTCAATCAATCATAATGTAGAAACATGGCACATGTGTACATATTAATTACCATCTCCATGAAGTGATGTAATTAACACTTCATAACCAAATCATAAGATTGATTATAAAATTGTATTTAAGTAATATATAGAATATTTATATCATTATTAAAATTATGGATATAGTGGAAACATAATCACTCTGTGTGGATCATAACTTCTAAACTAAAACATACATGAAAAATGAAGCAAATTACAACCAAAAGGTGCACTTTAATCGATAATGGTTAATAAACTGATATTAAAATGATATAAATGATCATATATATTATTATATTTATTAAAACTATTATTTTATATAATTATAATAATTATATATTTTTTATCCTTTATGTTATATTTCTTATAAATAATGTCATATATATTATATGGGGTGTTCATCTTAGGTTATCTTCATTGATATATGTATTAATATTATGCACATGGTTCTTATTTTTGTTGTGTATATTAAGGTTCCTGGTGTATATAATTTTCCTGAGGGTTAGATATCCATTAATATTTTCTTTCTTATTTTATTGACTGTTCTCCATTTATGCAAGATTTAAAAGTAACTACAAAAGAATACTTTCCATCAAATATTGATATAGAGAACCTAGAAACTAGGGAGGATCATTTCAAAAAATAAATTTTTAACTAATTTATATTACCTTTTAAACAAAAAAAGATCATATTATGATATATATTAGCTATATATTTTATATATAAATTGGAAGAAAAGTTTTTGGATCAATATTGTTTCTCATGTATGATTAATGTATAGAATCCCTCTAGTGGGGATCCACACATGCTTCATTAATCTATGAGAAACACTGATGAAACAATGTGTGATATAAATGATGATATATTGTCATGTATTTTTTTGTTAGAACACATCTAGTTCATTTGGCCTTTTAGTTATCGCTCTTATGGTTGTTGTTCTTGAGAGGAATAGGGAAGGAGTACTCCTAAAGAGAAATACATTATGTATAATGATTCCCAATTCTAAATTAACCCTATACAATAGAAATAATAGTATATTTATAGTGTTAGGGTTTAGGTTAAGATCAAATTTAATAATGAAATGATACTAAAAAATATAATAAACCGTTTTCCCCATTACATAAGAATATTAATATTATTTTTATTTTATATCATCCACTTATTCGAATAATGATAAATATAAATTTTATGACTTAAAAATTAATATATATCAACAAACATGAGTTTGTTCCTATCATCTTCGTCATCATTTATTGAGTAAAAAACTAAATATTTAATCATATATTTCATAAATAAATAAATATTTTATTCATTGATGGGTAATAGATATTTGTTAAAAATTCAATAAATAAAATAAATATTTTACTCATAGTATGGTGAATAAATATTTATTTAATATTTATGAGATTGAAAAAATCATGGATTAAAATATTCCTCTATATTAAGAAAAATATTTATTCAAATTGTTAAATTCAAATTACGATTTAATAGAGATCAATAGAAACACATCAAGTGTTCCCCATAAGTATTATTTCTCATTGGCTTTTGGTGGGGTTCCCTCAAGTCCGAGATTGTGGTCTAGCAATGGGTTAGGGGACCCAAGAGAAAAAACATAATGTATAAATGGTGAAAAAAATATAAAAACTCTAAATGTGTAATATAATCCTATTTAATAATATCTCGTTCAATATTTCAGACATCCATTTCATCAAACTATATGGGTGATATGTTTTTCATTGACTAACTTAAATGAATTCATTATTACACTATACTCCTGAAATTTTACTCAATTATTAAATTTTAAAAAATAAATTCAGATATAAACATCCATTAATTTTGATTGTATAAATCCTTCTTCAATATATTAGATAATATCACTTCATTCAGGAGGTATCCAAAATATCGAACTTTTAAATTATTTTTTATAGTCATGGTTTATGGATATACAACTATGATTTTGATTCCTGAAGTTTATTTCCAATAATGTTAAAGCCTATGGACCAATATACATGATGGTAGATAGGAAAATTTTATGACGTAAAATCATAATGAATTCCAATAAGTAGGAATGTTTGAATAATCAACCATCTTGGAGATCAATAAGTCTAAACATTAGGAGAAAAATCATCATCTCATTAAAATTACCCCCATATACATGTTATTTTTCTCTAGGTACTATCATAGAATGTTATCTAACCATAAAAAAATATTTTATTATATATTTAGTGAACTCCAAGGTTCTCTTCATAGAAGGGAACTTTTATGACCTTTTAAAAGGGACATATACTCTCAGAAATAGTTACATTAATGTCATGTAGAATTATAATAAATTTGTAATGTTATTTTCTATTAACACATAAATAATAAAATATACATGTAATTATATGTATAAACAGTTGGTTCTAGAACACCATCTCCAAAAGGCTCCAATTTGGACTATATACAACTATCTATGTCTTCTAATATGCTAGACCTCACAAGATGATTGTGTTTTTGATGAGTTAATGATTTGTCTAATGGGACCACAACACTAAATATTATGTATATTATACTCACTATGACGTCACATATTTCATCAAAAAGTCATGAATATATTATTTTTTGGAATTATATTCCCCATACAGTGATTTGATTTCACCTCCTGTATAGGGGTCATCATTATAGAATTATCATAATAGAGTTTGATGGGCTATATACTCTGAGTTATCACATCATTATGATAAATAATGTTGTATATTTGAAATACATCTTTATAAAAATAAGAATATATATTATAATATGACACTATAATGTAATCTATGGAGACAATTTTCATTGAGATATTCAAAATCATTGGACCTCCATTTAGAGTGATGATATATACCATTTTGGAATGCATATCATCTTCATATATTTGGAAACTAGAATCTCTATATCCTCTGATTTCATGTTCCTCATTTACGCCATAGTCTAAGAACATATCATTAGTACACCTCATATACATAAGGATAGTCATCATTGCCATCGTATAGTAGTCACATCGGTAAACATGATGTCTTCCTATCAATCTTATGATGTACGTGCTATATATCCTAGTACATATCATATAATATGTTACACAACCAATCAATAATGTGTATAGAATCATTTCTATCCTCATTGTTCCCCTTTTCTCTAGGACACATTTCCCATTAAAGAATAATTCCATGTGATATTTGAAATAGCCCCATTTTCGATTTTTCTATATAATATTATTTAATATGTTGACAATATATATACACTGACATAGCCTAAGTAGGAACTTGGATCTATTATGATTGATTATGATCCCAAAAAAAATTCATTTTTATTAATTCCTTCATGGGGAATAATTTATTCAAATGGGATTTAATCGAACATAATACAAGTATCTCATTCAAATAAGGAGTATGTTACCGACATAAAATATTAAAAAAATGAAAAAACTTACTAATATATTTATAGATATAAGGATAAAATTTTTTATTTATGAAAGCAAGTACTATTACAGATTCATCAAACTAACTTTTCCACGAACTAGATCCTTATATTAGTAGATTAATGGATTATTTCAAGTTGTGTAACTTATTGGAATCTTTCACAACCACAAATCCTTGTAGTTGTGTCACATAGATATCATTCTTAAAGTTATCATTATAAAGGGATATTTAGAAATTAAATTTCCCAATAACGCAGTCAAGGTCTGTTTTAATAGAAAGTATAATTATAATGGTTTTTAGCATAGATATCAGGGAAATGGTTTTGTTGTATTCTAGGATTTAATTTTTTCTAAACCACTTTATAACTAGACATGCATTACAATAACTTATTTATACATCCATAAACATTTTAATCATTAATACTCTTTTTAAACCAATAATATTAATTTCCACTAGAGGATCGACCAAAATTCATACTTGGTTTGGAACATGGAATACATATTAAAATTCTTATCTTCATTCTATTTGGAAAGATCAGTGCCACTTAATACTTATTTGTATGTTAGTGGATAATTATTTCCAAAAAATTATGTGTCACTATCCATGGTGACTTAATGATAAATATTTTTTATTTATCTAACCTCACTTTTACTCCTACATATTATGTGTGTATTTTGAGATTTTCAATCCATTGGGTTTTTTGGAATCTATTCATATGAAAACTATTGTGTATCATGATCATAGAATTCATCGATGTTTGTATTTCTCATATCATATCTTTAAGATTTTATCCCCTTCTACAATATTGGGACATATATTACACTTACCATGGTTATTTTTGGGTTTATATAGGTAATATTCATTTGCTTCCTTAGAATACCCTATAAAGATACACTCTGGGATTTAGGGTGGGAGTTTGTTTCCAAAAATAGCCTTAAATTTTCTTTACAACACCACCATCATATATGAGAAAGCATTGGATTATTTCCATACTAAATATATTATTTAATATTTTTTAAATCTTTATTTGGTACTTTGTTTAGAAATTATTCTTTTTTATAATGTGTATTCCAAGAACTATAGTAGAAAAATCACATGACTTATCATTGATCTCACCATGTCTTAAAACGTCTAGTTAATCCTTTTACTGAAACCATTCCATTGAGGGGTATAAGGATGAGAATGTGGGTATAAAATCCATAAATTATCTAAATAATAAATGGAATATTGATTAATATATTATCAACCAAGCTATGATTAGATATTCTTAAACTTCTTATCATGCTGGTTCTCAACTACATTCTTGTATTATTTGAATATTTATAAGGAATCATACTTATACCTCATTATGTATACATACCTTTATCTTTTCAAGTAAGTATAAAAATATTTTATTTACATACCTCTTTCATTAAAATTAAATGGTCCAAAGACATTATTTATAACTTATTCAAGACGATCGTTGGCCCTTTAACCTTTTTTAGTAAATAGGGATTTTGGAAATTTTCCCTGTAAACATGTGTGATATAAAAGATGTGGTTTTAGTTGGAAAGAATATAAATATATATCGTGGTGTAATTTAGTTAATAAAATTTACATAACCTAGTCGTTCATACGATTTTTAGCTGTGGTGTATTTCATGTGGAATGGTTTCACTATCAATTTCCATTACTTGGTTCATGAAATAAAACTCATAAAGAAAAACATTTAAATGAGCCTTACTGTAAATAAATTTATCATTAAGAAAGAGGAAACATTTATTCTCAAATTTTAATATAATTCAATTTTTATCATTTCCATATATAAAAACAATAATTTTGTCAAAATAATTAAAATAAGAAAAAAATTATTTATAACCATGATCATTATTACCAGCAACGTAAGGTGGTAGTCCCCAACATCCAAAAAAGTATTTCTCTATTTTCTACTCATAGATCTACCTCCCCTCATTCAATTGTCTAGTATCTAAATGGATCCTATATTTGAATATATATGTAATATCCACATATTTTGACTAATAACTAATTTATTGAAATAGATAAATTGAAAATGGTAAAAAATGCAGATAATGATTTCCCATGCTTCTTTTTTGGGATGAAGCTTTTATTATACTGGCCCTTCATTATACAAGATAAATATATAACATTCTATTCCCTTTTATTCCTGATGATCATTCTATTCATAAAAGGGCATTGTGAAGTTTCCTTATATTTAGAGATGATCACCTAGAATTTCATGTTCTTCAATATAATAACATATGGTTTTTCATGAATTATCTTCTCATAAACTTATATAAATAGTGTGAGAAGATCTAGAAGATAATTTTTTTATGTTGTTCATATTAAAATTAACAAAAATGGTAGATAATCTCTAATGGAGTTATGTAACAGTGAGATCAATGTAGAGATATTCAGGATATTTATACCCTATAACCACTAGGCACTCAATATAGCCAATGAATATGACTATGTGAGGACTAGATGTAACACCTTATCCACGAATACTATGAGGGAGTCACTTTGATATCTCAAATTATTCATATCTAGACATCTCCTAATGAAGACCACAATGTCCTAGGAGCATGATATAAGAACAAATTTCATCATGAGGCTTCATGAATTCATTAGAAATAGATGATATAATTAAACACTAACCATATACCACGTAACACATGTTATAATCATAGATAGAGACATATTCATCACCTTCCTCATTTGTAGGTTGATCAGGCCATGAGTATTCCAAAATGTTTGATTTATGTTCAGGTAAAAACAAAAACCACAGGTATCATAACCATTATGGTATGTTACTATTTGAAAGAATTTGTCTTTTTGTTAATATTTACTAGAAATTATATTTGGAAAAATAATTCTCAACTATTCTTAATTTATACTGGAGAATATTAGTTTTTCTACACATAGTTATAATTTATGTGAATCATAATGAATAAAAATTAATTTTATTAAGACTCACAATATTTTATCATGTCATAGTATTCCTCACCAATGAAGATGAAATGTACCATCAGAAATACATTATTCTTGAAATGATACACATTTACCTTCTTGATGTTCTAGAATATGGCCATGAAATCCAGACTAAGGGATTTACCTATGAGAGCGAGCCAACTAAAATGGGTATCTCCTTGATCAATAGAGTGGACTCTCAAATCTAGAAATACATACTTATACCTCTTAAAAACATTCCAAAAATTATTATTGAATAGAATATGGTCAATCAATTCCATACATGTTGGACTATGTTGACCCAAAACACTCATGAGATCTCCCTGATAAAAGTATGTGTCCAGACTGTGGCCATATCAAAACATAGATCTTGAGATTCATTTCTAATCATGTAATGGAAGTCTTAGTGTGAAATAATATTATCTTAGGGGAATTTGTTTTTTATAATTCATAATATTTACTCTTTTTGGTTCCTTACATCTCATGGTAACATTATGTTCAGTTTTATTAAAGGAGTAACCATTATTTGTGGAGACATTAACATATAATAATTTTCATTAAATTCTATCTTTTAGTAATAGTCCATTTATTTATGTGACCATTGTCTTCCTTTAAGAATATAAATAATGCATTAAAAATGAATTAATCTTTTTATTATCTAATGGTTGATTTATGGACCAGACCAAAAATAAAAATGTATCCTAGGGGGAACACATTGTGTCAGTCTTCACATGAGTTTTAGCATTTCACTTTTCAACCATTATATATATTGGGATGAAATTATCTTGGTTTCATCATGGTACACCTCCACAAACCATATGATACTCTGTTTATTACATGTTTTATGACTCAAATGGAGGTGAGGTAAGGTAAAGGGTTATTTTAGGGTACATACATAAATCATCATTGACATGTAAGTCCTACATAACAATGGAGGGAGGGATTACTCATGGTCCGTAAAATTTATATTAATGTTTTCTAAGTTTAAAACCATGAATTGAATTAAATTATATTAAAAAAATTCATGCCTAGGTAAGTGTCAAGATAATGAGTAGTCATACACATGAAATACATAAAAAATGTACACTAATTAACATTTATTTTTATTCATTTTTATTAAATTTATAAAATTTCATTAATTAATTCATTAATTAATTCCCATTTATTAAAATGATCATCCCAATTATCTTAGAGATACCCATCATAAATTAATTTTGGAAAATAAATAGCATGAAAAATAATTATAGATAACTGTATTTAATTAATAGAGAATATAATAATTCATTAAAATCTATATTAAACTGTCAAACATAATAGGTTTGAAAAGTCTAATTTGATATTAATGCTAGAAAAAAATTTATGTAATGTAAATTTTTCTTTTATTGGGAGACTGCATAAAATGTACTAATGAGCTACGTGTCATTTTTTTGATGGGCATGTAACTCTAATATATTTCTTCGAATATAGAGTTTTCAGTAGATACAATATATCAAACATACAAACATGATTTACACTATGTAACACACATTCTAGGTCTCTGTGTAACCCACTGAATGAATTGTCATATTCTATAGAAGTGGGACCACACAATGTGTACACAATCTAAATATTGTGTTCTCCACCAGTTTTGTATTCCCGTGAAAGATAAAATGACTCGACATGTATTTCATATGCAAGAATTAATGAATCACACATCATGTATGCTGGATTCATGACATTTGATTCAATAACTAAATACTTTGTCAGTCTCATTCAGTGAGAAAATGTTTATTTGTCCCTACAATTAGTGCAGATTTTTTCGAAAAGAACTATAGATTACATGTTTCCTACGCCATCTATATGATATGTAATCTGACAAGGTATTTTCTAAGTTGGCTCGATCTACATGGGGTTTTCAATAAACGCACCTTGTTTAATAACTTCTCTATTTTCATGTATGCTGTGACACATACAAGTGTAGTTCACTTGGGTACAAGATGTTTAATCTGGATACATTCCATATTACTTTTTGTCACAATCCATATTCCTTTTTACTTCCCAATGGAATGATTTATTGTCTTTTATATGTTCTTACACCATTCAAAATATAATAATCTTGAATAATGTAATTAATAAAATAAAATAATGTTAATTAAACATTAAATTAAAGAATGAATAATATAGATATGAATGACTTGACCACTATTGTGCATAATCTATCAATAATAAAATAAATTACTATCAATTTATAATTTGATATATTTGATACAACATTAATATTTTGGGTGAAAATGTTCCTATTAGAATGATAACCTTAATTTATTTTTTTAGACACGATTGATTATTTTTTATTTATAAAGGCATAAATGTCATTCCCAAAAAAATGTTTCCATATATTATTTTCATAGAGAGCCTAGAATGTACCAGATGTTTTTTTTCACGCTAAAATTTTAATTAATTTAAAATATATTGAGGTTATGAATACCTCATCATTGGATATTTCGACGATGAATATATATTTGATCATCCTAGAAAACCCTATCAGAATAATATAATATCTCTAGAAGTATCCTTGTGTAATATAGCTCTAATAGTGATCCACCATTGATCCATGATCTCCTAGATACAGCAATTGAATGGTGTGTCCTTGTGTGGTAGATCAATCATATTATTTTTTTCATTTTAATCTCTTATATTTCCATTGGGTTTGAAGTTATGTGTATTTATATTATCACGCTTGAGAGGAAGAGAGAATGAGGATTCATAGAGATAAATTCATTATGTAAAATGGTTCTCAATTCTTGATTGACCATGCACAATATATTTGTCATAATATTTGTAGAGTAAGGGGTTCAGATATATTACATTCTAAGGGACAACATATCATCATCCATAAATATGTATAACACAAATCCTTCATTAGTATATTAATTAATAACCTTCCACTAATGATTCAACCAACATTAGCAGCTTCACCATGAATTTATATCATTTTGATTAACATCAACAAATATATGTTTGATATTCGTGAAAAATATTAATAAAAATATAAAAATATAAGGTTTATTATCCATGATAACATATAAGAATATCTAATGACATATAAACATACATAATTTCTGTAGGATGGAATTTTCATAAAATCTCCCATACTAGATATTACTAATTGTAAACATTAAAAATATAAGTCACACATTTTTATGAGTACATTCACCTAAAAGTCAACATTCTATGTATCCCATCATAGAATTTTACCTAACTATAGAATCATACATGAGAATACTAACATGGATCATCAAGGTTATCATCAAATAAGGAAACTTTTATGAAATTATTAATGAGATAGATACTGTAGGTCATTACCACATCAAATATATGAATAACAATGATTAAAATGTAATATTATTTATTATTAATATATAAATATTGGAATATACATGTTCTCTAGAGTACAAACATATTGTTTTTGAAGAAATAATCTATGACTATATGATACCCAATAATGAATTTTTGATAACTACAATATTTTCATTATGGTATTTAAATAACTATATTATTTCTAAACATTGAACAACCTTTCAATCAAAAACAATCAATGTTGTAAGGGTTTATCATCTTGAATTATCTTCTTTAGGACACATATAATTTTATAAATCTATACTATTTCATTACTTGTATCTATGACCACATTGATATATTTAATACAGAATATTATTATGTCCATGGTAATTAATGTTTCATCTTTCATTATTTTTTAATGTTGATCTGGAAAAAATATTACCAATTTAGTAGAGATTTGATGTTATAATCACATTTCTAATGCGATTGTTTATTAATAATTTTATAATGATTACCTATTTTATTTTACTCTTCCAAATCACATTTCATTTATCATTATCTTTTTATTTATAGATATTCCAGGGTTTCTTCATTTTCCTCACATTATATACTCAAGAGGCCAAATGATAGTTTTTATGGAACACATACATAGTTTCTCACTTTTTTTGGAATAATTTCATTAATGTCCATATTTTCATTAAAATACATTCAAGAATCTCTTTACAATACTCATAGTATTTGTTAAGTTCATTTTTACACATGATTAAATTTTTATAAAAATTATTTAAATTAATCTTTTTGTCGATTTCCACACAAGGTACTTTTGACAATTTAACATAAAGGAAAAATAATTTTTTTAAAGTACACTGCATGAATATCCATCCCTACTATCAAGTATTTTATTTTCCACCAAAAATACTTTATAATGTTGGTTGGTTATTTTTAACAAAAAATTATTCTATAAAATTTTTACTCTTTTTAGATTCTAGATTAGTGATTTCAAAATGAATGTGTATTTTCCTAAATAAATATTCTAATGAAATGTTAAAGGTATTCTAATATTTAACAAAAAAATTTGATGTTTCATATAGTTTAATGAGGATACACTCCAATGTTTTCATTGTTATTCTTTCTTTATATGGTTTATCTTATAATGATGGTATATTTATAAAACTCATTATCATTCCATAGGTTAATCATAAATGTAATGAAAAATTATTTTGTCATTTAATGCGGTGAATGGGAATGGATTGTGATTGTGTAATGAGTGGTTCCATTATAAAATATTTTTGATTGTATACATTATAAATTAAGGATGGGTGGGTCCCTTATAACCCTATAATTCATTGGGTAATGATGATGGAGTTGAGAAACTCCTATGAGAAATTGGGTATATTAAACTCCAAAGAGATGATGGAGTAAATATGATAGAAGTTACTCCAAAAATAAAGTTGGAAATGATTGGGTTGGAATTTCAGTTATGGTATTTTCCCACAAACGATATTCCTTGGAGTGAATCTTGACTAGTGGAATGATTTTATATTCTTATGTGAATGCACAAAACTTATGACTTATAATTAAGATATATTTATATGGCTCAAGATTGATTGTGGATGATTCATCACCCTTATGTATTACTTAATTATAATTAAAAAATATCATTCAATGTATATTTTTAATGTTTTTTTAATGATTGTGTTTTATTATTTTATTTCATGATCTTATTCTCATACCTTTATTCTAATCTTATTTAAACTATTATTATTGATTAATATCCCTTATGTTTACTGTTACTAACGATCTGAGATCACCCTTACATTTGTTTTCCTTCCACTCGTTATGAAGAAATGTTTTAAGTATGTTATGTCTTAGAGGGGTTATATATATTATGAACATAATGGGATATGATAGAGATCGTTTTTCAAATATTTTTCATTTATCCATATTTCCAAATACACTAAAAAATTTTGGTCTTGGAATGGATTGTATTTATTTTTAATTAAAATTCCTTATATAAAATAAAGAATTTATGTATGATAAAATTGGGGTCACTAATACATCTAAATGATTGAATATCAAACCAAATTTCACACCCACCGAGAACATTCTCGCACAATAAGGATGTCTATACAGGTTTCATGTTTATATGAGAAAGATGATTAAATGAATACCCAAGAACATTAAATTTAAATACCTTTTTCATGAATTTAACACAGCACAATTTCTATTAATGGGACAAGTTATTATTCATGCCATTTGGAAATTAATTGACAAGATATATTATCGGTTTTAGAACAGATTGTGAATTCCTTTTCAATTCTAGAAGAGATCCCCGATTGTAGCCAACAAATATTGATCCAAGAGAATTATTTCAATAGAAAGGATATATAAGATTATATTCATGAATAATAAAGTATCATGATTATGGATAAAAGAAAACATACCTGGAAACAACAAATGTTCATGAGGAATAAATACCATATCAATGAAAGTCACTGGAACGTCGATACAAGATCCAATTTAAAAAGTAATCATCAAAATAATATAGTTCTATCACTAATCAGCAATATGGAAGTGTTCTAGGAAGTTTATTCGTAAACACATACCCATAAAACATCTATAATTTATGGAAGATTGTGATCTAACAAAGAAAAATTTTCAGAAAACTAGATTGGAAACTATCCTAAATATATTTTCCTAGAGATGGTGTCAAATTATTTACATTGGTATAAATACAAGAAATAAAATTTAAAAGGATCAATCAGTTTATTAGTCTTATAGAAGTAGATACATAAATGATACCCATTTTACAATGCTAATGGAAAATAAAAATTAAAATAAAGTAAAATTTCAACATTGTTGAACACTCATTCAAAGATAACAAATTCGTATCATTAAAAAAGGGAACAAAAAACGATGAGCTAAAAATATTATTAAAGGATTAATGTAGAGGGTTCTTGCATTATTAAATAAGTAACAATAAATATCTTAGAGTAAATTATATAAAACAAATTCTATTTAGTCAATAAATTGATAATGGAATGAATACATGGTTAATATAAATGCATTAATCTCATGGATAATAATAATTAAATTATCAAGGAAGGAAACTCATCATATTGGTTGTAATAAACCAAGAAATTGTGATTTCTATACCATCGACACCTTGATGCATGATAGTTTAATAGATATGTAATTATATGCCAATAACCATTTAATTTTCCAAACTAATTCTTTTCCGTAGACTATCAATGCATAAAGGGGTATCTATAATCAAGCCCCAACCATCACTACATGTCCAATATATTCATCATTTATTGAATGAACAATTCCACTCATAAACAATATGAATATCAACAAATATATATATGGATTAAATAATGTGGATTTATCAATATTTCCACATTCAATCAAAGCACTATATACAGAAATAGTATACGGTATTAGAAACTATCATATCACTGATTAAAATCATATGAATATTAATATAAATGTAATGTTTAATTAAAATTATCACAATAATGTGAATTATTAAATGAAAACATCATCTTTTCATATCCCAAGTGGATCATAATTATAATAAAGGATTTTTAAAATGATTTATTAATGTTTCATAAAAATATCTTTAAAAACATTCTTAAGGGAAATGCCCTTTCATATTTTGAATAACTTATTTATAAGAAACTTTTTTACAATTATTTTGAGAGATATTCTAATTTAAAATAACCCTATAAACCCATAAATGAAGCATCGAATCATTTATTGGTTATGGTGATGGGAAATTCTATTCATATTGTATATGTTAAAAAATTCCTTTCATGTTTTTTTAGAAAAGTAAATAATTTAGATAAAGATAGGGAGATTCCATTTAAAACATTTTGTAAAAAGTAAAACAAGGTTAAAATTTTTATTTTAAAAATTAGTATAGAATAATGAAATAATTATTGAAAATATATTAAAGAATATATTATCATTGATTATAGATATTCTCATTCAAAAAATAAGATCGATTTTACTTTAAAATATTTCAAGGAATAAATTGTTGAAAATATTGAAAATTTTCTAATGTGTAAACATGAATTGATATTTTATAATAATGAATAAATTTTTATTATTTTAAAATACGTAAAAGTGGTAGTATATACACCACACAGAAAAAATAGTTTCATAATAAAAAATATGTCTCAATGGATATGAAATTGAGAAGGAATACCATTGTTCATCACTCCCTTTAGTTGTATGTTATTTTACCCCTTCAATTATTGTATTAAATTGGTTATTAATTTATCATATAACCATATTAATTATTATAATATCATATATATTCTTTTTATAACATATTAAAACTCCTCAGTTAATAAATTCTCGCTACTACCATAATTTTGGGTCTTAAATGTTTCATTTTCTCATGCATGTTTTGTAATGGAATTATGATTTTTTTACCTAATATATAGTTCCATCATCTCTAGAATAATTTTTATTCTTTAAATATAATCATTATAAATTATATTAATTTTGTAGAATCATTTTTTAATGTTCTACTTGGAGAAAGAATCACATTGCTCTGTGGATATGGTAGTTCATACGTATGCATGGGAGACACTGCCATTTAATTCTACAATAATGGTTCAGGATCTGGATGGTATGTTAATTTTATAGAGTAAATATAATTTTTTGAAATGATTTATTTAAATTTATCATTTCATTATAACAATGAAAGTGAGTAAGTGATGGAATGAAAATTACAACAACTTGTGAGGTGGGAGTATGTCGTACATATGAACGATGGTTTTATTTCCCATTTGAAGTAGAATTTTGTGGATAAATATTATTCAATCACCCTAATAACATCTGTGTAGGTTTTACATAATTTTGTTATTATATTTTAATTTTTAGAATATAATTTTAGGTGGTAAAATAAGAATCAAAATGAAAGATCTTCTTTATGATGATTACCTTCTCATAGAGACTTCTTTGTATCCCTAATTAATGGCCTTAGAATTAGTATTTTGGGAATACCATATGATCATTAGAATGGATAGAGGTGTTGGAGAGATATTTTAGAATGTATTTTTTTATCTTGATTGATTAATGTGGGGTAATTATGATAGGTTGGGGGTTCCATTAAATAAGTTTGGTAGATGAGACAACCTAAAATTCAAAAAATAATATTAAATATTAATGCCTTACTCAGAGACAAATGGATCAAAAGTGTATCTTTTTTAATATTAAATGATATAGTGTTGAAATATTTCTATCCAATAGAAATTATACAAATTTTTAAGTCATTTTAACACCTATCACTTTAGTTTAACCCCCAATAAACTAGTTTTAGCCTTAACTATAGTGAATTTTTTTACTATTTTTATGATTAATTATTGTAAAAAATTAATTTTTTCCTTTATAATAAATTTTGACATGACGAATAAATATTTTGAATTAATTTCAAAAAATTAAAACCACATTATTAATATAATTTTATATAATGTTAAACCCATAAAACCAGAAGAAATGTAGTTTTTTTTGAAAAATGTAATTATATATATAAAAATGTTTTTCTAACAAATTAAATTTAAATATTAATTTCTATGAATATAATTGGATTAGTAATATTAAAATTTAATACTAAGTTAGTTTAATAAAAAATTAAAAAAATCATTTAGTAAATTCTTGAAACAAAAAATAATTTTTTAAATAAAAGAATGTATTTTTACCATTCATTGGAAAATCAATATTTTCAAAAATACATAAAAATTCACCATTAAATTAATTTTATAGGCTAATTTTTGTAATGAATTTGATTTTAAATACCATATTTTTTAAATTTTTTCATAATAAATTATGTTATTTAAAAAATCATCTTAGATGAAAACCTATTTTATTGAAAAATAAAATGACTTCAATAGAAATTCAATGTTTATTTCCTTATAATTAATCTATAATTTTTTATTAAGCATAGTCTAAATTTATATTTCATAATTTTTTATTCATATGTATACCCTCCAATTCAATTTCTTGGTCATATAATTGTATTTTTGGGTTTATTTAAGCTTAGTGTTTTCTGATGTGTATGCTATCAAATATGATCTTCTTTTTAATTATCTGGATATTACACTCTTCACTCAAATAAAATTCCTTAAAATTTTATTGTATATTACCTTTTAATATAATATAGGCATTTTTTCTTCATTACATCTGTATATTCCCGCATTTCATCCCCCATTTTATGATTTATTCAAAGTTCCATTAGTAGTTCAGTAATCTAATTTCTCAATACTTTCTCTCCAGTACTAGGAACTTGTATAGGCTTATCTCAGTAAGATAGACCAGGTTCTAATAATACTTTTTCAGAGGTGATAACATGTTATGTGTCTTCCATGTACTTCAATAAAAATGAAACATGGAACTCATTATGTCCACTAGATAGGATTAGAAGGATTTCTAATCTTTAATCCATAGATAAAATTATTTACTGAATTTCAATGATCTTTATGTATGAATGGATCCATTTTCCCTTCTTACAAAATCTTCTAACACCCTTCCTTGGTGATACATTCAAATAAAACATGATATCACACGTCAAATTACATATCTTTCCACTTTTTATCAGCATAAAACATTTTCCTACTCTGAGCTTCTTTAATATGTGATGGAATATTCTTCACCATGTAGTTTTTTCCTCAACCTATTATGAGACTACAAGTATCCATTCGCCAACATCAACACAAAACAATTGAAGTGTAAAATCTATTATCATGTAACTCATCATATGATAAAATTTGAATACATTAATGGAAGCTAGTATTATTGAAAATCTCTATAAAGGTTAAATATAGATCCCACATACCGTGAAAATTAATTGACCATGACCCAAATATGTCTTAAAATAATTGATTAGCCATATCAGACTATCTGTATGATTGAATTTGGTAAGTTGTTATCAAATGAGGTTTCATTTCTAGATCCTTCTAAATATATTCTAGAATTTAGATATAACAAAATGATCAAGATTAGACACAATTGGAAGTTGTAATACCCTGAGATTTTATGTTTTTTTTGGATAAAAATAATTTCTTCAATAGTTTTTGTAACATTTATCATCAATTTTAAACGAAACCATACATAATATTAAAATATTAACAATTAATATGATTATTATCCCAAATAAATTTTAATTATGGTTATGAATATTAATAATTAACTTATAAAAATATATCTTATAAATAGGTATATAAAATTAATTTTTCAGTGACCAATTTATTAGAAATAATAATTACAACCATTTGAAGATAATGAAAATCGTTTTTTTGAAAACTATTTTTAGATAGAAAACCATTATTTACATAATAAATTATAAAAATAATTTTGGTGATTTATTTCAATGAAATAAATTATTATAAATTTAATAAAATTTTTATATTTCAAATTATGTGTTTTCTAATAATGACATATAAAATCAAATTTTACACTTATGAACTGTAATTTTTTAGAAAATCAGTTTCATTGAATATTGGGCACTTATTATAATTTTTTTTGGAAATTTAAAAAATTTATCCTTTAAAATTTACTTGATTTATAAAATCATCATTTAAAATTATCTTTTACTTCTTTTATAATTATCTGGAAAGATATTTTTTTAGTGAATAGAAAAATGGCATGTTTATATTATAAAATCACATATTCATTCAAATTATTTACAATATAAATTTTTTTAACTACGGTATTAAAATTATAATTATTAATATAATTAAAATATTATTCTAAATAAGGTCATTCTAATCAATTTAAAATTTAATTTTGACATAAAATATTCTTAAAACATTGAGCATTTTCTCTAGGGAAAACATTTTTCTCATTGCATATGAGAGTATAATTCTAAAATTAATTTTTCCAATTAAATTATTATAATTTAGAAAAATTAATTTTATATTTGTATTCATCCTAATTAATATTTTTTAATAAGATAATTTTAATTTTATACCATAATTAATAGTGGAAATAGGAAAAATGAATTACCATAGTTAAGGTTTAAACTGGTTTACCAGGGGTCAAAATAAAATTATATGTTGAATACTGACTTATAAACATGTAAAAATCACATATTATTTACTTATATTGACGTTATCATATATATAGTTTTATAATGACCCATTTTGTAGCATTGTTTCATGTGAAAATTGTGGATACTCTATATTCCTTTCAAATATTTCATTGGCGTCCTCTCCCCCACTTGTAGAAGGATACCTCGTATCCTCTCTTATTCACACTTAATAACCCATTTTGTTCAAAAACTAAATACCCATATTACAACCTTAAATACCTCTATAAAATCTTGATTATTTTTTGATATTCGAAAGCTAATCTAGGCATGCTTTTTGTTAAACCTAAAGAGGTTGTCTGATGAAATGGTATTGTTTAAAACTAGGTGTTTCTATATTAATTATTCGTATTTACCTTCAATTTATTCTTCAATTATGGTTATATAATAACACCATTATTTCCAATATATTGATATTTTATTATGTTAATTGTATATATTATATACATATACTCTTTTATCACATGGGGAATCAGACCGTCGATCGTGTGTATGGTGGACTTCCATCTCATGATGAAATGTTATTCGTTTTCCAAAACCACACCTCAAAGTTAGATATAATAATTTCCTTTTTGTAAATATATTATAATTTTGATATTATTATACCTTAATAATTTAATTATCATGTATACATTCTTAAATCCCATCCTTTGGGAAAACAATAATGTAACTCGTGTGTACGACAAACTATCATCTCACGAATCGATGTGTTGTATTTTTTATTTTTTAACATGGGAAGTTATATAGTTATGTCAAATAAATATATATGATTTATCTAAAATAATAATACTTTAGTAATTATTATATTATATAAGCATTCTTAATTTTCATATCATGGGTGATATGATAACGTTGTTTTTGTGTACGTTAGACCACCACCTCATCATGTGTTGTGATTCATTTTTCACTAATTATCTTAATAGAAGATAATATGGTTAAATTTAATTAATATATGGGATTTACATAATTAAATATTAATATTTCCTTTAAATTTTTCATATAACTTTATTTTTTTATCTTTCGATAAAATGGAAACAACATTCATGCGTACATACGACTTAATCTCTCCATTAATGGTGTATTTCATTTTTAATCTCTAACATTAATGGATTAAACTAAATATATAGGTGATTAATAAATGTGATATTTATACCATTTTTACCATTCTTTGGATGATGTATCCATGATCAATGTATGTGGATAAAAAATAACAAATCCATAAAATCATGGAAAACAATGCAATTATTGTCTAAAACGTGATTTGAAAATGGGATTATTGATAAAAAGTTAATTAAAGGTCATAAGTAAATCATATTTTGTATAGTATATATAAAAATATTCATTTAATATATTGATAAAATCTATCATTATTAAAATCGAATTTCAAATTTTTTTGAAGAAAGTTGAGATATAAGGTGAGGGATTTATAGTCTCACATTTCTTTCTGAGAGACTTCTATAAAATTCATCACTCATTTTATTTTGGTGGGTTATATACATACTCAATGATAATATGTACAATGGATCTCCTTATTTTAATAATATTTAATGTTTCATTTTATTTTATTATTTATTGGGGCTTATGATTCAATGGATTACCAAGGTTGTTAGGGGTTTTTATCTCAATTTGGGTTTTTTGTGAAAAACAAATAGTTATGAACCAATATTCTTTTATGAGGTGTATATACTACACCCATTGATACGTAATATCATTAGTTTTTTCATTCTCATGATATTTTAATTTTTATTTAATTCCATTCCTTTATGGGGAATATGATTCAATGTCACCAAAGTGGTAATCGTTTTATGATACAATCTTCCAATCCATTTTTTTATTTATTGAGGAAGACACATTATGGATCTGTGGTACCTTTTCATAAACATTCCTTTATGGATTAAAAATGTTACGTTACAATATTCAAATGAAAATTTCCTAAATAAAAAATTCAAAAATAGACCATCATCACCATGTTATACCATGTACCCATTTGTGATGCATACCCTGACACAAACCGAACCCTACGATAACACTAGAACTCTAGAGATATCTATCCACCAGAAACCATTATCTCCACTGAAAACTCCGTAGAAGAGTTCCAATAATAAAAAATCAAATATCATCACCATGAATCTACCTCATTTCACACACCCTAAAATCAAGTGAATTCATCATCTACAATTGTTTTCTAGAGATACCATCCACTAGAATCCATCATCACCAAAACTGATGAAAATAAAATATCACTATAAACTAGCAAATCCATAAAAAGTTATAATCTACATGACAAAGCATCACGACAATCAAAAACATAATGATCTTTATTCCCCTATTTTTATTTATTTATAATATATGTTTTAAATTCATTTTACACATATTATGTACTTGTGAAATTGACTTATTTCTCTCTTTGGTCAAAACCCCTATTTCTTCTTTATCCATATTTTCTAGAAACGAATTCAAAAATGATTTATTATTCATATGGGGTTTTTAAGAGTATCTTTTTCCTTGGTTTTTATTTTTTATACATTTTTTTAAAGGAATCATCGTGTTATTTTCAAATCAAATTATATTTTTATTTTATTGAAATTGTGTTATAAAACAATATTATATCATTTAAAAAATTTCCCACTTTCATTACCAATAATTTTTTTAAGGAAGACATTATAATTTTCAATTTTTCCATGAAAATTATTTTAGAACTATTTCATGTTTTAAAATGTTATTTTCTAAAAAATGTTATTTTTTACTATAAATGTTCCTAGTATCATTTAAAAATCATTTTCCATTAATGATGATATTATTTAGAGTTATATTTTCATTACTTGGGATATTATCCAATGATAAAATTATTATTATTTCCTGAGATGGTTTTTTTCTAATAGAGATTATTTTATAAAGCACATTTAATTATCTCAAATACTCACATGATGAAGTGTTAATAAAACCAATTTTATTTAATTTGTTATGATAAGATTAAATTTTTATGATATTTTGGCACAAAAATGTATAAATTATTTAATGGGTGGGTCCTATATATCCCTACATTTCATTGGGTAATGATTACAGTTTTAAAATCCATGGGGGTACAAATGTGGTTATCCCAATCCATAAAAGAGGGTACACGAGATGATATCCCAAGCATAAAGTTGGTACATGGGTGGTTATCCCAATCCTAATATTTTATGAATGTATTTTTGAGTAACATTGACATATAGTTTTCATTGAATATGGATTTTCCACAATTCTATGACTTATTCTGATTTTATACACTAATCACTCATGATAATTTATTTGATTCTGATTTGTGTCTTATGAAGTATAAATCAGTATTTCATGGATCAATATTATGATCTATCCTATCTAGTTTATGGTTTTCAATTGTTATTTTATTGTTATTATACCCTTATTCTCATTTTTTCACATGTATCACCCTTATTTACCCTTACCAAGCATATAAGATCATCCATTATTATGTTTCATTTCCTTTTGTTATTATGTTTAATAGTATGTGTGATATGTATCAAAATGAAGAACTCCATGAGAAACTAAGTGGAAGAACATGTAGAAATATTATGAACCAATTGTTTCTTGTTTCCATGTTACCCAAGGCACTATACCATTATGATCCTCTGGTGTGTGTTTCTGTATTATAACAATTATACATCTAAAATTATTGAATATCTATTTATGAATAGATTATTTCCATGTTGTTGGTATTATATGATAGGTATAGTTATCTTTTTGAATCTGGGATAAGAACACGTTAGTGAGAACCCATAGGATGAGCCAATGAATGTGATAACATCAAAAAATTGTAAGGAAGAGGTTATGTGGTATACATGGAAAAAAGAACTATGTTCTGATTACATAATATTACATTGTTCTGGAATAGATATACCCAGAGGTAATAACTCCGAGAAACGTTATTTAGGATTACTTCAATGTTACCTGGTACACGAAAACAAGCCTCACTTCATGCCTAACATGACACTCTGGGAAGATATGCTATGGTTAATTAAAATTATCATTTAGTAACATCATGAAAGATTTGAATAATAATCATCAATGACCTAGGTTAAACCTATGGTTTCATTAATTGAATAAAATATTTCACGTTTTTTTTATCCTACAAATTAGTTTTCATGATTATGTGGTTCCCAAATATGATTATTACTGATAAAACTATGTTTTTTTGTTTTAGAAAATGTAATGAACTAGAAGGTACTTAGTTAACATTGAATTTTATTAAGAATATGTTTATGATAAAAAATTATATAATGAATATAATGAATGATATTTTTGTTATTCTTAATTAGTTATCATGACATAACATTAATAACATACACCTTAAACTACTCTCGAACCAACCAACAAAGATAAGGAAAGTGTTTTTGGAGATCTATTGTATTGGATACCATGGAGGAAATAGGTGTTAGTTTCTTATATGTCAATATTGTGGGAATAATCCCTCATGATAATTCCCCAATGGTATGAAAAACTATTTTATGTTTGGGGAAAATTAAAACAGGTAAAATAATTTTTGGGTAAAATTAAAACAGGTAAAATAATTGTTGGGGAAAATAAAATGTTGAGTAAATATAGTGCATGAGAATATTTTTCTCCCTAATTTATTATCAATGGGTGAATGTTTTAAATGTGAGATGTATGGTCAATATGGAAATATATTTTTTATGGGGAAATATATATATGAGGATAATCAAGGATATATGATTAATGGTTTTTTCATTAATTATAGTGATAATATAAATAAAAAATGAATGGAGGAAGTTTTTAAAGAATATGTTAATGATGTATAGTTAATGGTTTAATAAGGGTGATGGACTATTGAACTATTTATGTATTAATATTCATGAATATTATTGTAGTTGAATTTTTCAAAAGGTATTTTGGATATAAGAATCATGAACTATCTATGGATTTTGTTAATTTTGGGATCATTTATGCCTTCATGAATGATCAACATAAGAGTTATTGATACCATTAAGGGTTTATAACTTTATGTTTTATCATAAGTTAAATGACCTAGAAATCCATATTGTGTTTCTATGAGAAGGTCTTTTATTAAGAGTAATGGTATATTTGGAGAAAATAATGTAAGTACAAGCATTTTATTTTATATAGGTAATTCAAGGAAGAATGTATTTACATTTGGTGGGACAAGATTAAAAATGTGGGAATCTCTTAGGGTTTATGTTATCCATAATGTTGATGTAAATATTGTTTATCGAATTTTGGGAGTTATATTAATATAGTTTGGAAAAAAATTAACCCTCATGCTGATAGATAACATATCACATCTTACAAGACCACGAGGCTGGATCCTACATCCAAAAGATGATAATAGTAAAACCCCTTCCATTGGAATATGTGAATCCATATTTCATGTTGGAAAACATGATGAGATATATTTTTTATTTTTATCCAAATAATTTTAATGTCAGCAAGTTATGGAGGATATAATTTTTTTCAGGATGATATGACCATTATCCATTCCAAAAAGGAAATGGGAAAACATCACCTTGGGATTTATCATGAAGCTACTAAAAATATTTAAATGGAATAATAATAAATTTATTTTAGTATATCATTATATAATGTCATCATACATAATAAATACCATAGAATAGTTCACATTGCATAATTATGATAGGATATACAATAACAAAGTTGTAAGGATACATAGAGTACTGAATTCCATCGTATTTTATTGGGATATGAGGTTTACATCAATGTTTTGGTGAATCCTTCATTACTATATTGATACATGTTTGTGTTTTATCTCTATGTATCATCCTCAGTTAAATGGTCAGTATAAGAGAAAAATATAAACCCTAGAGTATATGTGGATATCTTCTTCTATGGATTTTAAAGGTGGTTCAGATCAAAACCTTCTTATGGATGAGTTTTTATACAATTTTAACATTCAATTGAGTATTTAGGTGGAAAATTAGAAATCCATTTATGGAAATATTTCTATAACACCAACATACATGGATGAAGACGGAGAAAGGAATCTACTAGGACAAGAATTAGGTACGGAAATTTTAACTAATGTATGATCCATTTAGAAAAACATATGGTCAATAAAAAGTTGGTAGAAATTTTATATTGATAATTATCAACTTGATATCGAATTTGAGGTTAGTGAGAAAGTTTTCATGTGAATTACCTCATAAATTATGGTAATTACATTCAATGAGATGGGAAAATTATTCCCTAGGTATATTGGACACATTGAAATTACTGATCATATTAGGACTGGATCGTAATCATTGGGGTATTCCAAAAGAACACTATTAGGTTACTGATGTGTACCTTGTGTCTCCACTAAGAATGCACATAACTAGTACATGTCATGTACTGAACACTATTTTCATACCTTTGGAGCATGATCATTTTTATAAGGAAAAACTAGTAGGGATTCTGGATCATACAAATATTTTTTTACGAAAAACATCACTCACCTAGTCAATGTTTTGTGGTGAAACCAAAAGGTTGAAGAAGCTACATGGGAGAAAGATGATGTAATTAGGTTGAATTATTGAGTGTATTTTTTTCCAATGTGGTGGAATTTCAACGAATAAATTCATCTTATTTGTGTATGTATACACACCAGTTTTGTCAATGAGGATGGAAAGATTACGAATAGAATAGTGGGAATGTCAAAGTGGTAAAGATACTCAAGAAGAACCATAGGAATGGTCCAATTCAACTAATTACACTTAACCATGTGCATTAAAAAGTCCTCATATCTTCCCTCTATGGACCAATGGTGGAGGAAAACCTTACTCTAGACACTTATGTCATGGACCTATCCCCGGACCTGCACAGACATAATCCTTCACCCAATGTCCAAGACATTTCTACAAATTGTACCCTTAGGCTCCTCATTATGATGACTGAAAAATATAAAGAACATCAGGAACACTGATTTCACCACACCTTCCCCCAGGTCCACTAAAATCACATAGGTAGCTCTATAAAACTTTAGTGAAGAGAGAATTATGGGATATTGGTAAAATCAAAGTTTCTTTAAGGTCCCGAACATTGGAAAAATATATTAGGACTATTTCCCTTAAATATAAAACACTTTTATGTGGACCCTATTTATAATCAAGGACCTATATTAGACCCTTCTAGGGATTGTAGAGGATACCTAGGGTGCCTAGGTGAAAGCCTCACCCATGTGTTGTCTCTATATTAGTCCATTTCCCCTGGCATATCCAGTAGATATAGGATTTACACCCCACCCCATGTGATGAATTTTTAGTCACTCTCAAGCCATTCTTGTAACAGATACACTTCACACATGCATGGAATACCTTTCCTCAAGACCTATGTGAGTTTTCATTAAGGCCCTTGTTTAAGCCACCCATTGTAGGTCCCCTTTCTCTTTGGCTCCCTTTCGTGAAACGAAGCATGTTCAAACATACATTATGGAATCATAACATGTAAATCATTGGGAAAAGGCACACCATTGTGCCTCCAATTTAGATTTTTATTTATATGGTTAGGGGCTCCCACACTTATCAGACGAGATGGTTCAGATTCTTGGGGCACGTGTGGATTTTAATTTCCCAAATATTTAGGACCCTTACCGTAGTGATAGTATCATGCAGTTCCTAGTTTCGGAAACTAAAACTAGGAAGTTATCCTATCATTCTCATCTTTGAGACCTAGAGCCTCAAATTCCCATCAAATATGAAAAGAAACATGCTTTTGTTTCCTTTTTATAGTGAATGACTACATTCTCCCACTCCGGAACTGATTTTATGACATCTCTCATGGAGTAATCCCCTATCCCTTATTGTATGTTGTTTTAGTCTTTCTCCACTATACAATGAGGTACTTCACTATCATTTATTCCAAGTTTTCCATACCCTGGAAGCATTTTAGTGTAATGTGAAGGGAGGAAAGTTCCAATCCCTTGGCCTCTTCCCTTATCACCCCATCATATTCCACTAGAGGAGAAGGAAAAATTTGTGGTTTCCATAATCTTGGACTACCACCTTTCCCATTACGTCAATAAGGACTCATCAATGATATGGTGGATTAGGGGTGGTCATGATCATGAAATATATTCAATAAGATGCATGTTTTGTTGGGGGATTATCCAATGAATCTTCCTCTCTCTTTCCATTATAGTTTCTCCATAGGCATAGGTCCTCAAAGACTTGTGTACAACATCTAGGAAAATAATATTGTGTGGTTTGATGGATTTTCCATTTCTTATAGTTTCTCACATTTATCTTGACTCTCATGGGATTAAAGGTCAATGGTCATCATAACCTATGCATGATCTCTTCCATTGATTGAACTATTATAAAATTGATTTCATTTTCAACAAGGATATGTATGATTCCAAACTGAAGCATGAGACCATTGAATATCCTTCTCAAGAGTATGTCCCAACATAATCCTCTCAAAGGTACATACACTCCTTCATGAAAAACCATCATTAGGCCTTAATAAGTAAGGTTACTCCTTACTGAACTATGTGGTCTTTTATTCCAATCCATATAGGATACATAATAAGCCTCCATGCAGTCAATACCAAACAACCCACAATCAACCTTATTCTATTTAGGCCACATTCCTGATAGGGTTAAATTTAACATGGGAATCTATCTTCTTTCAAGGTTCCCTGGTCTGCTTTTGGAATATGTCACACACCAAAATTGTATAGGTACCTTTTTCCTAGATTTACATTCCACATGACGTTAAATTATATTATTCGGTCCTTATCACTTAATCATAAAAGGTATGATGTGTCACAGTAAGTCAAACTAATCAATGTGGGTTATGATTCCTTTCACAAGTATACATCAAAATACCATCTATGGGTTCGATGCCAGCATCAAAACCAATCCCTTATCCCTTGATGATGACAAAACCTAGAGTAGATTATATCTCCCTAGATGATGATGATGATTATGATATAATCTAGAGTTCCCCCTTATGTGGATAGAAAACCAGAATCATCATAATAACTACCAATGAATCTCTATGAATTACATAAGAGGATACCATTGATGGATAACCTTAGATATGTACATATGTTTCCACGGATGAAGAAACTCATATACATAAAAATGATCCTAATTTCCATACATTTTTTAAATTTATTTCTTATTCAAGGGAACCCACGTCATACTAGGGATCAATAAAGTATTCATGAAAGTAGCATAAATATGTAATTGTGTCTTGGAGTATGAAATAATTTTCCCTAAAAGGGTGTGATCGTCCCAAACTTCCATCCTCTTGACAAATATTAGTTCTTACCTATCATTGGTAAAACTCCCCAATGTGCGCCTGGCCTTTAAATGCATGTCTCTATGGATATAGTACCATTTGTTTTTTTGGTTCCATGATAAAACCCATTGAAAACCATTTGGAAATAAAAAACGTACATAGGGTTTGAAATCTGAGGGAAATAAAAATTGATGAACCTCACGTAAAACCTAACCATAAAGATACTGAAACCCATCTATCATGCCCATTTCACATAATAAAATAGGTCCAAACAATTAAATTGATAAAACATGTGTTTATTCAAAATATATTTCTTTAACATGGATTTCATGTTCATGTCTTCCTTATATTTTGAGAATATTTCATAACACCCTTAAATCCAATGGTATTGTTCTAACTACCATCGATGAGTTCCCTTGCAGCTATTATGATGGGATTTCATCCCTGAAAAGGACACCACAACCAACTCACCTTTGTAGACACTCAATATATAATGTTCTAGTTGAAATGTAACATCGGTATGGTAATATCCGGAACATGGAGGATGCTCGACGGGCCTTCTAACTCAGCAAGTCCCACTAATTATCTGGTCAATGAACACCAGTGACACTTATGTAGAAGAAACTCACTATCATCTTCACCTGTTTTGGGAGCCTATCCCTAGAATGTAATTACCAGCGTCTCCCATATCTTAGGGATGTGGATCAAGAGGCTGCATACAGCCTCATCCTAGAGATATAAGGTCCCTTTCTAAGGGATCATTCCATCAATCACAGCCACCAATTCCACACGGTAGTGAACCCTCAACATGATGAGGATTTTTTTATCATCCATACATCCTACTACTATCAAACTTGAGAACACTAGAAGGACTTCAGGGGAAAATAATCGTCCAACCAGAATCCAATTCCCACCTCTTCCTCGTATGGAGAAGACCTCCATCCAAATTTGGTGAAACAATACATGTATGAATATACACCCATCCCTAATTAATTATCTAGAATGTAGACTCACCAAGTGTAATCCAAGGAAACCCAACCCTCAAATCCATAGGAGTATCACGAGTAAGAAGATAAACCTTCCTTCTCCCACCAAGCCTTCCAGCAGACTTGTCTGATAGCATTTATAGAAGTCAGTTAGGAAGTACTGATGATGCGGTAGGGAAGAACCAACTCACTACCTGCACAAATGAGTACTGTTGGTATCCACTGGCAGGAAAGGGAGGAAATAATAGGGAACATACAACTACTCTGAATGAGTAACGGGAATGTGTCTAAATTACGACCACTAATGTCCCCAATAATGTCTTGGAAATTGTAAAAGTAAAGACATAAATCCCATCCCACGTCCTAAATAATTTCTAGGACACCATAACAACAATGATGGTGGTTCTCAAGGGAAATATATGTAACAATATTCCCACAAGTGGATTGTCTCACCATCACATCACCCCAGAGCAGACACACCTATTCTCTAGTCACGGAGGGTCATGAGGAAAACTACCCTATATGATATAGAAAACTGGATTGGGAAAATACACACACTCTAATTGGAGGTAATTGGCCTTTCCCAATTGATACTCTAAGGAAGCCAAAAACACATTCCCATGATGACTATTTTTCTGTGAATGTGGACCTAAAAAGTTGTAAGAATTGACCCAAGAAGAATAATCAACAAACCCTATTGGAAGATCAAGAGAATATCTATGATTTGACTCTATTCCTAAAATTATTTCTTCAAGCCCTCATACACATATATGTGGTATCTTAAGATCATACCCACCATTAAAAAATTACAAGAGTAGTAGGAGTAACTCCGTAGGTCCACCTCGAATAGTTCAATATGAAGGTTTTCTTAATGTCCATAATTCAATCCATCCTGATAGAGTATCTCCTGATGAGATCCATGGAAGCCCTAAATGTGCCTTGAAGACCAAGGAGCAGGAGGGTCTTCACCATAATGTAATCCACCATGGTTATCCTCCCCATCATGTTATTCACTTTGAATGTTCCCTCTATAATAGTGATTCACATTGTAAAGAAAATTCTCCAATTTTCGAGGTAGTGAATAGAAATCCCTCCTATCGAGAGGCACCTGTGAATACAAGGACATTCATGTTTGATGAATTATCAATGGAATGTGAAATCTTTTCTCAACAATAATATATCTCAAGGTGGTTGTCCTTCTCAAAACCACCCTTCAGCCACTTTCCTCTAGTCCAGTAGAGTAAATCCCTATGAATCGTATAGTATATGATAAAATGATAAGTAAGCACCCTATCTAGTCAGACCATGTAGAGGAGCCTATGGAAAGAGATGATGAATACATGCTAAAATTGAGGTAGAATTTATCAAAAGATGACATAAAATACATGTTCCGGCCTTTTTTCACACATCCATATAGAATTACCAAGGTGTTGTTAGAAGATTGTATGCACAACATCATCCTTAACATTTGGAAACCTCTTCATTACTTAAATGAAAAAGTACAAACATAAGACAATTATCAAAGTAACATAAAGGTAATAGATTGGTTTCATTGATAATTTGAGTAGGAATCCCTCCTAGATTCAAGATATTAAATGATCATGAAACAAAATGTATCCCTTCAACGTGGAATCCTCATTGCATCCGTGATATTAAAATTATTGATCGATGATTCACTCATCTTGTTTTTATATCAGAGGATGGGCTACATAGGGGGAATTTCATTTCACTACACTACCTAACTAGAAATGTTTTTCTAAGGTTGTATCATTCCATATTATAGCTTCAGGATGGCTTAAAAATGGAATCTATTCACAACTGATGATTTTCTCAACAAGAATAGGCCCCGACCAACTCTGCAAACTATCGAGTCCGAATCGAGAAGTATATTGATAGAATTTTTCATCAATCATATGCGAATATTTAGAAATCCCCATTATTAGAGGATTATATATATAAAATAGTGAAAATGTCAGAAATAACACAATGATATTCTAAAATAGTCAAGTTATGTGTGTTCTGAACCCAGACACGTTCAAACAAAACTCAGTTAAATCAAAAGTGAATCTATTGTACCACCAGAAAAAATGTTATGAAGATACCTTATCAGACAATGTTAGAGGATATTTTATGACTACCCTCAGGACCAAAAAATCATGACTGAATGGCGGTGAATGAAGAACATGAAAATACCCATCCCTCAATGTTGGGGGATTTTTGAACTCAACAAATTCCTCCTAAGTGGGAATTAATTTTCTCACAATTATGGATGATTACCATGAATTAATACTCCTAGTTATTCACATCTTTTGATTCAATAAATTCACATGGAACATGAATGATTGATGTATCTATAGATTCCATTATAGTTATTGTCCACCAAATAGTTCCCATGAAATCAACAAAAAGGAGGTCAAGGTCTCATGGTGGGTGCAGAAAAATGTGACCTCAAACAAAATACCAGTAAAATTCCAGCAATGAATTATGAATTAGTTAACATCATCAATGCTTCCATTAAGGACCCTCTAGATCATGATAACAATTTGGAGGAAGACTCATGGGATGATATTTCAGTTTATGATGTGGCCCACATTGAAAAAGATGAAGGAGTGGTTCACACCCACAACAAGAGGATTTCCAAAAAATTGGTCACTAAATTAAAACAATACACCATTACCACTACAAAATGCACCTGATATGGATAATGTAAAGGGTTATATTGTTTCCCACTATCTTCATAGAGAGGTAAAATTACTTTATTTCGAGAAATTATTTTCTCAGTAGGAACAAGAGATGAATGAATTAAGGAGAATCAATGTAGAATTAAATCGAGGATGCTCTCCTGATAGATATATTTGGAAAGAAAATCCCCAACATGAAGATGCTACTGGCGCACCTCATCAAATAATTCTTGTCGCCATAACTTAAGTAGATATGGATCATCATCTCAACATGGGATACCAACCACCAATATATTCGGATCTCGTACTAGAAGATTAGTAATACTATCAATTGGTTTCACCACTAGAGTAGGGTTAGGCATATCCTTATAGGAATATCCTTATTGGGAACCCGCAACATGTATCAGGAGTTCCATCAGCAGGGGTCCTAACATCAGCTACACCCATTTGGGCTCTAGCCGCCTCACATACTCTGGTCTCAGCTCGTCAAAATATTTCTCGAATTCTTATGAACACCATTGAGTAATTAACAGCCTATTTAGAATTTATGGAAGGATTTCATGTGATTATAAATCCCTACAATATGGCTTAACATGAATGCATGGATCCATCCATTTCTTTGGAAAACAATGGGAATCCAACCATTCTAATATTCAATAGATTGGGAGACCTAGATCAACACTTGACACACTTCGTATGTCACAACAACCCCATTATTTGAACCCCTGAAATATAGGAGGGGGTAAAACATAGGTGATTTGGGCCATCACTATAAATAAAAACCTTCACAAGTTCATAGTCTCGGTCAATCACTAGATGTGAAGACCTTTGTCTAAAATTCCTCTTCCATTTTTGATCAACATTATAGAAGACAATGTTCATTGATCTCATGAACTTCAATCAAAGGGAAAATGAAAGGGTTTCAAGTTTCATTACATAGTTTAAAAGATTGAAATACTCCTTGAAACTACTAATCCATTAAGAAGAATTGTTTCCCATATATTTTGTGAATCATCATGATGATTTGTACACACCAGTAATACCTAGGAAAACAAAATAGGTTTTTGGGATTTTTTCTTATTTTCAAAGAAGGTAGAATACTCAATTATAGAGACTAATGAAAAATACTATGTAATTTCAACATATCAAGGAAGGAGAACATGAAATGTATAGGTTTCAACAGTTACACTTAAGTTGGATCTTCTACTCATTTCTACCTCAAAGCATAGACCATATCGTACAACTCCACCCACTGAGCATAAACAAAAATTCCCACCTCACCGGGATGATGAAATGGATCATAGGAGAAAATAGTTTGTTGAGATGAAAAATAAGGTCTATTTATATCAAAAATATCTGGTCCCAAGCAACTTCACCTCAGCGTTGGAAAAAAACAAGGTCATGTTTCAGAAGCCCATGAATTTAGACAAGAATGAATAAAAAGATATCCCAAACTATTTCCACTCCCATCAGATGTTGGGTCACTACATCTAGTATTTTTTTCAATTACCATTTGTAGAATTTGATGGAGTCTGGGATGTTAATTATAATCAATTCACTATTGTTGGTTTCTTATGTTTCTGCAACTAATACAAAGGAGGAATGTGAGTGGAAAAACGTTAAAACAAAGATTAAGAAGAGGTAAGGTGACTATACGATTAGAAAAATGATAAAATGGAGTTTTTATATTCTATGAACATAGCTAAAATAATCAATTATTCCCTCACCTTCAACCACCACAAAACAACCAACTTCAATGAAAACTCAGTCCTCCAAAGGCCAATCCTCCAAAAAAAGAGACTTGGATTGAAGGGAAAGAAGAAAAAAGGGAAATATTATGCTATGTCAAAGCCCAAGTTTTCTTTAACATTAGTAGAATTAATGGATAAATTCATGAAAATAAGGGTACCACCACACCAAATGGAACAACAATAGTCAACCATTCCTTCAGAATCATCATCATACAATGACATGATCTGGCATTCTGTTAATTCAATTAACTTAACTGACCCCTTCTCAAATGGAGATTATGATTTTGAACATGATTCCCCGACACATGATTGGGGAACTGTAGTGTAACACCCCTAGATCCCACAATACTTTTCTCATTAAATAATACTATATCGTGCGATGTACACAACACCGAGTTCAAGCGCACGACGACATATCAAACTAGTCGTTTAAAAAGCGGTTACGAATAGTAATAACCACATTTTGAATTATATATATATCCCAAAAAATATTCACATTCATATTTTGAGTTTCTTAGACATAATATAAGGAAAAAATATATTTTTTGGATAAAATAAGTATTTTTCAAAAAATGTAGTTTTACAGCCTTTTAATGGCGAAAACTTTTTAAATCAAATATTTGAAACTTTTATAAATTTAGTTTGACAAAATACACTTCTTATTTAGAATAGTTACATAAAAATTTAATTTTGATAAATTTCTGGTGTTTTTCTGATAAATATCATATTTAGGTGAATATTAAAAAATATTAAATTTTAATTGGACACAAAATTTTTAATCAAAATAATTAATATTGTTTGATTATAAATTTTAATGGTTTTAAAGTATAATTATATTATATTTTTACAATTTAATACAATTTTGGTCTTTGGAATTAACTTCACTTTCAAATTATTCATAAACAAATGTCAATCTTTTGATTGTTATTGTTTTCTAAAAATACGCTATTTATTTCGACAACGGGAAATAATTTTAAATTATTTAATGCAACTTATATGTAATGAATTTTGTAAAATATAAATAATTTTTTAATTTGGAATATCAAATATAGCTTGAGATTAATTTTTTTTATTTTTTTGAAAACATTCAATTTTTGATGAATAGTGAAAAACACAGTGTTATTATTTAAAACCGACTTTTTATTTAAATAATTATTTATTTTATTTAAATTTATTTTATTTCAATATATATTTATAATACCAATATTTGTTCAATAAATTTATTTATGTCGTTTTTATTATAAAATTAGATCTATAAAATTTTATTGAACTTTTACCGTCTTTTACCCACCTCCTATGAGCTTTTACAAATTTACGTAAAACATAATTTTACTGCTTCTGTGAGTTGATTTTAAAAAATATGAGAGATAAAATTCACATCAGTATGTAAAATTTGGTTCAATGTGATGAAAATAATTTTTGGCGAATAGTAACTTTTGACTTTTATTTACCACGGTTAAAAGTAAATAGGGCAATTAAAGGTAAAAATGATATTATTATTAACCTAACACTTGTCCTAATTCTATTGTATAAGTGTAATTCAACAAAAAAAAACCTTAGGAATAAATTATGATCTTTAGGTCCACTTAGATTAGAATAGGACATTTATTATTATTTAATTCAAAGAAGAGTTAAAAGTGTTAAATTCAATGTTTAATAAGTAAACCATTTTTAATGAAGGGTTACACATAAGATAAAATTGAATATAAATATTCATTAGAAGGTAAAATTATTTCATACATAATCTTATTTTATTTATAATATTTAAAAATTAAATTATTTAATTTATTTATGACACAATGTTGATGCAATAATTACCTTATTAAAGAAATATTAAAATAATTGATATTATAAATATCCAAATAAATGTAATTTGAGACATTTTATTAATTAAACTAATTTTATAGATTAATATGACATTTTAGGGTTCATTAAATGAACTTTTTATGAATTAATAATGCTATTATGAATTTACCAAGAACAAAATATCAAGTAGAGTCAAATTTGACCTAATAGAGTTTTTAAAGAAAATATTTTTTTATTAATTGATATTCTATTCCTAAATATATAAGGTTAGACCAAAATAATTATTTAATGATATATATATCATTAATGAACCACTTGGGGCTCTCTTGAAAGTTTATATTATGTTTATTAACCATATAATTTAAAAATAAAAAGAGACATGGTAAATGTCAAACAATTTAAATAAGATTTAAATCTAAATGATAAGGTTAATAATGGGACCCAAACCTGTATAAAACCTATTGTTTGAGATGTTTGAAAACCATCCCCACATTAGACTTTAAATAATTCACTTTGGATCCATTATAAACTGAATATTTTTTTATTATAAAAATATATTTCAATCTTTTCCTATGGTTCCCCTCACCCCTCTTGAAAAAGGGCACTCCCCTTCTCTCAAATTCACACCTTCAAAGCTATTTGGATAGGCCAACCCCTTCCCAAATATCCTCTCAAATATCCTCCCTTCATCTTAGAGGCCTTCCATTGGTCAGAAATCCATGCAAAGGAGCCCTTTTTATCAAGTCAGAAATAAGAACACAATGAAGAGATAAATATTTCATCACCACGTTCAAGTTCATTTCTTCTTCCACATCATCATTAATTGTTTTTTCCATTATAAAATAATAACTATAGTATATGATATATACTGTGATGTTATTATAAATATTATACAACCATATTCATTATTTTATCCATCCTATGAACGATATGTCACCATACGTACGTACGTATGGCTTACCATCTCCACGTCGTGGTGTAGTTGTTATTCAATACATTATTATTTGGATGGGTATAATAATGATTTATAATAGATGTAAATAATAAATATTACATGTTAATTATTATTTATATATATTATATGACATCTATTTACATATGATTTTGAAACAAAATAATGATATTGTTGCTCGTGTTTACATACGGATTACCGACTCCATGATGCGATGAGATTAATTTCCATGTTCACCATTCAACAATGATTATAAAAATATATATTATTAATAAGTATGTGTAGGATCTTGAAAAATACGCAATGGAAATTCTACCCATTCCCCCCAAATAATTGGGGGAAAGAATGGAGAAAACTCAAAGGATGCATAAAGATGAGCCGGTCCGAAGACCGGTCCAAATGATGATGCCATGTGGCCGGTTCCGCGAAGTACCCCCTCCGTGGATTATTTTCATTCACAGAATGGAGGCAGAGATCCTCCACGGGCGCGAAGCAGGACAGACACTAAACCAGTCCGCCATCACGAACTGCCCCAGCTGCGTACCGCCTCAATCGGCTCGGTCCGCATCCAATTTCATTCATGGAATATAGGCGGAACCCTCCGCAGACACGAAGCACTCCCAAGCTCGTTTGGTTCGTAGGGGAGATGCGCTCGATGCCCCCCACGAGTCGCCGATTGACCAAGTCATCCATGAACCAAGTCTCCGATCATGGCCCACTGCAAAAGGTGTGCATGAACATATATGCATCCCTCCCCCCATTCTATAAAATGAGATAGAGGGAAAAGAGAATGGGATTCAGAAAGTAGATCGATCAGATTCGGGTGGAAGGATTTTGAAGGAAGGAGCTTAGGATTTCATAAACAACAAAGTTCCAGTTCACGAACCAGAACAGGTATGAACCTGGAAGAAAATTAATAAGGAACCAAAAATGGATAATAACTTGGTGAACCCTGAACTTAAAATAACAATGAAAAGAAGAATGAGAACCATGGCCCCTCCGCGGATGCACTACCCGCTGGAAAGCAGGTCCATGGAGGGGCCATGGTCTGTGGGGAGTGCCTCCGTGGAGGGGCCATGGTTCGCGATCTTCTTTTCATTTTTATTTTATGTTCACAGATCACCAAGTTATTATGAATTTTCAGTTCCTTATTAATTCACTTCATGGTTCATACCTGTTCTGGTTCGCGAATTGGAACTTCGCTATTTGCGAAATCCTAAACTCCTTCCTTCGAAATCCTTCCACCCGAATCTGATCGATCTCCTTTCTGAATCTCCTTCTATTTTCCATCGATCTCATTTTACATAGTGGGGGAAGGGATGTATATATGGTCATGTTGCACCTTTTGCAGAGGCCCATGATCGCAGACCCGGTTCACATATGACTTGGCCAATCAGCGACTCACGGGGGCATCGAGCGCATCTCCCCCATGAAACAAACGAGCTCGGGGAGTGATTCACAGACAGAGTGGGTTCCACCTCCATTCCATGAATGACAGCTGATGCGGACCAGGCCAGTTGAGGCAGTTCGTGGCTAGGGCGGTTTGTGACGACGGACCAGTTTGGCATCTCTCCTGCTTCGCACCCGTGGAGGATCATCACCTCCATTCAGAGAATGACAATAGTCCGCAGAGGGGGTGCTTTGCGGAACCGGCCACGTGGCGTCATCATTTCGACCAGTCTGCTGACTGGTTCAGCTTTGTGCATCCTTTGAGTTTTCTCCATTCTTCCCTAATATTCTTTGGGGGAATTGGGTAGAATTTTTTTTGCGGATTTTTCAGGACCCTACAATTGCCCCCAATGGAATGGGGTCCGATCGGAACAAAGAGGAGGCCATTCCAATGCAGAGTTGTCCGGAAACGTGGATGGTTTACGGTAGAGGGGTGGACCCAGTAGGGGACCACAAAAATAAATACGGGGTGACCTTCCTTTGCCTTTTTTCATATTCTTCGTGAAACCAGAGCACTCTCACTTTTTCGTCTCCGTGTGCTCATTCCTTCGCGAAACACCTCGTCCGTGAACCAGCTGTTATTTCCGCGAACCATTCCTCCTTCACGGCCGCCTTCACCCATGGACCAATTACCCAACCATTAACTAATACTTTTAATTAATTAATAAGTAAGTCACGATGGTCCACGGAGGAATTATCTTCACGGTTTTGATGGTCCGTGGACTGGAATCTTGTTGGCTTTAAAAATTTTCTAAGTCCTCCAAACTAAATTACATAAATATAGGATTAGGATACCACGGAGAAACCTGGTTTGTGGTTTTCTATCCAACGCCTTGTGGGCCAGCATACCATGAACCCCTTCTTTGTAGGGTTGGTTTGTGGGATGCCTCCATTGCGAACCACTTTATGAGGTTGTTTTGCGAAGGCTTCTCAATACCCTTTCCATGAAGCCGATATTTTTTTCCATGTTTTATTACTCCAGACAAACCATTTTCTTGTATACAATAATGTAGGGAGAAACAGGGTTCTTCCTCACCATGCACCCAGGCCTGCCACAGAGCCTCTCCCAATTGGTTCATGTAGGCGTTTAGCTATGATTCGCAGAGCGGAAAACGTCAAAGAGGAACCTAGTCAGTCCGCCATTCCTGATGATGTTGTCTTGATGGACTTACTCTCTCTTGAGCTTTTGGGTTATCCGTTATCAAATCAGCTTCCACTTTATCGATTCGCTCTTCAGGACGACGTCCCTATCCCCCCTACTTTCTCAGGTCTCCCGTATCCTTTCTTGGAATTGTTACCAAAGTGCGTTCAGGAGAACCTTACCCCATTGGGAGAGATAAACTCTAATTTTGATCCGAAAGATTCTTTCATTTTGAGAGGCTCTATTTGGATCCAAAGCGATCATCACATTCAAGACTTATCTCAAAAAGCTGTCTTCATGAATTATCCCACCATAATCAACCTTACTCAGGTGGATCTGGATGCGGGGTGGATTCTTATGTGGGATCGGTGGTCTGGGGGGATTTTCTCGAATGACTGGGCCTGGGCCTTTTGGGTCCATCATCATTGTCGGGAATCTCCTGAGTCACTAGAAGCAGTCAATTTGTACTCCGCAGTATGGGCCTCCCAGTTTTTTGTTTACCCACTATCACTGATCCTACTTTACTTGCTCAGTCGATGGTGTTCAAATACTAATACTTCCCACCTTGCCCATGATGAATTCGACACTAATCTGTGGGACATATATCAATTTGGAGGGCTCCCAATTATCGGTGAGGTGTACGACAAGTTTTTTCCCACTCCTGGCGCGTGGGACGACGTCAAACAAGTGCCTTCGTTTGTGAGGGATCTGCTGGTTATGGCAGAGCAATCACTGCATCAGGCCTTGCGTGACCACTCTCTTATTCTCTATAGTACCTAGATAGGGATATTTCTGAAAACCACTAATCATTTTCAGAAGATCAAGAACCCCAGGACTCATCCTTCACAACAGTCATGAACCATCCCAGGTTCCTACTAGGCGTTTCTGGAGGCGGGAAATTAACATTTCATGGGGTTACGAGGCGCGCCCCGATTTTCCACCTATGCTCCAGTTGGCAGGTCTGTTTGCTATGTTTTTGAGCGTGTGGCTATTCCCTTCTCGAGATGTCAACCTAGGTGTCCGGGCATGCACCTTGATGATGGCAGTTGAGTTGTAAGAGGGATGCTTGGAGAACTTAATCATGCCCACTTTGGCTCGTATTTACGAACTGCTGAGTCACATGTAGGAGGGCGGGTCACCCTACCGTCTGAGTGGGCCTTTCCAATTCTTATATAGCTGGATAGCAAATCATAACCGTTGTTATGAGTATTGTCATAACACAGGAATCCTACATCCTACATTTCGGCCTACCCTACATGATATTGCTTGGGTTCATCTAAAGTCCTTCAATTCTATTGAAATCATCGAGCTCCTGAGTTACTTCTCCCAGTTTTCTTTCTCTCCCTACCCCACTCCATCCGGCGTCGTGGTTGAAAACCGCAGGGGGGGCCTTGAAGAACATTCTTACATGATTATGATACGAGACGAGTTTTTGTCCGTGCGAATTGACAGGGTTTCATTATGTGAGTTGTATGCCCCCCATCATTTCTCTCGTCAGTTTGGGTGCATGAAACTCCAAGTTTCCCTTCCCCCTCTTCGGGCTCGAGGACTGAACCTGACCACTCTCTGTCAATGGTGGTTGATGTTGATACGGGAGGGATCTGACATAAGCATTCTCTTGCCTAATATGGGAGTGGCTGCTAGCCTATCCTTGGAGTACGTAAAGATGTGGGTAAAACATTACCCCAATGGGATCCTGGGGAAGGCTGCCCGATTGGTTCCCAAGTCAGTAGTCATTGCGGCTGTTGTGCCAACCATACCATCCTCATCATCTCTGAGGGAGGACTGACTGATCGCTCGTCAGTCAAAGTGACATAAGGGATTATCCTCTCCCAGCCCCTCTATGGCCGAAGTTTCGATGAAACCAACCTTCATGGATGCAGATGAGGATGGCCTGGTGGCTTTGGGTCCTAACGAGACAATTCCTGAAGTTTTACCGACCAATACCGGACTCTGTAACATGATTCCCAAGCCTGAACCGAGGTTAGAAGCTTCAGACCTTCGAGCATTGGAACCGTCTTCTGGCGTGAACATGCATGTGCTGATTCCAATGCCAGACTTTGCTCCAGTGCTATCCAGCAAGGATACCAAAGATCCTCATGTCATGGTGGACCACCGAGTAGTGCGTGGGTGGGACTGGCCCCAGATTTTCTAGATTTTTGCCGAAATTCCAATAGTTGAGATGGAAACTAAAACTGAAGCTCTTAGATAGCTCTTCCTGGGTTTGGGGTCAGGTGCCTTTGACTATCGGTAGTTCCATTCTCATGTTTTCCATGTTTTCATGGACCATGAGGAAGTTGATACCAGTGAATGAAAACATGCTCACCTCGCTGCCCCTCATTGTGGGAGCCAAGCCCTGTAGGAAGCCACGATATAGCTCAATCAGATGATAGCAAAGGAGGCGATCTCTCAAGATTAGGTGTCCGGCCTATCCTCTATGTTTCATAAATGTGAAGAACGGGCAGCGATGCAGAGGGATCAGTTATCAACTATGACTGGTTGTCTTGAAGACACCAAGAAAGGGATCAATGATCTCCAAAAAACAGTGGAGCATACTCATTCGATGGCTGAGGTTGAAGCCAGGGAGAAAGTCATGCTAGAGTAGTCTTGAAACAACCTTCACCGCTCAGTTTTTGATCAGGTGGAAAGAGAGAGTCAGGCTCCTTTATGACTATCAATGCCATTCTTGTACTCTCTGTTTTACTTACACATCTTTTTTTGTGGGGGAGAGATCCCAGCTTGTGGACATCCTCCCTCCTTCCCCATTTTTTTAAACAGAATACAGCCAGCGACAATCTTTAATTGCTATAAAATTTGATTTCTGTTGGAACAATTGTTGCATAAATAACAACTCACTGAATCATTATTAATCATAACTCAGAAAATTAGAAACAAACTCTAACTTTTTCCTTGACTATGGGATCCAGTGAGCATAGTTTGAATATTTCTAGGGTTTTGTAGAAAACCCCCCACAAAATTTTTGCCTTTTCTTTTAATGCCCTAATTTTTTCTGGGCCCATTTATTGTGGACCCAGCAGGTACGGCCTGTCTTTTTCTTAGGTCTCCCTTTTCGGGTTTTCATCCTAACAGGCTTTGTGCCTCTTTTTTTTGAGCGGTTTAAAGTCCTGCCATTAAGACTATCATTACTTATGTTTTAGGTCGGATAACATTTACCATGTATGGTGGGGTGAGGGACCCAATGAGGTTTGACTGATTAAAAGATGTCTCAATGTCCTTCAGACGCATGTGGAGGGAGCATATTTAGATTTGAATGACATGTAGGGCATGTCTCAAGGCATGGGAGCCGTATCGTCATTCAGAGGTGGGAATAGCATCACTTAAGGAAATCATTACTTTGGTAGAAAGGCCAGGGGTGATCAATATGCAGAGCTTCTGAGGGCATAGTATGCATAGTTGTTCAAAGGTTTTCTTAAGTCAATGACTCTCTATTTCTGATGTCCATAATACTTAATGAACGTCTGGCTTAGTGAAACCACCATGGGTGGCATGGAGAATTATGAAAACCACTAGGGGTGGCTTCGAAAGGATATGTGACGTTTGAAAGGTTTTGAGAACATCTGTATCAATCAGGATTGTGGAGGCATGGTTCTTGTCCAACACATTTATCTAGCGTAAAGGATGGTTGGGGCATGGCGTAGTTTAAAGTCATGCAGCTAAGACATCATCTAGAATGGAACGGCTTCTCCTGGTCCTCAGTAATCTCATTAGAGACAGTCCACCATATTCAGGTAGGGTTGTGATAGGGGATGGTAAACTGTATCTCAGAGGATTTACGAATCATGGGATGAACCCAGGGGCTCAGGGGCCAAGAGGCGTACGGAGAGAAGCATTGCCTGATGAAATATTTCCTTTGGTAGATGCACCAGGGGCTATCAATATGTAGGGCCACTGAGGGCATGGTATGCATAGTCATGCAAAGGTGTCCTTATGTCAGTAAATGTATTCTCCCGAAAGGCGAGAAACTTTGGGGAAGTTGAGATTTGGGACCACCAGGGGTGGCTTATGAGAGTTCGTATTTTTCTAAGTACATAGTATGGTTTATGAGGAGAGGGTTCCAAGATACGGGAGAAACATCTAGGATAGATATCCCGAGAATGGGTGAAGTCATTCCTTCTCACGCTGGTGTGAGACGGTGGTTCGTGAAGGTCTGACCCATGCACTGGGGGATAGAGAAAAGCATTTGTTCCTTACTGAACCCATGACGGGTTTGATCATACAGTTTAATGGCATTCGATAAGAATGACTACCGTGTAGTTTAACGTCATGTGGTAAGGACGGGGAGCATTTTTAAAGGGTGTTGTGTAGTTTTACGTCATGCAGCGAGGACAGGAGTCATTTTTAAACCAGTGAAAATGCTTGTAGTTGAATGCATTTCCCAGGATGGTTAATTCTTGGTCCTTGAAAATTTATTTCAAGTGTCCAAGATGTTCCATACAGTTTAACATTGGGCGGTAATGACAATGTTGGAAAGGCCTCTCTTCATCAGAATGTAATTAGGCTTGAATATATCGGCATGCACAAGATGTGGAAAGGGGATTGATTGGTGTCAATCGTTGTTCCGGGGCTTCATGGATTAGAAGAAATGATATGAGGGATCTGGGGCCGGTATGAGTATAGAGCTAGGAAGAGTACCACTAGAGGAAATCATGCCTTTGGTAGATGAGCCATGGGCTATCAACATGCAGAGCTGTTGAGGGCATGGTATGCATAGTCATGTAAAGGTGTCCCCAGGTCAATAACTTTCTACTTCCGATGGTCGTGAATGGTTATGAGGATCTACAATTTTTTGGGCCACAAATTCTGTCATTTGGAAAGAAAATTTTTGGAGATGTCGGGCATACTCGGTCCTGGTTGATGTTGATGCTTAGAGAGCTCCCTGTGCTGATTTATTTTGTGCATAGAGGTGTACCTTTACCCCATGCAGTTTAACGTCGTGCAATAAGGACGAATTACTCCTAGTTTAGTGGTCATAGAGTTTGGACCATTGGGTGACAATTTCTACAGGCACTCGAATGATAACTGAGTTACCATGCTCTAATATACTCAGAACAGGGTGGGGATGAAGGTTGTAAATTGTAACTCTGAGGTTTCCCATATCAGGAGGTGTGGTGTGGGGGCTCTGAGGCCGGTAAGCGTACGAAGCTAGGAAGAGTGTCACCCAAGGAAATATTTCCTTTGGTAGATAGGCCAGGGGCTACCAATATGAAGATCTGTAGAGGGCATGGTATGAATAGTCATTCAAAGGTGTCCCCGGGTCGATAACATTCCACTTCTGATGGCCATGATTGATTATGAAAACCTGAGATTTCTCACAGTACAGAGTTCAGCATGTGTGGAAAATGGTGTCCGAGCATACAAGAAACATCTTCACTACAATTGTTCGTTGGGTCAAAGTAGCCTAGTCCTGTTTTGATGTTCATAGATACAGGTCATCATTTGAACCACGGGCGGATACATAGGCTAGTCGGATAGGGATACCCTGGTGATGTTTGGATGTAAAAAAGGGACGAACTTGTAAACCACTGCGCCCTAAATTTCTGGATCAGGTGGTATAGTATGGGGGCTCTGAGGCTGGTAAGTGTACGGAGCTAGGAAGAGTGTCGCCTATGGAAATATTGCCTTTGGTAGAAGGGCCAGGGGCTATCAATATGCAATGCCACTGAGGGCATGGTATACATAGTCATGCAAAGGTGTCCACAGGTCAATAACTTTCCACTTCTGATGGCCATGAATGGTTTTGATGATCCATAATTATCGGGTCCATGGAGTCTGATGTATGGGGAGTGCATTCAAATTTGCAAGGATTATTTCCACCTCATTTCACCATACGTATTAGGTGGTTTTCAACCAAATTAGTGTAGCTTAACGTCGTGTGATGAGGACATGGTCCGTGCATTTTAATGTCATGATGTGAGGATGAAAAATACACCCCGTGAAGGTCTGGTCCATATACTGGAAAAAGGGGCATTTTTTGCTTTCATTATTCATGCGATTAACATCGTGCGGTAAGGAAGAAAAAATACACCTCGTACAGGTCTAGTACATACACAGGGGAAAGGGAGCCTTTTTAACTGTCATTATTCATGCAGTTTAATATCGTGTGGTGAGGATGAAAAAATACACCCCATGCAGGTGTAGTCCATACACAGGGGAAAGTGAGCATTTTTTAAATCTCATTATCCATGCAGTTTAACATCATGCGATGAGGACGCAAAAAATACACCCTGTGCAGGTCTGGTCCGTACACGGGGGAAATGTGAATTTTTTATTATCCATGCAGTTTAATGTCATGCGGTAAGGATGCAAAAAATACACCTCGTGTAGTTCTGGTCCATAAACGGGGGGAAATGGGCATTTTTTACTCTTATTTTATTTCATATGGGAGTGGCTGGGCCAGGATAAGGGATCCTGGTGTCGCTACGTATCCTGGGAAGGCAGGAATGAAGTCGTACATAGTTCTCTACTAAATACACCCCATGTAGGTCTGGTCCATACACGGGGGAAGGGGGAATTGTTGACTCTTATTTTATTTCAATTGGGAGTGGCTGGGCCAGGGTAGGGGATCCCGACATCGCTATGTATCATGTGAAGGCAATAATTAATCCGTACGTAGTGTTCTTCTAAATAGACCCCGTGCAGGTCTAATCTGTACACGGGGGAAGGGGCATTTTTTAACTCTAATTTGAATGGTGTCTGCGCCAGGACGGGGAAACCTGGCATCC